>JAESUZ010004660.1:1200000-1827500 GCA_017311185.1 Proteles cristata cristata
GGCTCAGCTGCCCGGGGCATCGTTTTCTGCAGTCTTCACGCGCTTTCACTTTAGGGCTCCCCGAGTCAGCAGTGGACTCCGCCCTGTGCCACAGAATCACGCTTTCCCTTCGCACCTTCACGGTGCAGATGACCGGTGCGCGAGGTGAAAGTGACTTGTCCAAGGTCACGCAGGTAGGACCCTGGAGGCGACCAGAGCCCAGGTCTTTAAACCTGGAGGCCAGGTGACAGCCGCAGCGCCTTGGGGAGGTCCTGAGCGGTTTTGTGGTTTATTTCAGATGCTTTCTAATGACCCTCCTGGATAGATCATCCGAGGGGAAAGTGTTGTCATAGTGAAAACGGTCTTGTTATTTATAGTGTTTACTGCCTTTGTTGAATTCTAGTTATGCTGAGTCCCCCGGCTGGGCACCTGCCCCGGACTGGGCGCTCGATCGCTCTGTCGGGGGCGAAGGCGGGGGTGGGGGGGTCCTGCAGATCCAGATGGAGGTTTAAGGAAGAAATGTGCACGCAGGTTGTGCCCTTTTCCTCTTCTGGTTCACCTTCCAATCCTGTGACACTTCTTTTCTTATCTTGCGCTGGGCCGTTGTCAGTTTCAGCAAGACTTTCTTTGCTTTGATGAAGTCATCGCCCTTTGTGAATTAGTTTTCTAACTAGAAAATCTTATTTCCTGTGTGTTTAATGACTGGAACAAGCAGCGCAGTATGAGGTTTGTAACTATTGTCTCTTATCTTAGAAGTACTGATCGGGTCCGCTTTATGGCCCCGTCCCCCAAGCGCTGCGCTTACGTACTTTCTGTGTTAGTTCAGTGCTGTTGAAACGCTTTTGACAGCGAAATTTGGCTAAGCTTTCATAGGATTCAGAGAAAAACGGGAAAAAATCATTTAGTAAACCTCCGTTTTCCTTCCCAATGTGAGAAATCTGAAGAACTGTTATTTCAAAAATAGTTAAGACTCATTCTTCCTAAAATGCCTATTGCTTCTCGTACTCCCAGTTTTTCATATTAATACACTTGTGGCAAAAAAAAAAAAAAAAAAAAGATTTCGCCAAACATAGTAGGTTTAAATAGTCCTTATCTTGGCCAAATCTTCCCAAGGAAAATTACATGCTAGAATAATTATGTGTTTAAATAAGAATGTTTAAGTTTAGCAGAATTTGGGTTAATGGTTAATTTATTTTATAGTGCCATAAACCCTAGAGTGTTTCCATTGATGAATTTCTCTTGAATAGAGAGCCATATAGCAAAGGATATGGCTGTGAATTTGCTGTTTGTGGTCAGTAGTGGGTAACTTTTGTGACATTGAGAAGATGTGATTCACGTGTTGAAACTGCTTCCTATGGTACTTTGTCTTGCTAATTAGTAGTTTTATGGTTGCTTTGGGGAGGAGGGAAGTAGCAGGTTTGTATCTCTTTTATTCTCCAGTTTTAGCAATGTAGCAAAATAGGAAGGAGAGGTGATGTGTAAATTTGAGTTTGTCATAGACCAGGAGAGACAGTGAAACAGGATGAGTATACAATTGTTAGGAAACTGCCATGAGTTCATAAGCCGGAAGGACCTTTTTAGCAATGTGTAAGGACATTAAGAATAGCATTGGGTATTTTCTCTGAAGAGTCGCTGTGGGCGGCTCTCCCATGTTTGCTGTTAACATATGGGATATGACGATGTTGAAGACTCCTGGAAAAGTATCTGGGAAAGATGGGAACATTTAATATTTTTATAGCGGCCTTTTTTCTAAAAATGTCTAATGCAGCTAAAAAAACAAACAAACAAACAAAAAAACCCCAAACAACCCCAAACTTAAAGCGTAAAAGTTCTTATGGTCATACTCTAAAACTTATGGTTATTTTGACTGATATTTTGTAACTCAGAATGAAATGTGTGAGATAACTTATTAGCAAATTTAAGTTAGACTTTGATTCTGAAATACTGCTTGATGTTAAGTAGTTTTCCTTGTTTAAATCTGGCATTTAAGAATGGGAGACATAAATCATTTTATGAATAGAGTATAGTAATTATTCAGATGTGGTAACAGTTAACCCTCTGCTTTTATGGGATCAAAAACTCCAAGTACCCTAGCAGTAACTGTCTCAGCCTTCAGCTTGAGCCATAGTAGTAGACAAGTATTCTCCACATGCTTGAGCATTTTACTTTTGTTAATACTAAATTTTGATTTTAAATTTCAAGTCAATTCTCTCATTTCTGAGCTGCAGTAATATAGTAAAATGTCTTCAGTAGGAAATAAATATTAAAATTGAGTATTAAAGGTTTTGACCATTGTAAGTACACAGCATTTGAAAGATATTGACATGATACCAGAAAAAGAATTCCTAGGGCAGAAACTTGGTGGTTTTCAATGCTTGCTTAGTTATTTTTAGAAACATAGAAATATGGGATGTTTTATTTAAAAATAAAAATTCCTGTTGCTCCTTATTTTGCAGTAGGACTCTTATGCTTAATGAGTAACATGAAACTATTGAGCTCTAAGTAATATTTTTCCTAATAGCCACTGTGTAGTAAAGAATATGTGAGTTTATAATTATAGAAGATGTTTAAGCAAACGTATTTGCTATTTATTTTGATAAGCCTTTTTATTAGTTGAATTGCTTTGATTCAGGGAGATAGTGTTTTGGAGATATCATAAGTTTCTTTGAATTGGAAGTCTCCGTTGACCGTAAAAGAAAATTAGTGTCATGTAGGATGTTTTTTTTAGCATTTAAATAAGTCTGAAGGTCTTAAATATTTTTTCCTACCTAGAAACCTTACCATTGTCAGTGTGATAGTTTTATTTTCCAAAAAGTTGTGGTTTCATCCTTCCACACAGCCTAGCCTTTTCTAGTTTAACCATTGAGCTCTGGATTCTGTATTCAGTTTAGCCTCTTCCTGAAGAAAGGACAATCACAGGCACTTAGAACTGGAAGCAGTCTCAAAGGACTTCTAATGTAGCATCTTACCCAGGACAGTAAATCCCCCGTGGGAATATTCGTGTCAGGTGTTTCCTCTCATTACTAAGGGCGGTAATGCTGTTCCATATGTTGTCGGGTTATTGAGCAGTCTGAACTTGGTGAAAACAAACAGAAGACAGTTTTATTTTTCACTGTTTACTGCTTTCAGCTGTGATTTGTGGATCTTCCTTTTCCAAACCCTCTCTCTCCACCTCATACTATGAACAGATGATAGTTTTTCCATCATTTACAGCCATTAAAACTCATCTGTCTGTTTCAGCAGTTTAAACCTTCCGTCTCCTGTTAATTTCAAGTCCCTCTCCTGTCTTACCCCAGCATCAGGCCACTTTGCGTGAAGTACTGGAAGTGGAGAGGGATTGTGGTATGCTCCCCAAATTCCTTTCTCTTTCCTCCTCTGGGATATTATTCCAAGTCAGGGACGTGTAAGAAGAAAAATGGAAAAAGACAAGTCTTCCCGGGTGCTGTTAAAGCCCTCTTTTGATTAACAGTGGCAGGCCATTCGGATCCGCTGGTAGAGGCATCCACACTGGAACTTCCGTGAGGTCGCACAGAGAGACTCCCCGCTGCATGTAGTTCCTGGATAAGACATTTGCTGTGGGCTCACCTTTTCCAGCCTACACACCACCCCCTGGTTCCTAGAAGTGTGTGGGGGTGAGGTGGGCTGGGGATCTCTTTTCTCTACAGCCAGACTTTTTGATAACAGCAAGACAGCTCGAGTCTAACCACCTTCTGCAGTTTTCATTTAATCCACTGGAAACTCACTTCCTTGTGAGGCCAAATGGTGCTGTGCCAGCTGCAAAAACCTGCCCCCTTTCCCTTTAGTGCCCTTTCATTTCTGTCTTTTTTCTTTTTCTTTCTTTCTTTCTTTCTTTCTTTCTTTCTTTCTTTCTGTCTGTCTTTCTTTCTGTCTTTCTTTCTGTCTTCCTTTCTGTCTTCCTTTCTGTCTTCCTTTCTGTCTTCCTTTCTGTCTTTCTCTCTTTCTTCCTTTCCCCTGCTCAAAGAGGTGCAGAGTCAGTCACGCAGTCTATTTCATAAGTAGGCATTGAACTGGAGAATGAGACGCCGGTTTCTCCTTGTAGGCACTTCTTGGTGAATGATTCTCTTAGAGGGCCCTTCCCTTGTTTCAGGGTGAATACCCTCTTCCTTTCCCCGTGTCCTCCCTAAAGACTTGGAAGACTTCTAATTATCTCCCTCTCTGGTATCCCAACCACTTGCACTGAGTGATGCTAAGGTTAGGGTGTTAATTAGGGTGCCTGAGCTGCCCCTGTGTGGGGGGGGAGGAAGGGGGAGAAGGGTGTCAGTGTTGGGCTCCCCAGGTGTTGACATCTTTGTATCCTCAGCCTTGTGTTTGTTAGCAAATTTGGGACAACAAAGTTAGTGTCACTCAACACCAGTTAACAAAAAATTGTGAAGCCCTGTGGGCCTGATGAGGTCTCCCTGTGCAGAATTTAATTTTTTCTTTTCTTTCCTTTTTTCTTCTTTTTTCTTTTCTTTCTTTCTTTCTTCACTCCTCTCTCTGATTTTTCTCTTGTTTTTACTTTTTGGCTTACTTCCTGGTTCTTGACTGATAAAGTATTAACTGTGAATATGTTTGTGACTGATTATATGGTCAAACTATACCTTAGACTGAAGGATACATTGGGGGGGGCAGGTTTTAATAATACAAGCTTCTCTGTTCTTGCCTCGTTCTAGCTTTACTAAAGATATAAATACAAATAGAAATACAGAATTTGAACCTTTTTCTTTCCATCGTTTAAGCAGACCAGTCATTTAAATCTACTGATTTCTTGTTTAATGAGGAAAAACCAGCTTTCTATTCAGAAACTTAAATGTTAATATTCATTGCAACAACATGGATCTAGAGGGTGTTATGCTAAGTAAAACAAGTCAGAGAAAGACAGATACCATGTGATTTCACTCATTTGTGGAATTTAAGATACAAAATAAATGAACAAAGAAAAAGAGACAACCCCCCCCCCCCAAGGCTCTTGACTTTAGAGACTAAACTGGTGGTTACCAGGTGGGAGGTGGGTGGGGGATGGGTGAAATAGGTGAAAGGGATTAAAAGTGCTCTTATGGAGATGAGCTCTAGGTAATGTATGGAACCATTGAATCACTATACACCTGGAACTAATGCATCACTGTATGTTAATCGTATGTGAATAAAACAATTGTGAAGGAAAAGAATATTGAAGTAATTATGGGCTAGTCAACAAATGGTTATTGAGTACCTTCCATGTGTCAGGCACTGTGTTAGACATTAAGGAAACAATAGTAAATACGAAAAAAAAAAAACGTCCAAAAATCAGTGCTCCTCTGGGGCTTTTCCGGGATGGGGAAACAGACAAGAAACAGGTAAATAAGTAGATGATATTGTTAGCCGCAAATGCTAAGAAGAATGAAGTAGGAAAGGGAGCTAGGAAGTGGCAGTACAGCTCCCAGCATTTGCAGCTTTAGATAGTGTTGAAATAGGGTGTCACTTTTTCTTTTGCAGAGGGACATTGGAGTTCAAAGGCCAAGCGGGGAGCTCGTCTGATACAGTAGGGAGTCCAGTGGCCAGATGAGTGATGGCGGGTGGGGCTTGGGATCGAGTGAGAGGCGTGTGTAGGTGAGGCCTGTGTTTGTGTAAGGGCTTTGGTTTCTACTTTGAGATGAGATTGCATTGAAACACTTTTTTTTTTGTTTGTTTGTATTTTGAGAGAGAGAGAGAGCAAGTCTGGGAGAGGCAGAGAGAGAGAGAGAGAGGGAGAGAGAGATCCCAAGCAGACTCTGAGCCATACTAACTGAGCCAACCAGGTGCCCTGGCTGAACACTGACATCATCTGGGGAGGTTTTATAAAATGTACTGATGTTGGGGCGCCTGAGTGGCTCAGTTGGCTGAGTGTCTGACTCTAGATTTCAGCTCAAGTCATGATCCCAGGGTCATGGGATTGAGCCCTGCATTGGGCTCCACACTGAGCATGGAGCCTGCTTGGGATTCTCTGTCTGTCTCTGTCTCTCTCTAAAAAAAAATTTAAAAAGTAATGATGTCTATATCCTATCTCCAGAGTTTTGTTTTGTTGTTATTGTTTTGTTTTTAAGCTTTATTTACTTAAGTAATCCTACACCCAACATGGAGCTCAAACTTAGAACTTTCGCAATCAGGAGTCACATGTTCTTCCGACGGAGCCAGCCAGGTGACCTCCATCTCCAGAGTTTCTGATTTAATTGGCTAGGGGAGTGGGGCCATCCTTGGCATCGGGATTTTTAACAGCTCTTACGGAATTCTAATAAAAGTTGGGAGACTTTTGAGCAGGGTGACTTTACATGGTATTGTGTTAGAGAGCCTGGGCTCCAGAGCCGGACTCCCCTAGCTGCGCCACTTCCAAAACCTAAGACCATGGACAAGTTATTTAAAAAATCCTCCATGCTTTTGTTTCTTCATCTGTCAAATTGTTGTTATAAGGATTAAATAAACTGATGTTTAAGTATCTGGAACAGTGCTCGGCATGTAGTAATACGTGTTTATTGAATAAACGCTTCTGAGTGTATGTTTTGATGGGATCATTCTGTGTTGAGAACAAAGTGAATGGGCAAGAGCAGAAGCCAGGAGGCCCCTGCAGTCACCCAGACGAGACGCACCACAGTGTTGGGGGGGTCAGTGAGGAGGCGTAGTGGGATTCTGCAAATACTTAACAAGAGCCAGCAGGCTTTGCTGATGCTCTGGACGTGTAATGAGAGAGAAAGAAGGTTCATTCGAGTCTGATTTCAGGATGTTTTGCCTGAACAGCTGGAAGAAGGGAGTGGTTGTTTTTTGAGATGAGGAAGACAGAGAGGAACAGGTTTCTAAGGGGAATATCTGGAGCGGTTTGGTAAGTTTGAGAAGTCTGTTAGATAAATAGGTAGATCTATAGAGAAGACAGCTGTATGCACGAGTCTGGAGTTCAGCTGAATGTCCAGGGCTGGAGGTAAGTACTGGAAGTCATCGATAAGTAGACCTGTGTGAGAAACTGAGCTCACCAAGGGACTGTGTGTATACAGAGGAGAGGTCCATGGGCCGCCTCCTGGGTCATTCTTAGTTTAGAGTTCGGGGAGATGGAATGTTTCTTAGAGATTCTGGTGTGCTCTAGAATAAAAGGCAGTTGTAATTATTTCCTTTTTTAAATAAAAATGTCTAATGTTTATTTTGAGAGAGACAGACAGAGCGCAAGCAGGGGAGGAACAGAAAGAGAAGGAGAAATAGAATCCGAAATAGGTTCCAGGCGCTGAGCTATCAGCACAGGGCCTGACGTGGGGCTCAAATTCATGAACCACAATTCATGAACCACAAGATCATGACCCCTAAGCCTAAGTCAGATGCTTAACTGACCGAGCCACTTAGGCGCCGCATCCTAGTTTTTAAAAAAGGCTTTATTGGGATGTAATTCACCCATTTAAAGTGTACGATTCAGTGGAGTTTAATATATTCATAGAATCGTGTAACTGTTACCACAGTCAATTTTAGAATATTTTTATTATGCTAAAAAGAAACCCTGTTCCCTCCCATCCCCAGGTGACCCCTCATTTCCCTCATCGCTTCTGTCCCCAGGCAAGTGCTTAATCTATTTCTGTCTTTATGGGTTTGCCCGTAAGGAGTGCCCATCATTGAAATCCTGTAATATGTGGTCTATTTAGAGAGAGGTGGTATTCATTAGTACCTAGCATCTAGATTCATTAGATAATCATTTGGTAAAGATGGGGGTTATAAGACCTCTCCTCGTAGAGATAAGTTTTTCTCTTTGTAATTAGTAAGAAAACTGTGGGGTAGGTATTTTGAGGCTGCATGAATATTTTGTCCTCTAACAACATATTATGTAATGGTTTTAGTGTTCATTGAAGATCCTTGCTTCAATCCATGATTATAGTGGGAGTGCCAAGTGATGATTTTGTTACTATCATACTTTCAATGACCATAAGTTTATAATATCTCTAATTCAGATGTATTACGTAGAGTTTTGCCTTTTATTTACATCTTTTCTCTTAATATGAAAATCAAGGTTCCTAATAACAAATAAATGTTTTATTACTTTATATTATGAATTATCATATTATATGTTATATTTCTATACGTTAGTAAAAGTTATCTAAGATAAACCTTAGTGTCAATGTGTATATGTTATTCTATAATACACATAAAATACTATCATATAAAATAGTTTCAGAATTATAACACCAAGTGGAATTACTGGGTTATAGAATAAATGTAGATGTGATTTTCTTAAATAGTTCCATATTCACTTCAATAGGGTTGCACCATTGTGCATTTTCACGAGTGATGTAAGAGAGTCCCTATTTTCTTATAGCCTCGTCAGTATAGTGTGTTGTCAAGCTTTTGACTTTTTGCCAGTCTGATAGGTGAGCAATGGTATCTCTCTGTAAAACAGTTTTTCGATTTTGAAGAGTTGTGAACATCCACAAAAGTAGACAGAATTGTATAACCACAGTACCCATCGCTTAGCTTCAATAGCTGTCCACCCAGGCCATGCCTCCTTCAGTCCCTCCCCGCTGGATTTGCAGGTAACGTTTTATCTCCGTGTCAGTAAATAACTCTACCTGGTAAGGATTCATTTTCTTGGTAACATAATCACAGGGACATTATCACACTGAAAATAAAGATCTATTTCCTTAATACCATTAGGCAATATTCAAATATCTAATTTTCTTAAATATGTCAGCGGTTTTTTTACTTTCTTTTTTTAAAAATTTCTTTAATTTTTCTTCATTCTTGAGAGGAAGTGGGTTTGAGGGGTCAGAGAGAGAGGGAGACACGGAATCTAAAGCAGCTCTAGGTTCTGAGATGTCAGCACAGAGCTTGACAAGGGGCTCGAACTCATGAACCACGAGATCATGACCTGAGCCAAAGTCAGACACTTAACCATCTGAGCCACCCCAGGCACCCCGGTATTGTTTTTTAAACAGAATTTATATAAGGTTCCTATGTTGTGATTATGTCCTTTAAAAAACATTTTTTAAAATGTTAATTTACTTTTGAGAGAGAGAGGATAAGCTGGAGAGGACAGAGAGAGGGATACACAGAATCTGAAGCAGGCTCCAGGCCCTGAGCTGTCCACACAGAGCCTGACATGGGGCTCAAACTCACGAACCATGAGATCGTGAGCTGAATTCGGACGCTGAACCAACTGAGCCACCCAAGTGCCCCTGACTGTATTTTTTTTTAAGTCTTTCAACTTACAGCTTCTTCCTCCTGTTCCCGTTCCATTCCCTCTGCTCCCTGGAATTTGTTTTTGAAGGAACCATGTTATTTGTCCTGAGAAATTTCTTAAGGTTTGGATTTTGCTATTTGAATCCCTGTGGTATGGTTTAACATGTTTTTCCTCTGTTTTCTGTATTATCAATTGGTAGTTAGATCTAGAGGCTTGGTGAGATTCAGGCATTTTTATTATTTTTTTCAAGTGTGTCTCATAGATGTATCATGGTGTGTCTTGCTCTTAGACAAGTAGGTACATGCAATCCGCTTGCCTTTTTCTGTGGTGTCAGTGGCAGTGCTTACTTTATCTCTATACGTTAGTTTGGGATTCTTACTATGATTAAAATTGAGCATCTCTTCATATGTTTAAGGGACATTTTTTTATCTTTTTCTATAGAATGTTGGTTCATGCCTTTTGCCCATTTTTCTAAACTTTTGATAGATTTCCCTTCACGTGTTTTTGTAAGCTCTTTAAATGTTAGGGAGATTAGCCGTTTGTGATGCTAGACGTCGTAAATATTTTCTATTGGTTTTGACTTTGCTTATCAGGTTTTGCCATGCAAAAACTTAAAAAAAAATTTTTTTAATGTTTATATATTTTTGGGAGAGAAAGAGAGTGAGCCGGGGAGGGACAGACAGAGAGAGACACAAAATCTGAAGCAGGCTCCAGGCTTCAAGCTGTCGGCCGATGGCGGGGCTCAAAGTCCTGAAGCATGAGATCATGACCTGAGCTGAAGTTGGATCCTTAAACAACTGAGCCACCCAGGCACCCCACTGTGCAAAAACTTATTTATTATTATTATTATTGTAAATGTTTTATTTATTTCTAGGAAAGAGAGAGAGAGAGCGTGAACAGGGGAGGGTCAGAGAGAGAGGGAATCACAGACTGAAACAGGCTCCAGGCTCTGAGCTGGCAGTCAGCACAGGGCCCGATGCGGTATTCGAACCCACGAACCGCGAGATCATGACCTAAGCGAAAGTCGGACGCTTAACCGACTAAGCCACCCAGGCGCCCCGGTTATTGTTATTTTTGAAAAGTCTTTGCAATTTATCTTGAGAGAGCATGTGTGCATGTGCGTGTGCGAATGGGGGAGGGGCAGAGAGAGAAATGGAGAGAGGGGATCCCAGGCGGGCTCTGTGCTGTCAGCACAGACATGGGACTTGAACTCATGAACTATGAGATCATGACCTGTGCTGAAATCAAAAGTCAGATGCTCAACCAACTGAGCCATCAGGCAGGATGGAAAAGCTTTTTTATAAAGTTATGGGTGGTGGTCAATTTTATTAGTGAATATTTTATTGCTACTGGATATTTTTAATTAATTTTTTAGAGCTTTAAGCTACATACAATACACTGTATCCATTTCAAGTTTATAGTTTGATGACTTTTGGCTATATTGTGGCATGTTTCCCTGTGGAGTGCTATTTCACTGTATAGCATTTTATTTACATTTTATTTACCTCTTCATGTTTGACAGACATTTAGGTTGTTTCTAGTTTGGGCCTATAAGGAAAACAGCTGCTATAAATATTTGTGAATTAGTCTTTACATGCATAGATGTTTTCATTTTCTTGAGTAAATACCTAGGCATGGAATGACTGGGCCATGGATTAGGTGTGTGTTTGGTTTTATCGCCAGAACTTTTCCCAGAGTGGTGGTGTCGTTTTACATTCCCCTCAACAGTGCAGAAATTCTGGATGTACCACATCTTTGACAACATTTTTTGTTGTCAGTCTGCTTACTTTTAGCCATCTGGTGAGTGTATGGCACCTTTTCAATTTCAGGATTATTGCTGTGTAACTTACATACAGTAAATTTTCCTCATTTTAGGGTCCAGTTCTGTAATTTTTGACACGTGCGTAAAATTGTGTAAGTTCCACCACAATCAAGATATACAGCAGTTATGTCATCAGAAACATTTGCCTTCTGCTCCTTTGTAGTCATTCCTTTTCCTTATCCTAAGCCTAGCGATTCCGATCTGTTTTCTGTCGATGTTTTGTTTTATTTTGTTTGTAACTTGCAAGCAGTAAAGTTTACTCTGTGGCGTATGGGCCTGAGTTGAGGGAAGGGTGTTGCGGTGTGCCCTACCACAGTCAAGATGCAGAACACTTCCGTCACTACGGAAATTACGCGTTGAAACCAGCCCCTCGCTTCGCACACTGATTGTCCCGTCTCCATAGCCTTTTTGGTCTGTCTTCGTCCACTTGGCAAAATAGATTTGAGGTTTATCTATGTTGCGTGTATCAGTGGTTTGTTCCTTTGTATTGCCAAGTGGTACTCCGTTGTAGTAGATGTATCAGGGTTTATTCATTTATTGGTCAAAGGACATTTGGCTGTTTTTGCTTTTTAGCCAGTTATAAATAATGTTGCTATAAACATTCATATACAGATTATTTTGCAAGCATAGCTTTCACTTCACTTAGATATACCTAGCCGTGGGGTTGCTGGGTCGTATCGTAAGGCTATGTTTTACTTTATAAGAAATTGCCGTGCTGTTCTTCCAAATTACCGTACCGTTTGCATTCCCACTGGCAGAGTATGAATGGGGTTCACCTGTTCCACATGTTTGTCAGCGTTTGGTATTGCCAGGGGTTTTTGTGGTGGTTTTCTGTGGTGGGTTTTTTTTTTTTTTAAGCCATTCTAATAGGTATGCTGTGGTTTCTCTTTCTGACTAATGATGGTGAGCCTCTTTCTGTGTGCTCATTTACTATTTAAATGTCTTCTTTGTTGACTTGTCCAGATTTTTTGCCCATTTTCCTATTTGGATGTTTGTCTCATTAAATTGTAATAATTTCCTGCCTGTTCTTGGATATCACTTATTTGACAGACATCTACGTATGGAATATTTTTCCCATTCCGTGGCTTGTCTTTTGATTTCTTAACTGTTTTTCAAACAGCAGTTTTTAGTTTTGATAAAGTTCAATATAACAACTTCTGTATGGCTCGTGCTCTTGGTGTCTTAATTACGAAATCTTTGTGTAACCCCAGAGTCATGAACACTTTCTCCTATCTATCTATTTTTTTCAGAAGCTTTCTTGTTGTGGCTTTCAAATTAGGTCTGTGATTAATTTTGTTGCATTGTTTTCCCACATGGATAGCTAATTGTTCTAGCACCATTTGTTGAGAAGACTATCCTTTCCCTATGGAATTGCCTTGGGAACATCTTTGTTGAAAATCAGTTGACAGTATACGTAAGAGTCCGCTTCTGGATGCTACTCTATTCCATTGATTTATTATATCTTTTTTTTAAATCAACCCTACCTTGTCTTTATTGCTGTAGTTTTATTGCAACTCTTAAAATCAAAGAGTGTAAATCATCCTACTTTATTCTTTGGGAATTATATTTGGCTTTTCTAGATCATTTGTATTTTTGTGTATATCAAGGAATATATATCCTAGTCTCAATTTTTATAAAATATCCTGCCGGAATTTTGAAATATCAATATTTCATTTTTTAAATGTTTATTTTGAGAGAGAAAAAGCATATGCCCTATGTGAATGGGGGAGGGGGAGAGAAAGAGAGAGAGAGAGAGAGAGAGAGAGAGAGACTCCCAGATAGGCTCCATGGTGTCAGTTCAGGGCTCCATCCCACGAATGGTGAGATCATGACCTGAGTTCAATGCTTAACTGACTGAGCCGCCCAGGCGCCCCTCAGTACTTCATTCTTTTCTGTGTCTGTGTAATATGCCATTGTGGTGGGAAAGATCACATGTTTTTTAACCATTCACCTGGTGATGAACAAATAGATTTCTAATTTTTCACTATTGTGAATAGTGTTGCTACAAATATTTATGTATACATGAGTAACTGTTTTCACTTCTTTTTGGTATATATCTAGGAGTGGAAATGCCGAGTCATATGGTAATTCTGTGTTTAACTTTAGGAGAATTACTAAACTGTTTTACCCAGCTGTTGTAGTGTTTTACGGTGTTGGAGGGTTCCAATTTTTCTACATCTTTGCCAACACTTGTTATTTTCCTTTCTTTTAATTATTGCCATCCTAGTGGATATGAAGTGGTGTCTCACTGTGATTTTGATTTACATTTCCCTAGTTAGTAATGATACCGAGCATCTTTTTGTGCTCTGTTGGCCAGAACATCTTTTGTGTTCTGTTGTATATCTTCTTTGGGAGAAATGTCTTTTCATGTCCTTGCCTGTGTTTTATTTGGATTGCTTGTTAGTGAGTTGGAAGAGCTGATTATACTGGATACTAGACCCTTGTTAGGTATGTAATTTGCAAATATCTCCTTTCATTCTGTAGGTTCTCTTTTCATATATATATATGAAAGCTTTTTTTGATATAAAAAAGCTAGTTTTTATGAAGTCCAATTTAGCCTATTTTTTTCTTTTGGTGTTCATGCTTTCGGTGTCATATCTAAGAATTCATTGTCAAATCCAAGGTCATGAATATCAGTTACTATCTTTTCTTAAAGTTTTAGAGTTTTAGCTATTTTATATTTAGATTGTTAATCCATTTTGAGTTAATTTTCATATATAGCATGAAGAGGGGTCCAGTTTCATTCTTTAGCCTGTGGATATCCAGTTTTTCCAGCGCCGTATTTTGAAGAGGCTAGATCTTTCCCCATTTGTGTGATGTTGGCACCTTTGTTGAAAATTAGTTGACCATAGGTGTATGGGTTTATCTGGGCTTTCAATTTTATTCCTTTATGGGGCACCTGGGTGGCGCAGTTGGTTAAGTGTCCAACTGTTGAGCTTGGTTCAGGTCATAGATCTCACAGTTTGGGAGTTTGCGCCCCATGTCGGGTTCTGCGCTGCTGGCCTGGAGCCTGCTTGGTATTCTGTCTCTTTTTTCCCTTGCCCTTCCCCAGCTTGTGCTCTCTCTCTCTCAAAATGAATAAATAAGAACTTTAAAAAATGTTTATTCCTTTGGTGTATGTCTGCTCTCATGGCAGTTCCACACAAATGGATAGTTTTTATCTGTGGGATACAGGCACACCTAGGAGGTATTGTGGGTTAGGCTCCAGACTACCACGATAAAGCAATTATCGCAGTAAAGCAAATCCAATGAAAATTTTGGTTTTCCAGTGATATAAAAGTTATGTTCACACTATACTGCAGTCTCTTAAGCATGTAATAGTATTACATCTAAAAAAAACAACATATATACCCTAATTTAAAAAACACTTTATTGCTAAGAAAATGCTAGCCATCATCTGAGCTTTTAGTGCACTATAATCACTCATCACCATGACAAATATAATAATAATGAAATAGTTTGAAACACCATGAGAATCACCCAGATGTGACAGAGACAACGTGAATAGATGTTGGAAAAAGTGATGCCAGTAGACTTGCTTGCTGTACGGTTTGCCACGAACCTTCAGTGTGTACAAAAACACAATATGGAGTGCAGTACGGGGAAGCACAGTGAAATGAGGTATGCCTCTACGTTAGTATAGTATGTTAATATTTCAAGTTTCGATTACTTTTTAGAAATTTTTTAAATGTTGGATAAGTTCATTAAAGAAATTACCTCCTGTAAGTGCCAGATTTATAACAACACACATATGCAAACTTGGTAATTTTGTTTAAAAAGTTTTGGGGTGTCTTCCCATTTCTCTGGCTGCGTACAGAATAATGACTTAGATATGCAGTCTATCAGGATGTGTTCTAATTGAATTTTCACTGTGGGTTAAACTTGCCTTGAGCCTTTACATGAAGGTCTAGTTATATAAATAAATTCAAGCTGCCAGAAGGAGTTGGTGCTGGCTAGAGAAGAATTAGAATAGGAACAGTCTGGGGCGCCTGGGTGGCTTAGTCAGTGAAGCGGAGTCATAACTATGGTTTCTAGAGGAAAAAAAATGACTGGCAACTCATGTGTTGTTTTTTTTTAATGTTTTATTTATTTCTGAGAGAGAGAGACTGCATGAGCAGAGGAGGGTCAGAGAGAGGGGGAGATATAGAATCTGAAACAGTCTCCAGGCTTTGAGCTAGCTGTCAGCACAGAGTCCGGCACGGGGCTCAAACCCACGGACCGTGAGATCATGACTTGAGCCGAAGTGGGATGCTTAACCGACGGAGCCACCCAGATGTCCCTTAAGTCATGGTTTTTAACTTTAATCCCAAAACCAAAACTTTAGTACTTTTTTTTTTTTAATGTTTTATTTATTTCTAGGAGAGAGAGACAGCGTGAGCAGGGGAGGGTCAGAGAGAGAGTCACAGACTGAAACAGGCTCCAGGCTCTGAGCTGGCAGTTAACACAGAGCCCGACGTAGGGCTTGAACCCACGAACCGCGAGATCATGACCTAAGCGAAAGTCGGACGCTTAACCAACTAAGCCACCCAGGCGCCCCAGTACTTTAAGAATCAGAATATGAGATGCCTCTGAAGTCTCTTTTAATCTATTACTTCTTTCTTCTCTTTTTACCCCATAGTAACTTATTTACTAGAGAAACTGCCAGTTCTGTTTCCCACAGTCTGGCTTTTGCTGATTGAATCTCTGTGGGCAGGCAGTTGAATGCGTCCCTCCACAGTCTTTATTTCCTGCAAACTGGTAGTTTGACATGATAAAAGCTTTTTTGTTACATATTCACTTCATAGGTGATGTTTGTGGCTTCCACCAGGAAGTACCTAAATAAAGACCTGCTTATCTCTCTTTTCACGATAGTAACTAATTTTACTTGGATTCATTTTAGTTTTAGCAATTTGAAGAGACAGGGTGGTGTAGATGTTTAGATTTAAGCTCTAGGGGTGCCTGGGTGGCTCAGTCGGTTGGGCATACGACAACTTCGGCTCAGGTTATGATCTCACCATCTGTAGGTTTGAGCCCCACGTCAGGCTCTGTGCTGACAGTTCAGAGCTTGGAGCCTGCTTCAGATTCTGTCTCCCTTTCTCACTGCCCCTCCCCCGCTCACTCTCTGTCTGTCTCTTAAAGACATAAAAAAAAAAGATTTTAAGCTCTAGAGCTCAAGAATCTGGGTTCCTGTTTTGATTTATTGTCTACTAATAATAGATATAATAGGTTCTCTAATCTTGGATCGTCACTTTCTCTTATGAGCATCAAGTTTCATATCTGTGAAATGGGGATGATGATGCCTGTTTATGTGGTCGTTTTGAGGATTCAGTGAGAAAATGCATGGAAAAGAACCTTGCACAGAGCCTAGCATATAGTCCGTGGCCAATAAATGTACCTATTGTTCTTTGAATTTAAAAATATTCTAAAATAATCTGAAAAGTAGGTCATACGAATTTATAAATGAGGAAATTTAGTTTGGGGGTTTTGGGAGGGCTCACTTGTGTTCATTAGGGGAAAAAAGGAAGTCAGTTATTCAGCTGAGGTGAATAGCTCTCCTTTGCTCCCATCAATGTGTGTAGTTGAATTTAGTAACCACTCCTAACAAGCTTAACTTCAAAAGTGATTTTTGCCCATGCTTCCTAAGTATTCACATTACCCAGCCCTCACCTAGTTTTGGGAAGTGGGCTCTTTCTTGAAGAGACTGTACCATAGCACATTTTGTGCTTGAAGTCCACTGAGAAATACTTACCGTTAATGTTCTTATTTTGCAGTGTAATGTTCAGGCTCAGAAATGCCTTATGTGGATCGTCAGAATCGCATTTGTGGTTTTCTGGACATTGAGGAAAATGAAAACAGTGGGAAATTTCTTCGAAGGTACTTCATACTGGATACCAGAGAAGATAGTTTTGTGTGGTACATGGATAATCCACAGGTTTGTAAAATCCAAATGGTTACCTTTTTTCCAAAGCACACAAGGATTTTAATTATTCAAGTATTTAACATTCTATATGGGTGTGAGGATTTGTCCTAATAAACAGTATATGTTTAGATTTAGTTCTATTGCCGGAGTTCTTTGTCTGCACCCTCAACTCCTAGCTGTCTTCTTTGAATTTTAGAAGTTGCAACTAAGTTTATTTAATAAAAATTTATGCATGCATATTTGTATTTTTCCCCCCTTGGGAGAGAAATGCTGTCTCTGGTAGAAAATACTTAAATCATTTAAATTTAAGGTACTGTCCCTAGAGACTGCTGTCTTTTGTTTCTTTGGTAAAGAACTACTTCAGCTAGTTGACACTCTTGCGCATGGGTAGTCCTTTCATCCTGCAGGGTCAGATTTGCGTGTCAGCCAGTGTAATGCTGTTCATGAGTTGAAATGCACTTTGATTTTATGGTTGCCTTTCAAATCATTGGGGAAATGTCATAAATTAAAAATTAGGATCCCCATACTGAGATCTGTGAAAGACCTTGGATTGGAGATTATCTGTCGAGTAGTTTTTAATTTTTTCTCCTTGTAAAACTCTCCCTTCACATTGGGATGGTTGTTGCAAGGATGAGTCCCGAGCAAACGTCTAAGCTGATCTGGTCTAGTGGGCGAGGGACTCTTAGAGTCAAGGGAGAAGCGGGACTGGTTGGGGGTGCCCTTCTGTTCCACGGAGAAGGAGCTGGATCTCCTGACGACCAGTCTGGTATTCGTTACCGGCCTGTACTTACTTTAGGTTAGACAAAGTACGTATACACTAGTGCCTTTATTTGTAGTTGTTTCTGTGGAATTCAAGTTTTAAGAGACCTTAGTATAAATTTAACCTCCTCTTTAATGCCAGAAACCTGTCATTCCCTGGTCTTCACTTTAGCTGTTGTTCGTATTACACATTATTAAAAAGTACTTGCTGTATTTGAGACGCTTCAATTATTATTTGCTCTCTGAGCCAGAATCTGTTTCCTTGTATTTGCTAGCCATTAATCCAACTCTGTCCTCTGATTCTCTATAAAGTTTAGTCCTTTTATCCAGACACAGCCTTTCAGAAATTAGAGGGTAATTTGTGTTTTAATTCAGTGTAGATTATTTGAGTGCTGACTTTCAGACTTTTCCTCCTAAGAGTGGTCTATGCTCTCTCCTTATCCTTAATAGAGCTTATTGACACTGTTTTACTCCCTTATCTCTGGGTGTGACCACCTTTCCTGGGTGATAGTAACCTGGCTATTCAACTGTATGATTAATACCTTTATTTACTTGTCCAGAGTCAGTGGGAGAAGAAACAGGTCAGCAGAAATCAGAAGTTCATATTTGCCTTTTTTTTTTACATCAGATTTCTCCCCTTTATCACCCCATCTTTTTATCTGTGGCACACCCTCCCAAACTCTCTTTCACAAAGTGGAAAGTAACTTTGTTCCCCTTGACTCCCTCTAATTACTAGTTACCAGATCCCAGTGTCTGGTTCTCTCACTTACGAGCTGTTGCGCAGTCTGCCCGTGCTCTTCCTGGTTCGTCTCTCTTCGCAAGATCTGGCGGGCCGGTACATGTGCTTTCTCCTGAATTGTATTTATTTATTTATTAAAAAAAAGATTTTTTTTTTTTTTAACAGAGAGAGACAGAGCATGAGCAGGGAAGGGGCAGAGAGAGAGGGAGACACAGGATCTGAAGCAGGCTCCAGGCTCTGGGCTGTCAGCACAGAGCCCAATGTGGGGCTCGAACCCACAGACTGGGAGAGCATGACCTGAGCTGAAGTCGGACACCCAACTGACTGAGCCACCCAGGAGCCCCTCCTGAATTGTATTTGAAGCTCCTTGATTATTTTTCTTTCTTCACATATAATAGATTCTCCTCCTCAGAATTCCTCCTTTTATCGGCACTTCCCACTTAGAGCCAGAGGAAGGTGGGCACCCCTGGGCCTCTGTTCGTTACACTGAAGGAAAAGAACTTAGAATTCAAAGTTAAGATCTTCATGGAAGTAGTAGCATTTGGAATTGACCCAGAAGAGTGGGTACGATTTTGGCCAAGAGATGGAGAAGTGGGTATTGCAGTGCTCTGAGAATAGCATGGGCAAAGAAATCCAACAAGGAAGCCCATGGTGTATGTGGAGAATAGGTCACTTTGGCCATAGCAGGCAGGGTGTATGTTGAAGTTTGCACTCAGCCAGGTCTTTTTTACGTGAACTCTTTTTTTTTTTTTTAAAGTTTGTTTGTTTGTTTGTTTAAGTAATATCTACACCCAGCGTGGGCTGGAGTTCACAGCCCTGAGATCAAGAGCTGCATGCTCTTCTGATTGAGCCAGCCAGGCACTCCACATGAACTCTTTTAAAGCCAATTTTCCATGATGTAATTAGCACATTGTTTTTTATCGAATGTAGTGCAGAATTTTAAATCTATTTTGTATTCTGTTCTTAATAATTTTAACTCTTCATTCTGATGAGAATCTTTTACAGTCTTTTAAAATTTCTTAAAAATATTTATGTTGAGAGAGAGAGAGAGAGAGACAGTGCAAGTCGGGGAGGGACAGAAAGAGAGGAGATTCCATGCAGGCTCCATACTGTCAGGCTATCAGCACAGTGTCTGATGTGGGGCTCGAACTCAAGAAACTGTGAGATCACCACCTGAGTGGAGGTCAAGAGTCGGACACTTAACTGACTGAGCCACCCAAGCGCCCCCCCTTAAAAAACATTTTTTTTTAATGGAATCTTCTACAATCTTGACTCTGAAACCATGGATTAGCCATCAACATAGCAGTTTGGTGTCATTTTTAAATGTATTAATAATGTATCTCCTCATGAAAACTTCAGTAAAATGTCCAATATGCCACTATTTTGATCTAATAAAAAATGACATTTGATCTATTAAAAACTGTAGTTTCTTATGTTAGGGTGCTGTGGGTGAGAATGATCATAATAACCCTGATAATGAAAGAAAATCCGTTTGACTCACCATTCTTCCTCCATTTTCCTTTCTTTGCCACTAACCATTGGTTTAAAAATCCATTCTGTGTATCACTAGGAATCATTTTGGAGCTTTCTGTGTTTTGTCGAGGGTGTGGGTATGGTGGAGAATTAAATAATTGAGTAGCTGTATCAGGAAGTGGCTTTGAAGACTGGAAAAAAGTATTTTGGCAAAAGGAGTATAAGAACTCACAAGGAAAAAATGGCTTATTTTCTTTTTTATCTTCAATGTCCTGAGTTGATTATTTCTTATTCACCGTCAAGTGACAGATTTTGAAACCTACTTTTATTGTAGTTGAACTTGTCAGTAATCATACCGATCCATAGAAACTAGGTATTTTGAATATTCATTATCTCTCAGCTACTTATATTTCCCTGTACTGTGCCACTATTCAGTCTATGATCCTTTATGTCATGCAGCCATGACGTAGGTCTCATTTCTCTTCCTCATACAAAAGCTTAGAACTGTATTCAGTTACTTAAAATAATAAATTTTTGGAGGACTTAAAAGAAAAATAACAATTTTGAATGAAGGGTAACAGTGTTTGAAAAAAATCACTTTGATAGTAGTTAGGAGGTCTTTTTAAAAAATTTTTTTTTAATGTCTTTATTTTATTTTGAGAGACAGAGACAGAGAGCAAGCGAGGGAGGGGCAGAGAGAGAGGGAGACACAGAATCTGAAGCAGGCTCCAGGCTCTGAGCTGTCCGCACAGAGCCCGACGTGGGGCTCGAACCCATGGACTGTGAGATCATGACCTGAGCCGAAGTCGGACACCCAACTGACTGAGCCATCCAGGTGCCCCAGTAGTTAGGAGGTCTTTAAGGACATTTTAACATTTAATTTCCTTATCCAAAATTAGAAAAAAAAACAAAACACAGAGCAACCTCTAAACTTAAAACATTTTGTGTAAGAACACAACCATTTAAAGTTACATCGTATTATTTTATGTACATATTTATTTATGGTTTATACTTAGAAGCTTGAATGTAGTATACAGTTTAAAGCAAAACATATTGCAGTTTACATAGGAGTGAACACTTGAGAAGACCGGTCCCTGGTCAGCAATAACCAGTTTATATTTGGGAGTCTTGAGGCTTTTGTAGAATTGTTTCCAGTGAGCTTATAAAGAAGTCCGAGAGAAGTACCTCGTCATCATTCATGGGAACAAAGCCGAAGGTTTTCTTTTACTGACATTATCGTAAAGTCAGTAAAGAAGCTGGTCTCGGTTAATCTACAGTGGAGGAAACGTTCGAAGTTAGGACTGTTTTACTGCTAAAATCTATTAGAGTTTTCCTTTATATATTCTTTATTCATTTTTTCCAGATTCTTTTCGCTGGTGTTCCCGCCTCCATCTTCCCCCTCTTTAATCCATTCCCTTTATACAGCACAAACTACAACCCTGTATGGCCCCGTATTACATGTAGCTTTTGGCCGCCCTCATCTGTTTGCTGTAGCTCCTCTCCTTTCTCTGCCTGGAGTAGTCTCTCTTCTGCTGATTGTGATTCAGATTTTTCCTTTAGAGACCAACTTAAATGCTGTTCATTTTTCCACAGAGATATTCCTGCTAGTCTTTGCCAGAAATGACTCTTCTTAATTCTTTACCTGTAGCTCTTCTAAGACCCAAACCCTGCCGCTAAATTGTTTAGGGAAGAACAAAAATATTTTAGTGAACATGTCAGTATATACAGTTCCCTACATACGGCTTAAAGAGTTTCAGTTAATAATTATTTTACAAAATGGAATCAATATACGTAAAGTATGGTGTAATAAATACTAATATATTTAAATGGAAGAAAATCATTTTTTAAGGATATACTTGATTAAAAATTTTTAATAGAACAAAGTAATATGTATAGCCTTGAAATCTCTTACAATTGCGTTTCTGTCTCAAGTATTTCTTTTCCCATTGCCTTCAGGATTGATTTTGTTTATGGCTTTTAAAGCTCATGAAAAAGGAAGTAATGATAAAACTAGCCTTTTAGTTATGGAATGCCTTACGGTGGAACTGAATACAATTTGGTTTGGTTATCCATGCTGTCGACTTGATTTGTAAATACTTGAAGTGAAAAAGTTGATTTGTAAAGTATAATATTAAAAACATCTAATTTCTTAACTGGTTTTAGTATGTGTAGAACATTATAATATAAATTAATGTTGGATATTAATGTTGGGTATTAATTATATATTAATGATTTGTTTCCAGAACTTACCTTCTGGATCATCACGTGTGGGAGCCATTAAACTTACCTACATTTCAAAGGTAGTTTTTTGATATTGGTTCACAGTCATGCATGAATTAGAATTGCTCGGGATAAGAGTGTGACTAAGGGGTGGTTTTCCTTCTGTGTCATTTAGTGATGACGTTCAGGGTCACATCATGCTTAAGATGGTACCGCCACAATGTGTAGGAATGTCATTGATAGAATTAGGAAGAATATAGAGTTAATTGTAAGATGTGGCAAATTGCAAAAGTTAACATTAGCTTTTATGATTAGGTATATGAATACCAGAAAGAGGAAAAGCAGTTAACAATTAAGTTCTGTGTTTGGGAAATCTGAGATCATGATTCGAGCCAAAGTCAGGCGCTTAACCAACTGAGCCACCCAGGCGCCCCTGGAGAAGATTTTTTCTAAGTCTGTCTTATATGAACCGTTCTCCAGTTTTTAATCCCTTTACCTTTGACTTTTTGTTTCTTTATGTTTTATTTTGAAGAAAGTAAGAATCATCTTCATGATAAAAGAAGGATTTTTTCCCTCATTTCACTTCATCTCTACTAATTTCTGTTACCTTGTTTGTTGATTTTTCTGGAATTTTTGCAATACTATTTTCCTTTCCAAAAATTTAGATTATTTTTAGGTATTTTCAGATATTTTTTCCCTTTATTATATTGGTGTGGGAACTGAGATAGAGATGTCGAAGAGCTAGGCCTGCGGGGTTTTTATACAAAGTAATGTGTGTTGATGGCTTAAGATATAAGATGTGAAAAGTAGCATTAACATGCGTGTGTATATTATTATGCACATATTGAGATTTGTTAGCAAAGTCCAGAGAAGACCAGTTACAAGTGTGCTTGTAAAGACAGACACTCATAGAAAGAGTACTTTGTTATCAGTATCACAGTAGAGCTGTTCATTCTCACTGACAAAAACAAAAAACAAAAAACAAAAACACACGTCAGCCCTTGGATGACAAAGATTACATATTTAAAGGGAAACATGTTATTATTATGTATTGAATTAAAACTATATTATTTCATTTGTAGAAGACACATAATGTGTACATATACCTTAAGTGTTCCTGTAAATCAAGACATTTAAAAAGTGCTTCAGGGTCGCTCGCAGGTTCCGTTCTGTAGCGCTTCTTGTTAGGAAGCATAGGATTCCTTTGTAACGTAAGCGCCGGAGCCCCCACATGCTGGCCTGCAGCGTGCGTGTGCTGTGATGTGAACACGCTGCCCAGCCTTCTTGTCTGTGCAGTGGTGAGGAGTAGGCCGTGGAGGGAGAGATTGCCCATATGCTCCTATCTTTTCAATCGTTTGCTGTTGCCTGGTCTTTTTAAAAATAAAGTACTAACTAAGCAAATGGCCCCGACTGACCGGCTGCTTCCTAAATCTTCCTCTGCTGCTCTTTTAAAATAAAACCCTTCCTGGGCCGTTCTGTTGACTTTCATCTCTGCCCCGAAGTTTCAATTGTACAGTTTGTACTCTACTTCAGACATGCCACTTTTTTCCCAGAATTTATTCTTGGAACAGATTCCAGTGTGACTCAGAGCTGTGAATTTGTAGTTGAGATCAGTCATGAACCCCAGACTAAGAATTCCTTTTGAAGGCACAAAACAGATGCTACAATGATATGTTCTGACACTGGGCAGTCAGGTGGTAATAGCCATGAATAGGCTTCCAGGAGAGCTACTTTATTTGAAGGAATCACAGTTACCAGGTCCTAGCTGCTTCCCTTCTGAAAGGAACTATGTGCTGCCTTTAGCAAAGGAACCCCACGATCCCAGGATATTCTACTATGCGAGAGGGGATCCAGTGCCGTTTTGGGTTCCTCATTGCAGATTAATGCCTTTTGGATTTTTGGACTTTATTAAATACATAATCTCCCCCTTACCCACCATCATTTTCTCTTAAGGTTCACAGCTCATTTAGAAATAGGCGATCTGGGAAGAATTCAAAGTTTCTGTGGTTTATTACGAGGGTGTTTTAAAAATTACATTAAACTACAAGATGTTCTATGTGTTACATAAAACTTAATGGTTTACTTTCAACTTCTTCACATTTCCTTCAAATAAATGCAAGTTTGTTCAAAGACAGCATGGAAGTGTCATTTGTTTTGAACGTCTTACAGTTGGGGCCCATATTCTGTGTTCAATTTGCAGTTCTTTTCCCGTAGCCTTTTAAGTTTAATTTTAGGCCTGAGTGCTAAATGCGTGGGATTACTGGGAAATCGTACTTGTGGAAGTTGACGCAGCGTTTAAGGTTGGTTACAGCCGTGTATGAAGAAATGAGTGACTCGTCTCTCTTTTTTGTTAGGTTAGCGATGCAACTAAGCTAAGGCCAAAGGCTGAGTTCTGCTTTGGTAAGTAGCCGTATTTTATATGTTAATTCATGTAAGTTTGGCTAACACAATTACATCATGTTGTGAAAGAAAACCGTCCTGGAAAGCCACACAACACAAACCTATGGGCGAATGGGTTTATTCTAAGGCAAATTCCCCTGATGCCACCATCCAGGTGAAGAAAGAAAACTTCTCCCCTGAAGCCTCTCTCCTGTGTCTATCCCAGTGCCAGCCGCCTCCCTCTGCTCAAATGTAGGCACTGTCTAGGCGTTTATAGTGATGAGCGCCAGTGAGATTTCACGTAATTTCTCACTTTCTACCTGTGTTATTCTATATTAAATGCATAAATAACAGGAAGGATTTGGTTTTCAGCTTGTAGGTAACGAGAACTTTAGTTTGAGGGGAGAGGTAGTTGAGGATGTCTGATTCACTTGTTCAGCAGACATTTAGGGATTAATGTCTTGGCACTGGGCTGTGAGAGTTGTGAGAAGCAGTTGCTGCCCTTAAGAACCTCACAGACTGGTTGCCTCCCAGACAGACACCCCACCTGATGCGATCCTTGCATTTCTTACAGTCAACAGATGATGGTGTGTACAGTTTATTAAAGAAGCACAAAGGATGAGCTTCAGATCCTTACTGGGGATCTTGGGAATCAGGGGAAGCCACACTGGGTGAGGAGACACTTGAGTTCGTGGTCAGCTAAACCTTGGTCATCCTCTGTCATTGGGGAGAGAAGGAAGGGAGAGGGACCACAGGCCAGAGGAGAAGGGTGTGACCCAGACGCAGGGGAGAAGAGTGTGGTGTGTGCAGCCAGCTGAAATCCTCGGTGAGGCTGGCGGGAATGGTGAGAGACCGGAAAGTGAGAGGCCAGGCAGAAGTCCGGGCATAACATGTTGACAAGGGGTGTGTGTGGAAACGAGAGGTGAGAAATTAGAGAGCATCTAGAAAGCTGACATAGGTGAAGGATGTTTTTTGTGTGGATAGGAGAGTTTTGATACAGGTAGATTAGTTCAGTGGCTTCCGAACGACCATCCTTATCTACGGGCCTGAATCCGGGCGGTGGCGGGGGGAGAGAGAGGAAGACGAACAATACTGGGAGGAAACGTGCAGGGACTCAGTGACAGGATATGTGGGAAGAGAAAGTTATCAGGTGGGTGTGCTTCAAGTACGAGAATGAGGACTCGAGAGCTGGGTCGGGTAAGGCATTTGGTGAGGAATTTGAAGTGGTGAGGAAACATCCAAATGGACATGTTCCAGTGGTGGCAACTGAGGATGGATGGAGCCTGAAGATCAAGAATGGAGAAATTTGGAGCTGGTCAAAATAGTGGGTGGTAGTTGAAGCCGGGAGAGTTGATGTGCTCTCAGAGTCGGTGAATGGACACTAGTGTTAGAAGGGACAAAATTCAGAGTGGCCAACTGGCATCAAAAAGGACCGTTAATGTAAAATACTTCTTGAGGTAGAAATGACATCAGAGTTCTTTGTTCTCTTTTGCTTGAAAAACAGAGCCTGCTTCTTGAGGCATTGTGTTAGGAATAAGATGTGGTGGCGGTCACATACATCCAGTAGGAGACTAGGGTATGAGCAGGATGTAATAGCTGTTCAGAGAATCCTCTATAAGGCTTCTATCGCCACTAAGAAACCAAAAGAAACATTTATGTGCTTACTACAAACTTATAAATAGGAAAATGCCTCAGTGCCTTGTGAGTGAAAAGCTAGAGGGAGCAAGTCAAGTAACAGAGAACTTTGTTTTGGAATGTATAACACATATTCTCTTGGCAAGTCTTTTTTTTTTTTTTTCCTTTTTTAATAGTTTATTGTCAAGTTGGTTTCGGTATAATACCCAGTGGTCATTCCCACAAGTGCCCTCCTCCACGCCCATCACCCTTCTTCCCCTCCCCCCACCCCATCAGCCCTCAGTTTGTTCTCAACATTCAACACCCTCATGGTTTGCCTCCCTCCCTCTTGACAAGTCTTTTTAATGTAAAACCTTTAACCTACAGCTTGAAGGAATAGTACTATATAGTAATATATGTAACATTCAGTTATTGGAGTATTTAGAATGGGTGATTTTAGTTGGAGTCAAAGATTAAGATTATTTGTTGGTCTGCCAATAGTTTGTTGGTCCATACCATAGGGGGAATAGAGAAGAGATTTCATAAAATGCTTGTCTTCAGAGAGGGAGGCCCAGCTTCCTAAAATGCAACCACAGTTTCCACTCAGAATGGCAGCGTCAAGTTTCTTCCACCTTTATTTCATCTCCGATTGTTCAAAAACAAGTGAGAACAAGAAACACTCAAACCATCTTTGGTGAAACTGGCAGGCGTCTGTAACCCACAGTGTACACAGATGGGAAGTGGATGGAGGAATTCCATTCTGGAATAACCATTCCAGAGTAGAGAAGAGGCCAGTGAGGAGCTGCCGCCACCCCAACTTCAGAGAGACTTAGGTTCTGGGCACTGCTGTCTGGGGATGCAGTGGAGAGGAGGGCCAAAACCAGAGACTACATTTGGATGTCTGTGTCAGGGACCACCTCTAGTCCCTGCTGCCATCCGGCTTAGCCAGGCAGCCGCCCTTCCACCACCCCCACAAGAAATGGCATGCGTGCTACCTTCAGAAATAGAATCAGTGAGGGGCTCCTCGCTGGCTCAGCTGGAGGAGCATGTGACTCTGGATCTCGGGGTCGTGAGCTTGATCGAGCTCCATGATGGGTGGAGAGATTACTTAAATAAAAACTTAAAAAAAAAATCAGTGTGGCTCTGTGCTTGAAAAGGGGAGAGACGAGGCATGAAACTGAAAGTAAGTGGACTAAGTGAAAATCTGTGCATGGAATGCACCTCATCTCCTGTGTCCAGTCCCAGAGCACAAGGCAGCCAGCTGTATTGGGGTGGGTGTGCATCCCCTAGAGAAGAGAGCCAGAGGTACTGACATCTGGGCATTTCCACTAGAAGAGCTTGCCATGCGGGGAAGTCCAGCAGTTAGTAACCCTACATACCTTTCAATACGAATAGACAGGCCGGGATTACATGACATTTGAGGAGTGAGCCCCATCAGTTAGGAAAAGGAACACAAGACAATGCAAAACTCAGAAGAAAAAGTCAAAAACTCTAAAAGTCAAACAAAGACAAAGACAGATGAGAGGAGAGAAATAAGAAAATTAAAGGTTCCTTGAAGAAAGTCTGCCATCTGCTTAAGAGAAGGAGAGGATGGAGAAAGAATAGAGGGAATAGAGAAAACTGGCCAATAAGGTAAGAAAGTGTCTCATGACCATTTGTTCCATATTCAAGCCATAACCAGTTGATTGTAGGTGTGAGATGATTTTTGTTTGCAGCCAAGCTAATGTTTGTGCTTCAGCCTTTATGATGGTAAAGATTTGAAGTGAAGTAGAAAAGTACTCAGTGGAAAGGTAGGAGAACATAAGCCTCCCGTGGGTGGAGTCATCCTATCATGTGGAACACTGGATTCAAAAGCATGGCACGTGGCAGGTTTTGTACACTTTATTTTTCTTCAAAGATTTTTCTATACTTTCTCTGTCCCCCCCGCCCCCCTCCCCCCCGCAACATTGATTGTCACTGTGTGCTTCTCAGTAATTTGCCCTACGTTTTCCATACTGTTTCCTTACTGGAAGTCTCCAGATGATGAAGATGACGTTGTCTGTTCTGTCCCAGGCACTGTGCTTCTTCCTTTACATATATCACCTCCAACCCTTTGAGGAGTGGATGGGTTGCATCCATTTCCTTGGTGAAGAAAATGGGGCTCAGAGAGATTACAAACGTTTTGTAGGATATTATTGCTAGTTAATGGCATGGGCTGGTCAGGTCTGAGTGACTCCAGGCTCTGATTCCAACCTCCCACTCGCCCCCCCCATCATATCATTATGCCTCTTCCTGCCATGAAATAATACAGCACATGAGTATTTGGCCTGCAAGGTCTGCTGAGAACCTTTTTAGAGGTTATTTGCCTCTTTCTTTTTTTTTTTTTTTTAAAAAAAAAGGCCTTATATAAATTTTATTCATTCAAAACTAGATGTATTAAGCACTTGCTTTGTATCAGGTGTAGTGTAGTACTAAGTGCTTTGATTCTCAGACTCTTCAGATGGTCTCCACAGATGCCCAGAACAGCATTGAGGGGAGAAGCCATTGGGAGGGGGCCCAGCCTCAGCCGGAGGTGGAACAAGGTTGTGAAAAGAGTCTCGGCCGATTGTTAGAAATTAAAAATAAAAGCCACGTGTTGATGTATGTAGTACTGTGCTAGTCTTTATCTTAATTTATGCTTATGGCATTGATAATTTCTCTAGTCTCTAGTAAGATATAAAAGAACTGATTTACAGTGTTTTAAGTTTCTTTAGTTTCCAGACTAGTTGTCTGACAGCATTTCACAAGGTGCTCTTTGACTACCTTGCTCAGATCCTCATCTCCATTCAAGGAAGCTCTGCTTTAGTGTCGTGGTCTCAGGTCCAACTTCAAAGTCCTGTGCATTTGAGAAATAACGTTTTTCCTTGAGGGTTTTCATTTCCCCCTTTACTTAGTCATATCCAACTGAGTGCTGGTAGGTCATTTGATATATATATTTTTAAGTTTGTTTATTTTGAGAGAGAGAGAGGGAAAGAGAGAGTGTGAAAGAGGGAGAGGGGGAGAGAGAGAGAGAGAGCGAGAGAGAGAAAGAACAAGAGCACGCGCAGGGAAGGGGCAGAGAGAGAGAATCCCAAGCAGGCTTCACGCCCAAAGTGGGATCTCTTGAACCGTGAGGTTGTGACCTCCGCCAGAATCAGGAGTTGGATGCTCAACCGACTGAGCCACCCAGGGACCCCTAAAGGTGTTTATTTTTACAATCTTGAGTTGGGGAGATTTTCTAAATCTGTGAAAGCTCAAATCATTATAGGAAAAAGAAAAGATAGAATATTTTTCTGTTTGATAAAAGATACCATGGACAAAGTGATGAGGTAAATGACAGGCTGGAAAAAATACTTGAAATAAAACAGAAATGATTAATATGAAAGCTCTTAGAAGATAATACAAAATAAATAAACACTGAGGAGAAATATAGATAAAATAAAACTCACAAAATAAATTCTATTGGCCAAGAAACATAGAAACTAATTTGTCTCAATAATGAGATGAATTCACATTTAAACAAGATATAATCATTCACCATTTGGGAGGTCAGAGATTACTGTATCTGTCGGGGTCCAGTCGGGAAGACACTCTGCACTAGGTATTTCAAACCTGAGGTATTTGTTGCAGGGGATTGCCTACCCAAGTGTTGGAAGGCTGAAAGTGCAAAGGGAATGCTGAGGAAACCCAGAAATTAGAAATGCCCAAAGCAGTTACCACCTACACGCTGCAGAGACGAAAGGGGAAGAGGTAGTATTACCAGAAGCCAGGACGTTGGAGGACTGGAAGAGGGGCCCCGATGGCACTGATGCTGGGTATCTGAGGAGACCGCAGGGCTGGTCGGGAGTAGCCGCATAGCCTGGAGCAGTAGTCGCTGGTGCTGTGCTTCTGCAGGACAGGGAGGTGGGCAGTCGTGGGAACTTGCAGGAGCGTGCTCCCAGCCTCTCATCCGTACCTCCCTTAGCAGAACAGAACATGGCCCGAGCTGGCAAGGGGCTCTAAGGAGCATTGTTTGCAGACTCGGGCTCCCGTGTCACAGAGCTGCCCCTATCGAGCACAGGAGCTGAGAACCAGGATGGGTGCCGAGCACTGGGTAAAACAGGTCTTCACTGTTGATAGGAATGTAAATGGGTTCAACATTATAGGGAGACAAGTTGCCAATATCTGTAAACATTTCATTTAATTTTAATTTTTTCATTTTGAGCAACATGCACAAGTTTATTAAAGTATAAGATTAGAAAGGAAGAATAGTAGGGAAACTATCTTTACAGAGCAGGGACCTTCGAAAGTGAACGCCTCTGTATCTGTAAAAATTTTAAAGGTGAATTCCCGTTGACCCAACACATTTATCCTATAAAACTGGTAGCCCAAGTATGGAGAGAGATATGTACATGATGTTTCATTGGGATATTTTATATAATGTCAAAAATTGGAAATAGCCTGAATGCTCATCATTAGGGGATTAGCTAAATGTATTGTGATGTTTCCATTTAATGAAAAACATGGCCATTAAAAATAAGAGTTTTGCCTTTGTTATAGAGTGATAAAAGCTTTATTACATATGATCTAGCATTTTGAAAACCCGAGAGTCACAGTATTGAACCTAGTGTGGTTTTTCAGAAGGTGGCTGCAAACATAAATTTAGATGTAATAAGTGCAAAATTTCATGTATGTTATTTTTTTCTCTCAACAGTTATGAATGCAGGGATGAGGAAGTATTTCCTACAAGCTAATGATCAGCAGGACCTAGTAGAATGGGTAAATGTGTTGAACAAAGCTATAAAAATCACAGTAAGTATTTGTTTTAACTTTGAAAATATACCTGCTGAGTCTCCAGTTTACCAACAGGTTGCATCCTCAAAGGTTATTTAAAAGGGATGTGTTCATAATGTGAATACATTTTTTTGTGCAAGGTGATTATCAGCCCTTAAAACCAGCCCGTAAGTGCCATTTTAACCCATTATGTACGTAATGGGGTATAGATTAGTGTGGCTTTTAACCACTGCACCAGAATGTTTCTAGGGGAAAATGCACGTTGAGGATGTTTTCTCTTCCCGAGTAGGATAAGGGGCTTCCTGCCACCAACCCCGCTACTAGGCGTCGGCCTTCCTGTCTTCCAGGCCCTGACTGGGCTCGCCGCTGGGTCGGGTAGAATTTGACGCTAGGAGCAGGAAGCGGAGGTGAGGCCGTGGAAGTGAGGCACAGGGAGGGTTAGGGAGTAGATCTGAAGAGCCTGGGCGGCCAGAGGGTCCTGGCCACACAGCCCCTCGGGAGCTTGTCTCACCCACTTTTCCTCCTTGAGTTCAGGGCTGGCTCCCCTTGCAACTGCGTCTCTGGGGCTACAGCTTCCTGCTTACAACCTGGGTTTCTTTTTCTGGCTTTCTGTTCCTGAAGGTTTTACCTAAATTATCTGGAACAGTGAGCTTAGAAGAATTGAGTAACTTTTACCGGTTTCATCGCTGATAAGCTGTGGAGCCGTGAGCCAGACCCAGGCTGCTTGACTCTGGAGCTCGACCCTGGAGCACAGGGCCCTGAAAAAAGAGCCCTGTCCTACTCTTTTGTTCGTAAAGCAAAAACCAGACTTTTCTGAGAAAGATTACTACTGAGGACGATAAGCAGGTAGATAGCTTCTGCACCCTGATTCTACCTCTCCTTGCTTTTCCCCTCCTTACACGTACAGAAACACACAGAGAGGCCTACATGGAAAGGCTCTGAAGGAGTTCCTGTGTGAGGTTTGTTTGAGTCGAAGTGTGTTTTTACTAAAGTGTGGTTACCAGTTTACTGACCCTAAACGACTTACTCTCGAAAACCATATGCTCTGAAAGTCAGCATATGTTATAGTCACTTGTTAGTTTCCATCTAAAATGAATGGTGTCCATGTTTATATCACAACACAGTAAAGAGTTAATACAACTAAAGCTGCTCTCGGAGTTGAGTCGGATTTTTTGTCTTGCACCAGACATCTTGTTGCCACATGACAGAAAACACCCACGCACTGCTTCTGATCTGTACACGACGCAGAAGTTAATTTTAGGTCCGTGCAGTTTCAGGAAAGCAATTTTTTGAACTGATTCAGAAGTACATGTTCTTAAAAAGGTCTTAATTAATAGCTTTTAACTCTTAATATATATATTTCTGAGGTGAAATTTTCTTTAGAAAGACAGTATCTAGTCACTTTACTAAATTAGTTCATTTCTTACAATTTGCGGTAATTCCCAGCACCGGATTCTGAGTGCTTCTAGAGAAAAAGTAGTGAATAGTCTCAGGCTTTTTTACCATTTTTAGGGGCTCTTGAATCAATGTCTCTAACTGATTAATGGTGTGAAACCATCTTAACGCAGATGACACTGTTAAGCTTATTCAAATGCAAGAGAAGCTGATTAGGGTTGGATAATGTTCCAAAGTATAAAGGCATTTGTGGTCTTGCAGTTTTATTTTACACGTTGAAATTTATAGGTTTTAAGCTAAATCAGTTGGTATTCATGCTTTTATAATTCTTCTTTTGTAATTCATATTTAGAAAATATGAATCCATAGAAAATCTAGAAATCCTTAGCTTGTCAACAGATTGAATATAACTATAGGAAAGTGAATGTAGACTTGATAGCACTTACTAAAAATCAATTTTATGTAAGCATTTAACTTCTAGGATAGCAATGAAAGAATTTCCCATGCTTACATAAGATTTTTTTTTCTTTAAAGAGTCTTGTCAGTTTTAATATCTTTTGCGTGTTACACATGTAAATGTATTTGGGTGTGGAATCTCTAATTTGTCATACATTCCTGTGGAAATTGCTGATGCTTAATGTAGATTTCTTTATAGAATTAAAGTTTACATTTTAGTGTATGTGTTGTTTACGTTTCTATAGAATTTCTCCAAATGGCATTTTGGTCAGCTGTGTAATTTAGTGGTCTGCTGAATGCAACGTGATATATAAATTTTTAGAACTTCATAATTAGGGTTTGGAAGCACATGGCTTCAGAATAGGGGGTGATTAGGGAATAGTGGTAAGGGAATGGTGATTATTTAACTGCTTCCTAATTATAGTACCTCATCTCAATGGACTATCCTCTGACACCGTGGTCTGTGGCTTTTAGAACTTTCCTCACATCTATGTGAATATTTATTGGTGGCAGCTTTTTAAACAAATTTTCCCCCTTATTTGAAAACAAAAAGAGAGCTGGTAATGGAGGAACCAACCCTGAAGGGAGTATCAGTGAATAGAGTTGGGAAAATCAAATTTTAAAGTATACTTTCAACTAACCATTTATAATAAGTAATAACAGTACAAGTATGGTGGCCTCTGGTCCCTTGTTGTTGAAGGAGTGTCCAGGATGTGTATGGTGAGTTCCTAAACAGAAACCCACTGTCTTTTAAAATAGTGTCTTTTCCCCACCACAGATTGTACTTTAAAAATCAATACTAGAGTTTAATTTAAAATTAGTGTTTTTGAAAGTGGCCAGAGTTCCACTTTTTTTTTTTTTTTTGGACAGCTGGGAGCAAGGAGAATAAGCTGAGTATAGGACTTAGGTCCTAGCAAAATGATAAATTTGCCCCAAAGTGCAAGGCTTTCTACTTTATCCTAGTGGTTTGCAGCAGGCAGGTCATGTGTAGAGCCCTGAGAAGGCTCTAAGTACCCAGGAGTTTGTGTTTAAATGTTTTAGGTTCTAGTCAGCAAGCCCTGTTTTTTTTCCTCCATTTTGTTCGTCTTATCTTTCTCTGACTGTCTTTTCTTTTCTACTGTTAGGAACACAGGCAAACGCCTCCTAAAAATACATGCAGATTCCTCACAGAATACAGCCACTATATGAAGGATAGAAAGCAAGAGAGAGCAGAGAAAAGTCAGGGGCAAGGAAACCAAGCACATTTAGTGTCTTTGACACTTGCTGCCTGCCTAGTGAGATCATTTTTCTGATTCTCATTAAATAGTTGGCTGATTTTTTTTTTTTTTTGGTCTTGAAAGTATGTTTATTCTAATGGCTGGATTTAGACTAACTTTCATTCAAAATTTTTAAGAGAATTACTGTATTCATGGGTATTTTGCTTGTACTTTTCTTGTTCTTGGGGAATGATTACAGTTTAGATTATTTTTTTAATTGATAAAATGTTATATTAGTTTCAGGTGTATAACATTGAAAATTCTACACATAACAGAGTTCTCACCACACAATTTAGATAATTTTTATTGTAAAGGTCAATTCTAAGTTAATTATTGAACTCTAACATTAAAATTATGCCATATTTAGTATTTTATTAATAAGGGCAAATTAGAAGCAGCTTAATAGCAGAGAGAAGGATTTTTTTATTTAATGTTTTTATTTATTTCCGAGAGAGGCAGCATGAGCAGGGGAGGGTCAGAAAGAGAGGGAGACACAGACAGAATCTGAAGCAGGCTCCAGGCTCTGTGCTGGCTGACAGCACAGAGCCCGACATGGGGCTCAAACCCACGAACCGTGAGATCATGACCTGAGCCAAAGTCAGATGTTCAACTGACTGAGCCACTCAGGCGCATCAGAGAAAGATTTTTAATATACTATCATTTCTAGAAGAAAAATGGAAAAAGTATAAATATCACTGTATTTTTGGGTGATATTAAAGATTTTTCTTAGGAGATGCCCATGTGTGATTGACTAAACTGTCAACTCCTTAAAAGAAGGACTCACTGCATGTGGGTCACCTCTTCGTACATTTCAGCTAACACAGTTGAACAGGTAATTTTCTCTCTGGTTTAAAATTCTCTCAGTGCTGTTTTCTGTTCGTAATGAGAGAACTTGGCCCCGTTCCCTCGGTCATAAGTGAAATGCACGCTGCTGAGCATCGTGGACTTGCTGTAGACTGTTTCTGGGTAGTGTCCCCTGTACTCCTTTCACCATCCTGACCGGTCATTGGGTGGATCCTGTCAAGCAAAATTCTAGCTAGTCCCTGTTGCCTTTAAAAAGCTCTGCAAAAAGTGCAGCGCCTTAGATTTCAGGGCGCATTCCTTAGCAGGATTCATTTCTCTCCCTTTCCTGTTTTCCTCACTTTTGTTTCAGACCTGCATTGTAGTGTAAATATGGAGGAGAGGGCCCGAAGCCTGGACCGGAAGCCCTGTGGGGACGCTCTCCTGGGGAGAGAGGGAGGGAGGGGTGGAGGGGAGTTGCCGAAAGTCACCCAGGAGACACCTCGTGTATGTCCTAAGTTATGTGGGCGGGGATCTGCTGCAGCCCAGCTTAGACTCGCGTGGACCGCAGGTGCCCACTTTTCATAAAGCCTCGTTCGCAGACGCCCCTGCCTCCCTGCTTCTCCCGGACCTGGTGGGAGAGCGCAGGCCGGCAGCAGGGCCCTCAGGGTGGCTCCTGCAGCAGCTGCCTCAGAAACCACTGGTGTTCCTGCCGACCGGGCGGCCGTGTGCACAGCACTGCAGCTTGAGCAAGTCTGCGTTTCTGGGGGTGCGGCCTGGGCATCTGAAGGTTTTAATGTTCCTGCCTGATGCTTCATGAATGTTAAAGCCTGAGAAAGCACACTGCTTTGGAGTCGTATCAGTACATGGTTTGGGTCTTTGACTGCAGGGTGAATGGTGTCCCCTGGAGCTGTGCCCGTTCCTGTTAACATGGACTAACTATGAGGCAGGCAAGTTAGTTGATTTTAAATGTGTTTACACCACCACTACGGTGCTGGTTGGAAGTACTTGTAATGTTTCTGAAACACTGCAGGATCCCCAAATGCCCTTTAAAATCATCGGAGAGAGATTAACTGTCATGCCCAACATTACATCAGTGCTGAGCATATTTTATTACATTTTATCCAAAGTCAAAAAAGTGTGTAATTCAAAGACAGACTACCTGCAACAGTCTATGGACAGAAATGCTGTGGCCCCAATTACCTTGTTTCCTGATTAGGCCGCATTAGAAAAGCTAAAATGTATGTTAAACATTTGTGGTACCTTTGATTCTTTGATTCCATGTTAGTGATGTATTTGTGAGTGATTTATCATTGATATAAGTGTTGGCAGTTTCTTGGGGCGCCTGGGTGGCTCAGTCGATTGGACGTCCGACTTCGGCTTAGGTCTTGATCTTGTGGTCCTTGGGTTCGAGCCCCGCGTCGGGCTTTGTGCTGACAGCTCAGAGCCTGGAGCCTGTTTCACATTCCGTGTCTCCTTCTCTCTCTGACCCTCCCCTGCTCACGCTGTCTCTCTCTCTCTCTCAGAAATAAATTTAAAAAAAATTTTTTTTAAAAACAAGTGTTGGAATTTCTTATCAAAATTTCTAATTTTTTTTTTAATGTTTTATTTATTTCTAGGAGAGAGAGAGAGAGAGACAGCATGAGCAGGGGAGGGTCAGAGAGAGGGAGTCACAGACTGAAACAGGCTCCAGGCTCTGAGCTGGCAGTCAGCACAGAGCCTGACGCGGGGCTGGAGCCCACGAACCGCGAGATCATGACCTAAGCGAAAGTCGGACGCTTAACCGACCAAGCCACCCAGGCGCCCCATTTCTTATCAAAATTTCTAATAAGCTTTAAATTATTTTGAACTTTGATTTTTAATTTCTGTTGAGTATCATGTTCTTTTTTTCCTGCTGATTTTGGATTCATCCACTGAGTCAGTCTTTGAACATTTATTGAGTACTGTTTTCAGTGGTAGACTGTCCTGGCACCAGTCGTGATGCATTTGCCGCGATCTCTGTCCTCAGGGGTCCCGCAGAATCACGGGTGGCAGTGGAGGACTGGGAGTGAGAATGGCTCGGAGCTATGGTGTGGTGTCAAATGCTCTAATAAATGGAGAACACAGTAGAGTGGCTGTGTGTAGGAGAGAGTTTCAGACTTCAGTAGAACATAGTACAATCAGAACCTAAACCTATGTTTCTAAACCTGTGTTTCTCTGAGCCTCGGTTTTTTTCTCACTGCTACCATGGAGGTGCAGGCCCTGTGCCTGGGGTTGATCAGAGGATGAAGTGGGAAAATGTATGAAATAGAACCTGCCCAAGTAGACACTCAGGAAACGATGGCTGTATTATCAAGTATTACTGTATCAGAACAGTGAGTGTGAGAACTTAAAGGGGCATACACCTGTTATACATAATTTTTATAAATGTCAATTTATAAAATTATAAATTTTATAAGTGTCAATTATATATAAGCAGAAATTAGTTGGATATTCTGTGATAAAAGAGGGTCTCCTATAAAATGCTGGTTCTGAAATTATTCGTTTACATATCATTTTAGGTACCAAAGCAGTCAGACTCACAGCCTCATTCAGATAACCTAAGTCGCCAGAGTGAATGTGGGAAGAAGCAAGTGTCTTACAGAACGGACATCGTTGGGGGCGTGCCCATCATTACCCCAACTCAGGTGATACATCAGTTATTCTGTGTGTGGTGGTTTATCTACTGCATAGTGATTTTTATGTTGTTCGTCTTTACTGAATTAATATAGCAGTCAGTTAATTAAAAAAACTTCATATCTGTTTATTTCAAAAGTATGTGTGGATAAAAATATTTGGCAATCACATACAACACTTAACACTTTTCATGTTTTCTTTGAGCCTTCTTTTTTTTGTTTTTTAATTTTTTTTAGTGTTTTTACTTACTTTTGAGAGAGACAGAGACAGAGACGGAGACAGAGTGCCAACAGGGGAGGGGCAGAGAAAGAGGGAGACACAAAATCCAAAGCAGGCTCCAGGCTCCAGGCTCTGAGCTGTCAGCACAGAGCCTGATGCAGGGTTCGAACTCACAAACCGGGAGATCGTGACCTGAGCTGAAGTCGGACGTTTAACCGAGTGAGCCACCCAGGCGCCCCTCTCTGAGCCTTTCTTCTGTGTACTTTTGTCCCCAGAAATGGAGAACCTTTGTAAATAACTTTTTTCACCTACATCTCAAGCATTTTCTAAGACATTAAGAATTATTCTACATCAATTTTTATTTATTTATTTATTTTTAATGTTTTATTTATTTCTAGGAGAGAGAGAGACAGCGCGAGCAGGGGAGGGTCAGAGAGAGAGGGAGACACAGAATCCGAAACAGGCTCCAGGCTCTGAGCTGGCAGTCAGCACAGAGCCCGACGCGGGGCTCGAACCCACCAACCGTGAGATCATGACCTAAGCGAAAGTCAGACGCTTAACCGACTAAGCCACCCAGGCGCCCCAGAATTATTCTACATCAATTTTAATCACTGGGTAGTCATTTGGCCTTGAATTTACAGTAGTTTACAAATGGGCTGTTTTTGGACAGAGTTCCTTTTCCTTTTGTAAACAACATGAGTAGGAAAAACCCACGCTTCCTCTCACACGCCTGCCACAGTCACAGTGCTGCTGACACCAGAGGTGTGTGGTTCCCCCCACACCAAGCAGTTCTGTGACACTGGCTTCGTGGCCTGCAGTTTAACTGAATTCTGGCAGTCAGCCTGGGTCCCACAGGTTATGGGCCTCATACCCTCCGCATCCTTCCAGACGCAAGTCAGAAGGCCAGGTTTTACCTGTGCTTCTGACTGATGGGCTGTAAATGGAAGGTTTTATGACCTTATCTCCAGATTTGATTGATTTTTGAGAGCAGCTCGCAGAACAGGGGCAAACAGGTTATTTACTGTTTACCAGCTTATTATAAAAGGAGATGATAAAGGATGCGGACGAGCATCCTGATGGAAGAGACAGGAAGGGCGTGAACCTTCTGGGACTCTCTCAGTACCTCCATGTGTTCAGCAGCCCAGAAGCTCTGTGAACCCTGAACTTCTGGGATTGTTTTTACAGGTGTATTTAGTTTGAGAGAGACAAGAGAGAGCACATGAGAATGGAGGAGTGGCCGAGAGAGGAGAGAGAGAGTCCCATCAGGCTTTGCATTGTTAGTGGGATGCTTAGCCAGATGCCCCTCCGGCAACTTTCATTTTGTGCAGAATTAAGATTTGGTTGTGTTTTAATTTTAGTGCAGATTATTCAGTAGGTTGTAAGATCCCATAGCAGCTGCCGTATTAAAAAGATCCCAAAGAATTTTTTTTTACTTTGTCATTTTGTAATGTAGCTTTTTAAATTATAAAGAAGTATTTACTCATGAGAAAAGCATTTAATTGCTATATTATGAAGAAAATGACCAATCTCACTTGGTTGATTAGTTTATTCAGTATTGCGTTAGCAGCAGTTAAGTGCTGGAATTACAGACTTTAAGTACATAATCAGTGTTCTTGACCTGTCTAAATGTCTAATGGATTGAAAATTCCTCAAGATAAGACTCGACTATTAGTTTTTCTCTTGAAATTAGGAGTTCTTGAAAAACAAATAACACATTTGGTTGATTAATGGGATTCTAGATTATAACATGTCGCACATTATAAATAAACAGGAAGCCAGTGCTTTGGGGAGCACGAAAACATGAGTATAGTTAGATCGTTTTTTAAAAGCCTGGACTTGGCCCGTGAAAAAACAAAGAACAAAACCCTGCAGAATTTTTAGATTCTAAGCAAGGAGAAAATCTTCTGGCAAAAGAGTTTTTACACTTGCAGTCCATAAAAGGAAAAACTGATAAATTGATCCATATTGAAACTGAAAATGCTTGCTCCGTGAAAGACCCTGGTCAGAGGATGCAGGGGAGAGCTGTGCACAGGGAAGCGGTATCTGCAAACCACATAGCCGACAGGGACTTGTGCCCAGGACATGCAGACAAAGAACTATCAGAACTCAGCAATGGAAAAATAACCCAATTAGCAAAGGGGCAGAATTCACGAACAGAGACTTCACCAAAAGACAGAAGATACACAGGTGGCAAAGAAGCACTAGAAGGGCTGCTCACTGTCATCCCATTGTCACTTGGCAAGAAATGCAAAGATTGCAGTGAGATGTCCCCGCACACCTATCAGAATGACTCTGATAATTAATAACACACGCTTTGGCAAGGCCGAGGAGAAGCTGCATCGCTCGTACATTGCTGCCGGGAATGCAAAACAGTACAACCCCTCTGAAAACCGGTATTTTGTTGAAGTGCACTCGTGATTACCGTCCAGCCCTGCACGAGCACTCCTGGGCTGGGCTCCTGGAGAGCTGCGGCCTTACATGTACACAGGTCTGTATGGGAATGTTCAGAGCAGGTTTATTCTGAATGGCCCACAACTGGGAATGACTCACATGCCCTTTAACAGGTGAAGAGTTAAACAGCCGATGGTACATCTAGACCTTGTGTGGTACTCAGGGATGGGCCAGTGACAACAGGGAGTGGCCTGTGTGAGCCTCCACAGAATGAGGCAGAGTGTAAAAAACCTGATCTCAAAAGGTCACCTGCTATAGGATCCATTTCTATTACACTGTCTAAGTGTCAAAGTAATGAGGACGAAGAACCAGTTAGGGGCTGCCAAGAGATTGGGCATAGGGACTCTAAAAGGGTAGCCCAGGGGCAGCTGGGTGGCTCAATTGGTTGGGAGGCCGACTTCGGCTCAGGTCATGATCTCATGGTTCGTGGGTTTGAGCCCCGCATCAGGCTCTGTTCTGACAGCTAGCTCAGAGCCTGGAGCCTGTTTCAGATTCTGTGTCTCCCTCTCTTTCTGACCCTCCCCTTCTCACGCTGTCTCTCTCTCTCTCAGAAATAAATAAAACGTTAAAAAAATTTTTTTTTAAATAAAATAAAAGGGTAGCCTAAGGGAGCCTCACAATGGTGCTGTGTGTTGTGGTTTTACACAATTCTGCATGGGACAGGAATGCACAGAATGACCCACACATGAAGACAAATGAGTGTGTGTAAAACGGGGAACATCTGAATATGTCTTGTAGGATGTTCCCATGTCAGGTTTTTTTTTTCAATGTTTTTATTTTATTTCTAGGAGAGAGAGAGAGACAGTGTGAGCAGGGGAGGGGCAGAGACAGAGGGAGACACAGACTCTGAAACAGGCTCCAGCCTCTGAGCTGGCAGTCAGCACAGAGCCCGACTCGGGGCTCGAACCCACGAACCACGAGATCATGACCTAAGCGAAAGTGGACGCTTAACTGACTAAGCCACCCAGGCGCCCCCCCCCCGTGTCAGTTTTGAAATGTACTCTGGTTACTATAGTTATACAGTTTCCCTGTTGGGGGAACTGGTTGAAAGGGACATAGGAAGGACTTCCTGCACATTTTTCTTTTACAACTTCCTGTATATTATTATAATTCAAAATAAGAAGTTAACCCCCACCCTTCCCCCCCCCCCCCCACAAAGCCCTGGTGGCAAAACAAGAGAAATAGAAATCTATGGTTTTATCAGTGATGTGACTGCTTCTGATTAAGTATCTCAAATTATTTAGAAAACTCTTCACTTCAAAATCTGTGTTCCTAACTGAACTAAGATTAGATTTTAAGGCTTTCTACCAGAATTACAATATGAAATACAACTGTGCTTTGTAGCTAAACAAGCAAGAAAAGAATTTCTTTATTTGCTTCATTCTAGAAAGAAGAAGTAAATGAATGTGGTGAAAGTATTGACAGAAATCATTTGAAACGGTCACAAAGCCATCTTCCCTACTTTACCCCTAAGCCACCTCCAGACAGTGCCGTCATCAAGGCTGGGTATTGTGTAAAGCAGGGAGCCGTGGTGAGTACCTTAAGAGAGTGTGTGCAGTAATGAAAATGTGAGTGTCTCTTAGCAAACTCTTAGCACACGAATCATTTGCTTTGTTTTTCAAAAGACCCAAAGTGAGCTGTGAGCATGCAGAGGAGTCAGGAGGTAGAATCGGGGTGACTCTGTATTCGACTCTGTATTCATAACTCAGTGCTATTACTTCTTGGTCTGTGGGTAGCTGGGTCAGTTAGTGCTTATTACCACTGACCTTCAGTTTTAAATGAACTTTCCTAACAATTTAAATTTATTCCAGAAGGCTTTCCTCTTGATTACTTTATCCCTTGGGAGTGGGTCAGAGAATGAGAGCTCTAGCAGCGAGCTGTCAGGAAGAGATGGTAAGGGAGTGGGCTGTGGGAGGCTTGCTTCCTCCATTTGGTGTTGGGCTGACTTCCCTTGAATTCTCTGTGGCCTTGGGCTTCTTACTTACCCTGTCAGGCTCTCAGTTTCTTTTTAAGGAAATTAGATGATAAAACCCACCACTTGGAGATATTTTGAAAGATGTAAATGAAGATAAGAGAGATCTTAGCACAGCACCTGGTCCTTAGTAAGAGCTGTTCAGGGTTAGCCAGATATTCTCATCCAGCCAGAGCCATGACGGGAAATTGTAGGAAGAGCACGTGCACTTACCGGTATTTCTAAGCTCCTAAAGTACCTTTCTAAAATTTGTCACTCTTTGTGTGAACCAAATTGTTAGAATTTTGCGAGAAAATAAACTTTAAAGTTTGGAAATAAAAGTAAAAAACGTTTCTGTGAGTAGGGAAATATTTAAAACTCCGCGGGCAGTTCAGTTTGACTTCATGTCCCTTTCTGGCAACGCTAATTAGTGTAGGTCAGCCGTGGACAGGTTCTTTTATCTGTAAGCTCCTGACCTTTAAGCCAAGGGAAGTGAAGGGGAGGCTGAGACCACATCCCACAGTAGCAGGTCTGCAGGGAAAGTCAGAAGTTCCTCAGGTCGCGGCTCGCTTGTGTTAATGAGGGCTTGTAGGGAGACCTTTCTTTCCTTCTGTTTCATTCCCAAGTCCGAGATAGCAACCCTTGGAGATACTGAAGTGCTTTCACAAAAACCGTATTTCAGTAACAAGAACACAATATTTGTACAAAGCAGGTTCATTTTATTAAATATTTGTTGCTTTACTACTAAGTATAAAGTACCTGCAGAGAGATTCTTATGTTTTACAGATTTTACAGAACTTAATGTGGTTAAATAACATTTCCTGTGCTTGCTCTTGAACTCTTGATGGCATTTACTTTGTGGGGTTGGGGGACGGGAAAGTGCTTTTTTTGTTTTTTCTCAAACTTTTAGAGCATTAAAAATATGAAACCATATTCTAAAATTAAATGATGCAAACTGAAAACCGGCCACCAACGTTGAATTAGAAGTTTAAGGCCTGAGTAGTGAGACATGAAGTTTCATGAATTTCCTCACTAAGGGAGGGTAATGAGATTTCTTAGGGCTTGACATTTCTGATTATGAGTTCATATCAGAATATTTAAGTGGCTGTTAACATTTGACATTCTTAGAAACAGAAGTCTTATGTCTGTGTTTGTCTCTTGTAGATGAAAAACTGGAAGAGAAGATATTTTCAATTGGATGAAAACACGATAGGCTACTTCAAATCTGAACTGGTATGTTGCTGTGTCATAAATGTTGCTTTAAAATGTTTGATAAGTATTACTCTGGGGAGTGAGAGTGTGTGTGTGTGTGCATGTGTGTGCGTGTGTGTGTGTGTGTGTGTGTAGTTTCTTGTCCTGTTTTCTATTTTTAAAATAATTCTGGTTTTGAGAGGTATATACAGTTCAGTTTTTTTGGTTGTAATGTTTTAATGGTAATGCTCTCTTGATACTTTTTTTTTCCTATTGCGGATTGACTTTTCAGGTTTTTTCATAAAAAAGACCATTTTGCCTTGTGGGGTAGAATCAAGACTGAAATTCTCTCTTTCACTTGTTTGAGTAACATCCTTATTGAAAGTATTCTGCTGAGTTCTGCAGCAGATTGCTGGATAATTTGAATGCTTTTTTATACCTTACATGTCTGTCCTGCCTCCTTTTGTTTTATGGGACCGTTGAGTGGGGATCATATTCTTTATTTGAATGAAGACACCAGAATAGCGCTCTCTGGTGGAACTTTCTACACTGATGGAAATGGCCCATACCTTCATTGGCCAGGTTCACTGGCTACATGGGCTGTTGAGTGCTGGAAATATGGCTAGTATGACTGAGGAACCTGACTTTATTTCATTTTCAAATTAAAACTGATTGTTTTTTTTTAATATTTTTTAATTAAAATAGTTCTACCTAGCTATTGATACTATATTGGACAGCAGAGTACTTAGAGAATAAGGAAAGGAATATTTTGAGATTCATCTCAGGTATCTGTTCTTCTGGGAAGCTTTTGGACTCTGTTTAAGGGCCTTCTCCTTACACACCATGGTTCCCGATGCCCACTTCTATTATAACACTTCCTGCTGTGTTTAGTCACTGTATGCATACTTGTCTTTAGCAGTTGACTGTATGAGCTTCTTGAGAACAAAGATCTCTTTTATACCCTTTTATGAACACAGCACCTGATACTTAGTAGATAATCAAGAAGTGTTTTTGAATGAATGAAAAATGGCACAGCACAGCAAGAAGAGCCATTTTAGCATGGGAGCCTTTCTCAGATGTCAAATTCCAGGAGCCTCAACTGGAAGTAGTAGTTACTTGGCTCAAAAAGTATCAGATGTGGTGTCGCAGAAAGCTGCACGTTTGCTTGGTTAGTAGGTTGATTCATTGCTTTAATTAAGGCCTGTGGTCTTGGGAAGAGTCATTAATGCCACAGACATCCGTTGAGCCCTGCGTGGCCCTGGCGCAGTGTTCTGGGACCTGGGAATAAAGAGAACAGTCAGTGGTGTTCTGGCCTTTTTCAGGAGTTCAGTTGCGTCAGAGAAGTTGACGTGTCCCCCATCACCCGCAGTCATTATAAGACAAGAACTGTGATGGAAATATTTGCTATATTTTGAAAACCTACATGTAGACGTTATGCTGTAAAAATTTGAGATGGGAGAAAACTGAACTAACAAAGGAGGTAGGGAAATCATGCCATGTGTATTTAGGAATGTGTTAAGCATTTAGAAAACTAGGATAAAGCTGGAATCTTTAAATGTATTATAATTATGTACCTTCATTAATAATTCAGGTGTACATTTCCCCCCACATGTAACATTTCTGGAAGGGTGTCTTAGCTGCAGGGGAGGGGCAGTCAGGCAGCGGCTACGGGGTAGCTGTCCTTGCTCGCATATGCACAGCACCTCTGGGTAAGATCTGGAAAACACCAGCACCAAAACCTGCCGAAGAGGGTGCTGGCAGCTTGGAAGAAAATCTCAGAGACACGGTGGAACATTCTTAAGATTTGCTGCATCCCCTACACTCTTTTTGACAAAGACAATGGTATGGAGTGGAAAAACATCGACATTGATGGCTCTGGGTCAAAAAGTGATTCAGAAGAGCTGGAATCTGAATGTGGAGTTTTAAAAAACCTTAGTCACTTTACTTTTGCTTATGTACCTACATAAGCTCCAGAACGATAAGTGATAAAAGTTGATGTTTAGAGTATAAACGGCTCTTTTATGAAACGTTTTGATTATGTAGAAGTTTAAACATACAGTAGATAGAATAATATTCTGGACCCCTCTTATCAACACATGGCTAATTTTGTTTCTTAGTTACCACCACCCACTTCCCCTTTATATTTTGAAGTAAATCCTAGACATATTATTTCATCTGTAATTATTTTAGTATGTTTTTCTAAGAGAAAAGGAGTTGAAAACTTTTTCAGTAGGTATGAAGAATTTAAGTACACACCTGGAAACCTGGAGAAAGTATTTGTAATATATATCAAGGATAAAACACTAATATCCCTAAAGAATCTTAAAAACCGAGGGATTCTTCCTTACCCTCTGCCCTCTTACCTCCCAAACATAAGACATAAAATTTTTAAGGGAGGCAGATCAGCGTAGGCGTTCATGTGGTGGGGCAGGGGCGGAAGGAGCTAGAGTAGCCTGGTGTGGGCAGTCAGAACCCAAGAAGGACCCTCTTGGGGGGTTAGCCCAACAGGGAGCAGGGGGAAGAGCATATTCAGATTGGGAAGAGGGTGGGGGCAGAGATGGGAGGGTGTTTACATATATAGTTGATAAAATAAGTAAATGTATTAAGGATAATAGAAGCCAAGTTTCTCACTGTCCAAAAAGGGAGTACCAGATAAGGAAAAGGAGAAGGAAGATTGGAATTGAATGTATCGATGTGAGCATGTAACGTATACAGGTGGATCTAGAATTAAACAGAGATGTAAACGTATTCATGTGCTTACATATGTGTGCATATGATATACTTCCTAGCTCTGTGCAACTGGAAGAAAACCGCACCATTTTCCACTGAAAGAAACCTGGACTCTTGGAGAAATGACAAGATTCCAAGGCTGAGACAGGAGAAATAAAAAATAAGCCTGAAATGTCTTGTATCAGAAAACAAAGTGATCCCAGAATGTTAGGGACATGACCATAGGACTCAGAATCCAACTTGAAAACATCCCCATTGCCAAATTTGGAGGATTATTTTGAGTATCAGAATAAGTAATGATAGTAACAGATTATTGCTCTTTGAATAAAGTAGAAACTTACAAACCTACACAGGTATAAATGGGTGGATGCATAAGTGTACACGTGTATGTATGAGGAGGAACCAGAGATCACATAGTTTCAAAGTCCCTGTCTACAAAATACATGTTAAGTACAAAAAGGGAAATAGTGACTTTAGAGTAATAAAGATACCACTGGCAGATACCACTCTAATCAAGTGATCAAATGACTAGAGGGAACTTCATCAGTGGTGAGATGAATTAAAATTATTTGCCATCTGATGGGATAGCTTGAGAAAGTTCCTGCCAAAGATGCCTAACCTGAATTTCATCCTGCTGAAGGACCAGACACACCCAAGCCAGGGGCATTGTTCAGAATGACTGCCTTGGAGCCTTCAGTAGAGTCAAGATGGGGAGTCAGGGACAGAATGACTGAAGGAAAGAAAGATATAACAAGGACATGCAGTCAGCGATTCTGAACTGAATTATTTTGCTTTAATAAAAGGACATCTGGGGGACACTTCCCTAATTTTGATGGTTGTATTGTGATAACAGAAAAGGATGTCTTTGCGGGAAATACATAGTAAAGTAAAGGGCATCGGGGGCTAGGTCAGCAACTCGCTCTGAAATGGTTCAGAAAACTCAGGCCTTTGTGCTGTGTTTTCAGCCTTAGTCTAGTTTGTGGTTGGTTCAGAATTGACAGAGAGAGAAAACCAAGGAGAAAGTATCTGGTAGAAAAATGAGGAAAACACATAAATAGTTCCTCTAGAAAGAAATTAAAATGGTCTTTAAACATATTTAGTATCACTCGCAACTAGAGAAGCACACGTTAAAACCTCACAGGAGTATTACTTCTCATCTATCGTAAGAAAGCCATGGTGGAGTGAAGAGATGAGTGGTCTTCTGCCCCAAAAGCAAGTATAAGTGCTATTCTTCAACAACAGGAACCTGGAACATTGGCGAGATGGCTGAAATCAGATGGGTCAGGGACAGGAAGATCTCCCCAGAAGATCCAGTTGTGACAGAGAATAAGGAAGTGACTCAGAGAATGATGGGGATGTGACAGAAGGACACAGAACCAGCGTGAAGGGGCTCCCAGTACCACAAATTCGTACACTTTGAGCACCAAAATAAAAAATGATAGTAATGGATTACAACCCAGAGAATGAAACAAGCCAAAGAAATAAATGGAGACAGAAATGCATTTCCACAGAGTAAAATTGCAGCTACTACATGGATGGGATTAGAGAAGAATCACCATTTGGCAGCTACTACAGTCATGATGGTTTCAGGCGAGAATTTTCAAAGCTTGGTAAAATAGGTGAGCAAAATGATGGGAAACTGGGTATTCCATAGGCTTCAAGTATCTTCCCACAAGATACTTAATAATGGCAAAGGACAAACGGGTAACTTTCTAGTTACTGCAAACATGACCTTAAGAGGTGAGGTGTAACTCCCTAGTAAGGGGGCACACTGCTTTCATGGGCTCCTTGAGAACGATGCACCAAGAAGAACGAAGTGTGCCTGTAGTTTCCCACCAAACTGAACCGAAGCATGATTCACATCATACAGACCCAAACTAAGGGACGTTCTACAAAGTAACTGGCCTGGACTCTTGAAAACTGTAAAGGTTGTGAAAGAGGGGGAAAAAAAAAGACTGCAGAACTATTTAATGATAAAGGACACGAAAAGATAGGACCACTAAATACACGGTCTGATTCCAGATTGAACCCTGGAGCAGAAAATCCGTAGTTCTCCTTTTATGTCAAGGATACTGCTGGGCAATTAACGAGATCTGAATATGGTTTGTAGATTAGATAACAGTATTGCATCAATGTGGAGTTTTTGGGTTTTGTGATTGTACTGTAAAACGTCCTTGTTTTAGGAAATACCCACTAAAGCACTTAGTAAAGCACATACCTATGATTTGCCTTCAGACATTTTAGGAAAACTATATACGCACATACCGTAGTCACATACATGAACACAGCAAACAGAATGATTTAGCAAACGTGAAATTTTAACATCTTGGAAAATGGGTGCAAGGTATACAGAAATTCTTTGTACTATTTTTGTAAGTCTTTTATAGTCTGAAATTATTTAAAAACAATTTTTTTTAATCTTGAGAGAGAGAAACAGAGCATGAGCAGGGGAGGGGCAGAGAGAGGGAGACACAGAATCTGAAGTAGGCTCCAGGCTCTGAGCTGTCAGCACAGGCCCGAGTCAGACGCTGAACCGACCGAGCCACCCAGGCACCCCTATAGTCTGAAATTATTTTAAAATGAACTATTTTGGAAAACTGAAAAGAAAGATTTGTGATTTTTTAAAGGGTCCAGCCATGCTTTAAGTTTTTCTTAGTGCTACATCAAATAATGGTGCTTCTAAATCTTATGGTGTGATATTCAGTGAACTATGGCCTATAGTATTTCATGGCACCCATAGTATGAACGGGCTATTGGGAACTAGTTGTGTCTTGTGTCTAGTTTTGTAACCTTACATGAGATACTTAACATGTGAGCTCCGTTTCCTCAGGTGGATAGGAGTGCATGTATTGTGGGGTTGTGGAAAATTGAAGTGAGGTAACATGTTTAAAAGTTAGCAGATATCCTGGACTTAGTAAGAGTTCAATAATTGTGCTTGTTAAAATAGTGTATTCATATGAAAGTGATACTCTTAAAATGACAAATTTAACTCAGAGAAGCTGAGTATTTGCTACGCTGGTGCCTTCTACATCAAAATAACATTCTGGAAGAAGTCTGCTACTTACAGGGTCCAGAGGGGTCCATTGGGGAAATGTCTGGTGATTTGATGGCTTTTACTAAGCTACACTGTCATTAAGGCCAGAAATCATATGAATAAGGATTATATGTCAGTTCCTTGTTTCAAACCACAGTGTGTATAAGGTTCTTCAGTATTTGAGCTGTTCTGATGCTGGATGGTTCAGGAAGGTAGATTTATGTCTCAGCTGTGCTCTATAGAGATCTCCCAGTAAGATAACTAGTCCTTAAAAGGATTTTAAGAATATCCATTATGTGTCTGTGTGCTTTTTTTGCCAGGAAAAGGAACCTCTTCGTGTAATACCGCTTAAAGAGGTTCATAAAGTCCAGGAATGTAAGCAGAGGTAAGTAAGCCCCCGCTGTCACTTAGAGCCTGCCATGGCATACTAGTCCTCAGCAGTGCTGGTGCTCCGCAGTACTCAACAGTACTGGTGCTCCGCGGTGCTGGTGCTCCGCAGTACTCAATAATGCTGGTGCTCCGCAGTGCTAGTGCTCAGCAGTACTCAACAGTACTGGTGCTCCGCGGTGCTGGTGCTCCGCAGTACTCAACAGTACTGGTGCCCCGCGGTGCTGGTGCCCCACAGTACTCAACAGTACTGGTGCCCCGCAGTAGCGGTGCTGGTGCTCCGCAGTACTCAACAGTACTGGTGCCCCGTGGTGCTGGTGCTCCGCAGTACTCAACAGTACTGGTGCCCCGCGGTGCTGGTGCTCCGCAGTACTCAACAGTACTGGTGCTCCGCGGTGCTGGTGCTCCGCGGTGCTGGTGCTCCGCAGTACTCAACAGTACTGGTGCTCCGCGGTGCTGGTGCTCAGCAGTGCTTTAATTTGGGTGGTGTGTGCAGATGATGATTGTCTGGGTTACTTGTAGCATTACTTTTAACTCATCCTAGTTGGGATATGCTAGAATTTACAAAATCCTTCGATAAAAAGTACTGAGATGTTTTTGTTTCGTTTGAAAACTAAAAATTAGGCTTATTAATGGAGGGGCAAAGTGTTAACGTGAACAGTTTCTATCGTATTTGACAGATTGATGTATTAGTAATTTAAGTGTCTTGAAGTTGCTGCAGAAAAGAGCGTTGTGAGAAAATGTGTTCACTGTGCTTGTGTTTCTTTGAGCAAACTGATTTGTTCACAGTTGAGAAGTTTGAATTTTAAACTCTTTATGAACGTTTTCTAAAAGTATATTTATAACAATATAAACTTTGTAAAATTTAATGCAAAAATAAGTTGGAAAAGATGATTTGGTTTTGCTAAATTAAACCAACATTTTATCTCTATTTATTTTCTTATTGACATATATATGTTAATATTTGGTACCAGATAAACAAATTAAAGAAAAACTATCGAACAACTGCTGTTTAAGTGCAATTGGACGTTTGTTTTTGTTAACAGTGACATAATGATGAGAGACAATCTCTTTGAAATTGTAACATCGTCTCGAACTTTCTATGTGCAGGTGAGAGTCTTCTTTGCAGATTATAGACCCTCTTAACAAGAGATTAATAATTTTAGAGGTGACAGGAACATAAATAAACTTACTGCTTATGAGGATAAGGAAAAATATGACAACTGTAATTCACAACTTAAAAAATGTTACATATAAAATTATTGGTAGGTCATATGTTCAGCAAATAGCGGGTGTTATGAACTGGGAGAGTATAATTAAGTAGTAGTTTTGGGAAGGGAAGTGCTGTTTTAATGTAGATGCTAACTTTCAATTTGGATTAATTTTACACATATTTTAGAATTTTGACTGCATCATTTTTGGTAATTTTAGAAATGAGACTGAAAATACCCACATTAAAAGTAGACAGTAGATCTCACCAGTGGTAGCTAGACATCTTGTATTTAAGTTTAAAATATACTTTTTAGTGTATTATGTAGATAGGAAGTTTTTTTTTAAAGAACATTTGGTTTTGTTTTATAAAAGCTACATACTATTATTGCAGAAAACTTGGAAAATATAGAAAAATATGAAGAAAGGGGTAGTTTGTAAAACACCCAGAATCCCATATTCAGGAAACCATCCTTAATGCCTTTTTAAAGGCGTGTATTTTTATAACAAGTAGGTCATACAAAGTACACACAGTTATGTTCTTCTTAATATATTATAGTCATTTTTCCACATCGTTAAAACTTCTGTGAAGACTTTTTAGAACTGCACCATACTCTAGTGTGTGAATGCTCCACAGTTAAACTGTTTCTCTGCTACTCTGTTACTATTTACATAGTTTTGTGTATTTACTTTGATAAACAATGTGATGGTAAACATTTTTGGGCTTAAATTTGCCTGGATTTCTTCTTTAGGTTAAGTTTCTAGATCAAGAATAACTATCAGAGCATAAACCTTTTTAAAAACCCCTTTTCTGCCAAATTGAGTTTTAGATTGTTTCTTTACCTTTGCCTGCTTTGGGTGTTGCCTTTAAAAAGTCTTCGTTAAAAATCTATGGTTCAAAAGTGTTATTTTGTAGCTTAAAAATTTTGAACAGAAGGGCAGTATCTCTACACCCCTCTTAGGTTTTGTTTACTTGGATTTAAAGTCACAATAAAGTTTTTCATTCACGTTGGAAGGCAAGGTCCTGTCAAGGAATATGATACTTTGGAATATGACCACCAATACTTCTCTCAGTAGTTAGTGTAGACTTAGAAATGATTTCTAGAAAAATAATACATAAAATGGCGTCAAATGGCTTGTTAACTCCACAGTCACATAAATAGTCTTGTAGCAGATTCAGACAGTGTAGCAGTAGATAGAGCAAAATGAGAAAGTTTGACTTCTTCCTCTCATTTTCTCTCCAGAAGTATTCGTATTGATTTTCTGATGTGTCTGATCCTAAAGCACCAAGTGCCCAACTTCTGTCTCTATTACAGAGACTTACCTGGCAAAACCTGGCTTAAAACAGTGATTTTGAAAGTTTTTGGAAACCATTGTCTCGGGATGATTTTGTTGTTGACATTGTAATTTACCAAAATGAATACGTTGGATTTGTAGATGTAGGAGCTGATCTTGAGGACAAATTGACTGACTGAATCCTTTCTTTCCCTTAGGCTGATAGCCCTGAAGAGATGCACAGTTGGATTAAAGCAGTGTCTGGGGCCATTGTAGCACAGCGGGGGCCTGGCCGATCAGCATCTTCTGTATGTTTCCTCCCTAGGGTCCCCCCATCCTGTCCAGTTATTTTCCTTCCTCCCCCCCTAATCCTTCTGGTTTCTTTCTGTATTGAGATTTATTTGCATGTTGACTTTCATACCAATTGGACTTGCAAAAAAATAATGCATTTCTAATTTAATGCTTCCTCGTAGTGTTATGTATACATAACTTTCTGTGCATTGTATTGTCTTAAATGCACAAGCAGGGCAACTAAAGAATGAGCGTTTCCTTGCTTTGTTTTAGGAGTTCTTACTTGTCAGTGGGTCTGGATTTGTTACAACTTGACAAATTCTCCATACGGGATGTGGCCTAATCCTGTCAAGCGCCTTAAATTGTAGCATTACACAGTTTGGTGAAAGTCCCATTTCTTCTCTATTCCTTCGAATTTCAGTTAAGGTTTTATTTGGCTTACTAGTGCTGTAAGAACACTGAGCAGCCAGAACCGGAAATACGATTTCGTGTTCTCCATCACTATTTTTCATTGCGTGTCCTCATTCTCATTTTCTGGTAGAGTAATTTAAAAGCCTGCTGCTTTTCACGATCATTATTGTCTCTGTGATAAAATGACAATAAAATTGAAATGTTAAACATTCTCAAAAATGACAAGGAAAATGTTTTTAATTTTTAATTTATCCTGTTCAGGTACATCATAGCGGTAAGGTTTGGCTGTAGGACCCTTCAGTCACTGGTTTCATCAGAAAACACAAACGTTCTACTGAAGAATAGAAAAAAAATTTAAGGGTCTTGAAATGTAGCCCTTTTGCCCACAGAATGTCGTCTAACATGTAGTGTGAAAGCCTTTATTACCTTCTACGGGTTTATTGTAAATGCCAGATATTCCGCACTTGTGGTATTTTCTGGTAGTTTCCTGGTAGTGATAAACTACAGATCAGTAAAAACAAATCCATGTTTCTCATTTCTTAAATTATTGTCCTTAGATCCTTTTTGGAATATCTTAGAAGTCACTTTCATAGGTGTTAATTTTGTAACTGCCTGTGTTTTATGTGACCCTTTCAGCAGCCAAGTATGAGACTCTCTGCAAAAACACTGTCTGTTGGGAAAGAGGAAAACTTGGAGAAGGGCACTTGTGTTTCGTGCTTTGTGGTGGGGGCAAAGTGGACTCTCTAGCTGTCACTGTCGGCAGAACTTTCTCTTTTGCTCCCTGTCCTCAGTATAGGTTAACTCTAATCCTAGCTTTGCACTGTGTTCCAGATGCGGCAGGCCAGAAGGCTGTCGAACCCTTGTATACAGAGGTATACATCAAGAACTGGTGAATGCAGCACGTATGTGGGCTCTCACGCACACGTGCCTTCTTACTAGAGGGCCCGGACTTACTCACTACTCACAACTGATCGTAGAAAGTTGAGTTAACCAGACTGCCTTTTGCAGTTCTCATAACTGACTTTGTCAACACTAACGCAAAACGATTTCACTATGGTCATCCGGTTGGATATGTAAACAGTGAGAAAAGATAAATCATGAAAAAAATCAAACCTTACTGATTGAACACGTCACATTAAGCTGTCCTAGAAATTAATTTGCTGAATTGCCACAAGTCTCAACTTCTGCATTTTATGTATTTTGAAATTTTTTACACTACACCACTTCAGTGCACTCTTGCTCTAATCATCTGTGCAAACTCATGCGTGCTTATGCATTGGATAAACTCTACGGTACTATAGTTTGCATGGCATTTTAAATCTCAGGTGAAATTTCGCCAGCTCGTGGGAGTCTAGAGTGTTTTGTGAATTTGTAGTGCTTTGTTTTCAAAGCCAATAGCGTCATACATGAACACAGTATGCTAAGAGCTACATGGCAATGCATTTGGAACGGTCCTATTGAAGGACATCTTCAGTTAGAAGCAAGTGGAAGTTAAGATTCCCAACTGACCCTTATTTCGCCACAGATTTAATAAGTGATTAAATATGTACCCTTTGCTGCCTTTACAATCTGAAGCCATATGAATGAGTGACGTGTTCAAAACTAAGTAAATACAGTTAGGGGGAAGTGAAAAGGCGGCACAGTTATCCGCTGCCGTGAAACTCAGGGCAGAAGAATGAAGTTGGTCAGACTGCCAGACAGAATCGTAGGTTTGGAAAACAGTTCTGCTTATTAAAGACCTACGGCCTTTCATTTTGATATTTTGCATCTTTATTTTTTATCTTTCTAAAATACGTGGGACGATCCCGGTGTCGATTGAGAGACTAGAACACACTCTTAATATGAGACGCCGCCGCAGGGCCCTTCCACACACCGCTCAGGCGCGGGCCGACCCAGTGGCAGAGCTGTGGGGACAGACCTGGTTTCTTAGTGGAAATGGTTGTGGACTGTCATGGCTTTAACCTCACTCCTAAAAACGCATTGCTTTGGGAAGGAACCTGCACACATTTGCTGCATGGCTCTTGCTTCTGCTCCGTGTGTGTGTGCGCGCGCGTGTGTGTGTTTTTCAGAGAGTGAAGTCTCACGCTGAGTGACTAACTCCGTCGTTAATGTTTGACGGTGTCTGACGGCCTGTCCTCTTTCCAGGAGCGCCCCAGCTGTCCCCCAGAGCCCAGGCCCGCTTTCCGCCCTGCCGCCGCCACCACCGCCGCACTCGGCGCGGCCTCTCGCAGCAACTCTGTGGTCTCCGGCGTTACCGTGGAGAAGCGAGGATTTCACGAATCTCTTGCCAAGGTCAAGCCAGGGAACGTCAAGGTCCAGACTGTCTCTCCAGGAGAACCAGCTCCCAAAGTGACTGAATGCCCGCTGCCAAAACCTCAAAGTAAAACTGGCCCTCAGGGTGACGACCGTGACCTGGTGGACCTGGATGATGCAAGCCTTCCGGTCAGCGACGTGTAGGACAGAAGCTCGCGGGCCCCCTTCCTCCTCCCCCGTCTCCCCAGCCCCTGTTTCCTCTCACGAGGCTTCTAGCCAAAGATGATAAAGGGTGAAACGGTTTTTAACACACATATTATACTGCCTCTTAGATGTACTCTTTACAAGCTGGTAAACCAAGGATCCAGGGAGTGGCCAAACAGGACGCGATTTCTTTAAAACAAAACACAGCAAGCGAAGGAAAAGAAAAAACCCGAGTGTTTCAGTATCAACCGTCTGAAGCTTTGTGTGCTGTCTTTGGGTGATAAAAATGTGTGCGTGATACTTTTTCCCTAGTGAATTTGACAATTTAAATGTTTCACAGCCTAAAACATTAAAAATGCGTATTAATTATTTTGGTTGTTTTTAAAATGCTACTTTGACTTCCTGTTAGATGCTCGATATTTCCACATTCTTACTGGTTAATATTACTGAACGAAATCTTGTCAGACTAAGATAACTAAAATCACGATGTCTGTGGTGCTGTACACTTTATACTTTGACGTGGACAGTTGAGAAACGATCACCACTTTTGATGCTCTGGTTGTCAAGGTGAGTAGCAGGTTTTGTGCAGAGATTGTCACTGGCCCCATCAGTGAGGGTTGGAGGTTTCCCGGAGGTAGGAACTAGGATTCAGACAGCTGTAGCTTGGACACGTGTTGGAAAAAGCTTAGGACTTAAGCAGTCGTTGCTTTATTAAGTGGTGAAGATGACTTGGTCTGAAATTTCTAAGAGATCTGACTTTCCTATCGAGGTTTTATAAATAGTTCTTCTTTCTATATTTGGATCAATGAAAGACTGTGAGTTTATACGTAAAGACATACTGCCCTTAGTCATGCCTCTCCTTTTTGTCACTAATTACATTCAAGTGCCTGTGTTTTCTCATCTTCCTTGAGAAGTTGTCAGATTACTATGCTCAAAAGTCCGATGTGATTGGTTTTAAACATTGAGATAAGATTTGAGTAGCATAGTTTAATGTATTAAGTAAGATAGCATCTTATGTTTGAGATGCCAGAGTGCTTTTATTCTACTACCTGTGCAATATACGTGTTTTAAAACACACATTTGAGTGTACATTTAATCACGGGGATATCAGTGTAGGCACCGCTCTAAGAAATCCTTAGTTTCAAGTGTCAAATAAAAGACCAGTTTGAGGTATCATTTTTATGGTTGATTCTTAAACATTTGCTTTAAGAAAATGGTCTTGAATTTCACATGCTGCTATTTTTATGATATTTTGCCATCTTACTGTGCTGTTTTGTTTTGAATTCATACGTGTCACTGTTTCTCCTTTTCATTTTCTAAAATGACTCTTGTTTGAGACAGAGAGGGAGAGATTTCCTACCACAGCAGTGGGGTCCAGAGTTTACTATCTATGACATCAGAATTACCATAGAATCAGTTTAAAAATCCAAATGCGTAACGTGCACCACTCAACTTTTTTATTCATAAGCTAATATTTTGAAAAGTCATCTTTTGATTTTTTTCCCCCCGTTTCGCAGCTAGATTGGAAAATGGTAGAATGGAAAGGTTTTAAGTAGTTATCACTTTTTCTGATGATACGTCCATTACAGTGGCTCTTTTGGAAGTTCCTCTGTCATGAACATACCTAAGATCTCTCGTGGACACAGTTTGCAATATTCAGGAGCCTAATGCTTTTTTCTTTGGTACAGCTTCTACATTGCATGTTTGTTTTAGCATATTTTGGTATTGGTAATTTGATATATTTCATAGTAGCAAAATATTAGCTCTATTTTGGGACTTTTTATAGAACTACCCTCATATTCAGTAGCATAGGAAAATGTTCTTGTGATTGTCAGGGTCTCCTAATATTTATCTCAGTACTTTTATAATTCTATGAAAATTATTTAATTATTTTAAGACTTATACTTTTCTTGTAAATATGTCACATCCAAGCTGTCAAAAAATTACTTTGACTACCTTAATATTTGCTGCATTTTGTTTTCTGTATATAGAACATGTCTTCTTTCAGAATGGGAATATACATGTGCTTCCCAGTGTTTACTTTTACGTCTGTTATCTTACAATGTCAAACTGGTTGAACACTGTAATGATTTGAAAATAAACTTAAAGTTCTAACTTACTTCTCATTTGGTTTGGTTCGGCTTCTGATGTGACCAAGTAAATAGAACTAGTGCCAACTATGTTTGGTCAGTTGACTGGAATTTCCATATTTAAGGACGGAGTAACTATTTGGTGATCTTTGAAAGGCACAGCTTGTTAGAAAATCACACAAAAAAAGATGGTTGTTTCTGGGGGGAAAAGAAAGCTTGATTGTTTTGCTTACCTAAAACAAAAGAAAAACATGTTCCCAGAAGCAGTGCTACAGACGGTAGCTTCAGAGCATAGTTTGAGTTGTCCAAGCTGCTTTTGCAGTGCTTGGTTACTGCTTACACTGGACACAGCCCGACAAGGCTGGGTGCGGACCACATTTTGATCCCCAGACGGGCCGTTGACATGTGCTCATGAAGCTGCTTGTCACGCTGTTAAAGGCTGCTTTTTGCAGACTGGCTCTTGGTAACAGATCGTCAACATCTGCTCCTATATCCGGCATCTAATAATGATGGAATTGGAGAAAGGCTACCTGTCTTAGTAATTTTTATTAACTGGTGCAATTTAATTTTCTTTCCCTGAAAAGATCTTACATGTTTTTGTTTTTAAAAAGCCCCAAATGAGAAAGTTCTAAACTTCGTCGCTTTCACAAAAGAAGAGATTCCTTTCTCAGCTTTTCTTTTACTCTAGCCGCAGTTCAGAAATCTTCAGGCGGGGCTCGATCCTTTGTCAAAATGTGGTCAGTTGGTGAGGCAGGAAGTACGTGTACTAAAAAGCGCAGCAATAGAACAGCTTCATACCATACTGGGGAAGAATCTTCCTTGTGTAGATGGGTTTGGTGGCCTACACCCGACATGATGAAAATACACGTAGTTAGATGGTTTTGGATTTTTCATTTGCAACCTTCCATGTTATGCAGACCCCAAATTTTATTTTATTTTATTTATTTTATTATTTAAAATATTTTTATTTATCCCTGAGAGAGAGACAGCGTGAGCAGGGGAGGATCAGAGAAAGAGGGAGACACAGAATCTGAAACAGGCTCCGGGCTCTGAGCTGTCAGCACAGAGCCCGACGCGGGGCTTGAACCCACGAGCCGTGAGATCATGACCTGAGCCGAAGTCAGACACTTAACCGACTGAGCCACCCAGGCGCCCCCCCTAAATTCTATTTTTTAATGATTAAAAATCATTATTTTTTAATGATTTATGAAAAGTGTATTTTTCCAAACCTCATGTGAGGCTTACTGAAAATATGATTGGAGTTAGCATTTACGGTTTTGATGTGGATAAAACCTTGATATTCCGTGTTCACGACATTTAAAGTGACTGTCCCTTACCCTGGTCTAGTCATGTGGTAGCAGTGCCACCTTCTGGTTATGTCATTGCTGAATTTAAAATAAAGGAATTTGTAGTCCACGTCACTTTGTCTGTTTCACTCATCATAGAAGTTAGAAAAGAAATGTAACTGCATAGGCTAGTTTTGAAATTACAAGTTAAGTCAACATTTGCAAATGACTAATGAAACTTTCTGTTTGGAGATAATTATAGGTTCACATAGAGTTGTTAAGAAATAATACAGAGTTTTTGTGTATCCTTAATTCAGTTTTCCCCAGGGATAACACACCCAAACACTAGAGTAAAATGTTGTAACCAGGATATTGACACAAATACAGTCAAGATGCAAAACAGTGCTGTCATCACAAGGACCCCTTCTTGTTGCCGTTACTGTCACACACGCTTCCCGTTTTTCAGGTTTGGAGGTACACTTAGTCGTATAAGGTTTAAAACCCAATTATTTTGGTACCAAAATTTGGCCTCTTAACTAGTATGGTATTACTGTCTCTGTAGGAGTCTTGAAAACTATTCTTCGTTTATATCGTACTATCTCCAGACTATCAGTTGAATTTTCATTAAATCTATTTTTAACATTACCCAGAACCATTGTATTTCAAATGTTAGGAATTTGAAAATAATAAATAATTTCTTTATATATACATTTAAATTTAACATTTGAGAACCAAGGGTACCTAAGTATCCTGATCCTAACCTCCCTGAGAGATACTAAGTCCTGCCATTTATATATCTATTTAATAAGATTACTAGAATAAGGACTACTAAATAACATAGCTTCCAGATGCCAAATTCTTGCATTGGAACTGGTTGTAGGGACTGGTTATAATCACTTGTAGGGTAGGAGTGAGGTGTTTCTCCAGGTGAGGAAGCTTCTGACCTTCTAGAGTAAGACCGTGGGTCAGATCAGTGTCTTTGGTGTATGAAATGGCCACGCACGGGGACCTAGGAAGATGATGAAGACGTCCACGAGGAATCTGCAGTAAGAAACACAAAGTGCAGCATGTGATAAAATCAAGCGCAGAAAATGACCTGTGCAGGAGACGGAGGTGGTCAGTGAGGGACAGAGCGAGTGACAGAAGCCTTGTGCTGGAGAGGTTTCAAAAGGACCCAGAAGAGAAGAAGGTACTTAGGAGAAACTAGGTGACATAGCAATACATTAGTAGATGTTGATTTGGAATTTGAAGGGTCCAAATCGGTGCTAAAATTTAAATATTCTCTTAAAGGGTCATTGCTTCTTTCTCTCTTACAAACTGCATGTAATACTTATACCAGTCACAGTAGTTTTCGTCAGCAGTGTGGTTGGCACAGTGAGAGGTGAGGGGGAATGAGTGGATGGGAAATGTGGGCAACTTTCCAAGACATAGAAAACTACTACATTAAAGCTTGTTTTTCCCTGCCTTTGGTACCTTCATAATGTGAAAATCTATTGCCCGTGGAACCTTATTTACTGTTTCCAAATAGGGGCTGTTAGTCCCAGAGACCTGTGTTCCTTGGTGACTTTCACATACATCATGTTCATTGTCTTGGTTCGTGTCGCTGCTCTTGGCCTTTCTCCTCCCTCTCTGGCCTGTCCCAAAAGGGTTGAGATTATTCCTCTACAGAATTGGTGCTTTCCTTAGGATTCCCTCGGGACCCCTTTCGGGAGGTTGTATCTGCCGACTTCCTCATTTCCTTGATGAAAATTGATGTGCTTAGGTTTTGTCTCTTCTTTTTTTTTAATGTGAAGTTGACCATTTTAATCTTTTTTTTTTTAATCTTTTTATTTATTTCTAGGGGAGAGAGAGAGACAGCGTGAGCAGGGGAGGGTCAGAGAGAGAGGGAGTCACAGTCTGAAACAGGCTCCAGGTTCTGAGCTGGCAGTCAGCACAGAGCCCGACGCGGGGACGAACCCACGAACTGCGAGATCATGACCTAAGCGAAAGTCGTACACTTAACCAACTAAGCCACCCAGGCGCCCCAGGTTTTGTCTCTTCTAGAATCAGTTCTGATAAATTACATCCCTTGAAAATTACATCCCAAGTTTTCAAATGTGTTTGCGTGGAGTTGAGCAGAGTGTCCAGTGCAAGAGTTCCTTTTATCTTCAACTCAAAGCGTACAAACAAATGTGAAGCCGTTGTTTATGTGGCAGGTGGTGAGATCACCTGTGTTTTACCTGGCACTGAGGTGGTTACAACACAAACACGGCCACCAGAATTACATGGTAGTGTCCCGGGACAAGGAAGCCATCCAGGTCTAACTTATGAGCCTTTTAAAAATTAAACTTCAAATGTGAAATGTGTAACTTCTCATCAGGCACCTGTGATCCCTGGAGAACAAGCCTGAGCTCCCCATTGACGAAATGCTCTCCTTGGAAAGCAGCGTTTAAACTTAGCGTAATTTCAGGGCCCTCCCACCTTCTCACATGTTGCTTCTTTTTTTTTTCTTTTAAAATTTTTTAAATGTTTTATTTATTTCTAGGGGAGAGAGAGAGACAGCGTGAGCAGGGGAGGGTCAGAGAGAGGAGTCACAGACTCTGAAACAGGCTCCAGGCTCTGAGCTGGCAGTCAGCACAGAGCTCGACGCGGGGCTCGAACCCACGAACCGCGAGATCATGACCTAAGCGAAAGTCGGACGCTTAACCGACTAAGCCACCCAGGCGCCCCTCACATGTTGCTTCTTGAATATCCCACGTTCCAGTTCAACTGAACCATTCTTCGTTTCCTGGTTTTCCCACCTGTCTGTCCTAATTCGTGCTGCCCTTACTGGACATCACTCTCCCGGTCATCTTTGCCTTGAAATTCCACCCGCCCTTCAGTTCTCATTAAGATGCAGCTTTCTCCTTGAGGCTTTGGAATCACTTTCTCAACTTTCCCACAACTTAAGCCAAGATGACCCCAAAGTACCCGGTTCCCTCTCCCTTCCTATGCCAACATTCAGCTCCGTTTATTGGAACTGGAATTCAATTTAAGCTTCTGCTCTCAAACTCTGGGCTGACTAAAGAGCTTTTCTCTCTCCCCTGCAGTTCCTTTTAAAAACCGATGACTTCAAATTTTGGGAGCGATTAGAAAGTGGAAATAGCCCCAATCTAGCTCTTTGTTGATTAGATTGGCCCAGAAGAGCAGTGAGGCAGGAAGTAAAATTCAGACACGCTGGTGGGACTGGCCGCCCCGGAAAAGCCCAAGAACGCCGTGGCCTCAGCAGTGGCTCACAGCTGTTGGGAGGGTCACAGGCCCCTTTCACACCCATGCACGTTCAGTTTCACATTTGAGTAAAGGCCACCTGACAAGCCCGGACGCAATAATAAAAGTAAAAAGCACGTGTCAGTCCAGCGCTTTGTTCTCGATGCGCCTTCGTGCTCATTTCCGTGCGCACCTGGGCACATTTACGTATCTGGGACCACAGGCTGTTTTTGTAGCCTTCTTTCCGTGCCGCAGGATATGGACACCACGTGGCAGTAGATATGGATCAACACTCCTAGAGGCTTAAACCTTTGGTCTTGTGCATGTCTATGCAACAGTCTACCTGTTCCGTTACTGGACCATTTGACTGTTTCCAACTTTGCCATTCTAATAGCACTGCAAGCCACGCCTTTGCCTCCAGGGCCACACGTCCCTCCACGCGGGTTGTGGGTCTCGTGCGCATGCGTCCTTCACATCGCGACACGGCAAAGCACCTTGGGGGAAGGGCGCACTCATTCCTGCTCGCGCCCAGAGTGCACGAAGTGTGCCCGACTCCCACCCCGGGCAGCACCGCGTTTCCTCATTTGGGGACAGTCTGACTGGGGGCAAAAAGAGTATCTTGTTGTGATCTTAATTTATGCTTCCTTGTAAACGATTGGAAATTCACTTTTTAAAACGTTAACTGAGCACTTGCATTCGCCCTTTCTGTGGATGGCTGCTTTTGTCCTTAGCTGTTTTTCTCATTGCTGTTTGAGTCTTTCCTGTTTCCAAGAACGCTGTGTCGGAACTACGAATCTGTCCGCTGTTCTTCTTCCGTATTTAAATATCCTTGTTCCCGCCTTGTCTTTCTTTCAGGTGCTTCTGGGTGTCTTTCTTTTTCTTTATGGATTTTGCCTTTGCTGTCGTGCTTAGTAACTTTTCACACAAATATTAATATATATACTTAAAATATCTCTCAATACATTTATTGGAACTTTTTACTCCTCAAAGCTAATTCCATGTGGAGTTAATTTTGGCAAATAGTAGTAAGTAAAGAATTGATGTACTCCTCCAACCGCCCCAGTGCAGATACTCCACAGTGTCTCTGTGCTTTTAGTTTAAGTCTATTTCTTGGGGCGCCTGGGTGGCTCATTCAGTTAAGCAACAGACTTCAGCTCAGGTCATGTTCTCACGGTTTGTGGGTTCAATCCCTGTGTTGGGCTCTGGGCTGACAGCTCAGAACCTGGAGCCTGCTTCAGATTCTGTGTCTTCTTCTCTCTGCCCCTCTCCTGCTCCTGTATTATCTCTCTCTCTCTCTCAAAAATAAACATTAAAAATTTTTTTTTAAAAAATCCATTTCTTCCCACTGATTTGAAATACTACTTGTATCAGTTTCCTAGCTAGTGTGAGCTGCTAGACCAGAATACCATAGACTCGGTGGCTTAGAAATGGCGGAAACTTATTTGTTATCACAGTTCTGAAGCTGGAAATCTCAGAGTGAGGCACCAATAGCTTTGGTGTCTGATGAGAGCCTGCTTGCTGGTTCAGAGATGACTCAGAGGTCACTGGGTCCTCACATGGTGGAGGGGACAGGGGAGCTCTCAGGAGTCTCTCTTATAAGGGTGACACGGTGCCTTCATGATCCATCTCCTCCCAAAGGCTCTTCTCTCCTAGTACCTTCACCTTGGGGTTCAGGTTTCAACAGAGTAATTTGAAGGGGACACTAACCTTCAGCCTATCGCATTCAGGCAGTAATTGTTTCCATTGGAGTCCGTTTCTGAACTTTCTAGAACATGAATATGAGTATTTCTCTGCTAGGAACATACAGCGTTGGTAATTATAGCTTACAATACATTTTAATATCAAAGACCTGTTTTTCTGTTCTATTTTTGAACCTCCAAATCCTTATTTTTGAGTTCCAGAAAATCCACTTTTTAGAAACCTGTAATTACGTTACGTTAAATTTATAATATTGTCAGGGTGTTTGTTCCTGTTACAGCAGAGATGAAACCCTGAGTCTGTTTGGTGACTCTGTGGACAGGGGGTTCTCCCAACGAGGGCTCTTCCTGGGAGCGTTCGCCCTTGTGGAGAGGGGGTGTCTAGAGAGGAGGCTTGGGCGGGTGCTCGGAACACACCTGCGTTTTGGAGCTACGAGTGACAAGAAGGACCGTGGAGGCAGGGTGGCATAGACAAGTGTGTTCTCCCCGTTTCTGTGGAATCTGGTGTGGACACAGGCCGGAGGGCTGACATCTCTGCCGTACCTTTTGTCACTCGAAATCGGGGGTGGTGCTAGGACTGGCTTGGAAGTCAACTGCTGAACTTGGGGGAGTTTTGCAAGCTTGTGCTGCAGCCATCATTAAGATCAGACTGTCAGAACTTAGCAGTTAAATAAGTTACATCCGGGGGCACCGGGATGGCTCAGTCTGTTAAGTGTCCAACTCTTGAATTTGGCTCTGGTCGTGACCCAGGGATCGTCTCCAGAGAGAGATCTCACCACGGTCTGTTGAGATCCAGCTCCATGTCAGACTCTGTGTTTAGTATGGAGCCTGCTTGGGATTCTCTCTCTCCCTCTCTCTCTCTGTCCCTTCCCCGCTCATGCTCGCCCTCTCTCTCTCTCCCAATAAACATTTAAAAAATAAAATAAATAAATAAATAAGTTCCATCAGGAAGAATGGCACTAAGGACAACTCCTCATGTCCTAGTTATTTTACTGCACGTTGTTACTATCTGTTCCCTGGCCGTTACTCACATTGTACCTGCAAGGCTGCGACGCGACCTCGTGCTGTGCTCGGCGACTCTCTCCAGGCTCTGAGGTCAGTGACACCGCATTGGCGGGAACGTTGACCCTGCAAACTGGCAAGTGCTCCACATGAGGGCTTGATTCATTCTTCTGTTGATCGTCTAGCCGAAGGGCTGGCACCTCTCTTGTAAAGGGCAAGATAGTAAATGTTGCAGGCTCTGCCGGCCACAGGCCTCTGTCACAACCACTCGTTCAGCACAGGGAAAGCGGCCCCGGACGCTACAGAAACAAACCAGGCCGTGTTCCAGAATACCTTCATTTGTGGAATTTGTGCGACTTCAATTTTACATAATTTTCTCGTTCCATGAAATGCGATTCTTTTGATTTTTTTTTTCAGCCATTCCAGAATGTAAAAACTATTCTTGGTGTACAGGTTGTACGAAAACAGGAGATGGACTGATCAGGCCTGCGGGCCGGTTTGCTAACCCCTGGCTGATAATTAAGAAAGCATTCTGTGAAAATCAGTTGCCTGTACGGAATTCACAATAAAGAGCATCGTATATTTTATTACTGTTTGTAAATCATGTGCTACGTATCTCTCATATCAGTAAAATTTATAGTAAACTCTTCTTCCCCCACCCTCCACCCCAGGAACTGGTCATTAACATTGAATTGCCCTGAACTTCTAGTGCTTGGCACCCTCGGTTTCGTCCAGATATTAATAGGATTGTCTCTGGTGTTTTATTATTACATATGACGCTGGCCGTTGACTCAAGATATTCTTTCTCACGTTAAAAAGTTCCTTACTTTTTTAGTACACTAAAAAGAAAAAAATTCCTCTCAGGAATGGATATGGAATTTCATGAGAAACTTTTTGGGATTTGGGATGATATGAAAAATTATATTAATACAATTCTGAATAACACAGCATTCTTTCATGCTTCTTCCATTCTTGAGTACAATGCAGAATGATTTGCTGGTTTTTAGTAGCCCCACAACTATACCCATAAATAACATTGACTTGTAGGTTTTTTTCAGGGGGAGAAGGGATCCTTTCTTTTCTAAGGATCTTTGTTTTTAGTATCTGTGTGTCCCTACCTTGTAAAATGAATTGGGAAGTTTTTCATTTTTTTCCCCCCACGTTCTCTCTCAAAGAAAATGAAATCATCTGTTCACTCAGAGTTACAAGGAATTCAACCATGAAACCTGTTGGCCTCAAGAATTTTTTTGGAGGTGACTTTTATTTGTTTGCTTTGACAAATATTTCATTTTCTCCGTAGATATTGGTGTATTTACGTTTTTTATTTTGTTTTTATATTTTGTTTAAAAAGAAACAATTTCTTTTAAAAAATATTTTTTAAAAAATTTAACTGTTTATTTTTGAGAGAGAGTGTGTGAGCCGAGGAGGGGCAGAGAGAGAGGGAGACAAAGAATTTGAAGCAGGCTCCAGGCTCTGAGCTGTCAGCACAGAGCCTGACGTGGGGTTCGAACTCATGAACCATGAGAACAGAACCTGAGCTGAAGTCGGATGCTTAACTGACTGAGCCACCCAGGCGCCCCATCTTTTAAAAAAAGATTTAAAAAAATCTTTTAAAATGTTTTTTGCCTGTTGAAAAATATTTGCTTTTTAAGTCATCTCTACACCCAACGCGGGGCTCAAACTTACAACCCTGAGATCAAGAGTCTCACGCTTTACCAACTGAGCCAGCCAGGTGCCCCTAATTTGTGATTTCTGAGAGAATTTCTATCCCATCCGTGTTTCCACTGTTTCCCTACAGTCTAATCTCACATTTAAAATATCAGATTGTTTACTCATTGGGTGAAAACCTTTGGTACTTTTCCATTGTTCTTCAAACAACAACTGTATCCCATGGTCTACAAAGGCCCTTCGCCACCCAGTCCTAGCTTCTACCATCTCCTGCCTCGGGTATGCTGTCGGTGCTTACAGGAGGCACCCCACCACCCTGCCTAGACAACAGGAGGAGCCCAAACAGGACCTAGCAGATACGAGCTGACAACTGCATTTCGTTCTGATTCTGGAAACAGTTCCATTTCAGCCTTTAAGGAGCCTTAATTGTTCTGGGATTTTTGCTGACATCATAGAGCTTGGCTCCTGACTGATTCTTGTCCTTAAGCTTAAAGGTAGAACAGGCATTAACAAATGTTACAAAATGTCTTTGGTTGTGCTCAGTTTTTTTCCAGTCGAAGAAATACTGTGCTTGATTAAATGCAGTCATCATTTCCCAAGGGCTTCCTATGGGCAAGAAATTTTGCCGAACTCTGGAGAGTAAGGAATAAGCCGCCTGGATGGCTCAGTCTGTTAGGTGTCTGACTCTTGATTTCAGCTCAGGTCATGATCTCACAGTTGGTGAGTTCGAGCCCTGTGTTAGGCTCTTTGCGGACAGTGCGGACTCTGCTTTGGATTCTCTCCCCCTCTCTCTGTATCCCTCTCCCACTTGTGCAAGACTACTCTCTCTCTCAAAATAAATGCATTAAAGAAAAGTGAGGGAGGCACAGAGAAGATACCTCTATTACATGGCAGACTAAAGACTATCTGGTGGAACATACCAGGTTTTGCTGCAGTAGCAAACATCTCAGAGGCTTATAACCATGCAGGCTTATTGATCGGTCATGCTGTCTGCCCACCATGGGTTGGTCACAGCTCTGTTCTTCACTTGTACCGTGGCACACAAGTTGGGCCACCTCCATCTGGAAAATGGTGGTCGTGGAAGAGGGAAAAGATATGCTTGCCAGGCATGTAGCCACTGCTAAAACTTCAGGGACACATGCCATCAATGCTCACATCCTGTCCGATAGAGAAAATGATATGGTCTAGCCTGACATCAAAAGGGCAGCGATGTATGAGGTTGAATCATTAAAGATCGCCATTTTATTAAGTCAAAAAATGACCAAATATTGGCAATTTTATTTGATGCGATACTATAATTCTCCTATAGGGAGGGCAAGGAACATTTGAATCTACCCTGTAGATGTACTGGGAAAGTTGTAAAATACCTATAGTAAAAAAAATTGTCTTTTAAATTCAGATGAGGATATACAGAAAATTAAAATTAAGAAATCCTGTCTTTCACTTGAGTCGGACACTTCCATGTCTCAATAAGGAATTTAAAATGTCCTGAGCTCTTGTGAACTGCCGGGCTCTGTGAGAGATGCCAAGGTAGAGAGAGGCACCTGTCCCCAAGCAGGTGACATTCTAGCTTCTGCCCCAGCATCTGGCACGGCTGATTTGTGGATAGGAGGTGGGGGCATGAAGAGCTGTGGCAGCTTGTGGTCCTTCTCTAAGCTCACGCGTTGTGGCCAAGTTCATTTCTATGTAGCCATAGAACTCACAGTGGCTTCTTCAAGGGCTGCTGGAGAATCTCCAAGCTGGGGGCACGTCTCATCAGGTCAGACTTACCAGGGTCTCTTCCCACTGATTAACTCAAGGTTAGACTGATTATAGACCTTAATTAATTCTGCAAAATCCCTCTGTCTTTGGCATTTTTTAAAAAGTTAATTTATTTACAGAGAGAAAGAGAGAGAGAGAGCATGAGCAGGATAGGGGCAGAGAGAGAATCCCAAGCAGGCTCCGCACCACGTGGGGCTTCAACTCATGAACCACGAGATCATGACCAGAGGTGAAACCAAGAGTCGAATGCTCAACCAACTGAGCCACCCCTGTCTTTGGCATTTAATACAACCTAATCACAGCATCGTATCTACGGTCCTACCTGGATTCGAGGGGAGGGGATTTTCCGGGGCATGTGTACCAGGGGGCGGAAAGCTTGGAGGTCATCCTAGAATTCTGCCTGCCTTGGGGTTGTTAGGCTTTTTCATTTCAGCCATTCTTGTAGGCGTGTGTCATTGTTTTAATCTGTGTTTTCCTGATGTCATTGGCTATTTGTAGATCTTCTTTTGTGAAGTCTTTGACTCAGATTTTTTTTTTCTATTCCTTTGTCTTTTTATTGTGGAGGTATATTCCAAGTATGGGCCCATGTTGAAACACAGTATTTTAAGTGTCTTCTCTCCGTGGGTGCTTTTCATTTTTGATGAGCAGAAATTATTTTAATCAAGTCATACTTGTCAATTTTTTAAATAGTGATTTCTGTGTCCTGTTTATGAAATCTCTGCCTATCCTGGGATCTTCAAAACATTTTCCTATCTGGAATCTTTCTCCTGAACTCTGCATTGTTTTTACTTTTCAAATTTAGATTTATGATCCACTTTGAACAGATTTTTATTTTGATATGGGACCTAGTTCATTTTTCTTCCATATCACTAGCTAGATGATTCAGTGCCATTTATTGAGAAGACCCTACCTAATTGCAGTTATGCCTTTGTTAAATCGGGTTGCTGATTGATATCTAAGTCTGATCTGAGCTCCCTCCTATTTCAGTGATTTATGTTTATCTGTATGCCAGTACCAACCTGTCCTGATTGTTACCTTTATTTTTAATTTTTAAGGTTTTTATTTTTATAAATTAAGAGATTTTTTTTACTTCTTTATTTTTGTTTATTTATTTTGAGAGAGAAAGAAAGCATGAGTTGGGGAGTGGCAGAGAAAGAGGGAGAGAATCCCAAGCAAGGGGCTTGAACTCACGAACCGTGAGATCATGACCTGAGCTGAAGTCAGACACTTAACCAACTAAGCCTCGTCCTGATTATTTTTCAATTATGTTGTGATATCTAAACACCATCTTTAAAGTTATCCTGGGAGTCGTATCCTCTATGGCGTCCACACGGCTATTTCCTTGTGCCAGGGGGCAGCGTACGGGTCACTAGGGATGGGACAGAGACAGTGGGAAGCAGGGAGTGAACAAGCCATGTCCAGGGACAGAGCTTCATTGAAGACTTTAGAAAGATCTATGAATGGACGTCTTGGATTAAAAAGGATGAAAAAGTGTCCTCATTTTTATTTTTTTTTAATGGTTTATTTATTTCTGAGACAGAGAGAGAGCGTGAGCAGGGGAGGGTCAGAGAGAGAGGGAAACAGAATCTGAAACAGGCTCCAGGCTCTGAGCTAGCTGTCAGCACAGAGCCCGATGCGGGGCTCAAACCCACGAACCATGAGATCATGACCTGAGCTGAAGCCAGACACTTAGCAGATTGAGCCACCCAGGCGGCCAATGTCTTCATTTTTATTTCTTTTTTTTTTTTTTTTTTTTTAATGTTTTTATTTATTTCCAGAGAGAGAGACAGCGTGAGCAGGGAGGGTCAGAGAGGACGGAGTCACAGACTGAAACAGGCTCCAGGCTCTGAGCTGGCAGTCAGCACAGAGCCCGACGCGGGGCTCAAACCCACGAACCGCGAGATCGTGACCTAAGCAAAAGTCGGACGCTTAACCGACTAAGCCACCCAGGCGCCCCGGATGTCTTCATTTTTAAATGTCAGCAAATATAGGGGTGCCTGGGTGGCTCAGTTGATTGAGCATCCCACTTCAGCTCAGGTCATCTTTCTAAAGTCTTCTCTCAGTGATCTCTCAGTTTGTGAGTTCAATTCCTACGTCAGGCTTTGCTCTGATAGAGCAGAGCCTCTCTCTCCCTCATTCTCTCTCTCTCTCTCTCTCTCTCTCTCTCTCTCTCTCTGACCCTCTCCCCACCCTCAAAAATAAACATTAAAAAATTTTTTTAATGTCAGAGAATACAGATTTGGAACAATCTATAAAGTTTTGGGTTTATTCAGTGCTCAGCTCTTGTGCACACTCAACTACATGCTGGATACATAAAGAGCAGTCAGGGGTGGAGTCTACAAAGGCTGAGGAGCAGATGCTGAGCTCAGTGCAGGGACAGGGTGGGTTGGAGGGGCCTGAGCTACAAGAAGTGACCACAGGCAAAAGCATGGTCCAGTGTTGGGGGGTCCTCAGACGGGGAGCCCCTGCTGCGGGGAGAGCATGCCCAGGAGCTTGACTCTCACTGACGGAAAAGGCCTCGGCTTTCTTACCTTCTCTTCCTTTACTTCTAATCGTCTATCTCCCCCAGAATTACTGCTTAGCCCAGAAATTGTGACCAATCACCCTCCTCCCCTCCACCCAGAATTAACCTCGGGCTTTGTTCTGCCCATGTTTGAGTCTGACAATCAGTTTCTTAGCAGTCAGGAGCAAGCCCCCTGCACGCTTCTGTATCCTGCGTTTCTTGCTCACTGTATAGCATCCCTCTGGGCCATTACTGTGCTTCCTCTGGAATCTCAAACTAGGGAAGTTGGGCCATTAGTGAGGATTTCCTGAACCCCCTTTGAATGATCACAGTGGCCGGGCTTGGTCTTCCTGCAGCTGAGGGGTCAGGTTATGTGTCCCTCCCCCCTCTCTGGCTGCAGGTCTGCATGACAGGAAGGCTGGTGGTGATTTTTCAAGTGGTGACTCTTCTTTTTTAAGGAACAGTGAAGTCATTTAATGACTGGGTGCCAGGATCTGGGCTAGGCGTGAGCACCCAGACCCCACCTCCAAGAAGTGGAGTCCATCGGGCAAGAGGGACACAGGTCTCCACAATGCGAGGTGACAGGGCTTTAAGGAAGGATGGAGAGGGGCCAGTGGAAAAGTACCTCGGCTGTGATTCATCGGGGATAATGCTCCGCTGGTCCCACGCCATCCAGGAGCGCTGACAGCTGACGGCTGGAGGACGCATCAAAAATAGAACCAAGTTTGGGCGAAATGGGTGAAGGGGATTAAAAGATTCCAAAAAAATAAATAAAAAATAAAAAAAAATAAGAGGAATCCATTTAAGGGAAGAGAGTCGATGAAAATCAAGATAAAATGCGTTACTTCTGTGCCATGCCCGGCCTCTGAGGCAAGTGTCTCTTTAACTCAACAACCTGAGAGCGTTGGTGGCTGGCACTGTCTGGTGCAATCGGCAGGTCAGGCTTCCCAGTCCAGACAGCTCCCAGCCTGCTGGGGGAGGGCAATGTGGTGGCCCATCTGAGCACAGACCAGTTGATTAAACTACAGGCTGTGAATTCGACAAATAGAATTCCCAGAGCCACAGAATTTTGGATCCCAAAGGACATTACTCTGGCCGTAAAACAACGGGATGGTTTAAAGATGTATTCCTATAGTCTCAACACAGAGACATGGCTTGTCTGTGGTTCTCAGCCCGACTGCTCCCTGGAATCCCTGGGCGCTCTGAACACTCGTCATCAGGAATGCTCAATCACACCCCCTTGAGAATCCCTTTTCTACCACCCCTATTGAGATATCCTCCAAATACCATACAGCTCACCATTTCCAAGGGCACAGGCCAATGGTGTTTAGCATATTCAGGGGGTTGCAGCCATCACCACAATCATAAAACATTTGAATCACCTCAAAAAGAACCTCCTGCTCTTTTGCTGCTACCTCTCATTCCCACCATCCTCTCCACAGCCCTAAGCAACCACTAATCTATTTTCGTCTCTGTAGATTTCCCTGTTGTAGACTGAATGGAAGCGTACAATAAGGCCTTTAGCGACTGGCTCCTTTCATTTAGCATAATGTAGTCAGGATTCGTCTATTTCGTAGCATGTGTCAGGATTTCATTCTTCTTTCATGGCCAAATACTATTCCATTGCGTGGATACGGCACCCCCACTGGACATTTGGGGTATTTCCACCTTTTGGCTATTGTGAATAACGCTGCTACGAACGTTTGTGTCCGAGTCTCATATGTGTGGACATATGTTTTGGTTTCTCTTGGGTGTGTACCAAGGCATGGAATCGCTGGGCCACGTGGTAACTCTGTGTTCATCTGAGGAACCCGTAGATTGGTTTTCAAAGTGGCTGTACCATTTCCCATTCCCATCAGCAGCGCTGGAGGCTTCCCATTTCTCAACATGTCTGCCATCTCCCGTTATCATCTGACTTTTTATACAAGCCTTCGAGTGGGTGTGAAGTGGTGTCTCAATGTGGTTTTGATTTGTTGATGACTAATGATGTTGAGCACCCTTTCGTTATTGGTGCCTTTAGAGCTTTTTTTCTTAATGTTTATTTATTTTGAGAGAGAGAGAGAACATGCATGTGTGCGTCCATGAGTGGAGGAGGGGCAGAGAGAGAGAGAGAGGGAGAGAGAGAGCCCCAAGCAGGCTTCATGCTGTCAGTGCAGAGCCTGACTCGGGGCTCCAACTCACTGAGATCAAGACCTGAGCCAAAACCAAGAGTTCATTGCTTAGCCAGCTGAGCCACCCAGGTGCCCCAGTGCATCCAGAGTTTTTGATTCAGTTGATCTGGGTCAAGAAAATTTTTTATCTGGGAATAATTTTTGGCTTAGGGAAAAGTTGTAAAAATAGTACAAAACTCTCATTTACCCTAAACCCGGCTTCCCCATATATCGGTCACATTTGCTCATTCTCCTCTTCTGAACATTTAAGAGTGAGATGCAGACCTGAAGTCCCTATAACTCTAAATGCTTTAGTGTGTATTTTCTTTTATTTTTAGTTTTTAAATTATTTTTTAATATTTATTTTTGAGAGAGAGAGACAGAACACAAGTGGGGGTGGGGCAGAGAGAGAGGGAGACACAAAATATGAAGCAGGCTCCAGACTCTGAGCTGTCAGCACAGAGCCCGATGTGGGGCTCGAACCACGCACTGTGAGATCATGACCTGAGCCGAAGTCAGACGTTTGACCGACTGAGCTCCCCAGGTGCTCCTGCATATATATTTTTTTAAAACACAAAATTAAAAACCAACTTACTCTTAGGCAACCACAGTAAAATTATCAAAATCAGAAAATCAACACTGATTCAGTACTTTTACTGAATTTGATCAAGTCTTGCCAACTTTCAGGATGTCAGCATTTTAAAAAAGCTCCACAGGTGATTCTAATACACATCAGGGGCGTCTGCCTCCTCCTCTCAGAGCGGGGGACGGTAGAAACGAGAATGCCCTCCCCAAGGTCATCAGCAACTTAGGGCAGAGTGTCAGGGTGCCCAGCCCCTGAGGCACCTGGTATGACTTAGGAAAGGAGGCCTCTCCTGGAGCTGAACCGGATGGGCACTTGGCTTGGTGAGGGGACAGGACCTTTGTTGCTGTGTCATGTTCATGCACCCTAGCACGAGGCACGCTCTCCATCTAGGACTGATGATAACTGAGGAAGCAGGGGAAAGGCAGGGCTCCTGAGGGCCTGGGACTATCTGTCTGCTCTGCATCGTGGGCCCCATGCCTTTCATGTCTGCCCTTGGAGAGTCTGCGCTTGACCCTGAGTGGGAAGGAGCGGAGCTGGTTAGAGGCTGAGGGGCAAACCGTTTCTTTGTTGTACTCCACGACCTGAGCTGCTAAAACCCAGACTCTTCTTTCCTGCTAAACCCTGTCTCCAGACCCCCCCTCCTTCCACACCTCCATCCCTCAAACCAGATTTCACCCTGGTCCTGGTGATCTTTCCAACCCACAAATCTGACCACATCCCTTTCCTGATTAAAACCACTAGTCGAAGCCGGAGGTCCCCCATATTCAATAAACGGGCACAGCGACTCTCTCTGCTCGGCCCTTCCCCACACCCTGGTCTCTAACTCCTACTCACTCCTTTTTTTTTTTAATTAATTAATTTATTTTTATTTCTGAGAGAGCAGGGGAGGGTCAGGGAGAGAGGGAGACACAGAATCTGAAACAGATTCCAGGCTCTGAGCTGTCAGCACAGAGCCGGATGCAGGGCTCGAACCCACGAGCTATGAGATCATCATGACCTGAGCTGAAGTCAGACGCTCAACCGACTGAGTCCCCCAGGCGCCCCTAACTCCTACTCACTCTTAAGACTTACTCTGGGGTGTCTCTGCAGAAGCCCCACCGAGGCTGGTCATCCGTTCCGGCAAATGACGCCATGCTTCTCCCCCACATACAACCCAGCGTGTGTAAGTGGAGATGTACCAGCAGAGCAGGGATGGGGGGTAGACCAGGGACAGGAGGGGGACACAGATTATTTGCCTAGTGCCTCGTTACCCCAAGTGCGCTCTCCAGGCCAACAGCACCACATCACCCGAAACTTGTTAGACATGCAAGTCCTCAGGCCCCACCCCAGACCCGCTGAATGAGAAATTCAGGGCGGAGCTCAGCCACCTGCCTGTCAGCCAGCCTGTCCTCCAGGTGTCCCTGATCACACTCAGGCTTGACAGCCACTGGCCTCGCAGCCAGAAGCAGGGTGAACTCAGCCCTTCTCTGGGTTCAAGTAATTCAAGGTTGATATTCTCCATAGCTGGTAAGTCAAGAATATCAACAAATATTTCCAGTGCACCTAATATGGGCCAAAGGACACAGGAAGATGCACCGGGTGGGAGCAGGTGGGGGAGACACAAAGCCCATAGAAGGCTGTCTGGCCCCTCCAGCTGCTGGGCTGGGTTTGGAGTTACACTGATGGAAGCAGAGACCTCAGCTCTCAGGGACCTCTAGCCAAGGCTTCTAGAGTAGCCATTAGCTAAGGGGCACCACCTTTATATTCCCACGGCTTCACATTTCTCATGGTCCCATTAGGATAGGGATTCCAAAGAAACCACATGCGACTGTAAATGTAAGAAGGTAACAATGCAAGTCTGTATAGAAAGAATCTGGGCCTTCTAGGTCATGTTGGTTTAGAATGATGACATTCAGGGGTGCCTGGGTGGCTCAGTCCGTTAAGCAACGGACTCCGGCTCAGGCCGTGATCTCATGGTTCGCGGGTTCGAGCCCTGCATCGGGCCCTGTGCTGACAGCTCAAAGCCTAGAACCTGCTTCAAATTCTGTGTCTCTCTCTCTCTCTGCCCCTCCCCTGCTTGTGCTCTGTCTCTCAAAAATAGATAAACTTAAAAAACTTTTTAAAAATGTGGACATCCAAGCACCCTTCTACTGATAAATACACTCAGTGAATATTTTTTAATACATCTAGAACTTTGGCCCTTTGTCTGTAACTTAGTGCCTATACAACTAGATGATGAAACACTTCTAAGAGTGAACATCCTCCCCCATTTAAAAGCACGTCTTTTTACAAGCACCTTTAAAATTCTGGTTCAGAATTTCTTTTATTCAAACTCAGACATCGTTGCCTCAAAGGCAGCCTGTTCTATATGTGACCCTGTTCTGTTTTCACACTGCTCCTATCAGAAAATTGACACGTTGTCACTCATTGCACTTTGGTGGCTGCTTGTGGCTCTACATGAACTTGTGTCCGTCAGATATTCAGTCAATGGGAGTGGAAAAATTTGGTCATATGGCATGTACTTTTCATTTCTTACAGCAAATACATTGAAGAGAGTTGATTAATGCAAACACAGACCATCGGTCTTCTGCAAATGACAGAGGACAGGTTAGCCTAAATTAATGAGAAGTCTGAATTATAGATCTTGAAGGCTTAAAAGGAAACATAGAACAGCAGGGAGGCTAGATATTGGTTTCTACGGGTCCTCCTTTGATTAAGAGACATGAATGTTTTGTGATTTGATATTAGAAATGCTAGTGTCTCCTTTTTTAAATTTTAGAGCGAGAGGGGGGACAGATTTCAGGAGAGAGGGGAAGGGGCATGGAGGGAGAGAGAGAGAGAGAGAGAAAGAGAGAGAGCGAGAGAGAGAATCCCAAGCAGGCTCCATGCTCAGCACAGAGCGACCCTGGGATCATGACCTGGACCGAAATCAAGAGTTGGAGCCTCAACTGACTGAGCCACCCAGACCCCCAAGAAATGCTAATATAAAGAGCCTCTGAAGGTCTCAAACATATTTTATTTATTTATTTTTATTTATTTCCCCTTCACAGTTTATTGTCAAGTTGGTTTCCATATAACACCCAGTGTTCATCCCCACAAGTGCCCTCCTCTGTGTCCGTCGGCCCCCTTCCTTCTCCCCGACCCCCATCAGCCCTCAGTTTGTTCTCAGCATTCAAGAGTCTCTCATGGTTTGCCTCCCTCCCTCTCCCCCACTATTTTTTCCCTTCTCCTCACGCATGGTTTTCCATTAAGTTCCTCCTAATCCTCCTATACGTGCAAACATATGGTATCTGTCCTTCTCTGCCTGACTTATTTTGCTCGGCATAACACCCTCAAGGTCCATCCATGTTGCTACACGTGGCCAGATTTCATTCTTTCTCATTGCCATGTAGTATTCCATCGTGTAGATAAACCACATCTTCTTGATCCATTTGTCAGTTCAAACATATTTTAAACATCCTCGCCATTTGCACTATATTTGAAGGAGGGGCTTGCACGGAAGAGGTCATGCTGAAATGAATTAATTGTTACAAAGCTATTGGAACTTCTCTGCTTCTTACCCTATTGGGTTACATTAACTGCATCTTCAATGTAATTCAAAGTGCTTCTTAGCCTAAAAGCTAATAATGTGTGTATACTTAAAAATGTATGCGCTGAACCCATTTGCTTTTTCAATCCGCCCTCCACACTGCAGTAAGGTGATTCTGCCAAAGCACAGCTCCTTCCAAGCCCCCTGGAGCTCCGCATCGGCACCAGGGTAAAGACCAAATTCCTCAGGAGGATGGCGGGAGCCCTTCAGAAGCTGGTCTTTCCCTCCAGCTGCCTCTCCTGAGCACAGGGCCCCCTTTTTTGGAACTTCTCCAGCTGAGTGGACTCCTAGGTTCACCCTGTGGCTGCCTGCTCCTGTCTGCCTGGTGACTTCCTTCCCATCTCGCGAGCTGCAGTTCAGTTCGTATCTTTCAAGTCCTAATTCTCTCTCTCCTGGAGTTCCCTCCTGTCACCCTGTGCTTGCTTTCTTATCGCTCTCTCCAGTGTCATAGGTGCTAGTTTCATACCACTAACAGGGTGCACTTGTGTGGTTACACTCAAAGGATTGAAATGAAATACAAATAAAAAGTGAGTCTCTAAGCTGCACTTGCCACATTTCTAATGCTCAGTAGCTACACATAGTGGCTACCATCTTAGACAGGTAGAGAACATTTCCATCATTGCAGAACATTCTAGACTGAGCTCCATTTAATGCTGCATCACCAGTGTCTAGCAGAGTGTCCAACATACATATGGTAGATGCTCAAGAAGTTTCTCTAAATGAAACTGAACCGATGTGGGACTGTCTTCAGAGAGGCAGGAAGGAGAAGGGTGTGTCTTTTGTCAAAGGAGGTCATGACTTTCCGATGGGTGCAAGAGGAGTGTGCTTGCTTCTCAGAGGGAAGGGAATCGAAATTGGCTCAGAAGTCACCTTTGACCTGGGCAGCCTGTCCCCACCAAGGTTGTCACTATGGAGAGAGTGGGAATGGACGCGAGGGGCAATGTGGGGACGCCTGCCACCCTAGCCAACCTGGCTTGAGGGGCTGTTCGGGTGACAGCATGGAGCATTCTGGAAGTCAAGTTTAAGAAGTTTGGACTTTGTTTTGCTAAGATTTCGAGCCCCTGAAAATTGTTGAGTAGGGCAATTGTAAGATTGTAGGAAGAGTCAAAATTATTGCTACAGCTCCTTAGGGTTTAGGTCCTGTGGGTTAGGAAAGGAAATTTGAGTCCCCAACCATTCTCGGTCCTTCATACTTTTGGGAGGCCCCAAAAGCGGGAGATCTTTCTCTTTTGGGGCAGCACAGACATGGTTGCTCTGTGCCAGTTCAGAAACCTCATTTCCTAACAAAGGCTTTGTCAGCCATGGTGTTTTATTTGTTCATTATTGATGAATAGACTTGACTTTGCTCAAAATTAAAGCTTAAATGTTGCAAATTCGAGCTGCAGAGAAGATAGCAGGGCTCGTGTAGCTTCGGAACTGCCCCCTTTTCTCTGGAAAAATCCTTTCTAGGAATCTGCCAAGCCCTGCTGAGAAAAGAGTTTTCATGATGTATTTAAAAAAACCACACACACATCTTATAAGACACTGTCTTTATAAATGGCATCAGAGGGGGGAGAAATAAAAGAAAGAGTAGACCTTTCAGACCAAAAGCATTAGTTTTAGATCCAGAAATGCTAGGAACAAGGGAAGGGTGATCAATGAGAAGCGTTTGATGCCGGGTTTCAATTGTATTATCCTATGGCCTTCACCGCAAGCACTCTCATGGACACATGCAGGCAGATGTACACACATGACACAAACCCAAGTGGATGATCCAAAATCTCCATAATCCATCCAGTGGGACTTTCATTTCTCGAACTCAGAGTCAAAAGGTCTTGCAGAAGAGGGGCTTCCAATGAGTTGTCTTCTCAGCGATCCTGTTAATGCAAGTGGGTGATCTGGGGTCACATCCGGGAGATGATGCAATCACGGTCTTTCTAAAACCTTGGACATCGTCGATTCTGCTTGTCGGGTACTGCTCAGTCTTCCAATCCTCCTCCGTTGGCTCCCTGGTGACACCACCCTGGTAGAAGAGTGACCCCAGCCTCTGTGGCTTGTACTTCCTGATGATCGCCATTGGGAACATCTCTTCCAGGCTGTGAACCCTTAACAGGGGCGGTTTCGTTGCCGCAAACACCCTTTTTCAGTCACTCAGTGCAGAGTCATCCACATTTTCCCAGTGAAGGTCTCCAAGGTTCTTGAATAACTTGCCCAAAGTCACAGAATTAAGGGCCAGAAGTGGGACTTTGACTCCCAAACTTCATCAGATGACATGGCTCCTGCCAGCATCACTAGGTCACAGTAACTCACTCTGGCGAGGAGGAAGGGCATTGCAGGAGGAGGGAAGAGCATGAGCAAAGACATAAAGACTTTATAAACAGAAGGTATGTTCCAGAAAATGCAAGTTGTTCAGCACTGGAGGAGTCAGGTGTGTGTGGTGGGGAAAAGGGGTGGAGATGGGAGTGAGGGCCAAGGGGTGATGGGGACTCAGTGAAACCAGCAGGGACTTGCCCTCTGATAGGGTACAAGCCAGGAGACGTACCCATCATGCACTTTATTTATTTTAATGTTTTTTTTTATTTATTTCTGAGAGAGAGAGAGAGGGAGAGAGACCGTGAGCAGGGGAGGCTCAGAGAGAGGGAGACACAAAATCTGAAGCAGGCTCCAGGCTCTGAGCTGTCAGCACAGGGCTCGATGCAGGGCTCAAACTCACAAACCATGAGATCATGACCTGAGCCGAAGTCGATGCTTAACCAACTGAGCCACCCTGGCGCCCCCATGCATTTTTATTTTTAATCAGCTATTTCACTCCAGAAACTTAGCTAGAGGGTGAAGGATGGGGGGCTGGCTGTATCACTCTTAACTTGTAGTGTAACTCTGGGGGAGTCACTTACTCTTTCTGCTCTGTTTTCTCTCTCATCTGTAAAATAAGAGTATTGGACAAAAAGAAGTCACCACCACAGGCTGAGTTTATCTTATCTGCCCACTGGGCTGCAATGGGGAGACTATGTATTGGCTGATCCACTTTGGGAATTCTTCCCCTCACCCCGCCCATCCCCCATTTTGGGTAATCACAGCTAGCCAGGCGCAAGGCTGTGCCCCTCTCCAGTATCCAGGGGCCGAGTGAATGCTGGGTCGAGGTCTCCCTTTACACAAGGATGAAGTTCATGGCTTTAGGAAATCCGGTGCATTAATGTCTTTCTAGAGCTCCAGGCTGCTGGACCTCCTGTTTCCCAACTCTTTGTCCCAGGTACCCCTCTGGATTCTGGACACTAGCATGGCTCACATTTGGGAGGTGCTTTGGGCAGGGGTGGTTATAAATATTTGGATTTTGCTTCTTAAAACTATTTTTATTGGAAAAATATCCCGTGCACAAGGGAACCACCCAAATACAAAAAAAAAAAAATAGTGCAAAATCCCTAAGCCTCCCATGCCCCTTCCCACATCTACTCCACCCCAAGGTCAGAGCTCCCAGCCTGCCCGCCCTTGGGCATCTCTGCCTGGGCAGGGCGTGTGCAAACAGGTCTCCTCCCTGGGCCTCAGGCTTAAGCTTTGTTCTTTTGCTCCATATTGGCCTGGTGGCCGGACGCCCTAGGGCCTGGCGCCTCCAGGACAAGCGGATCCACCTCCGGAGTCGCCCCTGCCCCTCCAGGTGATGCCTTGACTTGCATCTGATCCAAAGGATCCACCGAAGACCCTCAAGTGTAAGATCAAAGATGAACTTCTTTATGTAATAACGTTTTGAGATAATCATGCACGTAGTGAAAAACTCAGGTGGTCCGAAGTCCCTCTCTCACCCAGGACTCCCACACCTCCCGCCCCCGGCTACCAGCTACTCGCGTCTAAGCTCCAGAGCTATTCTGCGCGTGTACAAGCACGCATCCCACCCATCACCACGCTCTAAAGGAATCTGATGCGCATGATTATATTCTAATTACTTCTGCTCTTCGCTTGTTCATGTAACCGTGGGTCTGGGCGCTGGCTTTCCGCCAGCCCTGCCTTCTTCGTACGGCTGCACAGGGGCCGCGATCACGGTCGCGCGTGTGGGGCACGGGGGTCAATTCCAGAGAAGTGCCCGCCCCCCTCTGCTGCGCCCCGCCGAGGGCCGGCGGGTCCCGGCTCGGCAAGGCAATCGGGGAACTTTCTCGGGCCCGCGCGCGCGCGGGGCCGCCGCAGGTTCCCCCTCGCGGAGTCTCCTTTCAGTTTTAGGCTCGCGAGGGGCGTGAGAGCACCCGCGAAGGGCGGACGGGGGACGCGTCGAGGGGGACGCCGAGCCCCGCGGGAGGGCGCGGGAGGCCCGCCCCGCCCGCGCCCCGTGAGCCGCGCCGAGCCCGGGCGCGCCCGCCCTGCCCCGCCGCGGGCGGTCCCGCCGTAGCCGCCCGCCCGCCCCCATCCGGCCGCCCTCCCCGCCGCCGTGCCCGTCCCCAAGGCGGCTCGTCACCGCCGCGAGGCCAATGGGCTGGGCCGCGCGGCCGCGCGCACTCGCACCCGCTCCCCCTAGTCCCTCCGCGCTCTCCCCGGCGCCGCTCTCCGGCCCCGCGCCAGCCGCCGCCGCCGCCGTCGGAGCCGCCATGCAGCCCCCGCGCGCCCGTGCCTCCCGCCGCTGCTGCTGCTGCTGCTGCTCGCGGCGCCCGCTCCGGCGCTGCCGTCCGGGCCGGGCGCTCGGTGCCCGCCGCCGGGTGCCCCGAGCGCTGCGAGCCGGCGCGCTGCTCCCCGCCGCCCGCGCACTGCGAAGGCGGCCGCGTCCGCGACGCGTGCGGCTGCTGCGAGGTGTGCGGCGCGCCCGAGGGGGCGGCGTGCGGCCTGCAGGAGGGCCCGTGCGGCGAGGGGCTGCAGTGCGTGGTGCCCTTCGGGGTGCCCGCCTCGGCCACGGTGCGGCGGCGCTCGCAGGCCGGCGTCTGCGTGTGCGCCAGCGGCGAGCCGGTGTGCGGCAGCGACGCCAACACCTACGCCAACCTGTGCCAGCTGCGCGCCGCCAGCCGCCGCTCTGAGAGGCTGCACCAGCCGCCGGTCATCGTCCTGCAGCGCGGCGCCTGCGGCCAAGGTACCTGCGCGCCCGCGGCTCCCAGCTCTCGCCTTCCCGGCCCCGCCCGGCCCCGGCGGCGTGTTCGGGGTTCCCGCGGGGCCCCTGGGGACCCGGCTTTGCGCCGGGCCCGGGGCCGGCTCCGCGCCCGGCTGGCGCCCCGCGCGCCCTGTGCGGCAGCCCCGGGCCATGGTGACGGGGCGTCCCGCCCGGGGGCAGCTGCCCGGGGCCCCGCGGGCCACCTCAGCGCACGGGGGAACCGGGGCAGACGAGACCGGAGTGTGCGAATAGCGTGGAGAGTGACTGAGAAAGGTGCCTTGTGCCCGAGGCGTGGGGACCGGCCGGACTCCTTTCTGTCGCTTCGCCTTCCCTCTACTTCTCTGCTTTCCGCCCCCTCTCCTCCCCTCCCCGCGCCTTTGGAGTTAACCGTGCGGTCGCCGTATCAGGGATCCTGCCCCGGGAAACTTTCCCGTAACTTCGGATCCGAAGGGAGCGGTGTTCCCGCCCGCCCCCTGGTTCCCGCAGATGAGCTCGCGCGGCCGGCATCGCTGAGCCCGCAGACTTTGCAGCGGCGGGGCCGGCTGCCCGTTTCCCGTGTTTTGAGCCAATCCCACAAAACTGAAAGTGACTTTTTTTTTTTTTTTTTTTTAAATAAGCTGAACGGAACTTGGGATCGCGGAACCTGAGGCAGAGGGTGGGAGGCGGGTTAGGCACGAAGAAGTGAACCCCTTCTTGCTTTCGCATCTTTTCTGTCTCAACGAGACCCCTCCTGGCTGGGGAGGTGACGATAATCGGGCGAAGGGTGGAGAAACTGGCTCTCTCGCGGGACCTTCCGCAGGGATGCTTCTCCAGGCAGAGAGACCATGTGGAAAAACAATACGGGGTTCAGCTGCGGCCAATCCGGCGGTGTAGGGACGGGCCGGCCGCGCTTGGCAGTGCACTTGGCCGCAGCCTCCTACCGCGGCGGGCAGTGCATGGGGAGGGAGGGAGGCAGCGGAGCCCAGCGCCAGGAACTGGTCTAGATTTTCTTTGGAGGAATATGGTCCAACATGACCGACGAGGGCCTGGCACAGCTTGGCTCCCACGGAGAGAAAGGAGCCAGAGCAGCGGAGGAGAAACTGGAGGCTGTGTATTCCAGCAACACAGCAGCAGGAAGCCGGGCCTCTGCCCTCAGGAAAGAGCCTAGCCAGGGGTGGGGGTGGGCGCGGGGGCAGGAGACTTGATCTTGGAGAGTAACGATCCAACAACATCGGAGGTATGGCTGTGGCAGTGCATGGGTATGAGTGTGCACTCCTGCACTCTGCGCCCCAGCCCGTGTGCCACGTGTGTTACATGTGTGACTTCCCTTGGCTTCACAGCCTCGTGAGGAGGAAGCTTCTGTTGTTCCCGTTTCACAGATAGGGGAACTGAGGTTCAATTACTTGCCCAGGCCACCCAGCTGGAGTTTGAACCCAGACAGCCTTCCTTAGAGCCAGCGTAGTGCTCAAAACCCCACGACTGAGAAAGAGAGGTCAGGCAGGGTGACGGAAGTTTCCGGAGGGCTGGAGAGTGCCTCCCAGGCAGAGTGTTCAGCCTGGGCAAAACCCGAGACTTGCTTGGGAGCCGGTGAATAGATTGGTGTGGCTGGGGACAGACATTTGGGGAGGGCAGCGAGAGTGACTCAGGCTGGTGGCGCAGAGTCCCAGGCCCGAAGGGGCCAGCTGTGCTGTGTACTGGGATGTTCTTGGACCAGGGGCAGCTTCAAGACATCCCAGAGTAGGACTCAGCTAGCCCCGGAGCGCACAGCTCGCCAGGGCGCGGAGTGAGGGCCACCGCAATAGTCTGGGTGTGAGGTGACGACATTAAAAAAGCATATTGCACATTTTTGACAAAAACAAGCCAGCTGTTACTGTGTGTAGTCTCACTGCTCGGGGTCTTGAGTAATTGGTACCAGCTGAGCACCTGATTTATTGCCCATGAGGTGGAGTCACTTAGCGAGCTTTGCAGTTGGCAGAAGCCGTGTGGAGAGAAACAGGTCCTTGTCCCTTGGCCATCAGGCCCGCAGCAGGCTCCCAGAGAGCCAGTGTGGGGACAGCCACAGGAAGACAAGTATAGCAGCCTTGAGAGGAGAGAGGCAAGAGTGGGCAAGGCTCTTCTCCCCTTTCCTCTGCGGGTATTTACTGAGCGCTGCCGAGTGCCACTAGGTTGTGCTTCTCTGCCTGGCACGCAGGAGGCACCTGATAGATGTGTGGGCGGGGGATGAATGAATAAGTGATCGCGCCAGGAAATAAGAGGTGCCTGAGACACAGGGCTACCCAGACTTTCCTTAATGGAAGGCTTTGCTTGGCCCACCCGCTCCTGCCCTCTAGCACTCGCCCTTGACTTCCCAGAGGCACCTCTGAGGACCCGAGCCCGGGCGCCAAGACTTCAGTCGAAGCCCTGCCCACGAGCAGGTCACTTGATGTCGTTGTTGAATGAGGTGAATTGGCTGCCCGCTCGGCTGAGCGCATTGGCAGGAATGTTCTTTTCGCTGGGGTGGACGCGGGAGGCCTGAAGTTGGAGGGAGCCGTGCTCGGATGCGGGGAAGGAGCCCCCAAGACAGGAGTGGCTCCATGGTTTCCATGATGCTCGGAAGGGTTTGTCTGGAGCAGAGTGAGTGGGCAGCAAGCGCATCAGGCCCTGGGCAGTTGAGCAGCTCTTTGGAATCAGGGTGGATGGTTGGACGGCAGAACCATTGAAAACAAAGCCCTTTTATCTGTAAACTATTTAACGAAGAGTTCAGACAACATCTCCTAAGGATGGTTCTGGAAATGAAGGCAAATCATCTATTTCAGAAATCACAAGGCTGCTGTCAGGGTTTGGATGGGAAAGTGTCCAATTATACTAGAGAACAAAGATCTCTCATCTTCCACTGCTAGCAGCTTGGACTTGTTGAAAGCAAAAACTCTCTGCTGTCAGGAAATTATAACAGAGAAAGGAATTGCAAGTAATATAACCGTATATTAATAAAGGCTAACATGTGAGCCCATCTGACCCTCCTAGAATCGTGTGAGGATTGTGCTGTAATCGTTCCTGGGTCCCAAATGGGAGACAGAGTCACAGAGAAGTTCCTTGTCCGGGACTTGAACTGGTGCATCTTGATCCAGGGCGCATTCATAATCCCCATGCTGTGCTGTTGACAGAGGAACTAAGATTATAAACCAGCTTCAGCTAAGCCGCGGCTAATAGCTGGAATAAACAGTGCTCCAGATGGCCATGGCCTTGAGATGAAATGTAGGACACCTCCCAGCTCTCATTCCACAGGCACGGGAGTTGGAGGACATGGTCGTCCTCGGTTGCCATCAATGCAGCTCTTGCTACAGAAAAGCAAAAGAACAGAAGGGGTTGGACTAAAGACGTTTCCAAACCAGAACCTTCGGCCTCAACTGCTGTTGGGGAGAGAAATCCCCTCTGGGTTCCCAGACTTTGCAAAAGACTAGCCAGCACTACAGATCTCTGCTAAAAATGGACAAGGAGCCAGAAAAAAAGACTTCTCGAAGCAGCAGGCTACTCCATTTCTGCCCCTAGTACCCATGCCAGGAGAGCCCACCCCACCCCAAACAGCAGCCCAGACAAGCCTGGAGCTCTCCTGCTCTGGTCCTGGTACCAGTCGCCAACCCCCCTCCCCCCCAACCCAAGCCTGATGTGAGGTGGAGCCTGGCTCTGCGTTCCTGGTGAAGAGCCACTGGCTTGGAAGACAAGCCGTCTTTTCCACAGTTTATAAGGCTTTGCTCTCTCCGGTTGGTTATTGGCTTTTATTCCCTTGTCGGTTTTGCTAAAGAGTTAAATTATTAAAGTTTCATAAAATTAGTAAGTTAACAGGCTCAAAAGCCAGGCATTTGAGTAATTTCATTCCGTCCAGAAGAGCTGTAAATAGGTTGCATTAGAGCTTAAAATAACCGTATTCAGTAAGCGATGCTGGTGCGGACCATGAGCTAACTGTGGTCAGGCGACCGGCAGCCTCTGGACTGCGGGGCTGGGTTCTGAGTCCATTTGGAGTGGTGTGGTCCTGGACGCCGTCTCGCGCCTTGGATTGAGAGATCAGACTTTCCGTGAGCTTGTGTATCAAGCTGGTTTGGAAATATCTTTAGTCCAGCCCCTTGTAGCAAGTGAAGAAATAGCTCTGGTCAGGCTTAGATTGAAGACAAAATCAGGCTTGGCTGTGGTTGAGGGTTCCTTGTAAGGCCAGCTGGTGTGGAGGGCCCGGCGGCCTGGCCCCTGGCTCTGACCCTTCGTAGGCTGTTACCTGACCAGGTGACCGGCCCCCAACCTCTCAGAGCCTCAGCACTGCGGGGATTGGGCCAGATGATCTCTGAGGTCCCTTCTGGCTGGAATGGTCTGTGACTCTTGTAGGGAAACTAGTCTGAAGACTTGTGGTCATGCAGCCCACCTTGGGCCTGGTTCCTTTGTACTTCAGCTTTTGCTGGCTGCAGAAAGTCCCTGGTTGACCATTGTGGTGGCTGCCACCCTGAGACATGAGCTTCAGTGAACCTGGTGTCTCCTGCTGCCTTTCCAGGGGCCCTGAGGCTGGGCTGCACGGGTCTCTGGAGTGGATCCTTCTTGAGTCATTTCATCTTCCTTTCCCACCTTCCTTGCCGTTAAAAGAAGGAATAAGGGAAGGAAGGGAGGGAGGGAGGAGTGAAGAGAGAGAGGGGGAATTAGTATCAACACAGGAACTGAGAAGTGTAGCTGTTTTAAACACTTTACCAAAAGTTCCCCCGGAAGCGATCGGAAGGTTGATGTGACCCAGTGCTGCTGCGTGATGTGTGCCTAGAGCCACCGATGGACACCAGCTAGTGTAACACAGCACAAGACAGAAATGAGTGGCAGTGAAGAAGCCACTTGCTGCTCGGAGGGTACAAAATTTACCTTTTGGAATTAGTGACATGAGTTCTATTTCTAAGTTTCTTCAGAGCATTTATGGAACACCTACTGCATACTCAGAAGGTCCAGGTATAGGGAATCAAAGGGAATAAGGCTAGGCAGCCCGCAATCTGAAGGAGTTCGTGGTAGGTTGCGTAATACCCGGCCTAAGGAGTCAGATCACCACTTGCTAAACATGGGCCTGCTGTGTGTGACTTAATCGCTGTAAGCCTCAGTTTCTTCATCAGCGGAATAATAATAAAAACAATAGTACGTGCATACATATGTCCTTGGGTTGCTGGGGCGGGGGGGTGGGCGCTCCAAATTATACAAAGTGTTCCCGATGCATTACTGGAACCCAGTCGGCATTAGCTGTAATAATAGTAACTGTCGTCACGACTGAGACATCTAACAGGGAGTCAGCTCAGCGGGGAAGTGCTGTAATGATCATGTCTTCCTGGGGATAAGGTGGGCGAGTCGGTTCCAGAAGGCTTCGCAGAGAAGGAAGGTGGTGAGAGACGTGTGTCCTGGAGGCTGACTTGGAATCTCTCTGTAAATATGTTTGAAAGTGTCTCTGGGCAGAGGAACTGGGACCCCACCTTCCCTGTTACCCTGTGAACCCCATCCCCCGTCATTGCCTATGTATCATTTGACAAGCGTGTGACTTTTCTTTCCTTTTTTTTTTATGTTTATTGATTTTTGAAAGAGAGAAATCAGCAGGGGAGGGGCAGAGAGAAAGGAAGACACAGAATCCGAAGCAGGCTGCAGGCTCTGAGCCGTCAGCACAGAGCCCGACATGGGGCTCAAGCCCACAAACCTCGAGATCCTGACCTGAGCCAAAGTCGGTCGCTTCACCGGCTGAGCCACCAGGCGCCCCTGTGTGACTTCTCTTGAATGAGGCTCTGGGGCCCCTGAGATTTTATAGGCGCCATCTTGGTAACCCTCCCTGGAGAGGACTTTGGTGACCCTCAGGAGATGGCAGTGTACAGAAGCCCTGAGAGCTTCTTGAATGATCCTCATTTTGGGAGCGTCTCACATGGAAAGATTTGTCACATCTAAGTGTGGGAGCCTTCGGGTACCCTATCATTTGAGATTCCTGGGACAAATTGTCAAGTAAGCACATTGCATAAACACAGCCCTCCCAGGATCATGTGTTAGCAGCCCACTGCATGGGGGGCGGGGAGGGGCAATCCTGTGCCCTTGGGCTCCTGATGGTTTCGGAGGGCATGTTGTTGCGGCTAGAATTTTTGATAGTTTTCAAATTGGAATAAGCCCTGTCTAAGTGAGTCAGAGCCTTGTGCAATATTTTCAGACCTCAGGAAACATCTTTTTCGTGAGTTGTGCAATCAGATCTTGAGAAGAAGACGGTAAGCTTGTGTGTGTGACAAGCTGTTTCCGTCTCAGGGTTTGGTGAGGCTGGCAGGAGAGCTCCCTTTCACACAGTCTTGGGTGAGGTTTCACCAGACTATCTGGCACTTGAGTCACCTTGCACCCCATGACTGGGAGAGGCCTCTCTTCGGTGCCACCATTCCAAGTGGCAGTCACCACTTAGTGGGGATGGATGGACAGAGAGTTCTGCCAGTTGCAGTTGCCCAGGCAGGTGGCCGCCATCCGGATACAGAGGAGAGAAGGTTCAGCATCTGGCGGTCACATCTGCTGTTCTCCGGCAGAGTGAGCTAGCCAGGGGGTGCCCCGGGGCCCCAGGACGGCTACGTGGTGGGTTATGGCCCCGGAGAAGCAGTGGCCGTGAAGAGCTACTGTGGGCACCCTCTGGGAGGGGACACTGTGCACCCTGAGTTAGGGGCCTGCTGCCTCCTTGGCTCCTTAGGTCACCCAGGGAGGGGGTGGCACTGTCCTAAGCTCCCCGGCTTAGGAAACAGAGGAGGCCCCAAGCAGTGGGTTGTAATTGACCAAGGCTCCCCTGCAGGACAAAGCAGGGCTGGGATCGGGACCCACCAATGTCTTATTCCCAAACCATTGTTGAGACTCCTATTTTATTTATGTTTTTTATTTATTTTTGAGAGAGGAGGAAGAGTGCAAATGAAGGAGGGGCAGAGAGAGAGAGGGAGACAGGATCTGAAGCGGGCCCTGCACTGAGAGCAGAGAGCCTGACGCGGGGCTCAAACTCACAAGCAGTGAGATCGTGACGTGAGCTGAAGTTGGACACTTACCCGGCTGAGCCACCCAGGCGCCCCAAGCCTTCTTTGACTCAAGTGTTTCTTAGAAGCCTGTTACTCAATCTCCCAAGTATTTGGGGGGGTTTTCCAGAGATCTTTTCTGTTTTTGATTTCTAGTTCAGTTCCACTATGGTGTGAGAACGTACTTTGTATGATTTCGGCTCTCTTACGTTTGTTAGGGTGTGTATTCGGGTCTGGAATGTGGCCTGTTGTAGTGAGGGGTCCACGTGAACAGCAGGCTATTCTGCTGTGGGTGTTGGGCAGAGTGTTCTCTGCATGCCAACTGGGTCTAATGGGCTGATAATGCAGTTCGGGTCAATGCCGGCCTTACTGATTTTTGGCCTGCTCGGTCTGTCAGCTCCTGAGAGAGGCCTGTTGAAGTCTCCTGAGTCTGTCCCGAAGCCCTGACCCGTTATCTCCTTTAAGACCTTCCAGTGTCAGGAAACCTGGGTTCGCGCCCCTGCTTGGACTTTTTGGGGGAGTTACTACCTCCCTTCAGCCTCACTTTTCCTCATCTGTCATATGGGGATAAGGATGCTGCCTGGGAGACCTCAGAGGGACACTGGAGGGTCAGGCAAGAGAGTGGCTTTGAAGGTATGTTGTCAACCGGGAGTCCTGGAGCATTGCATCTGCAAGGAATTAGGACGCCGAGTTGGCAATTCCAGACTCTTCCAGGACCCCTGGTACCAGAAGCACAAGGAGCGAAGCCCGAGGATGGAAAAAGTAATAATACGCGTCCTGTGTGTTTAAGACATGGGTCCCCTCTGGGCGTGTTTCCCACTGAGATAGCCCTTGGCCAAGGTGGCTGAAGCATTCGTAAGCACTGAGCCTCTGTTTCAGGGAAGCCGAAGGCCAAGTCCACTACCATCAGCTCCAAGGAAAAACACTTTGGTTCAAACCACTAGCAGCGCGATTGTTATCCAGAGCACACCGCCATCTCCCGTGCCTCCAGGGAGCCTGTGGCGTGCCTTCTGAGTTCCCCAGGCAGAGTTTCTGTTGAACGTTTGCTGGCCAACAAGTGGCCCGAATTGAGGTTCCTTAGGCCCTAGCTTGAAATTGCTTCACTGGTTTGACACTTTTGGCTCTGAAAACTAGAGCCCGATATGGGTTCAGGCCTCGCTGGAAAAACCCAGTAGGAGAAGTCTAATGACCGCACAGAAGGCACAGGAGGAAGGGCAAGAATTAGAGACCATCGAGAAAAGACCCATGTGCCCGGATTCCTTTCTGGGTGGGGGGGTTCCTGCAGTGTTCTCAGACACAGCATCCCCTTGGAATAGCCATCGATGGCCAGCTGGACAATCCCTCGTCCTCTGAAAAATGTCAGGGGCTTCCACAGCCCGTCTCCGACCACGGCTGCTCCTCATTTTCATGTTTTCTGGGTTTCAGTGGACAAGAATCACTCCTTCCCTGCAGGCCATAGTCCTACCTGCCCTGTAGAGAGGATCGAATCCCAGAGCACGCAACCTGAGTATGGAAGGGCTTTGCAGGTCCCGTAGCCCCAACCCTTCACTTTACAGATGGGCAGACAGGCGCCTAAGGGGAACATGATTCACAAGCTGCCCAGCTCCTCAGTGGGGAGCCAGTGTGAACTCCATCCTGAGGCCCTTCCCACGTCAGCCACACCTTCCTGCTGGAAGCAAGTGGGTGTTTGGGAGGGGACAGGGTCCATCCATAAGATTTTCCCATGAGGCTGAGAAGCCGTGGGTACTTTTGCTTAGTCTCCCAAATGATGCTGAAGAAAACTCTCCCCACCTCTAGCAAAAATGATCTACCCCCCAAAAAATGACCTCTTTCAGTTGGAAGATGACCCTAAAGCCATCCATGTAATGACTGATTTCTTCTCTCAAGAGTTCTAAGCACATATTATTAATGCCCTTGAACTATAATTACAGTGCTCTCGCCGAGGGAGGAGAGAAAACCTGTGCAAATACCATGGTGGACATGTCAGATAAGTCAGGGCTGAGATGCTTCTGTGTCCTTTTTTTTTTTTTTTATGTTTTTATTTATTTCTGAGACAGAGAGAGAGAGAGACAGCATGAGCAGCGGAGGGTCAGAGAGAGAGGGAGATACAGAATCTGAAATAGGTTCGAGGCTCTGAGGTGGCTGTCAGCACAGAGCCTGATGCGGGGCTCGAACCCATGAACCATGAGATCATGACCTGAGCCGAAGTCGGACACTTAACCGACTGAGCCACCCAGGCACCCCAGCTTCTGTGTCTTTTAAGCTGAGGTTGAATTGTCTTTGAGATGAATATAACCGGTTGTCTTTCTCTTAGCATCAAGGCTCTTTTTAATTTCTTTGACTGGACTCTGTAGACATCTCGGGAAGTGAATTCATACATTTGATGACAAATTTTACTGTATCAGTTGTTTTTAATTTTTAATTTTTTAAAATATCTATTTTTGAGAGACAGAGCGTGAACGGGGGAGGGTCAGAGTGAGAAAGAGACACGGAATCTGAAACAGGCTTCAGGCTCTGAGCTAGTGGTCAGCACAGAGCCCGATGTGGGGCTCAAACCCATGAACTGTGAGATCATGACCTGAGCTGAAGTTGGACGCTCAACCGACTGAGCCACCCAGGTGCCCCTGTATCAGTTTTTTTTAAGTTATAAATATAGTCTGATTATAACACAAATAGAGAAAACTAGAAAAAGAGCCACATTCTGGCATCGTCATCTTTCTGTCCCAAGCATGACCAGCGTCTGGTTACTGAGTACCCGCTTTGTGTCCGTTTGAGTGGTGATTGCTGTCGCAGGGGATACTGACATGAACAATTTCATGCTCTTTGCTACTTCCGTATCTAGGGTTATTCCCCAGGGTAACTGTTAAGAAGTGTGAAGACTGGATGTAAGGATAAGGATTTTTTTACGCCCTTCGGTGTATATTGCCAAGTTGTTTTCCAAGAGAGTTGTATCCATGTTTGTTGCCATCAGCTATAGAATTATCAACCTCTTAAGTCACTGAAAGTTGAGATGGACAAGAAATATCCCCAAAAGAAAACCTTCAAGATAAATGGAACAGGATGAGTCATTCTGTTCAGTGAGTAGATTACCTGGTTGGTCTTTAAGTTATTTATTTATTTTTAATGTTTATTTATTTGTGAGAGCCAGACAGAGCATGACCAGGGGAGGGGCAGAGAGGGAGGGAGACACAGGATCCGAAGCAGGCTCCAGGCTCTGAGCTGTCAGCACAGAGTCCGACGTACGGCTCGAACTCACCAACCGTGAGGTCATGACCTAAGCCAAAGTCGGATGCTTAACCGACTGAGCCACCCAGGCGCCCTGGTCTGTAAGTTATTTTTATTCTCAGGTGGATGCTTTTAAGAGATAATCAATGTTTGGGGTTGAATGAACACTTGAAAAATTTGGTTTTTACCTGGTGATGGAGTTGTAATCCCAGACTGTCTGAGCTGGAAGGAGTCCCCTGTTTGTTAGATCATCTTATCTGACCCTACTGTTTTCAGTGACAAGCCAACCAGGGCATGTAAAGGTCCGAGGTCACAAGCCAGGCTGTGACAGAGGACTTGAGTCCCCGGACACCTAGCCCAGGCCTCTCTGCACTGAGCCTCCCAGATACCAGTTCTTCCCAAGATGCAGGAGGAAGCCAGAATATTTTTGTTTGTTATGAAAAGGGAAGAAAATGTTTATTCAAACATTTTATACACACGGACAGATATATGATATGAGCCACAGAGATAAAATCCACCTTTCTTGTAGCCCCATTAAAAGAATTAAAAAGGAACAAATGACGTATTTTTCTTTTGTACTATAGTTGTATTGAGATGTAATTCACATACCATAAAATTCACCCTTTTAAAGTGTATGGTTTACAGTTTCTGTATATTCTCAGAGGGATGCAGTTATCCTCATAATCAAATTCTATAACATTTTCATCACTCCCCAAAGAGACCCAGTACCCAGGGGGGCACCTGCGTGTCTTAGTCAGTTGAGCATCTGACTTCGGCTCAGGTCATGATCTCATGGTTCGTGGGTTTGAGCCCCGCATCAGGCTCAAACTGCCATCAGTGTGGAACCGGCTTTGGATTCTCTGGCTCCCTCTCTCTCTGCCCCTTCCCTGCTCTCTCTCTCTCTCTCTCTCTCAAAAATAAAGAAACATTAAAAAAGTAAAGAAACCCAGTACCTATTAGCTCACACTCCATACTTTCCATCTGCCTAGCCCCAGGCAACCACCAAATCTGCTGTCTGTCCATATAGATTTGCCTCTGAACATCGATACTAATGGAATCACACATTGTGTGATTTTTGGTGACTGGTCTCTTTCACTTAGCATAAGGTTTTCAAGGTTCATTCACATTGTAGCCTGTGTCAGCATCTTATTCCATTTTATGACCACATCAGACTGTTGAGTGGATACAGGAAGGGCAGACTTTTTATTCTGTCTTGTCTTCCTGACAGGGAACCCTAATCCCAGCCTGGAAAGTCACTTTGAAAATCTGAACTGATGAGGTGGCACTGGCCTTTTCTATTGGAAAAAATCAGAGCATGTAACACAGGAAGCCAGCATTGAAAACAGGAATATTTCTTTTTTAAAAAAATTTATTTATTTAAATTCCAGTTAGTTAACATACTGTGTAGTTAGTAATGGTTTCAGGAGTAGAACGCAGTGATTTATCACATATGCCACCCAGTGCTCATCCCAAGTGCCATCCCAAGTGCCTCCTTAATGCCTATCAGCCCTTTAGCCCATCCCTCCACCCACCTCCCCTCCAGCAATCCTCAGTTTGTTCTCTGTATTTAAGAGTCTCTTATGGTTTGTCTCCCTCTCTCTTTTTATCTTATTCTCCTTCTTTTCCCCTATGTCCATCTGTTTTGTTTCTTAAAGGAAAATGGTAGTATTCTATATGGATGGGAATTATATGCTGACAGGAAAAGATCAGAAAATGCACTTCTCAGACTTATTAGATCATATAACTTTGTTGGGAGCTGGAAAGGATGTCGGAAATGGTCTAGCCTAGACCCTCATCGTCTTACCGCTGAGGTAACTGAGGCCCAGAGAGGGGAAGTGGCTTGTCTTGGGTCTCGGGCCCACTTTTCACTTCTTATTTGAGCCAAAGATCCCTTCTGGCTTCTTTCTCAGTTTTGTAAGTTACCTTCCTTCTCCTTCTCTCTGGGGGATCGCGCTCATCACAGAGGGCTGGGGGGGTGCTTCTTGGGAAGAACTGTCCCCTTCCTGGATGGGGGGCCTTGGTTCACTGGCATATCCCTCCCTGTGCCTTCTGGTCCCCCCTGGCCCCCCTCCCCTCCCCCCCAGGCCCACCCTCTCCACCAGGGGTCTGTGGGAGGGGGCCCATTACTGCTGCAGAGTGTGGTCCAGCCCATGAGCAACTCCTCTGTCGCCTCCCAACCCGCTGCTTACAGAGGCTGAGCTGCCCCGGCCACTCCAGACATAACAAGTAGGGGCGGTCGGAGCAGGAAGAAAACCCAAATGAGAAATCTGGGAAGGTCAAGACCGGAGCCAGATGCTTATCAAGAGGAACGTTAATAGTGTTTTTGTGAACTGAGCGGTCAGCCGTTTCCCTGAAGGTAATGAAAGACACATCATGCTGGGCATTCAGGAGACTTCGGGAGAAAAAAATTGTGTGGTGGAATGGATGGGAAACTTTTTTTCGTAATATGTACTATAATAGGTCAGGAAAGACTGTCAGATGCAGCAATACTGACCAGACCCAAGCATTCACCGTGGTGCGCAGGGAAGGGTTGTTTTTTTTGTTTTTTTTGTTTTTTTGTTTTTTTGCCGATGAAGCTGAAAAATAATGATCAATGACAGACACCGTGAAACATAGACACGCTATTCTGGAAAAGGCACCTCTTTACCAGTAAAGTTGAAGCTGCAGCACTGAGCCGCGCTTGTGACTGACAGCACATTTAGGGGTATGGCGGCCAACTGGCCAGGTGCCCCTGAGAGCCCGTTGTGGGTTGGGGAGAGGCGGGTCTCAGGCTTGTTTGGGTCACAGGGTGTGTGTGCTCCTCCCCTTGACCTGCATCATCTGCTGCCCAGCCTCGGCAGGGGGCACCACCGGGCGGGGGGCACCTTCACGGTCTGGGGGCTGGTGTCAGGGGAGCTTTCTCCACCCTCGGCCGTCTGGGAGACTGCACCGGAAAGAGGGGCTGCCAGCACTTGGAAGTCGGGCTGGAAATTGAGGCCAGGCTCCCAGGCCCCGCCTCCTCTTCCTCCTTTCTTCATTATGAAGAGAGAAATAGGTCACACCGGCCTCTCCTGCATTTCATTTCTTTATTTCTATGCAGAAGACAGAGGGTAGAGGAGTGCATCATTCAGCTTTGAACCTTAAAAAAAAATAACAGTGGCTCCTTATGAATTCAGCTTATTATTATTTTTTTGACCACTTAAAAAATTCTTTTAAATTTATTTTTGAGAGAGAGAGAGAGGGAGAGTGTGCGGGATCGAGCAGGGTTGGGGTAGAGAGGCAGAGAGAGAGGGAGGCACAGGATCCGAAGCAGATCTCTGACAGCAGAGAGCCTGATGCAGGGCTCGCACCCACGAACTATAAGATCATGACCTGAGCCAAAGTCGGAGGCCCAGCGAGCTGAGCCACCCAGGCGCCCCCTGAATTCAGTTTATTTTAACAAGAAGGGGTCCAAGAGCCTTTGGCCTTGGGAAGTTGGACTCCGGAACCGTGTCTGCTGTTTCCTTCTTTCTTTGATTTGCAGACAGTGCCCCTGATGATACACTGCATTTTCAGGTTTATTTGAGACCTCAGCCTGCTGCCCTGGCCACAGCCAGGTGGCACCTACCGCTCTCCCTCCTGGGCATTTTTCTCTGCAAGGTTCAGAGAAACGTTGTACAGGAGCCCCTGTGCGTCAGGGCCCCAGCGCCCTGGAATTTGCAGCCACAGCACTGATTAGAATGGGGGTCTGGTTTCCCGGAATGTGCAAACCTCGCTTCTGTCTGTGCCGCCTCCACACCCCAGACCAGCGCTGGGCCAGCCTCGGGGTTGGGGCCGTTCCTGACAAGCTTACTTGGAATTTAATGGAGTGGGACAGATAGATTACAGTCACTCAAAGTGACAAGATGGAGAAAATGAGTCTTTCGGGACATCTTTGCTGCTTCCATGGCGGTGTGCTTCTCCACCCCCCACCCCCCCGCCCCCAGGCAACCACTCTTGCAAACAGGAGGCCCAATTCCCTTTGCACATCATGACTCATTACCTATTAGGAACCTGTTTAAATTGATTCTCTGCTGACCCTCGGGGAGAAAAAGTAGTGAAAGTTCACTGCAAGAGGGGGAAGCCGCCTTCTGTTTCTCCGCCCGCCGTCTGGCTCCTGTAGTGCAGCCTGCCCGCTTCTTTCTCCCCCCTTGGCTGGTCGGCCCCCCACCCCCACCCCTTTCACGGTCGTTCTTGAATTCATCATGCAACCTCACAAAGAGAGCTTTTCTTAGTGAAAAATCATCCCCCTGGCCCTCCCCCAGTGTGGACCAGCACCTCTCCCAGCTGCACGGTGTCAGGTTAGTTAACCGCCTGCTTCCTGGTCCCGTCTCCACGCACCTACTCAGGTGGGAACAGGTGTCCCGCTCCACCTGCAAGTGCCCGCGCTCTGTGGAGTTGCGGAGCCCAGTTCCAATTCTGACATTAAAAGAATTGATGTGCTGGGGCACCGCCGCCGTCGCTGAGGCGTCTGACTCTTGATCTCAGCTCAGGTCTTGATCTCAAGGTCATGAGTTCAAGTCCCACGTTGGGTGAAGCCAACTTAAAATAACAACAGCAGCGAAGGTCAGATGTGCCAAGCAGCGTGGTGGGGGTGGGGAGCCGGCCATGGAGTGAAAGCGTGGTGTCCCCGACATCAGAGTGGTCGGCACGACAGGCCCTCCTATCGGTTGGCCTTGGCCTGCAGCCGTCTCAGTCTCTGCTTTGTCTCTGCAATTGCTCTCCCCACCCATCAGAAGTGCGGGGACCTTGGGCTCAGGGCAGTGCAGTGCTGGGGGAGCAGGAGGCGCATCGGGGGGACAAGCGTTGGGTCCTGACTGCAGTTGCTCCCCCCGCCCCTCCCCCTGGCCCCACTTGGTGTGTCTGTGAAGGTGCCAGACTGTGAGCAGGACAGCAGGTGGGCTGCAGGCCCCGGGAATGTGCAGGTGATGTGCCGGGGGTGGGATTTGCTCCTTCAGGTCCCCTCTGGATCTGAGCCCGGATTTATTTACCCAGCAACTACCTCTTGGTAGTTATTCTTAATCTGGCCATGCTGGGGACAAAGAAATGTTCAGATGTGCCCCTTGGATGATCAAAAGATGAAAAAGAGGACAGCCTCCAGCATGCAGCCCCATGGCAATACATTCTGGGGGTGTCCCTGGGTTGTCAGCCTGAGTGGAGGCTAATACTTCCAGGAGGGGGCTCCAGAGGCTGGGCCTCATATGGGGGGGATCCTGTTTGGGGTGTTGGGGCCGTGGGGGTGTGGCTGATGACAGCTGAGAGTGTGTCCCGGACCCCTTAAGCAACTGAGCCATTCCTAAAGAGTATTTAAATGTTTCATGACACCCCCCTGGGGCCTGCTGTGGTTACGTCCTTACTTTGGTTTCTCAGCCTGTGGGAGCCCGGCCGGCAGGGGCTCTGCCAGTGGCCAGGGTGCATTGCCCCAGGCTTATGGGCTGGACCTTGAATCTAGAGCAAGGTGGGTCCAAGCTCTCAGGGGTGATTACTTCTCCTGGTCATCACCTGGTCGGGGGCAGGGGTGTCTCCTGGGCGTTCAGGTGAACACGGGAACATGCTTTCCATTGGCCTCCATCTCCAACCTCTGCGTGGTGCGTTTTGTGCCCTTGCCTTTGAAAAGACTTTCTTCTGTCACTTGTGCCTGGGCCTGTGTGACAGAAGGAAGGCAAGGGCCGGACCGGAAGTGTGAAGGAGGTAGGGGTGAGTGGAGGAGGGCAAGCTATCCCCGACCGCCCTCCCGCGGTCCCTTGGAGAGCAGGCTCTGGCCAACCCTGGCCTTGTGGGCCGAGCGTGTCTGTTCAGATTTCGTCGTTTCCCCTGCGTCCTGCCAACTGTTGGAGCCGGGCTGCACTGGGATTCATCGGCTTGGAAGGGCCAGTACCTTTGGTGGCGCTTAGCGTGGAAGCAAGTGGGTGAAACATCACCAGCGGTTTCTTCCCTTTTTCCTCCAGAGCTGGGAGGGATCTTGGAAGCCATCCAGTTGAGCCTCCTTATTTTATTTCTTTTAAACTCTATTTTTTGAGAGAGAGAGAGAGAGAGAGAGCAGGGGAGGGGCAGAGAGAGAGGGAGAGAGAACCCCAGGCAGGCTCTGCACTGTCAGTCAGTGTGCAGCTTGATGCGGGGCTCGAACTCACGAAGCGTGAGATCATTATGAGCTGAAATCGAGAGTCGGATGCTTCACCGACTGAGCCATCCCGTGAGCCCGAGCCTCCTTATTTTAAAGTCAAAGAACCCTCAGCTCCAGGGCCATGCCTGCGGTTGCACACTTGTCTCACCCGTGTGTGAGGTGTGCCCGGCACCTTGGAGCTTGGAACAGGAGTGCCCGCCTCCCGGCACATGGAGTGCCCATCAGCCCCTGTCGGCCGCCTGTGGGCTCCTGGGCTTGGCCAGATTCAGCCTCTCCATCAGCTCCTGAGTAGCAGATGCTTCCTCTCAATACCTCTGTGCTTTGGGTTCTTTCTTAAATTTGTTTTTTATGTTTCATTAATTTTTGAGAGAGAGATAGAACATGAGCAGGGGAGGGGCAGAGAGAGAGAGGGAGACACAGAATCCAAAGCAGGCTCCAGGCTCCACGCTGTTAGCACAGAGCTTGACACGGGGCTCGAACTCACGAATGGTGACCTGAGCTGAAGTTGGGTGCTTAACTAACTGAGCCACCCCGGCACCCCTGCGCTTTGGGTTTTAAATCAAATCAAATAAAACACAGGCAGGGCCGGCATCATGGGCACACTATCCATACAGCCCATACTCTGAAGAACCCCCACACCCGTGTTAATGCCTTGTGGTTACCATCTTGGAATTTCTTACTAATTTGGGAGCAAGGAACCCCTGCATTTTCATTTTGCATGGGGCGCTGCAAATCATCTATCCGGTCCTGAATGTAGGACAGGGCATTAAAATGCCCATGATTTGATCAATCTGCTCTTGCGACTGATTTGAATTTTGGGAACACGCTGTTCCCTGTGAATAAAGGGGGATTCATTTCTTTTCCCTCGAATACACTGTGTTCTGTTTTCCAAATTAGCTCTACTTCTCGATTCTCTTGAGAAACTGGAAGGGGCGATTGTTCTTGTTGGAAGCCAAGGCTGGATTGTTAGTCTTGAGTCCTGGCCCTGAGCTCTCAGGCATGGAAGTGGGAAGCCTTTTCCTATAGCCACGGGTGCCGCAGGGGGCTGGAGGCCGAGGGACGGGGCTGGCGCCTGGAAGGGAGGCTACCGCAGCAGAGCACAGGCGGAACTTGCCGCCTGTGCCACCTGCCAGCTCTCAGGACGTGAGCAACATGCTTCACTTCCCAGCCCTTCTTGGCACATTTCATTTTCCCATCTTTCTGGAGACGGCATAGGATCCGCCTTAGAAGTTTGCAGGAATAATTACAGATAACGTTTGTCGAATGCCTTACATTGTGCTTGCACATAGTAGATGCTTAATAAATGAGTACTATTATTATTCTTGGTGTTGTTATTTTATTGTCAATATTGCGGGTTGGGTGGGATTGGACCGACTGTATGGGAGGAGAATGAGGATTCCAGGCAGGAAGAAAAATAGTGTGAGTGCAGGGGTGGGTGGGGTGGAGCGTAGCGGGTCTGGAGGCCAGTGGGAAGTTTGCAGCAGCGGAGGGTGTGCATCAAGGGGCCCTGGGAGAGCGAGTTGGGGAATCAGGGCCGTGTGGAGCTGTGCTCCGGAGACGGAGGCCAGCGTGGGGTCCTGCAATAAGTTCACGTGCCCCAGGCGAACATCATTTCATTTTGGAGACACTCCCCCATATTTTTTGGGGAGGCCGGTGTGGGGGCCAGGCGTTCCTGAATTAGGATGCAGAAGCGGGATTCTGAGAAGTCTTAGAAGTGTGGGAGGAGACGCTTGGAGGCCCTGCAGTGAACCTGGGCGGCGCCTGGACCCAGAGCTGGGAGGTGATAATGGCCTGGAGGGCAGGCTTTGTGTGCCTTTTTCCGCTTTGGACTCCCCACCGCCTGGACAAGGTGGTGCTATCTTCAAGATGCAGAATGGGAGCCTGAGGCTTGGACGGAGAGAAAGCCACTGCCTGGAGCTAACACGGCTGGCAGGGGCCGCATTGGGATCTGAGGCCGCGTGTAGCTCTAGAGCCATCCTGGCACTAACGGAAGCTTTGTGATCTTTCGCAGTATCACTAACCCTGTTAGGAACCTGCTGGGGTTGGAGCTCAGCCTGGCATCCCGTCTATTCCCCCTGTGTGTGAACCGGAGTTGCCGTGCCAGATTGGGTGACAGTGGAGCTGAGAACAGGGGCAGGCATCTGGGACCCACGGCTCGGATTCCTGGAGCCAGGTCTGCGGCAGCAGCTGCCCACCGACATGGCCCGGGGCTCTCCTGGGACTGCCTGGAGGGCTCCCTTGGTCCTTCTAAAGCAGATGCCTCAGATGCCTCCCATGCCAGCCATGCTGTCCGGACGGTGACCGGAGTCCTGGTGGCTGAGGCAGCGCCTCCTGTAGATGTAGCTCAAGGTCCCCCACCCCTTGCCTTACACTGCGAGCCGGTCATGAGCTCCAGAAAAAGCCAGGGAGCCGGAGAATGGGTAGGACTCTGGCCTTCTTGGATAGGAGCTGGGACTCCCGCCTCCCTGCTGGCTGGTCCAAGGTTCATGGGATCCGAAGCTTACACAATTCAGGGGAACCTCTTTAAGAAAAAGAATTCAAGGGGCACCTTGGGTGGCTCCGTCAGTTAAGCATCTGATTCTTCATTTCAGCTCAGGTCATGATATCACAGTTTGTGGGATTGAGCCCCATGTCGGGCTTTGTGCTGACAGCACAGAGCCTGCTTGGGATTCTCTCTCTCTCTCTGCCCCTCTTCAGATTGTGTGTGCGTGCTCTCTTTAAAAAAATTTTTTTAAAATTTTAAAAAAGAAAAGGAATTCAAAATTATAAATACAACATTAGGCATGGACACCATCTTTGGTTTGAAAAAGCAAACTGCCACAATTACAAGATTTTTAAAGGGAGAAAATACTGCAGACTCCAGAAATCTAGAAAAATGCCGTGATGTTGTCACTAACTGTGAAATACACTTTTGCCTTTAAAATACCTCCCCCCGTATATTTTTTTGGCTATAGACTCTTGGATCACCTTTCTTTCTTTTTTTTTTTTTTTAATTTTTTTTTTTTAATGTTTTATTTATTTTTAGAGAGAGAGAGAGAGACAGCATGAGCAGGGGAGGGTCAGAGAGAGAGGGAGTCACAGACTGAAACAGGCTCCAGGCTCTGAGCTGGCAGTCAGCACAGAGCCCGACGCGGGGCTCGAACCCACGAACTGCGAGATCATGACCCAAGCAAAAGTCAGACGCTTAACCGACTAAGCCACCCAGGCGCCCCTTGGATCACCTTTCATATGTATATTTGTAATGTTTCCTATGGAGATGATGGAATTATTTACTGTTATTATTATTATTATAATTATTTTAAGGTTATTTATTTTGAGAGAGAGAGCATAAATAGGTGAGGGGCAGAGAGAAGGAGAGACGGAATCCCAAGCAGGCTCCACACCATCAGTGTAGAGCCCGATGCAGGGCTCAAACTCAGCACATAAGCTGAGCTGAGATCAAGAGTCCGGAGCTTACCCGACTGAGCCACCCAGGTGCCTTATTGTCATTATTATTAATTTAGTCTTTCCTCTGGTGTCTTTCTCTGGTCCCATATACTTCCATACCCTGTACGCCTTCTGGCTGGAGGGAAGGATGAGTTTCATCTCTTCCTGCCCCACATCTAATCTTTACCAGACATTTTTGCCTTAAATATGAAAACACACACACTTTGATTTTTTAAAATATTTTTATGTATTCATTTCTAGGAGAGAGAGACAGAGAGACAGCGTGAGCAGGGGAGGGTCAGAGAGAGAGGGAGTCACAGACTGAAACAGGCTCCAGGCTCTGAGCTGGCAGTCAGCACAGAGCCCGACGCGGGGCTCGAACCCACGAACCGCGAGATCATGACCTAAGCGAAAGTCGGACGCTCAACCGACTAAGCCACCCAGGCGCCCCCACTGTGATGTTTTTAAAGCACATATCTAATTCCTTGCACATATCTTTGGAGAGAAACACAGATAATAGTTGGTTCACAGTCCCCACATTGTGATTTTTCATTTTTACTGCAACACATTTTCCTCACTGTGATCATGTATGTCAGATTCTTAACCTGGCACTTCTCAGGAAACACAATAATGGAAGTGTCTATTATACTGATTTTAATACTAGTTAATGACTAGCAAATGGTGTGTATCTCTCTCTTCCCTCCTGTATGGAAGTTTTTGAAAGTAGTTAAGTATTATCTGTAAAACTCCAGAGAAGAGGAGTGCCAAGAAAGCAGCATGTACAGAGTTGTGTGTTTCCTAGTAGTTTATACAGAGGAAAGAGAAATCACTTATTATCTTTGGATAAAATTCTGGCAATTTCAAAACTCATTAAATAATAGGAAATGTTGGCTACACTTAATGGGTCATTTGTTGTGTTAAAAATCAGTAATGATAAATATTTATTAGGTATCTGGAAAGACCTGTCCTGTAAAATGCTGTGACTCATTAGTCTACTAATCCTACTTATTCAGAATTTTTCAGTTTAAAGTGAAATCACATAGTATAAGTTCATTTGATTTTCTCTTTTTGAGGATTATTTTGAATATCCTAGGATTTTTTTTTTTTTTTTTTTGCTGCTTTCCACATTAACTGCAAAAATAGCTTATCAGTTTCTACAAATTGATTTTCATTGGGAATTTGCAGAATCTGTAGATCAATTTTAGGAAAATTGATAGCTTGGCAATAGTGAGTCTTCTGACTCATGAAGATAGTATATCTCTTGATTTATTTAGGTCTTTTTAGTTTATTTCAGCAGTGTTTTTGCAGCGTTCAGTGTATAGATCTTGCACATATTTTGTTAAATATTTACCTATGTATTTAATATTTTTTTAATGTTTGTTTATTTTTGGGAGAGAGAGAGAGTGTGAATGGGGGAGGAGAAGAGAGAGAGGGAGACACAGAATCCGAAACAGGCTCCAAGGCTCTGAGCCGTCAGCATAGAGTCTGATGCAGGGCTCGAACCCAAGAATTATGAGATCCTGACCTGAGCCAAAGTCAGATGCTTAAATGACTGAGCCACCCAGGCACCCCTGTATTTAATATTTTTATGCTATAATTGGAATTTAAAATTTTTCAGTTGCCAATCATTTGTTTTTTTAAATTTTTAAAATGTTTTTGTTTTTGAGAGAGAGAGAGACAGAGCATGAGCTGGGGAGAGGCAGAAAGAGAGGGAGACACAGTTGGAAGCAGGCTTCAGGCTCTGAGCTGCCACCACAGAGCCCGACGTGGGGCTCAAACTCAAGAGCCAGGAGATCATGACTTGAGCTGAAGTCGGACGCTTAACCAACTCAGCCACCCAGGCATCCCAATAGTTTTTTTTTTTAATGTTTTATTTATTTTATATATAGAGAGAGCACAAGCAGGGGAGGGGCAGAGAGAGAGAGAGACAGAATCAGGAGCACAGAACCCGATGTGGGGCTTGAACCCACAGACTGTGAGATCATGACCTGAACTAAGGCCAGATGCTTCAGTCACTGTGCCACTCAGGTGCCCCCAATAGTTTATTGTTAATACATGGAAATACGATTGTGTATACTGACCTGTTCTGTGACATTGACGAACTCACTCTCGGCAGTATACTTCAGATTCTTAAGCAATTCCCATATGGACTATTGTGTCATCGTCAATTAATGACAGTTTTATGTTCTCCTTTCTAATCTTCATGGCTTTAATTTCTTTTTCTAGCTTAATTATTCCAATTAGGACATCAATACAATACTGAATAGAAGTGGTAAGAATGAATGGCCTTGTCTTGTTCCCAGTTTTAGAGAGAAAGCATTCAGTCTTTCACTATTAAGTCTGATGTTAGTTTCAGGTTCTTTTTTTTTTTTTTTTTTAATCCCTTTTATCAGGTCAAGGAAGTTCTCTTCTCTTTCTAGTTTGCTGAGTGTTTTTATCACAAACAGCTGTTTTCAGTTTTGTCACATCTTTTTGCAACTATTGGGGTAGTCACTTGGGTTTTCTTAGTATTACATTGATGAGTTTCCTCTTGGTAAATCTTATCAATCTTTCCTGGAATAAACCCCACCTGGTCATGATATACATATTATCCTTTCTGCTGTCCGTTTTGTGGGTTAGCCTTATACGCTGGGGTGCACAGGTGAACATCAAAGCCAGAAACATCGGCCTGTCATGCAACTTCCCCTTGATCTCTGCCTCTATAGCAGTGGCCGTGATGGCCCCGTGAAGACATAAACAGATTTGCCGAGGTTGGGAGACTGGCTTGTAGACCCCATCACCTTTCCCTTTACTGCTCTGTTGTGCCGCTGAGGTGTGCAATGCTCAGGCCTGTCCGCACTTGCCCCCTGGGCAGCACCTTTACCCCTCCTTTTCTTTTCCGTTTTAAACAGTACGGCCATGACTTGGCCAAGCTCTTCATATACAGTAGTTCATAAACTCAGCATCCGAATCACATCGCGGCAGGTTTATTGTCATCACATTTTATGGACAAGGGGATAAGACTTCGAGGAGCGAGGTGACGTGGCTAAGGTCGCACAGCACGTAACTCCCGTGCCGAGCATCACACACACTCTGCTCTGACACCACAGCCCGCGCTCTTTGCCATTTCCCCCCAGGCTGAGTGGCCTGGACGCCTCCAGCCCTCCATCGTCTAATATCACTTAGAGACTGCGTTGTGGCAGAGCCACCTGGGGTCCACCTCTGGGAATTCTCCGCCTCGGGTGACCCCTGTGGAAGGAAGACAGCTGGCTGGTGGCAGCTGAGATCTGAGCAGATGAGCCAGCCAGGGCCCGTAAAGACCGGGGGCGGTGCCAGCCCCCTCTCGTTTGATGGACAACCTTTTACATGGAGCAGGACTCTGATCCTGGGCCCTGCTGGTCTCAGAGACTTTTGCATTCCTCGTTCTGAAATAGCAGCTTGAGAAGCCAAATGCTGCTTCTCTGGTTTCACATTCTGCCCATCTTTGACCAATTAGTTGATGTCCCTTACGATCATTGCTTCTGCTCTATTTCATTTTCCTGCTGCTGATGCGGGTCCACTCAGTGATGGCAAGGGGAGGGGGGCCACTGGTTGTTTTTTCATCTAAGCTTCACAATTAAGGCTTGTCCCTTGGGCTCTTCATTGTGGTCTTTCCTCCCACTTTTTCTCCTTTCTGTTTACTCATCTGCAGAGTTCGGAGAGACGTGCGCCCAGGCTCAAATTCCACACGTTCTTTATCTTGCCGTAGCATGTTGGCGTGAGAGGGAGAGACAGAGATTAGATCACAGAATGTTGGAGCAGGACTGGATGACTTTGCAGCTCATTCTAGTTGGCCCCATTTTACAGATGGGGAAAGGGAGGCCCCCCAGAAGATGGGATGGGACCTGGGCCTTCTAGCACCCAGGCCAGTGTCCTTTTCTTGCGGTGCGCCGGTGCCTGGAGCCTTTTTCTCTAGCTTCTGTGAGAATGTAGCTGATTCTTGCGGGACCTGGAAAACCCCATGGTCATTTTTACCCCTGATGCAGGCACATTCTCCCATGCCTACTTTAGGAAGTCAAAAAGAGGAAGTGAGTTACCGGACCCTGGCGATGGAGAAAGTCTCTGAAACTTCACGTGCCCTGGGGGTTGCTGGCCTTTTGGAGTTAAACCTCTCTTTGGTCTTTCCTGGGAAGCTGGCCTGAGGAAGCCCAGATGCGTTTTGTTGACAGCTGTCTCTGGGTGATGTTTGCCAGGTTCTGTGGTCAGAAGGGATGCCTCTATCCCCTTATTTATATCTCCCTTCAGAGCACTTGGGGACCAATTAACTGCAGCTACCTGGAGACCTGGGAGGGTGGCAGATACGTCTGGGGCTAATATTAAGAAGAAAAGTCGTAGGGACACCCGGGTGTCTCGGCCAGTTCAGCGTCCGACTTCGGCTCGGGTCATGATCTCACGGTTCTTGAGTTCGAACCCCCGCATTGGGCTCTGCCGTCAGGGTGAAGCCTGCTTCGGATTCTCTGTCTCCCCCTCTCTCTGCCCCTCCCCTGCTTGCCCATGCTCTCTCTCTTTCTCCAAAATAAACATTTTTGAAAAAAGAAGAAAATTTGTAGATTTGCCCAGATTTTCCCATTATTTATACTCTCTATTAAGAAAATGTAATGTCTATGGAGAAGTCATTTAAGGTCTGCGAGCTTCTGTTTCCGTAAATATAATATGGGAACAATAACTGATTTTCCTCATCCTTAGGGAGGAAGGGGGAATGTAAGTAAGGCACTATATGAAAGGGCTTTAAAAGCAAAAATAATCAGTTGATGCTACTGTGAATTTGTTGAATTAGTTTTCGTGATCTGGTAGGTGCAGATCTTCTGACCTGAGAAAATCATGCTGTGCAAAAAAAAGAGTGGATCCCAGCCCCGAAGTAAGGTGGCTCAGAGCCCGGTAGCTAGGACACAGAGGGGCCCTTGGTTCATCGATGGGCTCCCACTTCTCAGAAGGAAAGCTTGGTAGAGGTAGGCTGGTCCCCTCCACATCCTGGGGCCCAGCGGTATCGAGTTGCGGTACTGAGGTCCCTGGTGGGGACACACTGCCATGGCAGGGACCCAGCAAACAGTCTGAACAGGTGCTCTGGTGCCACCACGAAAACTTGTGGACACACAGCTCTGAGAGCCACAGACGCTTGAAAGGGTCACAGCTGTTACTACCACTCAGAGCCTGGGAAGCGGCTACAACCCTTCCTCACAGGGACGGAGGTGTGTGGGTGGGTGTGTCTCTGTGTGTGTATGAGTGTGTGTGTGAGTGTAGGTATGTGCATCTGTGTATGTGAGCCTGTGTACATATGTGTATATACACGTGAGAGTATGTATATGTGTGCATGTATGTGCGTGTGTGAGTGGGTGTGAGTATATGTGCGTATATGTTTGTGTGAGAGACGGAGTCTATATCTGAATGTATGTGAATGTGGGTGTGTGAATTTGTGTATATGTGTGTGTATGTGTGTAATAGAGTGTATATATGTGAGTATGTGTGTGGGAGAGTGTATGTATGTATGTGCATGTGTGAGTGGGTGTGAGAGTATATGTGCATATATGTTTGTGTGAGAGACAGAGTCTATGAATGTGTCTGTGCATATGTGTGTGCGTGCTCATGGGTATGAGTGTGTAAGTGTGGGTGTGTTTGTGTGCACCTCTGTGCATGTGGGTTGGGAGTGGGGTGCACAGGCCCTTTCTTGGGTGAATGACGGGCCGTTTTGCAGGCAGTGGTTTCTTTTTAAACCGCCGAGTGGGTGGTGCTGTGAATCCCACTGAGTGAGCTGTGACAGGGAGTGACCGGTGAGGGGACAGATCAGTGTGTCTTAGACCATCTGTGGCAAAGGAACAGATTTCTTTTCCTTTAATTCCTTATCCATTATGGGTCAATGAAAATATGCTAAAAAATGAATGACGACAAAAATGTTATAAAAAGGACACAAAACATAAGCCTCAATGTAAAATGTTTAGATGTGCCAGACGGAAGGTTACCTGGTCAAATTGCTGGGAAGGTTCCCGCAGGCTGCCTGCCAGTGCGTGCCCGGGGCCAGGGGCCGCAAGGCTGGCAGGGCCGCTGGTCCCCGGAGCCTGCTTTGTGTCGCATTGGGCTAGATGACTGGCCCGAGGGAGACACGGAGAGAGCACGGAAGGGGTCCTTTGCTGCAGGCTGGCTTAGAGCCCTTCTAGTCTGTGAAGGCAGAGAGAGACGCGTTGAGGGCTATCACCAGGGGCCATGAATTTGGGGCCAGAGCAGCCGGCTCAGGGAACACTTCCCAGGGCCACCCGGCCTCTGTCACCACCCATGCCAGCGGCAACGGGTGTCCTGGGACCAGATGCCATGGTGTTGGTGGAAAACAACTTTCTGGCCTTGCTGGGTGAGAGCCCCCCACTGGGATGTGGGATCGCTTTGTCCGAAAGCAGCTTTGAAATAGGGGCTCACTAATTACAGTGTGTATCTTTATATAGAGACTGTGGTCGTTTGATTTCTCTCTCTCTCCCTTTTCCCTGCACGGCCTCAAGGCACTTCTTGTGCCTTCTGGCCTGGGATGTCCCAGGGGGGGTGGAAGAAACAAGGCGTAGGGGAAAATGGCTCTGGGGACAGACGGTGGCCTCTGTTCACCTTGTGGTATCAGTGGGCAAGACAGGATCTGTGCCTTTGCCTTAATGCCTTTCCATGATAGTCTTTTCAGACTGTAATGTCTACGGTGCGCCTCCTCCAGGGCAGCCTCAGCCCTCCCCTCCGTGGCGGCGATGTGCTGGGAGGGGCTGCTTCTCGGTGCCGCTGTGGGAACTGGCAGGGATGTGGCGGAGGGTGGCTCTGGCACGGTGACCCTGGGCAGCACAGCCTTTGCAGGGGAGCCGCCAGGAGGTCCGGGTATCAGCTGGTGCCTCTGGCTCAGTGTTTTTGCAGCGAAGCTGTTGGGAGGAAAGAAGCAGAACAAAGACCTCCACTGTGATGGGTGTCGCTTCTTACCTAAGTGGACGTTTCCTCGGGAGCTGCGAGGATCTTTGCAAAGGAGCCCAGGTCTGGGGTCTTGCCCTCGCGTGTCCTGGTTTCCAAAGGCCCCGGGCGTATATTTTGGCTCCTTCTCACCCATGGCCTTTCTCAGGAACCCACAGCACAGAGCAACGGAGTCTTAAAGTGTCTTGTCTTTGCTTTGTTTTCAGGGCAGGAAGACCCCAACAGTTTACGCCATAAATACAACTTCATCGCTGACGTGGTGGAGAAGATCGCTCCCGCTGTGGTTCACATCGAGTTGTTTCGCAAGTAAAGAGGGCCTTCTTGTTTTCCCACGACCTCTGACGCTTCCCCCCAGCCGCACTGCCGTTAGCAAAGCGTCAGAGCTGCCTCTGAGGCGCTTGGGTTTGTCCAAGGGCCATCGAATATATTCCTACGGGAAGATAACATTTATTTGTCCCTTAGTGTGCTTTCCCTTTTGGCTCTTTAAATACACATTCTTGACCTTCTAGAGAAGTTAAGAACCTCTCGTGCTAAAGAGAGTCCCTAAGAATATTTTATAAGTGGAATTTTTTTGATGCTCACAACAATCGGTAGCCTTCCATTGTATTGAATGATACATAGACCCAGCATGTAAAGCAACGATTGCTAGTTGTGTGTTACTCTTGCAGAACCGATTAATCAATGTGTCCAAGAGTTGATCGTAAGGTGTGTCGTGCTTCACTGGGCTCTCTCTTCTCGGGGTTCTAGGCTTCCTTTCTCTAAGAGGGAGGTGCCGGTGGCCAGTGGGTCTGGCTTTATCGTGTCTGAAGACGGACTGATTGTGACAAACGCCCACGTGGTGACCAACAAGCATCGGGTCAAGGTTGAGCTGAAAAATGGCGCCACCTACGAAGCCAAAATCAAGGATGTGGATGAAAAGGCAGACATTGCACTTATCAAAATTGACCACGAGGTAAGTGCGCGCCGCACCTGCAGAACTCGATTTACGGGTTGCGAGACTGGGAGTATTTAAGAGATACGGGGAGTATGGCCTGGGCTGGGCGGGAGAAGGGGGCTCATGGCAGCTTCTTTCATAAGCAGACTATCAGATCACAGGTTTTTAAAGAAAGTTTTATTTACATTTATTTATTTTTGAGAGATAGAGTGAGACAGAGAATGAGCAGGGAGGGGCAGAGAGAGAAGGAGACACAGAATCTGAAGTAGCCCCAGGCTCTGAACAAGTGTTCAGCACAGAGCCTGATGCGGGGCTCAAACCCATGAACCCCCAAACCCTGCATCATGACCTGAGCCAAAGTCGGACACTTAACCGACAGAGCCACCCGGGTGCCCTAAGATTGGAGTTTTAAAACTAGAGGCTTATATTTTTATAAAAGAAACCAACAAGTAAAGACATTAGTAGGTAAGCACTGAACACTGAGTCCCCCTTCCCTTCCTGGCTCTGAGGCAACTGCTGTTAACAGATTTGTGTTCATTTGTGCATTTTAGCAGGTTTCAGCATCCCAAATTGGACATTTGCAGCTTTCCTAGATGTGTTTTAAAACAATGCTCCATTCTTAAGTTCTGGAAACGTTGAATTAAAGCACCGCTAATAGAGTTCTCCTTACAGGACTTCTCAGAGCTTTTGATGTACTCATATGCACACAAGTGTCCCACAAAAGGGTGTATACTCCAAATGATAATCATCCGAGCTTAGGACTTTTTTTTTTTTTTTTTTTTCCCCGCAAAACTGAGACATCGTGAGCTCAGTCTGGGAAATACCATGTTCGAAAGCGGTTTGCTCTCTATTTAAATATTCTCCTCGTCGTCATTTTTGCGCTGCTGATTTGTTCGGCAAAGCCTTCATACCTGAAATTAAATCCAGTTCTTACGAGGCTGTCACCAGTTCCCACTTGATGGCGTGTTGCTTGCGGAGGCTGGGTTTGCTCCGTGGCGTGTGTAGTGAGATTTGCATTTTCTGGTTGCTTCGTGCTCTTGTGAGCTTGCAGACTTCAGATGGAAGGAAGACCCCGGGGGAGGCCGGAATCATGTTGTTGGCCTAGGAAAAGATCCTGGGCTGAGAGCCATGAGGGGTCTCTTTCCCTCCTCTTCACGAACCTTTGCCTGGCTGAGGGCTTGAAGGCAGACCAGTGGAGTATCACACAGGCTGTTGTCTGTGCTGTTTATCTGGCCCTGTGCCTGGTGGCCTTTAGCAAAGTCTCGATTGCCTATTATTTCTATTAGGTAACTGTGGAATTTCTAGCAACAGCTCTCTTAGAAGATGTGTTTATTGGTCAGAATATAATCATAAAAACTTCTACTTGATGAGCTCCAATGCTGATCCAGGCTCTGCCTTCATGTGTAACTTCCCCCTAATCAGCTGTATCATCCCCATTTCTCAGAGGAAAAAACAGGGGCTCAGAGAGCTTAAGTCACCTGCCCAAAGTCACACAGCTATGCTGCGGTGAAAGTAACCTTCCAAACCATGACAGCCTGCTGACCTTCCACTGCCCAAGGCCGTGGCCTTCACTGGAGGGATGGAACCCAGCCTTTTGGGGTGATGGAATGGATGGCTGGACTTGAAATAGCCCACGGAACGGCTGGCGCTTCCCTATTTAGGAACGTGCTGCCAGAAAGGTGTCCAGGATGTGGAGTCTCACCGGAAGGAGGCTGGCCAGAATAGCACATCCTGTGGCCACACACAAGACTTTTCGGCTCCCCTGGGCTCCTGGGAGGCAGCCAGCAGCCGGGGCTCTCTGCAGGCAGGGTGCCGACCCTGTGCCGCGCGAGCTGCCGCCACGCTGAGTAATTTTGTGTTCGGAGTGCGTGGGCTCATAATGTGTCTCTGGCCAGGGGGATGTTCTTTTCAGATTCTGAGCCAAGGTGGAGACTACTCTTGTGTCATCCCTGGCATGTCCAGGCAGGACGTGAAACATCTCAACCCACCGGCTTTGCAGTATTTCTGACTCGCCCTTGCCGCTCGCCTCCCCCCACCCCTGGGGGTCCAGCGCTTCGCCCAACAGCACACAGTCTGCCATGTGTTGCCAGCTCAAGAGAAAGGGGCTTAACATTTAAAAGCTGAACTAAATGTGGCTCTTGAGAAAGGAATCGGAAATGAATGGATATTAAATTGCAGACACCCACACAAGAGACTCGTCTCCACTTACTAAACTGCTTTTTTTATTTTTTGCTGATAGTGGGAAGTGGGGAGCGTAAAGCCATCTCTTCCAGCTCTTTCCCTTTTGTTGCCTTAGTTTGATGATTGATTATTTAGGAGGGGGCGGAGACTGGCAGGGAAGGAGGCTCAGTTTGGAGGGAGCCTCTCGGAGCAAATCCATATTCACCCCACATTCGCCCCAGCCGCACACAGTGTAATAACTTGCAGGCTGTGGATGGGCAGTGAGCTTGCCCTGTGTCACCGTCAGGAATGGAAAAAGAGAAAGCGAGTGTGAAAACTCAGAGCAGAGCAAACAGAACCAGCAGAAATGGAGCCTGAGGATCGAGAATCATTCCAAATGGTGCCACGTGAGGCCCCCCCCACCCGCCGGTGCTGTTTCCTAAGAACCCAGTGAAATCCATGTGACTGCCTGCCGTGTACACGGGCTCGGTGGCTCACTTGGTGGCTCATAACCTGGGCCCATTTCTTACTCCCCCCCTCCCCCCCTCGTGATTTCTTTTGGAGGCTCTCTGTGACTTTAAACAGCTATGTTCGTCCTGAGTGTGGTATTCTTAACACTTTTAAGGAATAGAAATGACCATGGACATCTGTTGTCATGAGCCCTTGTCATCCTGCCACCGGCCACTGTCTCCCGGGAACAGCAGCTAGCGTTTTCTTTGGGGTCTCCTTCTCCCCCCCTTGGACAGTCTTGGTGGGACTGTCAGTCGCGGTGCCCCACCCTCCGGGGCCGGGGGTGGACGCATGACCCGTTAGATCAAGCAGGCCCTCCCCTCAGGGGTGCAGCTGCGTGTTACCCTCACAGAAACTGCAGGGGCCGCGCTGGCGGAGACCCCCAGGCACTGAGTTCCAGCCGTCTCTGAGCCCAGTCTGTCTACTTTTCTGTCCATTCTTGGAGTTCCCCCTCCATCTCCAGTGAACCCCCTTTGGCTTGAGGTTGCCAGCAACATGTCTGGGCTTGCGACCAAGGAACTCTGTTTTTGCTTCTCACGGCTGAGAAGACACATGTGCACTCACTTTCCCTGCTGAGTTTGGAGACTGGAGAGCTTTCAGAGGAAGGCCTGCCCGGTCTGTTCCCCAAGCTGGGGGAGGTCGGTGCCCCCCCCGACCCCCTCAAGTCCATTCTGTGCTTCTGTCCTAGGATTTGCACCTCCTCTTTCCTGGGGCCAGCAGCAGCCCGGGGAGGGAGCGCCAGCGGCCGGAAGTTGGGACAGCACCCATGCAAACGTTTTAATAGAAAGCAGCTTTGGGGGCAGACGAGTTCAGCTTCAGATACAGACTGTTTCCAAATGTGTTTAACATGACGCTGGCCGTGTTTGCAGAACATCTAAACATTTCATCCAGAGGTAGCATTTTGTCCATGCAGTCTTCTCCCTGAGTAGTTCAGAAAAGGGGGGGGGTGTGATGGGGAGAGACAGAGGAGGAGAGGGGGTGGGTATAGACGCAGAGGTAAAAAGAGAGTGGTTTGGTTTCTCTCCGCCAGACTCCAGAGCAGAAACGCTGGGGGTGTATTGAGGGGAAATCTCCTTTTGTTACAGCAGTTTTCCAGCTGTGTGGACGAGGAAGCACAGGCCTCCCTTGCTCGATCCAGCTTTCGGACCACTGCTGTCTCCCCTTGACGCGTTTCCCTGGGCTCTTAGGAAGAGAGCTTAGCTCCTTTGTGGGCCTCGGGGCCCTGGCCTGATGGGGCGCCCTCCCCTCCCAACCTCATCTCCTCCCTCCGCCCTCCGGCCACCCGCTCTGCTTAGCCTCCCTCGCAGCAGGGCTGCTCCCCCGGGGGGCCTTGGCCATGCCTCCCTCCCCACCCCCACCCCTGGGTGTCTCCCTGCACCTCCCCCCAGAGCTGGCCTTCCCATCTCCTCGGGGCTCCCGCCTGATTCTGCCCCAGACAGCCCTTCCCCAGCCCACGACCCGAGGGGGCAGTCCACATCGCAGCCCCCCGCCTGTCACTCTGAGGACAGTCGCATGTCCCTGTTCATTCCCCCCCTGCTCATGTCCTTAGCACAATTTACACTTGCCTCATTTGTTGGTGTAAGTGTTTCCTGCGCGGCTGGAAGGTGAGGGACACGCCCGTCACACTCACACATCAGGTCGTGAGTGCTGGGCAGCCGTGTCTGGGCACGGGTCTAAGTGCCCTCTGCTCCGAGGAATTGCCAGGGCGGGGAGGCACCGGGCTCACACGGTGGCCTGTGTCCCACTGTCAGGTGAGGGCGTGATGGCGCCCGCCCGCCCCGCCCTCCCCAGCCAGTGCTCGTCAGATCCCGAGGCCTGTCTGGTCTGGACGGACGCCTGGCCTTGCCCGGCCTCCAGTAGCCCTGTGATCTTTGCTAACTCAGAGCCCTGCTGAGGCCGTTAGGTTTCCTGTGGGCGCCTTCCCCTGACGCCAGCAACCGGGGAAGCATGTGTGAGCGGCCAGGTTGAGGCTTGTGAGGTGTTTTTCTTCCCTCGCCCCCAGGCCTGCGTCCGTCCACATTCGGGCCACATTCGGGCCAGTTGCCGCCTACGGGTCAGGCTCATTTGAAGTGGCCAAAGAGGAAGACTTCTGGGCGAGGGGCCTGCTTTGTTTTCAGAGGGTCCTTTTACTGCTGAGCCGGCCACTGGGGCAGGAAGAGCTGCCCGCTCTGATGTGTGAAGCTCGGGACAGGGGTCCCTCTGGGTCGAGGGCCCTGGGCCTTCCATATACGGGTTCCAGCGGCCGTTCGGCAGGCCCTGTCTTCCCCAGGCCCGTGTCTGAAGGTTTGGCCCGGTGCACGGTGGCGAGTCTGCCGCGAGGAGGGCCCAAGGAGGCCCCGGGATGGTGACGAGGGCCCCGGGTGGTGCGGCGCTAGGCATGACTCACGCCCGCCCGTCTGCCAGCTCTCCTTAGGCAACCTGACCGTCAGAAGGCGCTGACTAAGCCGCGTGAGCCGTCCAAGAGTGAATCAGATAACGCAGAGGCTGCGCTGGAATGGCGTCCCATCTTCTGGAGTCTGTCACTCCTCGTCGTAAAGCAAGCGGGAGCCCGGGCTGAGAGCACGACCATAGTTACCCTCTCAGTTTGCGTCTGTGTTTTTCCATCCTGGATTCTTTTCCCCACTCCCTCCGTGCCCGCTGCTCCGTGGTCTCGCTCGCTCGCTCTCCCAGAACGCCGAGGCTGCTGTTGCATTTGTAGAGATGCCACAGACCCTGTTGGTGTTACAGGGCTTCTGTTACCGTATTGATTTTTACCATTTTTAGGGGGTGGGGATCAATATTTCGTGAGGTAATGGAAAGCCAGGCAGCAGAGACGAAGCCGGCCTTCGTGCCTCTGTGCAGCCGTGGGCCAGACGTGGCCCCTCACGTTACGATTGCAGCCCCTCCTGGAATGTGGAAATGTTTCAGTTGCCCAGACTATCAAAACCGGAGCCCCAGTGTGTTCTCTGGCCCCGGTTCAAGAACTTCGCTGATTGTTCAGGAAATTCTTTGGCTATTTTTTCTCTTAATATGGTAATGCCTTTTTTCACTTCGGCGCTCCCTCTTCAGGGAATTGGATTAAGACTCTGATTTATGGTTCTGACACAGCCGTTCCCAGGTTTTCAGCCTGGATTTGTAGGTGCCCCATCTGGAGGGTCTCCCGTCCCCTTCACTGAGTGGGGGACACACACTGCCTCCATTTGACAGTTTAGTGAGTGTGTCACGGCGCGTTAGAGTCCAGGGCTGGCCAACTGCCGTCTGCGGGCCCCATGCAGCCTCCACCTGTTTTTTTTTTTTTAATGTTTTTAATGTTATTTATTTTTTTTATTATTTTTTTTTTACAAATAGTTTATTGTCAAATTAGTTTCCACATAACACCCAGTGCTCATCCCCACAAGTGTTCTCCTCCATGCCCATCCCTCCTCCTCCCCACATCCATCAGTCCTCAGTTTTTTCCACCTGTTTTTGTAAATAAAGTTTTATTGCCACGCCAGCCATGCCCATTCCTTTGTTTAGAGTCTGTGGCGGCTTTTGCCCCGGGCCAGCAGAGCTGAGTGGTTAGGATGGAGGCCACGTGGTGAATTCTTTTTGGCCTTTCACAGAGGAAGCTTGCCAACCCCGGTGTGAGGCGATTAACACCTTGTCCTGGGGGAGCTGAGTGTGCTGGGGGCCAAGTGCGCTCCTGAGACCCAAGCGAGAAGCGAGTGAGGCTCTAGGGGACCAAAGGCGAGAGGACACAGAGGCTGATTTCACCTGCTCTTTCTCCTGGGGCGTGTGTGTGCGTGTGTGCATGTGTGGTGAATTGTGTGTGGTGTGTGCACGTGTGTGTGGTGCGTGTGTGTGCATGTGTGGTGAATTGTCTGTTCACGTGTGTGTGTATGTGTGGTGAATCCTGTGTGGTGTGTGCACATGTGTGTGGTGAATTGTGTGGTGTGGATGCGTGTGTGGTGTGTGTGCGCATGTGTGGCGAATTGTGTGTGGTGTGTGCGCGCGTGTGTGGCGAATTGTGTGTGGTGTGTAGCGTGTGTGTGGTGTGTGTGCACGTGTGGTGAATTGTGTGGTGTGTGCGCGTGTGTGGGGTGTGTGTCATGTGAATTGTGTGGTGTGTGCATGTGTGTGTGGAGTGTGTGTGCATGCGCACGTGCGTGGTGTGTGTGGCATGTGCATCCATATGTGCATGCGTTTGCAAAATGTATGTGGTGTTTGTGCGTGTGTGTGGTGTGTATGTGTGTGTGTACTTGTGTTTGGGGTGTGTGCACGTGCACGTCCATATGTATGTGTGGTGTGTGCACTGCACATGGGCATGTGTGGTGTGCATGTGCACGTGTGAATTGTGTGTGGTGTGAGTGTGTGCTCTACATGTGCATGTGTGGTGTGTGGTGTGTGCGTGTGTGTGGTATGTGTGTGCGTGTGCACGTGCATGCGTGTGTGTGTGCATGTGGTGTGTGGGAGTGTGAATTGTGCTTTATTCGCTGCTGCTCCTGCTGCTCGGTTTTGCTGGATTCGGCAGGGAAAGGTCTTATTTTTGCCCATTTCTCTGTATTCTCAGCACAGGGTTTCCATGAATCCAAGATGTTTTGAAAATTATTATCCAATTTGAAACCCTAAAGATCTTTAGAGCCTCCTTTGATCATTTTCCTCAGTTACTCTTTATTCACTCATGGATTCTCTAAGTCTTTACTGAGTGTCTGTCTTGGCCAAATGGTGTGTCAGGCGCTGAGGGTATATCAGCATGTGGCCAGGAGCCGTGAGGTGACAGTCCAGGGTGGGAAACGGGAGAAGTGGAGGAAAAGACCGTGACAGGTACAGAAAAGGAGCGAACAGAAGAGGTAGAAGGCACTGGGGGCTGGGGAGACTCTACTTGGTGTGGGCAAGGAAGCTTACATTTGGAGGTGTCAGGAGGGCAGGTAGAGCCACCCCAGGGGAGGATTGGGCACCCAGCCTGCCACGGACCTTGGGCCAAGTGCAGACTTACTTCTCAGTGAGTTTATTCGGGCCCGTCAGATCACCAGCCGACGTTTCTCGTTAGCTGCTTTTTCTGCATGTTGTCTACATTTCTTATTGGCCTTGTTCTTGGGAATTCCTGGTCATACTCTGGAAAGCTCCACTTTCTTATGTAGTCAATCTCCTGAGAGTCTGAAAGTGCTAAGACTGCATAACGACTTGGTTGCCTCATTTCACGGCAGTGTAGATGCAGTTTCCCCAAACCGCTTTTGCACCACCATCGTGACCACCTTCTAGGGCAAGGGAGAAATAAGACATTCTGATGAATTTGGACCGATTATTTTAATACATGTGCTAATTAACAAGTCACTTTTGCTAATGAAAGCACCAGAATCTGGTAATGAGAGTATGTGACTCATGGTATTTCCCTCTTTGCTTTGGTTACCAGGCAGCTCATTGAAACCATTGGCTTTGTGGTTAGAATATTCTCTGTGATTCTTTTTTTATGTTAATTAGCTTAGTGTAATATGCCCTATGTCACCATCTCAGATTATTTTTATGCAGAGGCTGTTACTATTTAAAAATTTTTTTAAACATAAATTTGAAAGGAAAGGTATTTCCTTGGGCTTCTCTGCATACAGGACGGCACGAGGTCTAAGTGGTCATGGGGAGTGAGGAGCCAGTTCAGGTGAATAGACTTGGGTGGCTGCGGGGTGCTGAGCACTGAATCCACCAGAGATGGACCACTGCCCTTCCCTTGGGGAAGGATCTTTAACGATCTGGTTTGTTCATTCTTTCATTTTTCACTTTCCTATTCGCTGACTTATAAAATAAATCCTTAGCGGCCAATCCCTATCGTGAGTGAAGCTGGAGTCAGTGTCTGATGAAAGTGATGGGGTCCAGAGGCTGGTGTGCGGCGAAGATCAGAGTTAGGCTTGATGGAGACAATGTTTTGCCTCCTCTGGATGCCGTGAAATGAGTACAGTCACTGCCCGTTGGGCTCCCATATAGAACTGTTGACATTTTGTGGCTTAGACAACAGGAGTAAGCAAATTTTTAAGATGCCAGTGTTTCTTGATACAGCCTGATGGAGACTAAATATTCTGGCGGGGTTCACAGACAGGGATGACGAAGGTCGTTGGCTGACTCTCTCTTTCTGCTCGGGCTGGACCATGCTCTGTTCCTTTCTCTTTCTCCCTCCGCCTCCCCTGCTTCTCCCGTCTCCCGAACCCTCCCCTACTCCCATCCATGGAACAGTCTTAGATGCTGACAGCACCCCCACCCCCCACCCCAATGCCTCTGTGGCCTCGTTTGCTTTTCCACGGTAAGCAGGCAAGCTTTGTGGTTCTGCTTCTTCCTGGGTATGGGGGACGTGCTATTTTCTCCATTGCATATTTTTTTTAAAAGAAAATGAAAGGTTAGCATAACTGTTTCCAGAAAGCGCACTGAATCACTCCGTTGAGTCCCAGCCAGCTGCTGCAACATTAGCCTTTGAAGCACCCTGCGGCCGATACACACAGGACCAGGCTGGGAGCTCCAGCCCCTCGACAACGAGCGTGCCAGGCGGCGGGCAGAGGCAGCGGCTCCCGCCCACTCGGCCACGAAAATATTTTTGTAGCAGGAGCGCTTTATACTTTCCAAGGAAGAGAAAGAAGTAGTTCACTTGCCTCATTAGGTTAAGAACATTTTTTTCTCTTCAGTTTTATTGGCCTTCTCTGTAAGGAGTGCAGGGGCATGAGCATCCAGGGGCTCGTAGGCAGAACCCGGTGTGGCCAGAAGCTGAAAGATCGACAGGCCATTACCTTTAGATCCTCTCTACACAACTCTGGGCTGAGCCAGCGTCTGGAGAATTCCAGGAGTCCCCTGTCCTCTTGCGGCAGGCGCTCGCAAGGACCATCTATCTGCCCCCATCGGGGAGTTGTATGAAAAGAGATTTATTTATTAAGGACTGCGGTGCCTGTTTTGATCTCACCAATTTAACGGTTGTCTGCTAATAGGCTTTTTGGACATCAGCCAGGTCTTTTGGAAAGAACCCTAATTGTCAGAGCTGGAATGACCTTGGCCATCACTAGCCTCCAACAGCCTTATTTTAGAAGTGGTCAAATCCCGGGCTCAGAGAAGTCAATCAAGTGGCTCAAGGTCACGGAGTGAGTTCATACGGGACCAGGTCCAAAGCTGGCTGTCCCGCTGCCTGGGACATAGTGCTTCTGGGATCAGCGGCTGAGGTGGCATGTATGCACGTGTGTGTGTGTGCATGTGCGTGTGGTGTGATTTTGTCTGAGCCTTCTCTTGTGCATCACCCTTGGCTGCTGCTGGAGGATAGGCCCAAAGCAGGCCATCACCCAGGACGTTACTCAGCACAGACTCAGACTTCCTTCCTCGGGGCTTCCGGTGTGTGATTCACGTTCAGCGGGAGGCCAGGCCCCATAGAGAGTCATCGAAGCAGGTGGTGCCCACAGGCTTGCCTCCAGGCCCTGGCCCGGGCTTGGCTGAGGATAGTTCAGCCTCCCAGCACCAGAGAAACAGCATGGCCAGGCCCTCCCCCAAGGACTCTTGAACTCAGCCTCCTCTGGCTGGTTTCTGTGCTGATTGCCCTTGGATTCCTCACGCGCCCTGCTGTGTACCATCTCTGCTGCCGTCACTCGCCCCTGTGGAAAGGGCCTGCACCATGAGCATCTGGGCAGTGGACAGAGGAGGCCGGAGGGAAGGACACCTGGGTTGGAGGCAGAGGGAGGATTCTGGTCCTGGGACCGCCTGCTCCTAGCCGTGGGAACGTCGTCACATGGGCACGATGGTCTGTCTCACTGAGCGTCTAGTTGTAAACTTTTTTAAATGTTTGTTTTTGAGAGAGAGACACAGAGACTGAGCACGAGCAGGGGAGGGGCAGAGAGAGACGGAGACACAGGATCCAAAGCAGGCTCCAAACTCTGAGTTGTCAGCACAGACCCCAATGTGGGGCTCAAACCCATGAACCGTGAGATCATGGTCTGAGCCGAAGTTGGATGCTCAACTCACTGAGCCGCCCAGGTGGCCCAGAGCGTCTGGTTGTAAAAGCCAAGCAAACGACAGAGCACAAGGCACGTAGGACATGCATACAAGGCCGGGGCGGGTGGGGGGTGGTTGGTTCAGCCAGGCTCTGTTTGGACCACTTGTGTCTTGCACTAACACAGACTTTTCACGACCATTACATGTTTTTGAAGCAGGTTTCTCCTTTCACCCCCGTCCACACCGCCCAGCCACCAAAAAACTGCATGAAAGAGCCTATACTTATTAGTGCCTTTCCCAAACATTGTTAGGTATTAGGATTGCTGTCTAAATTTTGTTTAATATTTATTTACTTTTGAGAGAGAGTGTGAGTGGGGGAGAAGTAGAGAAGGAGACACAGAATCCGAAATAAGCTCCAGGCTCTGAGCTGGCAGCACAGAGCCCGATGCAGGGCTTGAACTCACGGACTGCGTGATCATGACCTGAGACCAAGTTGGACCCTTCACTGACTGAGCCACCCAGGAGCACCTAAGATTTTTGCTCTAAAATGAACCCATTCCCCCTAAGCCTTGGTGAACGTTAATGGCTCCCACCCCACCTCCTTCCTTCTTCCTGATGCTACAGCCCTGGTCCGTCCAACCATGATCCACCCCGATCCCAATGCGGACAAATTCTGGGGAGGCTAAGGCAGTCATGGGGGCCGTGTTCCCCTTGTCAAAGAGTGGTTGAGGGTAATCTTATGGCTGATTGCTCACCGATAACCCAGGAAGAGGAATGTGCTGGGCCTCTGGATTCTTTGTTCTTCTGGAGAGGCACACAGGGGAGAAAAGATTCTTTACATCCACGGGGCATGGTCCTGCCTTTACATAACACTTGGAAAGGAGTGGCTTAAGTTGATCAGACAGAAGGAAAGATGTCCATGAGTCTTTGAGGTGATCAGCCCTGGCACCACCTTGCCCTTGAACAGCTGGACGTTTACTCCATTTTGGGTAGGGTTTTCTGATACTTGCAGCTGAAAATAACCGTAATTGATACACCCAAATCATTTTTAGTGTTGTTCTATATTTAGCCTTTGTGGAACATTCTAGACTGAACTGACCTTGGCAGTGGAGATTTGGACTATGTCTCTTTTTACGCCCATGTGACTCTCCAACCCATCAGACTGTAAGCTTGGGGGCAGGGCATGGATGGATTTCATTGATCTTCTGTGTTCGCTGTGCCCGGCGCTTAGGTGAGGCTCAGGGAATGCTCGTTGAGAAAGTTCTCTTTCATGTTGGCGGTGTTTCACAGGAGCAGTGCTGCCGGCCCACTGGCTGTTTGTTTGTTGTAATCAACTGAATGGGAGAGCCTTCTTTAATCATGCTCTGCACTCACCTCCTCCATGTTCCAGCATTAAATCTACCACACGGTCAGTATCCTGCCTACGGCTAGTGTTTAGTAATTTAACACAGACCCGGGAAGTCCAAAGTCCACACCCAGGACTTCTGACACCCTCACTTGGGCTGTTTCTCCATCTGCCTGGGTGGCACTGGGCTGAAAACTCAGGTATTAGGGGGATTCGTGTGTTCTTAAGGTCATTCTCAGTGGTGGTGGTGTGAGGATGCTGTTTAGCGGTGGTGGGTCACATCCAGATAGCTCCCCCACCCGCCTCGATGAGGATGAGCATGACCTTGAGAACTGGGAGCCTGCCGGACACACTGCGGAATATCCCTCATCCTCGAAAGTCTTGGGCCAAACGTGAGACCCAGGCTTTCCAGGTACAACCTGAGGGCTCCTTCTCGGCTCTGATACGGAGCCTTGGAGTTTTGCTGTGGACATTTACGAGCTCGGCCCCCCACACCCCCCCACCCCCTGCTGCTGCAGTGTGCACACCTGACTTAGGTTTTCATCCACCTGGTGGCTGGAGAATCTGACGTGGGCATGGATGCTGCTGGCCCCCTCGCTTGCTGCCAGGCGGAGGAGAGATGCCTGTGTTTTACATCGTAGGCGTGCCGCATGCCTGGGATGGTGAGATGGGGGAAGGGGCTGTCAGGAGAGGGGCCTGCTTCTCCGACCGAGCCTTTGAAGCTGGGGTCGCTCCCAAAGGAAACTCAGGCCGAGTGTCTGCTCAGGAGTCTTGAGGCGCCTTTGATGTGGGTGTGCCGGGAGCCAGCCTTCCAACGGCACCGCGGAGCGAAACCAGGAGCGAGCGGGCCAGCATTTCCCATCTGCAGGTCAAGCCTGAGGTGTGGCTTGGCGCTTCCACAGTATCTGTGTTTCATCTCCCCGAGGTCCACAGAACCCCTGTGGACCGTGTGTCTAGACAGCCATGGGATAAAATCCTCAATTACCAAGTAGGAATTTGGCCAGCAGAGGTATAGCTGTGCTGAGCAGACATACCTGAGGTGAAGGCTGATCAGATGAGCCCACTTGGATCTGAAAGAGCTAGAGAGCCGAATGCCAGTGGGGTCAGCAGCCCCTGGGAAGAGCAGGGGCCAGATGGCCCTGAGAGGGCATTTGACTTCATGGAGAGCTGTAAGCCTGGCCTGACCCACGTTCCCGCCCTAAGTCACCTGTTTGCAAAGATCTCTGCCTCCAGTTAGGTTTCAGGGTAACACATACTGGGAGCGCAGGTCTGAGAATTGGGAAGCCTGTTCTCTTTAGCCGGGCTGCGAGTTCGCTGTGAGGAGTCACTCCATCTCTGAGCCTCAGTTTCCACATCTGTAAAATGGGGGGGGAAGGGGGACGCAGGCCCTAACTCTCATGGTGGCTACAAAAGTGCTTCGTCAGCCGGGAGGTAGAAGGTTCACTCCTTCCATGTCAGTCGAGGCTTCATGTTAAAACCCCCCACCCCCCTGGGATATGTCCGCTTGCTTATTGTTGTCTATGCTTGTCCTTCATGATCCAGACGATGCTGGAGTGAGTAACGGCTTACACGAAGGGAGGGTTGGCGTTGCCCATTGGTACCATTGGTGCAGGTTTGGCCACTTGGGATCCAGAGTTCCTTCCCCCTGTTGTGTTCAAGGGAGGATTGGTTTCTGGGGAGACGTGGGCTAGCATCACTGATGTCTTCTTGTCCAAGCCCATGTGGCCCCTCGAGTGTGATGACTTCCCTGTGCTGGAGGCCCCTGCGGCCTGGCCCTCCCCAGTGAGCGCGGCTGAGCAGGCCCCAGGTCCCCGCTCTTCTCCTCCCCTCATGGGGGGTGGCTCTCCTCTGTCCCCAGAGCTCCGCTGCCCCCAAAGTGTTTGTCTCCCTGCCTCGCCCTCTGCCCTGAGCTCAGACTTGGAAAAGAGGAGCCCAAGCGGTGTCTTCAGAGCCCCTCTGCCTTCTGAACCCCGAGACGTGGGAGCCTGGGTCCAGGTGGGATGCGGGGATCAAGGGTGTGCCAAGGCTAAGATCCCCACGGCGAGCCCTGCCCCGCGGAAGTTCCTGACGCGGTTCCCAGTTTGTGTCTGAGCTGGTGTAGGCTGGGCCCACCTCTCTGTTTGAACTTGATCTCTTGCCTTGGAGTGGCAGCCAGACATGCCCCGGCCCCAGGAGCCTTCGCCGCCGTGCCCCCTTGCCTGGCCCCGAAGGAGCCGTAGTGTCCCCAGCGGGCCTCCCCCAGAGTGGCCGAGTGCACATCACCAGCCCTGCTCGCCCACCCGCCGTGACTGCTGGATGAAGTCATTCCTGGCAAGGGCGGCTGGCGCGGGCCCAGGGTAAACAGGCGTGGGGAGCTCGCTGGCGTGCCGCCGGGCGCCGAGGAGCTAGGGGTGCGGGGCCGCAGGCCTGCCCCTTCCAGAGCACCGTGCGCTCTGGCCTCGGGTGACCCCACGGTCACTGTGTCCCGCTCACAGGGTGCCTAACACAAGCCGGACGGCCTTCATAGTGCTGTTCGGGTCTTGTCGCCTAATCCTCACAACTGACCCATGAGAGAGATGTGCCGTGCTATTCCCGTTTTCCAGATGACAACACTGAGGACCCAAGTGATTATAAACTCTGGCAGGATCTAATCCGGCACCCTGGCCGGGGTTCTGGGCTCCCAACGGGCCTCTACCCGGCTTCTCACCATCTGTGCCCTGAGGGGCATGTCTCCTCTTGCTATTTCTCAGAGTCAGTTTGAGGTCTTAGATCCCTTCCCCAATATTTCTTCTCCCTCCATGAACTTTCTGACCCAGCCTCTTTCTCATTTGGGGGGCAGGGGGTCTTTATGGCATAGTGTCATGTAAGAGGATGAGAGAATCTGGGTTGGGGGGCACAGTCCGAGGTGTGGATCTCTGCTCTGTCTCGAGTCACCCTCAACGTCTGCATCTTTTAATTGGCCCCATTGGAGCCTCAACTTCTTCATCTGTTGAATGGGTCCATTGATTACCTTGCCTCACCCGCTCGTGTCTGCCTTATCTCTGTCAGAGCAGATGCTAAAGTAGCCCTGGTTTCCCCCCACCCCATCATCTCAGGGGACCCCCTCGCCTCTTTCTTTGTTGAGGCAGACAAACGTGAGGATGCTGGAAGTGCGCGAGGCCTGGGCGGGGCCTCGGCTTCCTGGGCCTGGTCCACGTTGTCTGGGCAGCTGCTGCTCTTGACTCAGGGAACAAAGGCAAGAGGAAGGTTTGCTTGGTGCAGGAAGGAAGGGAGGGGGAGAGCCTCGGGCCTTCCCGAAGGAAGCCCAGCTCTCTGCAGCCCTGGCTGCTCCGGCTGGCTCTAGTTTGTCCGGGCTTAGTTGGAAGAGTTATTCGGAGCTTCTGACTCTGCCGGCCCTCGCAGGGCACTGGGGGTCAGGCTTGCGGGTGGGTCAGTTCACCAGGGCCATGCGGAGCAGAGGTGGTTGATGCGGTGGGGAGCCTGCTTCTGAGGTGTTGGGGCTGGTGGAGGGGTGGGGAAGGCTGGGTGCCTTGCCGCCCCATCCCGCTGCCCGCGCCTCACCAGAATTGCCCTGCACTTAGCACAGAAATGCACCCAGCTGAACCCGGGCGGCTCCAGGCCTCAGTGCCCAGGAGTCGGATAGCAGTGCCTGTGATGAGTGGGGGTGCATCTGCCGGGGGCGTGTGGGCTCAGGATCCTTTCTTGGGCACGTCTTACCCCGAGTCCAGACTTTGTCTCCTGTCCCCTGGTCTCGGGGTCTCACCGCAGGTCTGTGCTGATATGGCGCGACCCCGCAGTGGCCTCTCATGACCTTCTGTGTTCATCTTGGCCAGCGGCTCCGGTGCTCGCTTGCCCCGCATCGGCTTGCAACATGCTGATGCCGGTGGGTGGGGGGGACGGGGCCCCGGGCCTGCTCTCACTCCCGCGCGAGGCCCATCACCGCTCGGCGCTCCCCTGTGCGTCGTCCTTTCTGTTACCCAAACGCAGCAGCGCCGACCTTGTGATTCCAGGGCAAGCTGCCTGTCCTGCTGCTGGGCCGCTCCTCGGAGCTGCGGCCGGGGGAGTTCGTGGTCGCCATCGGGAGCCCGTTCTCCCTTCAAAACACCGTCACCACTGGGATCGTCAGCACCACCCAGCGTGGCGGCAAAGAGCTGGGGCTCCGGAACTCGGACATGGACTACATCCAGACAGACGCCATCATCAACGTGAGCCCTGTGGGGTCGGGCGGGCGTTTGGAAACCTGGGCTTAGGAACCGGGGCTGGAGCCAGGATCCTCAAGGTGGCGGCCAAGGCGTTGCCTTTGAACCCCTAGAGCAGGTGAGGCCGAGGGCTGGTCCTCAACCTCCACGATCTCCAGGGACTTCTGGGAAGGGGACTTCAGATACGCCAAGGTCTGCAGCCCAGGGGAGCTCCCCACCCCACTGGAGGGGCTGTGGCTCCGCTGCCGCCAGGCCTGTTGGTGGAGCCGAGTTTGAGGCTCTGCAGGAGGGCGTTCACCTGGTGCAGGTGCTGTAGCCCCTGAGGTCATCGCCCTGCCTTGGGGTGCAGTCTGAGTGTCAGGCCCAGACTATTCGATGTCTAAGGAGGCCAGGCCTTCTCATCAACGGAATCTTTTATAAACCACATTTTTTCCTCTTTGGCTGTCTCCTTACAGGATTGGCATTTCTAAAAAGCAATGTGTTTCCCCCTGCATCTGTCTAATAAATAAGAAGCAGTGTGTTTTGTGCATTTACTGCCCTAATAGGTTTTACTCCCCAACTTTTCTTGTGATCCGCATGAACTAATGGAAAAAGAACAAACCATGTGGATTTCCAGCCCCAGCAGCGAAGCAGAGACCGCATAGGTGGGGGCCGTGCAGATTTGAAACATTGGGGCTGGCAGGCAGCCAGCCTGTTCCAGCAGAAGGAAGTTGTGTTGGGTGTTTGAGGGAAGTTATAGTTGGCCTCTGGGCTTTGGAGCCAAAAGAAAAAAAAATTTCCCATTTATGGCACATCTAAAACTTTCTGAAATTGTTTAAGGTCCCTTTTCCCAGCGACCTATTAGGATGACAGGAAAAAATACAAGAAGAGAGCCTGTTAGGCAAGGAGATCCACAGAGCCGTTAAAAGACATAAACTGATAACCTTTTAATTTTTGTTTGATTTCAGTATGGAAACTCGGGAGGCCCATTAGTGAATCTGGTAAGGCCTCTCTTTTTTTTTAAATCTATGTACATTTTTGGGGGGTTTTCTTTTGTTGTTGTTTTTTGCTTTCTTTTCAGACAGGAACTTGCCACAGCGCATAATCTGATTTGTTTAAAGTGACATCTGTGAATCTGTACTGTGTCCTTACAAACTACCCTTCTTATCTTTTCTGGAAAGAGTAAGGCACGCGGCAGTCGGGGCTGAAGTGATGCCCGCAGACACACTTGGGTTTTAGAGCTGCAAGTAAACGCAGTGGAACTCAAGTCCAACTCAGGAGCAGCCAGAGGGGGAGGCCTTTATTCTGAAGGTGTTAGCGGTTCTGGCCTGTCCCAGAAAGGCACGGCCTTCAGATGAGGTCTCCAGGCCGCCACACAGGCTGGCTTGGCTCAATCACGGTCTTTGTCTTGGCCAGAAGCCCTCCCTTAAGACCTGGCTGAAATGAGGAGTTGCCCCCGCTCACAGAGATGTCACTTAAGTCTGCAGTTAAATACAGAAGCATGAAAAGGGAGGCCTTAGGATCTGCCAGAGTGAGGCCCATGCAGCTCAGGGGTCATCCACCCCTATCCTCCTGTCCTTCGATGGGAAGTTGAGGCCGTTTTTAGCGAGGCCCTGGGTGGCAGCACCTCCTGGAAGGTTCTTGGTGTCGGGGACCGAATTCTTAATGTAGCAGGAAGTATACGAGAAGGGAATTTATAGTCACTTGGCAGTTGCCCCTTCTCAGCCTGAGCTGAACGAACCATTCAACAGAGGCGTGCAGAAGAACAGTGAGGGGGGCTTCTTATTCCGCGAGTAGTGTTTGCCCAACTAGGAATCTGTCTTGAATTGGAGCCCACCCTGTAGACTGTCTCCCTCCGAGATTTGAAGCCGGTCTGTGACAAGCAGGGGAAGCGAGGCGGGGCCTTACCCTGCAGCCCCCATAACATCCTGGCTGCTGAGATAGCAGAGATAGCACTACATTTTCCTGGTAACCCCTAGGCGCTAAGGTTGTCCCCCTGGGTATCAGTAGCAGAATCTTAAGATCATGGGAAATGGAAGAAGCCCAAGGCTGTGAACAGCCCCCTAAAGGACTTTGAGGTTTCGGAGATATTCCCTGTGAAAGGAGCAAAGGAGCACCTTGAAAAGAGCCTCTTGAGGCTGTTTTTTGCGGCATGGTGGTCCCAGAGGGCGGAGCCTGGGATATGTTGGATCCCCCATTGCTGAGCGTGGCTCATGTGGCCCAAGCAATGCCTCTCCCCCCTGTGGCCCCAGGTCCCCCTCCTCCCAGCACTCCCCCCCCCCCCATTCAGCAGCTCAAAGATTTCCTTCATTACAGATGATCTGTTCGCTTTGGGTGCGGGCCTTCTGGTAAACCTCTGTGGATTCAGCAGGCTGTTTCCATCTTGCCTTTCAGGATGGCGAAGTCATTGGGATTAACACTCTGAAGGTGACAGCTGGAATCTCCTTTGCAATCCCATCGGATAAGATTAAAAAGTTCCTAACCGAGTCCCACGACCGACAGGCCAAAGGTAAAGTACGGCCCCGCGCAGCCGCAGGTGGTTCAGGTGGGGCCGGTCACACGCCTGCATGTCAGCCAGGCCTTTCGTTCAGATTGAGAAGGAAAATGGGATGCATGTTGTTAGGCTCCTGGAATTGGGTTACAGATGTGTGACCCTTTTTGGCCATGAATGTTTCGTGTGGTTCAGTCTCATACGTACCAGGCAGGTTCCTTGGTGATTTCTATACATCATTTTATTTCATTATGTTCCTTTGCCCTCTCTGAAGGGTAGTATGAGTCCCATTTTGCTGATGAGAAAAACTGAGAGTCAGGGAGACCGTTCATTCCACAAATGTTTGTTGACCCAGCTGCTTGGGCTGAGGCTGGGGGTTCCATGGCTCCACAGGGTCCCCGGCATATGTGATGTTTATACGCTGCCTTGGGGAGAAGGGAGGGTGACAGAAGACAAACAGGCAAGATTTCAGATACCGATGATGCATCCCTGAAAATGAAGCAGGGTGGTGAGCTGGGGGAGTGCCCGGCGAGGGGCATTCCACACCAAGGAACAGCAGATTCAAGGGCTCCATTGTGGGCACAGCACACACGGTGAGTGGGTCACGTGGCTGGAGTGCAGTGAAGGTCAGGTCGCACAGGTGGACGTGGAAAGCGGTTAGCCAGGGGCACGGTGACTTGACCTCTGTGCCCTGGTGGCCGTGGGGAAGGCCTTGGGTTGTACTGAGAACAGGGAAGGTGGACGACTTTGGAAAGTCATTGCCGTGGCTGCGTGGAGACTCCACTGGAGAGGCTGGGTGGATGTTGTAGGCTTACGTGAGACACACCGGGGTGGGATGCAGGGCTCAGATTCTGGATTTATCAGATACGGGGGTGAGTCAAAGAGGAATCAAGTATCACTCTTCGGTTTTTGGCCATTAACAGAAGTGACAGGACTTTCCCCAGGTGCCATGGCAGGTAAGGGTCTGGAAGGATTTGACCCACATCGCCAGTGTACGCCCTGGGGGCCCTGACTTTACACTGGAGGGATCGAGCCTCACAGCTCCTGGTGCCCCAGTGTAGCTGCCGACTGGGCTGACCTGTTGTCTTTTTGTTCTCACACAGGCAAAGCCATTACCAAGAAGAAGTATATTGGCATCCGAATGATGTCGCTCACATCCAGGTGGGTAAGCGGGACATCTCGGTCTGTACCTTAAACTTAAACCTGAGCTTTGGAAGGCTCACACTGGCACCCTGAAAAGAGAAACCTCCCGCTGCCTTCAGCATCTCAGTTTCTGGTTATAATTGAGAAACATCAGGAAAGAGCGGAGGAGCCATCATTCCCCTGGGCCTCTGGTTTTATGCTTCATTTTTGTTTTTTGTGTGTTTGGAGGGAACAGGTCCTTCCTTCTAGAAGATTCTATCCTCCTCTTTAAAGGCAGGCCTGAACAGTGGGGCGTGTTGGTTGCTGTCTCTCGTGCTTTCCTTTTACCACTTGTTCCGTTGAAACCCACATTCCAGGAGTGCCCCAGCACCTCCCTCAGCCCAGAGCACCCTGCCTTTCGGGAGCACGGCTGCGTGTGGGCTGTGGCTGCCGGAATGCTGGGTCAGGTTTGTTTGTCGGTGGTGGAAGTCATGGCTTGTGGCTGCCAGGCTTGCAACATACTGGTGTTTTACCCTGGATGGAAAAGTCTGGTATCATCATATGAGTCCTGGTAACTAAGGGCACGGTGGCAACTCTCATAGGTAAACTTGTAGGTATAGTCAGCAAAGAGCAGAACATACGAATGTAGACATTAACATATTAGTTATCATCATTAATTTACTCTTAGTTCATTGTGACTATATTACTATAGTTTAGATGCATAGTACGAATGGTGGTGTCATCTTTAGCATTCCAGAATGAGGACTCAAATATGAATCAGTTACCTGTCTTGGAACTGTGGGCGACAGAGGCATGGGGAAGGAGCATACACCCTGGCTTCTGGCTTCCTGAGTTCTTTCTCAGCTCTGCGACTTCCTGGCTAATGACCCTGGAAATGACTTGACCTCTGTGCCTTAGTTTCCTCCTCTCCAGGAGAAGGATAACAGTGCAGGCATTTTGGTGTGTGGTGAGGACTGGGCAACTGAACATGTGTCCAGGCTTGGATCCACAGGGGATGGCAGGGGTCACTAACCACAGTGACGCCAGCCACTGTATTTATCCCACGTTTGCTCTGCACCAGGCACTGGGCCAGGTGCTGTGTCCGGACCATCTTACCTAATCCTTGAAACGACCCCTATGTCATAGAGTATTCTCATTATTCCTGTTTTGTAGGCAAGGAAGCTAAGGCACAGAGAGGTTAAGCAGCTTCCCAGGGTCACACAGAAAGTGGCAGAGCTGGGGCTCCTAACCCAGGCAACAGATATACCGTATTCACTCCTTAAGTTATAATAGCTACTATTAAATCATTAGTAAAATTAATAATAATAATAATGATAAAGCACTGCCCTTCCTGTTAGCCAGTACATCTTTGACTTTAGTAGACAGATACGTGAGGCAGAAGCCAAGCTCCTCGAGGTATTTTATTTCAGACTCAGGGATCAGGAGGAGAGTCTGGGTGAGAGCAGAGTCTCAGCCAGCAGGGGACCCCTTGTGACTTGGTGTTCACACAGGTGTTTTCCTTCCGAGCAGCAAAGCCAAAGAGCTGAAAGACCGTCACCGGGACTTCCCAGATGTGCTTTCAGGAGCATATATCATCGAAGTCCTTCCTGATACCCCAGCAGAAGCGTGAGTTAGAATTATTTTCTCTTTGCCTGATATCCCGGGGCTTCCTGGGGGTGGTCGGGGGAGGCTGTGTTCTCATACCAGCTCAGGTGGTCGTGAGGATCCTTGATAAAAGGGTTGGACATCCTTGGTCAATCCCACCAGCCAGGCCTTCGGACCTGGTTCAGCTCAGGACTCATCAGCAAAAGGATGCTTCCCATCTTCAAAAGTCCTCGCTTCCTGAGAGGTCCTTCAGGTGCAAAGAGCAGTGTCCGACTCTTCATGCGTCTCTGGGTTAGGCCTGGCTGGGGAGGGAGGGTTTAAGGAGCAGTGTCCCTGAGATCTTGGGCAGTGGTCCCGTCCTAAGCCTCCGGAAGGACATCTGTCCTGTAGAAGCCTTCTCTAATTCTGTCTGTTACTGATTAGGCCATACCTGTCCACACTTCCAGAAGAATAACACCTCAAAGTAACATGAAAAGAAGTAACTCAACCGGCAGTCAGCACTTCTTACCTCTATTGACGTAATATGCAGACAGAAGAACTAGATCAGGGGCCTGCCTGCAAGCCGTTCCCTGGGGCCCAGATCTGGCCTGCTGTCTGCTCCACTTTAATATGACCCACGGGCAAAGTGTAGATTTTGCCTTTTTAAGTGACTAAAAAATAGCTTCAAGAAGAATATTTTCTTATGATACATAAATATTATACGAAGCGGACATTTCAGTGTCCCTAAGTGAAGTCTACTGGAGCACAGCCATGCTCGGTAGTCATATGCTGCCTACAGCGGCGTTAGGGCTACAGCACTAGCGTTGAGTTGTGATGGGTGCCATATGGCCTGCAAAGCCCAGAATATTCCCCACCCAGCCCTGTACAGAGACAGTCTGCTGATGCTGTGCTAGGCCATTAAAAGAGCTTACGTAATCGCTTATTTGACACCGTCATACCCAAGATCTAAAGTTACAGCAGCAATAACACAAAAGAAGGCCTCATAACGGAACCATTCCACCTGTTCCTTCGGGGACTGCCCTCTGAGTTGTGATGCCCATTACAAGCAAGCTGGCCACAGTCATGATACATGGTAGATGGTCTATGGCATATCCTTGCCTCCTTTGGGGTCAGTCTGTCGTCCGATCATACAAGCACCAGGAAGCATTTCTGCAATGGACAGGACTGATGACTTGGCCTAAAACTCTCAAAAGGAAATAATGCAGTCCATTGGTAGTTTAAGCCACTCTCGCGTAAGTTCGCCGCTACCCCACCCGCCATGCTCAGGGCTTCTAGGTTCTAAGCTGTGGCTCTGTCAATGGTCACTCGAGTCCCTTTCATGGCAGTTAGACCTGGAGGAACGGACATGTTACAACTGTGTTTCCCCTTGTGTTACAGGGGCGGGCTCAAGGAAAATGACGTCATAATCAGCATTAATGGACAGTCGGTGGTCTCCGCCAATGACGTCAGTGACGTTATTAAGAAGGAAAGCACCCTGAACATGGTTGTCCGCAGGGGCAATGAAGACATTATGATTACGGTGATTCCTGAAGAAATCGACCCGTAGGTAGAGGCATGAGCTGGATTTCATGTTTCCCCTCAAAGACTCTCCAGTGGACGATGCGTGATCACTCTGGGCTGGTGGCACAGGACACTCAAGACTTTGGACCACCACGTTCCTTGTTCAGCAGAAGCACCCCGGCCAACAGAATCCTCCTTGATAGTTTTCAGGCGAAACAAATGTAATGTCATAGATCCGTAGGCAGAAGCTCGCCCTTCTGTACTCCTATGTATACAGTGCGCTTTTCCTTGCCGGCTTGGACTGTTCCTGCTTAGACAGTCAACATCTGTCTCTTCCTTTAACCGAGTCATCGTCTTAGTCGAACTAAGGCCGTTGATATAATGCATAGATGGAGGAAGGCCCCACGGGAGCCCGAATGGTACTGGGCATGTTTACGCTTTCCTCCCGGTCAGCACCCAGAGGAGATTGACGCCGGAGACCACAGGCCGGTGAGCATTGGCTTCCCAAACGGCCAGAGTTGCCAGTTAGGAACCTCTTCAGAACTGGGGGCACAATGAGTTTGAGCTATTAAAGTACTTCTTCATACTCTGCCTTTTGGCTTGCTTCTTTCCCCTTTCCTGGGAACAGCTGGTTGGTGTCCTTTGAAATGAATAAATGTAAGGTCAACGGCTCCTCATTAAACCACATTGTCCACGCAGGCTTGAGCTTGCAGGCTTACCAGTGATTTCCAAATCATCCTGTGGGGTTTACCAGCATTACTAACAACTGTGCTTGGCCACTCTGGCTTCATCAAATAGGGTTTGAGGACAGTCGTACTTGCATCTGGAACTTTTTAAACTGATGAGAGTTTGTTGACCCCGTATATCATACAATCAGTCAACAGAGATTTTCTGGGCTTCTGCTCTGTGCCAGACATGGTGCTCAGGATAGAGGAATCAGTGCAGAGGAGGATGGACCCAGGCCTTCTGTGACCCAAGAACTCTCCTGTCTTAAGTCCCCAGAAACTACAGGCTGAAGCTGATTCCAGTTGTCCTGGGCTCTGACCTAAGAACTAGACTGTAAGCCTCGAGAGGGAGAGGGGGAGAGCAGGGCTCCCCTCGACATGTTCTCAAACAGGTGCAACTGTAAGCAGCTGGAGGCACCTCTATCTCTATGAAAGCTTCCAAGAGTGGAGGCTGGACCCATGTAGACTGTCGCATAAATTTAGTTTAGAAGTTGACACAGGGCTGCGTCCCTGCGGAGAGCACACACCAGGGAGGAGGCTTTTTCTACCAGGAGTGGAGAGTGAGGCTCTCCACTTGTCAGCTGTAAAAAGGGGGACCTTACACAGGATGGAGGATGGCTTCCCTAGACGGAAAGCCTAATCCTTCCTGGACCAGGAGATCTCCAAGGTCCAGTCTGTAACTGAAGAGGCTGTAGAAGAACAAAGGCCCAAGTTCAGTGTAGGGGAAATCGATTTAGCAAGACCCTCATCACTAGTGGCACCAGGCAGCAGAGTGGCTGTGTGCCTCACAACCCTGGTGGGTCCCTTCACTGTCTGTTTAGATGACCTTGGAAGGTCAGAAGGATCCAGTAAGTCCTTTCATTCCTGGGCGTGAGTTTTGCATTCCCTCCCTCTCCCCATAAGGTGATGACTGAGAGAATGGTTCCATCCCCAGATGTTTCTCCCGTGGGCCTGCTCCTCCGGGCGGGCCCCAGGGCTGAGGTGCCACTGCAGGTGGGGTGGGCGCTCTGTGTGGCGTCCAAGGCAGCGGCAGCCCCGGCCGGAGCCCGTCTGTCTCCAGCCTGTCATCCACTAGGGAGATCACAGAAGGTTCTGCTGGAAGGAATCAGCCTGGAGGCCATGGCACAGGCCTCTGTAAACACGGAGCAGCAGTTCCTGAAGGGCCACGGGACCCTGGTGGGGTTGGAGTGTTGCCTGCACATGTGGCCATATACGAGGTCTCAAAGATGGCCGCTTGGTGCACTCTTGACATAATGTGCTCAGTTACGTGGCTGCACTGACCTGTGGTACCGGTGTCCTGTGGGGGCTGTTTACCCGACTACCCTGCGTTCATACCACAGGCTTTCACAGGCCCTCTTAGGACAGCTGTTTCCTCTTTAAAAAAAAAATTTTTTTTAATGTTTATTTATTTTGAGAGAGAGAGAGGGAGACATGAGTGTGAGTGGGGGAGGGCCAGAGAGAGAGAGGGAGACACAGAATCCCAAGCAGACTCCAAGCCCTGAGCCATCAGCACAGAGCCTAACATAGGGCTTGAACCCACAAGCGAGATCATGACCTCAGTCGAAGTTGGATGCTCAACCAACTGAGCCACCCAGGTGCCCCTGTTTCCTCTTCTTGTTTTGGGTTCTGATGGTGGTTTTGGCAATACTAATTATCCTTAAAGCCTGGGAGGCAGAGCTGAGTTGAAGGGGCATCGGTTCTGGAGCTAGATAAATGTGGGTTCAGATTTCAGATCCGTGGTCCGCATCCTACTGGCTGTGTGACCTTGGAGCAAGTTACTTAACCGCTCTGTGCCTGTTTTTCCATCTGTGCTTCGTCCTATGGCTGTTGTGGGGAGCAACAGTTAATGAGTTAATACACGGCACACAGTGAGCATTCAATAAATAGGAGTAACATGGGTGTTCACGGATGTCTTCGAGCCTCAGTTTCCCCCTCGGTAAAGTGGGGAATAATAACAATGTCCCCCCTTGCCCTGGGGTTGTGCGGGTTAACCGTGAGGGCACGCGCTTCTAGATAAGTATAGCTGTAAGTATAGCTGTTCTTGTCTTTGTTGTGATTAGCCTGTCATCCCTCTGGTTCTCAGTTGACAGCTTGAATAGTTAACATCTGTTGGGTGCTTGCTGTGTGTCAGACATCGGGCGGAGCACTTTGCATTCATTAGCTGCTCAGTTCTCAGATCAGCCCTGAGGTGGATGCTATATTTACCTCCTTTGACAGGTGAAGAAATTGATGCCCAGAAATGAAGCATCTGGCTCAAGTCATGGAGCTAATAAGCAGGTGGCTGTGACCTTCACCCTGGAGGTCTGAGCCCATCGTCTCTGTGCGGCACTACCTGCCCACCTTTACTCCTTGGGACTAAGGCTCCCAGTCCCTCCGTCTCGGGCAGGTCTGGGTCCATCTCCACTTCTAGAAGGTGGTCATGGGGGCCTGCAGCCTGCTTGGTCTGTGGTTCCTCCAGAGCCTTTCAGACCCCTCCAGGGTCCCCTAACAGCCCCGCTGGCCGGGGGGCTTGGCAGCGCCCCCTTCTCTGTCCCCCTAGGGGTTCCCGCTCCCCACACCTCTCCCAGTCTTGGCTCTGTGGGTCCAGTCCCTGCTCCCAGCTTTCGTGAAACCTGGAGCGACACCAATCGGCCCGTTTACGTGGCTTGGCTGGTCCCCATCCAAACCTACCAGATACTTCCCTAGATGCACGGGCCAGGAGAGAGGCCACAGCATGAAGGGGTCTCCTCACCGTCTCTTCTGGGGCCCAGCTGATGGGTGCTGTGCCCAGAAACTGTATGTGGCCCCCGTCTTTTCTGGCTCCATTTCTTCCACTGCAAATTTTGCAGAACTGCTTGTATCTGGTGGGCATGGTGAAGAGCAGCGCGTGGTTTTATTAAAACTTACGCGGTGCTTGTCTTCACCTGGTTAGCACCTCAGACAGGCCTGAGCCTTGGACGGCAGTATTTTCATTGGCCGGCGAGGGCACTTGGCCCCTTTCGGCAAATGCCACTAGAGTGAGGCCAACCTGAGGTGGTGTCAAAGGGGGCATATATCTGGGTAAATGGGCCAGTGCAGGTTCAAGGTTACTATGTGAAAGCTGCCTTCTCCTCTGAAGGTGGTTCCAGGTGAGGCCAGAGGTGTGGTAGTACCCGTATGGCACACCGGCTTTTATTATGTTCTGCCTCCCTGGGTCCATGGGCTCCAGAAACTCCCTGGAGCACTGGGCTGAGCAGGTGGTAAGGCTCAGTGCAAAAGCGTTTTAAAAGTGAGCTGATGTCTGGATGTCACTCTCAGCTGTCCTGGTGATGTTGATGCAGGTGGGCTGGAGGGTGAGCCTGCCGTCATGGCCGCTCTCTGCCTCACGCCCCTCTCTGCCTCACGCCCCTCACGTCTGGGCAGCTCCTTCTTGCCCTGAGACCGCCTGGGCTCTCCGTCTCTGTATGGCTGCAGCTGTCTCCCCGGGCCAGTGTCGGGCCGCACGCCCTCCCCAGCGCTCCCAGAGGGACCGGACCCCACACAGCTCTAACGTACCCTCCCTAGAACTGACTTGTGAGCTATGACTGCCACGTGGGGCCAACAGAACCGTCAGGATGGGACTCGGGAAGCCAGTCTCCTGTTTTAAAATATGTGCTGTTGGTTACAGTTCAGAGCCCTCCCCGCTCCGCCATGCACCCAGCACAGCTCACAGAAAGGAAATCTGGCTGCCAAGCCCGAGGCCAGTTCTTGGAATCGAATACTCCCTGCACGTTGAAGCCCATATAGACGGGCCCCTGTCTTTGCAGGGTGCTGGGACCAGTTCTACCTGAGCCAAATGGGCCTCGGACCCTGTCTGTGTCCTTCATCTGGGCCCCAGTTGGGCTGAGTCATTGTTCCCACAGGGGACTGGCCATGGCCTTCCGGTACTGCCATCAAGATGTGGGTGGAGCGCGCACAGAGCCGAGGTCTTCCTGCCCCTTGGCAGCTGTTTTATTTAGCACTTTTTTTTTTAGCACTTTTAAAAGTGATTGTCTCAGTGCGGTGCCTGCCAAGGATCAGCTAAGATCAAATGAAGTAAACACTAGCGATTGCATTTTTCCTTAAAAACAACTAAAACACAGCTCAGATTCTTTTTGGAAATGGATTTCTGTCCAGTGTGCCTCACTGGGTCAGGTAAGATCCTCCGCGCCCACTGGCTGAGGCACACACACTGCCTTTTAGGCCCTCTCCTCCTCCTCCTCCTCGGGCACCCCTGCGGGCAGGGTCATCGCCGCCATCAGCGTCACCGGCTACAAGAGTGCGCTGTGTGCACGCTGTCTCACAGCCACCCGATGATGCACGTGTTGTTAGAATCCTGTTTTACAGATGAGGACGCTGAGGCACAGAGCACTGAATGACAAGCCTGAAGTCACCCGGCAAGGGGGAAGGTAACGCGGGTGCATTGGAATTGAGATGTCCGGCTCTGGAGTCCTCTCTTTCAGCCACTAGGCCTTAATACACTTTTGCTGTGGGCGCCTTCCTGCCCCTTGGCAGCTGTTTTATCTAGCACTTTTATGTATTTATTTATTTTCCACTTTTTTTTTTTTTTTTACAAATAGTTTATTGTCAAATTAGTTTCCACATAACACCCAGTGCTCATCCCCACAAGAACTCCCCTATGACCCAGCAATAGCACTGCTAGGAATTTACCCAAGGGATACAGAAATGCTGATGCATAGGGGCACGTGTACCCCAATGTTCATAGCAGCACTCTCCACGATAGCTAAAACATGGAAAGAGCCTAAGTGTCCATCAACAGATGAATGGATCAAGAAGATGTGGTTTATCTATACCATGGAATACTACACGGCAATGAGAAACAATGAAATCTGGCCATGTGTAGCAACATGGATGGACCTTGAGGGTGTTATGCTGAGCGAAATAAGTCAGGCAGAGAAGGACAAATATCATATGTGTGCACGTATAGGAGGATTAGGAGGAACTTAACGGAGGACCAAGGGGGAGAAGAAGGGGCGGAAATGGTGGGGGAAAGGGAGAGAGGCAAACCATGAGAGACTCTTGAATGCTGACAAAAACTGAGGGCACTTGTGGGGATATTTAGCACTTTTAAAAGTGATTGTCTCAGTGCGGTGTGTGCCAAAGATCAGCTAAGATCCTTGTTACAGAGGGACCTCTGTAACAGAATTTTCCATTGGACCATCTCTGAAGCGGTAAAGAAAAGCTGGCTGCGCACAGGCTCCATGGCTGGTTTATAAGCATGACTTTGCAAAACTAGAAAGCGCCCCCTCTGTTTCATGGGCATCACCCCCGTGAAAGGTCATAAACACTGGGGGCGATAAGGAGCCTGTGGGGCCCCGTCAGCACCCATCCGCAGGAGGCCCAGGCCCTGCACGCTCCCAGTGGGCCTGCCTGTCTTGTGCTTTTCGCATTGTGCTCTCTCCCAATGGGCCATTAGAGAGGGAACACAGGATCTGAGACCATTTCCAGAGTAAAAATGTGCTACGCTGTCTAAGGCCCTGCACAGTGGATACTGAGCATAAAGAATGCGTCCTCGAGGGGCGCCTGGGCAGCTCAGTCGGTTAAGCATCTGATTTCAGCTCAGGTCATGATCTTCCAGTTTGTGAGTTCGAGCCCCATGTCAGGCTGACAGCTCGGAGCCTGGAGCCTGCTTCAGATTCTGTGTCTCCCTCTCTCTCTGCTCCTCCCCTGCTCTCACTCTGTCTCTCAGTCTCTAGAAAATAAATAACCATAAAAAAAAAAAAATAACCATGAGGTTTCTTGGGTCCTAGAAACCTCAAGAAAGAGAGTGTTAATGAATCAGTTATGTAGAACTCAAACCTCCTCAGAAATCAAGAACCCTCAACTGTGAGAGCTATTTTCTGGCCTATTTTCTTTGTCCCTTCCCTCATAAATTAATTGCACTGACATTAATAACTGGAATCAACAGGGGCACCTGGGTGGCTCAGTCGGTTAAGCGTCCGACTTTGGCTCAGGTCATGATCTCGTGGTTCATGGGTTTGAGCCCCGCATCGGGTTCTGTGCTGACAGCTCAGAGCCTGGAGCCTGTTTCAGATTCTGTGTGTGTCTCTCTCTCTGTACCTCCCCCGCTCATGCTCTGTCTCTCTCTGTCTCAAAAATAAATAAACTATAAAAAAATTAAAAAAGAAAAAATTGGAATCAACAAAGGTGGAGTCGACATGGAAGATTCTGAGCTGCTTTCTTGCTTTAATGAAAGTAGATCACAGTGAATGGAGGTTTCCAGAGAACGTTCTGTCGAAATACGGCGACCGAGTTAGGGGCTTGTTGAATCTGTTTTACTTTCCCCTTGGTCATGCACCCGTTCCTGTGACTTTTCTCCCGCACTGATTATGTGCCCAGCACTATGCCAAGCCTTTACAGCCACCATCCCAGCGAATTCTGAATTCGTGACTTGTGGCCCCCCCTTCTCAGAGGAGGAAACCGAAGCTCAGAGAGGTGGCTTTCCTTGTTCAATGACACACAGCCATAAAAGTCAGAGCAGAGAGTGGAAAGCGGGATTCTTCTCCAGAGCCCCTGAGTTGGTTCCCAGGGCAGCAGCCATGGTGCATCCTTTGGAGGGGGCATCTGCAGAATCCCGTGCTGGCTGCCTCAGGGGTCTGAGCCCCGAGCCCTGTCCCTGTGCTGGATTAAGGTGGGGAGGGAGGCAAACATTTGTCAGCCACCGTTTCCTCATCTGTACACATTACTTTAAGTGTGTTAAGCTGAAAACCTGCAAAGAGTAAAAACACTGAAAGACAACGGGGAAGAAAACACGTCCACGCAAAATCCTGCATACGGATGTTTATAGCAGCTTTATTCATAATTGCCAAACCTTGAAAGCACCCGAGATGTCTGTCAGTAGTCAAATGGATAAATAAACTGTGATACATCCAGACAGGGAAGTTTTATCCGGTGCCTAAAAGCAATGAGCAATCAAACAACACTTAAAAGACGTGTAAGAACTTTCTGAGTGAAAGAAGCCAATTTGTAAAGGCTCCGTACTGTACCATACCAACTGTATACCATTCTGGAAAGGCAAAACTATGGAGACAGGGGGAAATAAAGTCAGTGGCTGCCATGAGTTAGTGAGGAAAGAGGGATGAGTGTCTTTTAGGGCAATGGAGCTATTCTATATGATACCAAATGATGGACACACACATTTGTCCAAGCCCATAGAATCTATGACATCAAGAGCGAAGGCTAGTGAAACCATGGACTTTGGGTGATGAGGACATGTTAGCGCATGTCCATTCGTTGTCACAAATGTCCCACTCTAGTGAGGGATATTGGAAATGGGGGTTGGTGGGGGAGAGGTCCCTGGGAACTCTGAACTTCCTCTTCAATTTTGCTGTGAACCCAAAACTTCTCTAAAAAAATAAAGTCTATGAATTAAAATTCAAAACCAGACTTCTGAACGATATGCAGCAGTTCCGTGAAACCTCGTGGCCATGGTGACGGCATAGGTGTGTCCACTAGGGGGTGAACTGGCCTCATGAAACTCAGGGAGGGGGGGGCGGGGCGGGGGAGGGACCTGGACTTGAAAGGGAAGGATGTCTGGAGGGAGCAGCCAAGAGAGGGGGATCTGTGGGCAGCACTGTGAGGCTGGAGGAGACGTTGAGCCCACCACATCTCTGCCCCTTCCCAGCCCCTTCCCTTGTGTGTTACACACGGACCGCATTTACTTGTTTATTGCTTGTTTCTCCTGCTAAAGTATAAGCCCCTGGGCGATCAGGGACCTTACCTGCGGACTCTCCCCAGCCCCATACTCGAGAAGAGTGTCTTAGGCGAGGCACACGAGAGCGGGGGCTGGACAGGAGCGGCTGCAGAGAAATGTCTACACATCTTGCCTATTCCTATGGGGAGCACGCTGCAGCCTCTGGCTCCCTGCTCTTTGAAATATGGGACTCTTTTAGGATCGAAGGGGCAGGGGAGCATCACTTAGTCGCAGGAGCACCTCTTCGCTCTTCAGTCTGGGTGTCTTGTTTCCTCTCCTGCTGTATTTCCCTTCCTTGGTCATAGTTCTCTTTATTGCTGAGCATTTCTGCCATTTTTGAAGATTAGCAGGATTTAGTTTCCCCCGTGGCACTGGGCCGTGATCTGGTTTAAGCCAGAGTGCATTCACTCAGGGGGACACACCTGGTCTGAGGCCCCCCCGCCATGGGATCTTCTGACCCCACACACCCACCCGGGGCAGAGCCTGGAAACCTGCTTGCTAACAGGCGCTCTAGCTGAGAACTCAGGCCTGGGGACGCCAGTCCTGCTTCCTTCTCATGCTGGGAACCAAGGTGACACATTGATCTTCTCCAGGGTGGCAAATGTCAGGCCTGGAATGTTTATTTACAGTCATTTCTGCCTTCCTCTGTGCCCTCCCCGCCCCTCTCTCGAGGCCCCTGGGCCCCTGCCATCATCGGATAGTTTCTCAGCTCTGATGCCCCTTTCAGCGATGCTGAGCAAGCAATTCCCTCCCCTGGGGCTCTTGAGCCCTCACTGGTATTACTGGTGGAGGCTGCTGGGGTTCCCAACAGTGGGTGGGGGGAGAAACGGGGGCAAGTAAGGAGGAGGCGCCATCAAGCGCGATGGGCCAGCCCCGTGAGGCAGAGGGGGGAGCCGAGCAGAACTGGGTCAGAATCCACTTGCTGAGAATGGTTTTAGCCAGCATCTCAGGCGATGTGGGAGACGTTCTCCAGTCGGCTCAGGGCTCCGTGTATTCCTGTCTGTCTCTCAGTGAGCGAACACTCATCTGCCTTCTAACCCAGTGTGATGACAGTTTACACTTTGCTGTATTTGCTTTTTATCAATAAAAAATTAAACACCCTACAGACATATCTGAACTTTCCTTTGATTGCTTTCACCCAATCCCACGCTTCCTGCCTCTTCATCCCCCTTGTATTTGGTGTGTCATTTTTTCATATATTTATATATTACCTACGTATCTGTGAGCAGTGTGCATTGGTTTATGTGGGCTTTAGGAATTTCGTTAATGATATCTACTGTGTTTTATTCTACAACTTTTTTTTTTTACTCAGTTTTGTTCTTTGAGATCTATCCTGTGTGTGTGTGTGTGTGTGTGTGTATGTACACACACATAAAATACACACACATATTTCTGTTTTGCTCCATGTTAGTATTCTGTAATATGAATATGCCCCAGTTAATTTTTCTATGTCCTGAATGATGGACCTTTATGGTGATGGGGTTCAGTGCCTTGACCTGTAAAGTGGGAATCGCTGTACCTCTCTCACATTATGGAGACTATGTGGGGGGAGGTCACAGATGACAGTACCTTGCACGGCAGTTGGCCATAGAACCTCAAGACCTACAAGAGGGAATGATTCTCTGGCCCCAGGGAAGAGTGCTGTTGCAGGACATGCGCTGTGTTTAGTGTCTTCTCCAGTGTCCAGCCATGGTGACCTATCAGGTTGGCCCCATAAAAGGAGAATAAGGTCAACACAGAGCTCCACTCTGACACTGGAGGAAATATTAGGAGTCATCTAACCCAATTTCCTCCATGAGTGACCACCGTGGGCTGTCCACCCCTGCCTGCACCCCTCCATGAATAGGGAACCCCCAACCCTGAAGACAGTTCAGACTTGTATTGGGTCAAAAATTGGTGTCCCTGTAAGTTCCACTTTTTTGTCCCACTTCGGCTTGCTGGGGCCCCACAGCACGTTGCATATTTAATGGCAGCTGGTGTGCCCACCCCCGCCCCAGTCTTTCATCCTCTAGACTAACGTCCCACTTTAGAAAGGACATGGAGCTCTCCTGTGATAGGCTCTCTCATCCACTTGGCATCCCGGCCATCCTCTGAACGTGTCCCTGTTCCCAATCTTAGGTGGTGTATTCCTGGCTGAGTTGAGCTCCAGCTGAAATGTGTGGGCCTGTAGAATATACCAGAAACAGTATGAGGTAGCCTCTGTGGGTGCTTTTTGTTTTAAGTACAGACAACATTGTACTGAACACCTGCTGGCATTTCTCCTTCATGTCCTGTCCCCATTCACAACTTTGCTTGGAACTGTCCCTTCGTCCAGTTCACATGGAAACTGGGATGGGCGTCTAAGCAGCCTCTCAATCAGTGCAGCCTGCCTGCTTCCTGGCACAGGGCCCCGCTCCCACTGGCACCCACTCTTTGATGAAGACAGCGAACACTCAACCCGGGGTAGCTTGCACTTAAAAGCTGTGTCAAGTGCTGCCTTTTCACTTGTGGCCTTTTTGGTTGGAACTAAGAGATTCTAGGTTCCAAGCTGTGGGTCCCTTGGATGGAGCAAATTCAAATGAGAGAGCTGTTGGCAGCCTGTGGTTTTCTTGAGGAACAAAGAAAACACAGCAAGAGAGGGGGATGGGGAGAAAGAGCGAGAGAGACTATAGCATGGACGGAGCAGAGGGAAGGAGGTTGTCCCGACAAGTCCAAGCCCTGGCTCCCACCCACCTCATGGACCGCCAGACCCCAGGTGCTCATAACGTATCTGCCTTTGGCACGGGAAATTCCAAACCTGCTGGGTTTCTGTTTCACGCAACTGCACGAGTCTTGATCCATGCCAACAAGAAGCCAAGCCAACCCCATTGCCCAAACCGGCCATCTGACCCACTTCAGAGCCACACCTGTCCCCAGGGCCCCTGTCCCCAGTGTCCACTTTGGTAATGTGTTTTTATCATCAACCTACTGCCTTGGAAGGAGGAAGGACACAACACTAGAATTCACAAAACATAGGAGTGAAAGAGCAAACTCTGTTGAAAGGGTCAATCTGGACTTTGTTAGGGACCCCATGCCCCCACTTCGTCCAGCCCAGAGGCAAGAAAACAGCTCCCCAGAGGATGAACACCTGTACTCAGAACCCACCTTGCAGCTTCCACAAGCAGGAGAGAACCATCTAGCCTGAGGTGTTAGGAAGCATGCGTGTGGCTGTCTGGGCCTGTTTCAACATCGGTCACACCTAGCGGCTGGAAAAATTGCATTACCTGAGGAGAAAGTCCGCTCCCCTCCTTGTCCCACCCCCGGCCGCCCAGTGTGGCAGCTCGGAGGTTCTGTTGGGGGGAGGTGAGTGCGTGGTGCTGGTCTCAGCTCAGTCCTCCACTTGGCTGGGCCACCTTGGCCAGGGGAACCCTTACTTCTGTGGGTTGCTGTTTTCCTTTTTTTCTTTTTATAACACTTTAAAAAAACATCTACTTAAGAGAGAAAGAGAAAAAGCATGAGAGAGGGAGAGAGAATCTTAGGCAAGCTCCATGCTCAATGCAGAGCCCTCCTTGAGGCTCGATCCCAAGACCCTGGGATCATGACCTGAGCCAAAATCAAGAGTCGGATATCCACTCAGTTGACTGAGCCACCAGGTGCCCCTACTTCTGTGGTTTTAAAAAATGGGTCTAATGAATCCTGGGCCCACCTATTTCCTAGAGTTTTGAGAGGATGAAACATTAAAAACAATGAGTGAAAGAGTTTTTTTCTAAGTAGTGACAATCAGGACAAGAATGGCTACCATTTGCTGAAGATAGAGGTGTGTCAAGTCTTGTGTGTCATCCTTATAACACGTGCAGTGTAGGTACCGTTATCCCCATTTCAGAGATGGGCACAGTGAGGCTCAGATATGCTAACTGGCTTGGCCCAGGGTGCTGTGTTAGTAAGAGCAGGGACTTGACTCCTGGATCTTTTCTGACTTCAAGGTGTGTGAGACACACAGACCTGGAGGCACTGTTCAACCAGAAGGCAGCATCACGCTGGCTCCCAGTGTGGCTGTGTGCTCTTTAAGATGATACAGGAGACTCAGAGCAAGTGTGGCTTTTATAACTCTGGTGGAAGAGAAGACACTGCTGTTTGAACCTAGAGCTGTCTGGAGCTGCTATGTGCAGCAGTAGATGGTTCTTTGTTTTGGGGTAGACTTTGGAGGCTGTTGGGATTGAAAAGGCAAAACTCCTGATCTAAGACTCCTCTTAGAAAGAAGGAGTAGAGGGGCTCCTGAGTGGCTTAGTCGGTTAAGCGTCCGACTTTCGCTTAGGTCATGATCTCGCGGTTCGTGGGTTCGAACCCCGCGTCGGGCTCTGTGCTGACTGCCGGCTCAGAGCCTGGAGCCTGTTTCAGTCTGTGACTCCCTCTCTCTCTAACCCTTCCCTGCTCACACTGTCTCTCTCTCTCTCCTAGAAATAAATAAAAAACATTAAAAAAATTAAAAAAAAAAAAAAAAAAAAAGAAAGAAAGAAGGAGTAGAGGGGTGCCTGGGTGGCTCTGTCGGTTAAGCCTCCGACTTCAGCTCAGGTTATGATCTCAAGGTTCGTGGGTTCGAGCCCCATGTCAGGCTCCGTGCTCATAGCTCAGAGCCTGGAACCTGTTTCAGATTCTGTCTCTCTCTCTCTGTCCCTCCCCAACTCATGCTCTCTTGCATGTGCTCTCTGTCTCTCAGAAATAAACATTTAAAAAAAAGAAGAAGAAGGAGGAGGAGATGGCTGACTGCTTTCTTGAAGACAAGAGAAATTTGGATCTTTTCCTGGACAGCCCTGAAAGGTTAACAGGCTCAGAAAAAACGAGGGCAGAGGGGAAAAAGGCACAGGATACGATAGGAAGCCAATGGGAAATTCTAGAAGGTGGAAGGAACTGAAGGAGGTATTTCTCTTTGAAACTCTTGATACTCTGTAAACTTTCTTCATTGTCTGCAAACCTCAGTGAAGATTTGCTAATGAAACTTTAGGTCAATGCTTGACAGAGAGGAATAGACCAGTGAGGTAATACCATCGTGAGACCAGCTGTGGGGCCACAGGGCACAGCGATGTTGAGTATGAACCACAGAAATCATGGGGATTGTGTTGACACACTCAGCAAGTGGCCTAGGACCGTGAGCCCCTGAATATTTAAATCTTACAGACTTGATGGACTAAAAGCTTGAAAGACTTGAAGAGTCACAGGCACCCAACGCCTTCATGAGGTGTCACTTCTGCTTTCCATCCTCCATCCCCCCCCCACCCCGTGTTCTGACGTCACCTGCATAGCACACCCAGATGATACTGGGTGTCCGTGACTTTCCTGTTCCTGTGGTTTTATGCCTTCCCTGTGCTAGAGTTCTGGCATGCAGAGAGAAAGAATGTGAGCTTCCCACGCTCCTCATGGTTAGTGCTAACCCCCAAACTCACTGGCTCTACATGCTTATAAGTCACCGAACAGTATGGTAGAATCATCTGCCCACTGCCGGGATCATCAACAGTCCCCATCAGATTTACCTCTTTTTTCCCCTCACAAACCCAACCTCATGCTTTGAAAGGAAACCTTGTCTGAGGAAACTCTGAGAAGGGAGCATTTCCCTCTCTGGGTGAGGACAATAGCCAGCACTCGGGCACAGCCCAAGATGGCGCTGCCCAGCTGCAGTGTGGTGCTGGGTTGTTATGGAAATGGTTTCCTGATGGGAGCCAAGGGCATTTCCTTTGGCTTGACCACACCCTCAACTTCTTTTTATTTTGGATGGAAATAGCCACAGAATTTGGCAGGAGACCTTGACCACTTGAACACTGGATATGGACTTGTAACTTCTGGGAAGGTGAGTAGCACATAAGATGTTTTCTTGAAGGCTCTTAGGATGCTATATTTTTCACAGATGGCTTCTCTGTTGTTGTATCCTTTCAGCCTGAAGGGGAACAAGTCCATAATGACTTAAGGGGGATGTCGTCTCTCATGTTTCCAAATGTTCTACAGATTAGTTATGCAACATAGCCAGGCCCTTTACATACATTATCTAATTTAGTCATCCTGTAAATGAGACCAGTATTTTATTAGTCTCCATGGAGAACTGAAGCAGGTTTTCCTGTCCCCAAAACTTATACTCTTACCCCCCAACTTGAACTATCCTTCATGGCTCAGCTGTTCTAGAAATCCCAACCCCTACCACTCCCATATGAGGGGCACCCACTGGCCCAACCCTGGATTCCCGGGTCTGTGCTTGTTTGATGCAGGCTGAGCATCCCCACCGCGCCCCATTGCCCCACTCCTGTGTCCTCATCCTGATCCCCTAAACTTGTGAATATGCCTCTTCTGATGGCTAAAGGGATTTTGCAAGTGTGATTAAGTATCTTGAAATGTGAGGATTATTTCAGACTATCTGGCTGGGCCCAGTGTGATCACAAGCATCCTTATAAGAAGGAGGCAGGAGGCTCAGAAGGAAAGATGTGACCACAGAAGCTGAGGTTAGAGAGATGCACTTTGAAGGTGGAGAAAGGGGCCACGAGCCCAAGGGTATGAACACCTCCAGAAACTGGGAAAGGCAAGGAAATGGGCCCTCTCCTGGTGTGTCCAGAAGGAACACAGCTCAGCAGACACCTTGGTCTTAAAATTGTGAAACCCATTTTGTTCTGCCCTCCAAAACTATAAGATAATAACTTTGCATTGTTTTAAAAAGTTGTAAGCTCATCTATTTATTTTGAGAGAAAAAGCGAGCAGGGAAGGGCAGAGAGAAAGGGAGAGAGAGAATTCCAAGCAGGCTTCGTGTTGTCAGAGTGGAGCCTAGTGTGGGACTCGAACTCATGAACCATGAGATCATAAACTTAGCTGAGACCAAGAGTTGGACACAACCAACTGATCTTCCCAGGCTCTCCTGTGTTGTTTTGAACTACCCAGTTTGTGGTACTTTGTTATAGGAACAATAAGACATGAATACAGTCTGTGTTGAGATTTCTTTTCCCTGCATTTACAGCCACCTCCACAGCCAGGATGTAAGTTTCTGAAGGCTGGAGCCACTTAATTCAGTAGCTGTATTGTGAGCAGTCGCTCTATTTTTGAGCATACTGCTTCTGTGGAAAGCAAGGGAGACCTGAGTGAAACATGTCTGTCCTCAAGGAAACCACATCTAGAATCTTTGTATTTTTAGAGGTCCTGCTCAAAACCTTGCACAAAAAAGATGAGCAATAATTAGTGAGTGACTGAGGGTCCCCATCATACAAAGAAAACAAAATTGCTACTATAATAGAAAACACAAATATACTTAGTAAATTTTTATAAATGAAACTAGAAATAAGGGCCCTCTGATTTTTCAATTAACAGCCATGAAAATAAAAATGTCTTTGAGCTTAATCTAATTCTAAATGTTGAAGAGCAAGGAGAAGGAGGGTAGCTGGAGGCTAGAAGAGGGGAATTGGTGAGAGGCTGGCGGAAATAAGATGAAGGCTGTGGAGGCGAAGAGGCTGGAAGTTTCTGGAAGGAAGAGGGGCTTGGTAAACTCCTGTGATTATATCTGCCTTCTATTATTTATAATGGCTTATCCCTGCCTTTGAATTACTAACTAAACAAATTAGCCACCTTCCCGAAGGTTAAAGTGGCCTTTATCCTAATGCTGCAACCCTCACCTCTGAAAAGAATAGTGGAGAACAACGACTGGAACTGTTATATTTCTGCTCCTTGTACCAGGTGTGGGCCAACCCAGGATATCGCTGATGGGCATCTTGCCAGGGGAGGGCAAGTCCCTATACCCAGACAGGTCAACTGCATCCCTTTAATGTGCAATTCTCAAAGATCACCTCTATCAGAATTACCTGATTCATAGTAGAGTTCCGAAACCCTTCCCAGACCCCTTGACTCCAACCTAAGATTTGAGAACAGTGTGACTTTTCAAGATGGTCACCATCTCAGCAATTTTATGAACTTAATTAGCAGGGTGTTTGGGGCCTTAGTACACCTGGATTGGACCAACTGATTTCTGTGATTGATTTTCTTTTTAGACTTCTCTTGAGTACTGAGCAGTTGAATAGATCATATCTCATAATTGCCCTCTATTAAGCATTATTAGGAGTAGCAACAGTAGACATTTTATGGCATTTCCAGTATATGTCAGTAGTTCTATGAAATAAAAATTTATTATTCTGATATGATGTTCAACACATCATGTGAGATCAGTCTACTACTTGATAGTAGGTATATGGCTTCTAGAAGCTTGATGTTTGAAAACTAGAGGGTGGTGGACTTTGCTTGGGCAAATTTTGAGAATCAGAGTTATCCATAATAATGAAGCTGCTATTAGGACAAAATGTATTTCCACACTCCAAGCATTTGATAACCTAAATATCAGTGATTTGGTTGTTTTATAACATAATGGAGCAATAAAAACCAATCTTTGTGGCAGACTATTTCATTACTATTCATTATTGCCATTGTCTAAGCTGTGAAGAAATACTGTAAATGGTTAACTTTTGTGTAGAGATGGGCACAGCAGGTAATGTCCCTGTGTTGAATGCTAGGAGGCTGGTATGATTCCTCATGCTCACTTTCAACCAAAAGAAACCAGCTTGACCAGCTAAGACCAAGTAGCTTCCCAGTACCTGGGCTTCTGGACGCTAGCCCTGGGCCTGTGGTTGAAGACGTGAGTTACTTGTGACAAAATGAATGGAAAATGGTGAATGGCAGATTTCTTAAAAAGGGCATTGGGAAGGAAAGCCAGCATGAAGGCTGTGACTCTTCCTAGATCATGGGTCCGTCCACGTTGGGTGGTGCTCCAGTCTAGAATGATACTCTGTTTTTTTATTTTTTATTTTTTAATATAATTTATTTTCAAGTTGGCCAACATACAGGGTATACAGTGTGCTCTTGGTTTTGAGGGTAGATTCCATGATTCGTCGGTTACATGCAACACCCAGTGCTCATCCCAACAAGTGCCCTCTTCAATGCCCATCACCCATTTTCCCCCTCCCCCATCTCTCCCATCAACCCTCAGTTTGTTCTCTGTATTTAAGAGTCTTTTATGGTTTGTCTCCCTCTCCGTTTGTAACTATTTTTTTCCCCTTCCCTTCCCCCATGGTCTTCTGTTAAGTTTCTCAAGATCCACATATGAGTGCAAACATATGGTATCTGTCTTTCTCTGCCTGACTTATTTCACTTAGCACAAAACCTTCCAGTTCCATCCATGTTGCTGCAAATGGCAGGATTTCATTCTTTCTCATTGCCAAGTAGTGTTCCATTGTGTATATAAATCACCTCTTCTTTACCCATTCATCAGTAGATGGACATAGAATGACACTGTATTTTTTAAATCGCCATTTTGAGATATACTTCTTGGAAGATCGGATCCATAAAACAGATGTACGAGAGAGTGTACTCACATTACAGCAGACACTTTGCAGCAAGAACCAGTGGGAAGCGAGCATGGTTCTGGGGGTGAATAGAACTGGGTTTAAGCTCTTCCTCAGCTGCTTAGTCACTGGGCCTTTTTCTTGACTTTATTTCATCTCTAAAATGGGCCACTAAAACTGACCTCATAGAATTTTTGTGGTGTCTTGAGACATTGCATATGACATGGCAGCCCTGATTTTAAGTGGGGGGGACAAGTGCATCTTCCTCACTGTTATCACCCTTCAGTTTGACCCCTGAAAACATTCAAAGCAATGACTTGTGCCCAGTTTTTCAAATTTATGTGTCAATCGCATAAAATGTATCCTGCATCCTTTTTTTTTTTCCAAGAGGAATACATGAAATGTTTTATTCACCTTTGTGACCACCCTCCCTCCCACACTTGCCTGGGGCCTATTGCCTTGTGAAGTGCACAGGCCACATAGACTATGCTTGAGTGGAGTTGAATTATAAGCTTTGTGGAAGTAGTGTTGACAGGGGGTGGGGAACTTGGGCTTTTCACCCGTGAGCAGACCATAATTAAATGGCTAGACCTGAAAAGAGTCAACAGAGACTATTATGTCCATGTATTTACCTGTAATTAAGATGCACAATGGTTCTTTGAAGTAGGCGTGCACTGGGCGTCACAGCTCCTAGCACTGCGAGGTCTTGGGAACCTGTCCGGATTTCCCTTTTTTCTAAATCAGATTTTGAGAGGGGGAGAGAGAGACACCTCTGGGGCCTTCTCTAGATCCAATTTTAACAGCAAAGGGAATAAGTAGAGGACCTGTGTAATCATAGTGATCCTGGGTTCCCGTGGGAGGCGAGTGCTTCTGCCCATAGGAAGAGCAAAGGTAATTAGTGATTAATCCTGCAGGCCTGAAGCCACTTAATTATTCTGCAAAGGGGGTGTGACCATATTAGTAATTGTCTTATAAACTACGTGAGAGAAAATGAAGTAGTTGTTGCTAAGTACGTGGCATGATGCACAGAGTCTGATAGAGCTTGCTGCTGTCATGTCATCTGGTCTTCTGGAACAGGTTGGGTCCCCTTCATTGGGTGACCATGACTGCAGAACATGGATTCCTACACTTTGGGCATCAACCTGTAAAGCTCAAACTCTCCTGAGGACTGGAGGAAAGCCATGAACTTTATAGTGTCTGGAAAATGCACTCACACCCTGCACGTTAGGTGTCCATGGGGTCTTCAAGCCCACAGGGCTGTGGGGTCAGGTTTTGGAACTTGTAGCTTAAAGGAAATTACTAAATTCTAAGGCATTATGGAGCACTTCTAGTGAACTATGCTTGAAGTCTGGCAGAATGCATAAAGACACTGGTAGTTATTACTTTCCACCAGCCCTTTACCCTTTTCGAAGCTGGGTGTCCAGTGGGCTGATGCCAGTCTTCTTCCTTGAATCACAAATTTGGCCAAGGTCAGAATCTGAGTCTCCGTGAAGGAGAGCATCCCTCAGATATCTTTCCCGGGAAAGGTCTAGATGCTAAGATTAGATATCCACGCTAATGAGAATTGCCTGTATGGCTCTTAACTCATTAGAACTAATTTTATGGTCAAGTTCAAGCAAGCCTCCCAACAAGCTTAAGGAAAGGGACGAGGCAAATCTTGAACAGATCATATGGTTATTTTCCGGTAGTTTTGAACTATGTCCAAATATATTACTTGGGTGACAAAAATAAACTAGGAGTGGATAAAGGGGAGAAATGTCTGCTGCGTCCCTCTTGACCCACTTGTTTGCTTGTTTATCATTCCTCCTCTAGTCTGGAAGCCCCAGGAAGGCTTCTGCACAAGGGCTGTGACCATATTAATACTTGTCTAATAACCTAGGTGAGAATAAATGAGGTAGTTGTTGCTAAGATACATGGCACAATGCACAGGGCCTGATAGAGCTTGTTGCTGCCCTGTGCCCCTGTGTTGGTGGCTCACTGCACAGTGAGTGCCTGGCACATAGTAGCCCCAATAAATATTCATGGAATAAATCATAATCTCTGGTTCACAAACTACTGTCCTGTAGCAAAAACTCCATCAACCAGTGGAAGTTTTTCTGTTGGTATTTTAAGGACCTATGGAATAATTTTGGCTTCTTTATTTGCAGTAGAAAAATGTATTAAGAGAGAAATCATAGGCTCATATAGAACATTGAGCCACCCAATGCATCTTTCCCGAAGTTCTTATAAATTCTAACAAGGCTGACACAGCTAATGCTAATTAAAATGCTTCTTTCGTGGTTGTTATGGTCATCTTCTCTTTAGTAGCATTTGCTGAATCCATGAGTAATGTGTTGTTGACACCTTGGCAAGGAACACAACATACAAACACAAGATTGTTTTTATAAGTGTTTTGATCATTTTGCATTAAAACTTTGTTAGTTATTTTTTATTATGAATAGATTTTCTGTATGTGCACTAGATTTAAACAATGCCCAAGTTTATACAGTAGAAAGGGAAAGTCCCCTCATAAATTTACATTGTCACTTTCAGAGGTAAATATTTTTCATATCTTGCTGTTTAGTGATTCAGACCTTTATGGATGTTCACATTTGCGGATATGGCTGGAGGGCCAGGAGATAACTTTGGCAATGCAGGAATTGGTATGAAATAGTCTGGATCTCATAGTGAAACTGTGGGTCCTTGTCTGTTCTCTCGTACTCTGTTAAGTCAAAATGTCTTAGGTTGGTACTGGGCTTTTAGCATCGCCTTCATAATCATGGATCTCTCTTCCCCAATGATAGAACAAACCTCAGGTTCTGATCCACGTTAACACAATCTATATTTTGAAAAGCAGAGTGTGTCCTTATGCGCACATTCCCTGTGTCCAGGAGCTCACAGTTAAGAGATGAGAAGTAATCATATAAGACGTTTGACAATGTTAGATGCATATATCAAATGCCGGATCTGTGGACAGACAGTTTCTCATACTCCATCAAAGGCAACAGCTTGAGGTGGGTCTTAGGGAAGGAATAAAATTGCGGAATTAGAGCTGGGCTGTTGTGAGCAAATGGGAAGAGTTGAAGCAGGATAAGGCTGTTGCTGGAACACGGGTTGGCCAGGAGAAAAGTTTGTACAGAGGCTGGTAGATTGAATGGAGTTAAGTGGAGGGCCTCAAATGTCAAACTTGGAAGTCTGTCCTGTAAACAGTGGTCACAGAAGGCTTCTAGGAGACTGATAGAGGCTGGAAACAAGTCAAGAATTGATTCAAAACCCAAGGAAAAACAGCCCAGAGCGAAGAGGTAGGTATTATAGACCTCTAGATCCATTCAGAATTTCCGTAGAGGTAAAGCTAAGGCTCATTCTACAACAGATGCACCATCTCTCCTGGATGAGGTGCACACACAAGACCCGTGACCCGGCTCCTACGTGCTTCTCTAGCCCCAATTCTCACCACTACCTCCCACTCTGTTATGCTTCCCTCACAATTCTCCCAGTGTGCTCGTGCTTTGTTTTGTCTTCATGGCCAGTACATGCTATAATCCCCCTGCCCTGAAAGCCCTCCCCACCTGCCATCCCTCCCCCTGCCTCCTCACTGCCTACTTTTCTTTTGTGACTTGACTCAAGCCTCCCCTTTATGACTAATGCTCTTGCCCTGTACCACTCCCTCCAACTTGAAGTCTTTCCTAGGTGTCCACATAGCCTTCTTTGTGATCTTACCATGGTGTATCGTTATTACCCGCTTATACAGGTCTCCCCCCTGCACCATAAACTCTTCAAGGGGCAGCAACCTTCTTTTACTCATTTTGAATCCCAATACCTGGCCCAGGGCTTGACATGGAACAATCCCTCTATACATTTTTATTGAATAGACTATGCAGATTAACGATTTCCTTTTTCCTGCCAGGCACTGACTTGAACAAAATCAAAGCATTATGAAGGTATGTAAAGATAGTGAGACCCTAAAACTGCGGTTCTCAAGTGTTGGGCTGTGGACCCTCCACATGGTATGAACTCTTCTCAAGAAGGGTCCATGGAGGTGGAGCATATTTGAAATATGTGTTGGTATGTCTTGTTGTGGTGGTGTTGATTGCACGCTCAGTGAATGATGCAGGGCCTTTGACGTGAAGTAACTCTTTCCCTGATCTTACTCCAAGGCGGCTCAGTGTGAAATTGGGTCAGAGACAGATGTGGACGTGAGGAAGAGAATATAGTCAGGGCAATAAAGGTTCCTGATCAAACAGAAATATGGTGGTAAAGGGCGATTGAGTGAATATCACATTAACTGTGTGCTTTTATAGACAGCGTGGAAATTCTGTCGTAATCTTTACTGCTGTTTGCACCTTGTATTCTTCAAGTTCCTGCCAAAAACCTAGATGGGAACCATTGCCCTACAAAATGTTCCTCAGTGGTGACTAGGCCTCCAGTCAGTAGGTCACATGTCTTATGGGGGAGACCTTAGGAAATGTTAGTGGCCTTCTTGTTCCCTGAGCCTGACACCATTTTTTTTCTTCAAACTGATGAAATGATGAAAAGCCAAGGACTGCTTTGTTCTTGTTTTTATAAAATTGTCTCCCTTTAGCGGGTTCTACAAATGGGTCTTGTATCCCAGGATATTTAATCATTTCCCAGTAGCAATTATTTGTCAGTCATGCTATTTATGGGCAAATGATTTTCAAGTTAAGAGAAAGGACATTCACAATCACAGAGTGGAAACGTGTCTTCCACAGAGTGGAAGAGTGACCAATGTCTCCCTTCCATACACAGCTCTTCCATATGCTTAACAGCACTATGACTGCCTGACTTGTAAGCGAGGAAAACAACCTGCTAAAACCCTCACTACAGTTGTGGTTTTATGAATTTCTTTTTGCAATTGTGTCAGCTTTTGCTTGATATGTTTCAAGATTATTTTGGCAGATGCCACCAAAGTTTGGTGGAATGTTTCTTTTATTACTATGTAGCATTTCTCTTATATCTGCTAGTGAATGTTACTAGCAGAATTTATTTGGCTATAAATTAATATCACCATGTCAATTCTGGTTTAGCACTTCATGTGATGTATAGCTTTCTCCAATATTCTCTATGTCATCTTGTTTAGGCATGAGTTTATAGTCAAGATATAGCTTGGTTTAAAAAAAGAACAAGTGGATAGTCTGTTTCTTTTGAACAGTGAGCATAACCTGTCTACAATTATTGTGATTTCTTATATATTTGAACTGATTTTAAATATCTTTTGTGTTTACCATCCTTTCTGTCTGCATCTTTTTTCCTTTCCTTCCTGCCTTTACTCAGATTGATGTTCTCCTTCTCTTCTTTTGCTGATGTGGAGAGGCTATAAGTTCTGTACTTATTTTAATTCTCATCATTAAATTTCTGAACTTAATACTTTAACTTCTTCTAGAAAAATATAAAGTTATTCAGTATCTATGGTCTACTGTGTTGTAATAGCTATTGACATTTCTATGACGTCTATTCAATGCATTTATTATGTGTAAACATGTCTTCAGGGAGTGATGTCTTCACAACTCACTACATCTACATGCACACTTACAAATACTTTATTTCAGGTGTCTACTGTTTTGAGTATTTTGTCTTTAATTCTCTTGAAAATGCCTTCCTTTTGCTTCTGGAAACTCCTTCATTCGAGTGGGAGTTGCCATGTTCTTGAGACCCTAGCAACTCCCCATTGATGATTGGCTAAGGGGTGAGCTTCTCACCTAAATTAGGCCAGAGTCCTTCCCTGATTTTGTTGAATGTGAAAGGAAAAAGAGGACGTGTCCTTTGTAATCACAGACACTGGGATGGCTCATGCATGGCATGAGTATTGTGAACATTATTCTTCCAATCCTCCATGGAAGAGAATGGAGAAAAGACAAAACCCCTCCAAAAGGCACGTGACTGAATGGCACTTGACTCTTCAGGAAAGCAAACAGGTGAAAGTGCAGGAAAATTGTCAGGAGGCTGTGTGAGCATGCAGAAGGGCCTAGATGGTCAATGGAGCACTTGCATTTAGGGAGGAAAATCCCCTTTATGCTTAATGTACAAATGGTTTCCACTTTTCTGTGAGGATCTAAAAAAAAAAAAAAAAAAGGGGACTTTAAGAATTGTAATCATTGCCTTTCAGGGAATAGTGAGACTGGGCAAGGTCAAGAAACTAAGATGTTCTTGTACACAGATGTGCCACCACCTGAAGAAAGGCGAAGGAAGAAGCTTTGGAATAGAAAGATGAAGCTGGAGTGGCGTTGCAGAAAAGTTTCTGGAATCAGGGAGGATGAGATGATAAAATTGGAGTTCTTCTTTGAGGTCCATGGAAGTGGTCCACTCAGAACAAGAGAAGGAGCCATGAACTATGTTATGCAGTAGGTGAATTCATATAACATGTGAACCAGACAGATGATGCTATGACGCTGTCTAATATATAATGTTCAAAATGGATTTGGAAAAATTTCTCAGTGACGGACTTGGTTTAATATCTGACTCCTACCTGAACCCTTTTGGCTCCTTGTGTAGGTTTGTGCATGCACATGCGTGCATGCCCACTTATGGAGGACAGAGGACACATGTGGGCCAGGTAGGCAGTAGAGAAGCATGAACACAGGCCAGTTTCTGCAGGTTTCCCAGGAAGACGGGAAGAGTATTATTGCCCCAACAGCAGTGGGACAAAGGGAAATGGGTGTTTTCTCTTCCTTATTTTGGGCAGTGTTTAACAGCTTTTATTCCCATGGCCTTGCACTTTATTTTCCATGAGAAAGGGTGCCCAAGAGCAGTGGGGCCTCGGCTTTCAAATGCCTTGCCTTGCACGACATGTAGGTTTCACCATCTGGGGCTGGTTCAAAGATATAAGATGGGTGGATAAATTGGCTTCTTAGCAAGTCCCTTCTTGTCCAAAGATCCCCAGATATTACACCTGTGTGTTCTACGATACACCCGGTGTGGCCAGCAAGCCCTGGCCAATCACCCTGGCAGAGGACACCTAAATGCACACCCTGATGCTTTGGGTGTTAACTCACAAGCTCATGATGACAGATGGCTGCAATACTCTGGACACAGCCCGAGGCAAAGAGAAACAGAGAGACACTTGTGCAAGAAAGCTGTGAAAGGGACAGCTGGGAGGGATACCTGTTCCAGGCACACGCCAACAGGAAAGCAATTGGGATAGACAGGCAGGTGCCAGTGCAGCAGGGGAGTCTCCCGCCTGACAGCCAGGCTGGGGACAGGAAGCCTAAGGCTCTCTGGCAGGACCAAGCCTGAGTTCTGAGATGGGGTTGCCCAGCTGTGAAGTGGGCTGGGCAGGGGGTGAGGAAGAACGCCCTGAAAACCTGCAAAGCGAAGGGGAAGCTGAGGCCTGTGCTACTTTGGCTTCAGAAGAGCATGTCAAAAAAATTAAAAAATGAGAAAGAAAGAAAGAAAGAAGGAAACTGACCAGGAAGAGGCTGGAAAAGATTAAGGACCCGCAGCGTGGAAAAACAGGCATGAGGTGACCGAGCTGTGATAGAGGGGAATTGGGCAATCCGTGTTGGCAGCACGAACAGGAAGCTGCCCCCTGATTCCCCAGCGGCCTCTGCTGTAGCCGCTGCCACACAAAGGGCACTAAGATAATCCGCCCCTTGCATGAGGGCTCCTGGAGAACAGTGGGGGCTGAGGTTGGTACTCATTAATAGAGACTTTGCTCAGTCCTTCCGGAACACACTAACTGCCAGCGGCACCTGCACAGAGCAGAAGCTGCATGAGATGCCCCTTCCCCCGTCCCCGCCATGGTGGCCCTCCTGTCCCTCACGTCCCCCAGCTGAGCTGCTCTGGAGGACAAGCAGCCTCCTGCCCCTGCCCACAGCAGCCCTTCCTCATGAGGCCTTTTCACAGGCAGAGTGGCCAGTGGGAGGAGGAGGGGTTGGGTCTCCCCCATCCACCTCCACGAAGCTCTGTTGTCTCTTCTGTGAAGTGGAGGGTAGGAGAGGAAGGACTGGGCCTGAGTGTTCCCTGAATCCGTGCTGGTTCTTGGATCGTTAGCTGCTGGGTGGCAGTTTCCAAGAGGAGAAGTGAAGGAGTCCTCGAAGCTTGTGTGTTCGTACTCTTCCATTACAAGTCCAATCAACTGGCCTCTTTAATTCCCATCTCTCAGCCAAAATGAAAGAAAAATTTAACAAAGCTAGAAAAGTAGAGAGGAATAAACTAAACCTTTGAGTGACCTGATACTTAAGAAGCCCAACTCCTGGAGCGCCTGGGTGGTCCAGTCGGTTAAGCCACCGACTCTTGATTTCGGTTCAGGTCATGATCTCATGGTTGGTGAGATCGAGCCACCATCGGGCTCCTTGCTGAGTGTTGGAGCTTGCTTGGGATTTCCTCTCCCCATCTCCCTCTCTGCCCCTCCCCACCCCTCTCTTTCTCAAAAAAAAAAAAAAAAAAAAACTTAAAAAAAACCCAGCTCCAGTTATAAGATAAACAAGTAGCAGGGATGGAAAGCACGGCATGACAGTGACAGTCACCACGGCTGTGTAGGGGACATGGAAGTTGTTCAGAGAGTAGATCCTAAGAGTTCTCATCACAAGGGAAAAAATAGATTCCTTCTTTTGTCTTTTTGTCTTTGCATCCATATGAGGGAATGGTTAGTTGCTAAACTTACTGTACTTCCACGCTATATGGTAAGTCATGTCATCATGCTGGATGCCTTACTTACAAGTGCTCTGTGTCTGATATCTCCATCAAACTGGGGAAAGAAAATCTGATTCCCCCCAAATCACTAGGAAATGATGTTTTAATGTATTACAGGGTCCTGATGGATTGCCTTAATTAACCAACTTCCCCAGTTGCCGTACAAATCAGGTTCCAGTCACACAATGGTTTTTCATGAAGTTCGAAGAACAGTTCTGCTGGGTAAAAAAAAAAAATGTAGTTAAGATTCCTTCTGGGGCTGGTGTGTGACTCATAAACACTTTGAGAACAGGTGGGAGCCTGTGTATGATGGGAAGTCATTCATCTTTATTAGTTTATAACTTACTTAAAAATTTATTTGTCCTTTAGAAATTTGCTCCTGTGATACATTACATGAGCATAATCCATGATGTCATCAAAACACAAGTTTACTTTTTGTCTTTGTCCTTTAAAACGTTTATTCAGTGAGTATTGCTTTCCTTCTTTCAGTAAGGAAACTTGGTGTGGACCTTCTTCAGAAATTGAGTGTTATGGTCGCTTTTAATCACAAACCAGAGGTTTTGGGCTGGTGACCTGGGGGTCAACAAAGGCCTGGGCACTTAGCTTCGGGGCTTGGATACAAGGGTCATCGACCACTATGTGAGCAAACTAGCCTGGGCAGGAAACAGGTCCAGTAAGATCTGCCTCAATAAGCTATACTGGTGGGTGGATTGGATTAACACAGTATCAATCAACCACTCAGGGAGAGCCTAGGGCTATTGTAGGAGATAGGAGGACCTCTGAGAACGGTAAGTATTCACCTTCTCATTAGCATTGGTGGATGCTAGGCTTGTGGCAGGGATTGATTAGATTAGGAATATTACTGTGGAATTTCTTCCATCTGAATATTATGGGGCAATTTATCACCATTTCATGTGCTGAAGAAATGTATTATCCTTCTTAAAAAACATTTATTAGGGAAGTGTAGTTTACACAAATGTAAAGTGAAAGACAGGGATATATTTTGCTCTTTTAAATAAAAGAAAGCATTTTTGCCTTTAAAAAATAATTCATTGTCATGTTAGCTAATATACAGAGTATATAGTGTGCTCTTGGCTTCAGGAGTAGATTCCCATAATTCATCACTTATATACAACACCCAGTGCTCATCTGAACAAGTACCCTCCTCAATACCCATCACCCATTTCCCCCTCCTCTCTGCTCCCCCATCAATCCTCAGTTTGTTCTCTGTTTCTAAGAGTCTCTTATGGTTTGACTCCCTCTCAGTTTGTAATATTTTTTTCCTTCCCTTTCCCCATGGTTTTCTGTTACGTTTCTCAAGTTCCACCTATGAGTGAGAACATATGATATCTGCCTTTTCTGACTGACTTCTTTCTCTTAAAATAATACCTTCCCGTTCCATCCACATTATTGCAAATGGCAAGATTTCACTCTTTTTCATTGCTGAGTAATATTCCATTGTGTAAATATACCACATCTTCTTTATCCATTCATCAGTTGGTGAACATATGGGCTCTTTCCCTAATTTGGCTATTGTTGAAAGTGCTGCTACAAACATTGGGGTTCATGTGTCCTTATGCATCAGCAATCCTGTATCCTTTGGATAAATTCCTAGTAGTGCTATTGCTGGGTCATAGGGTAATTCTGCTTTTAATTTTTTTGAGGCACCTCCACACTGTTTTCCAGAGTGGCTGCACTGGTTTGCATTCCTACCAACAGTGCAAGAGTGCTCCTCTTTCTCCTCATCCTTGCCAACACCTGTTGTTTCCTGAATTGCTAATTTTAGTCACTCTGACTGATGTGGGGTGGTATCTCAATGTGATTTTGATTTGTGTTTCCCCAGTGATGAGTGATATCTAGCATCTTTTCATGTGTCTGTTAGCCATCTGGATGTCTTCTTTAGATAATTGTCTATTCATGTCTTCTGCCTATTTCTTCACTGGATTACTTGTTTTTTGGGTATTGAGTTTGGTAAGTTCTTTATAGATTTTTGTTTTGTTTTCCTTAAATAGTTTATTGTCAAGTTGGTTTACATATAACACTGAGTGCTCATCCCAACTAACTCTTTATCCAATGTCATTTGAAATTGAATTAACTATCAAAAATCTCCCAACAAATAAGAGTTCTGGGCCAGATGGCTTCCCAGGGAATTCTACCAGACATTTAAAGCAGAGTTTATACCTATTCTTCTCAAGCTGTTCTAGAAAGGAAGGAAAGCTTCCAGACCCATTCTATGAAATCAGCATTACCTTGATTCTGAAACAAGACAAAGACCCCACTCAAAAAGAGAATTACAGGCCAATATCCCTGATGAATATGGATGCAAAAATTCTCAGCAAGACACTAGCAAATTGAATTCAATGATATATTAAAAGAATTATTCACCATAATTACATGGTATTCATTCCTGGGCTGCAGGGTTGTTTCAATATCTGAAACTCAGTCAATGTGATACATCACAATAATAGGAGAAAGGATAAGAACCATATGATCCTGTTGATAGATGCGGAAAAAGCATTTGACAAAATACAGCATCTATTCTTTAATAAAAACCCTCAAAAACTCGAAATAGAAGAAATATACCTTAACATTGTAAAAAACATTTATGAAAGGCCCACAGATAGTATTATCCTCAATGGGGAAAAACTAAGAGTTTCTCTCTTGAGATCAGGAACATGACAGGGATATCTATTCTCACCACTGTTGTTTAACATAGTTTTGGAAGTCAGCCTCAGCAACCAGACAGTGAAATGAAATAAAATGCCTCCAAAATGGCAAAGAAGAAGTCAAACTTCCACTTTTCACAGATAACATGATACTGTACATGAAAACCTGAAAGATTCCACCAAAAAAACTTCTAGAACTGATACATGAATGCAGCAAAGTTACAGGATATAAAATCAATGTACAGATATCAGTTGCATTTCTATACATCAATAGTGAAGCAACAGAAAGAGATATCAAGGAATCGATCTCATTTACAATTGCATTAAAAACCATAAAATACCTAGGACTAAACCTAACCAAAGAGATAAAAGATCTGTAGGCCAAAAACTATAGAAAACTTATGAAAGAATTTGAAGAAAACACAAAGAAATGGAAAAACATTCTATGCTCATGGATTGGAAGAACAAATATCGTTAAAATGTTGATACCACCCAACCCACTCTACACATACTATGCAATCCCAATCAAAATGGCACCAGCATTCTTCTCAGAGCTAGAACAAACAATCCTAAAATTTGTATGGAAACCACAAAAGACCCTAAGTTGCTCAAGTAATGTTGAAAAAGAAAACCAAAGCTGGAGACATCACAATCCCGGACTTTAGCTTATACTACAAAACCATAATCATCAAGAGAATATGGTATTGGTACAAAAACAGACACATAGATCAATGGAGCAGAGTAGAGAATCCAGAATTGGACCCACAAATGTATGACCAACTAATCTTTGAGAAGGCAGGAGAGAGTATCCAATGGAAAACAGGCAGTCTCTTTAGCAAATGGTGCAGGGAAAACTGGACAACATTCAGAAAAATGAACCTGGACCACTTTCTTTCACCGTACACAAAAATAAACTCAAAATGGATGAAAGACGTAAATGTGAGATAGGAAAACATCAAAACCCTAGAGGAGAAAACATGCAAGAACCTCTTTGACCTCGGCCATAGCAACTTCTTACTCCACACGGTTCCAAAGGTAAGGGAAGTAAAAGCAAAAATGAACTATTGGAACCTCATCAAGGTAAAAAGCTGCACAGCAAAGGAAATAATCAACAAAACTAAAAGGCAGCTAATGGAATGGGAGAACATTTTATCCTTTATAAAATGTTGGATTTTTTCTTCCATTATAAAATTTTAAATGCTCTGAAAATTAAATTTTGATCACTTGCAGCAATTTGTTGATGAGACTGGGTTTTTTGTTGTCATTTTTTAATTTTTGTTTTTGAGGAGACTTTTAAATCTGAGCATAAATGATAACCCAAGACTCAAATTGTACTTCATTTTAACTCACCCTGGCTGCAGTTCTGTCAATACACGAGAATTATCTAGTAGTTTGTGATCAGACACTTACAAGATCTGATGCAGCCTTTCCCAGAAATGTCAAGGATCTTCTCGATGGCAACCACAAGGCCCAGCTGAAGCCCTGAACTGCTCTCTGAGGTCTGGGTAGGTCCCTCAAATCCGTGGAATTGGCTTCTGAGAGCCCCCAGCACATACCACCTGCCAGGCATAGCACAGGCAGCCTCTGTACTCTTAGTGATTTCATTTTTACCTTTTAAATTAAAGAAAATATTTGTACAAATACTAGTTCAAAACAACTAGTGATTTTCTATTTATAAAAAGCTGATAGGTAACGTAGATGAAGATTTGAATTGGAAAATGTCTAGGCACTGCCAGATACCACCTCATAAATCTTCTTCTATTAGAGATTTAACTCTTATCTATTCCTCAGATCCAAGCTTAGAAAGGTCTTTAATTTCACTGACGTCTATTTTCTTAAAGTCATATGCCTCCTGAGGGCTCCAGCACACGTCTCTAGTGCCAGTTCTGATGCAGAGATCTTGAAGGGGCCAAGTGGTTTTCATGGGTTATTTTCCGATGTGCCAGTGACCTTTCTCTACAGCTGGATTGTAACTTCCTTCAGGCAAGGATCATTTTTCTTCTTCCCAGTAGCTTTGCAGCCCCCTGGCACAGCATTGGGTATGACTCCACACTCTAAATATGCGTGCGCCTCCATGCATCCCAGTGCAGACACACTGCCCTTTCTTGTTCCTCCGTCTGTCTTTATAAAATTCATCTCTCACCACTCTCCCCGCTCAAAACCCAGCCAGAGCTCCCCATTTCCAGCTGAATTAAACAGAGTCCTCCAGGAGTTACTTAAGACCCTCACCCTGTAGCCCAAACCACTTGCCTGCTATTCTCAAATGAATCTGCTATGGCCCCAATCTGAATTTCCTCCTCACCCTGCTCAGAGCATCTCTCTGGGTGTGCGCCGAAATCATCTGCGAAGCCTGAACAGAAACATCTCCAGGCCCAACACCCAAGTCCGTGTATCAGAATGTCAGGGTGTGGGGCCAAGGCATCTGTATTTTAAACTAGTTTTGTCTTCAACACGACCCGGCACAGCCCTGGGACCCCAGTCTTAGAACGGGTCCTGAGTAACCACAGCGGCCTGCCACTGTGTGTAGCTCTATCTACTGAAAAAACAAAATGGAAATTTACCAAGCCCCTACCCTGTGTAAGTTTCTATGGCTCAATGAAGACAGCTTCCAGTAAGACCGGGAGAAAGCAGCTCATTGTTTCTCTAGCCCCAGGGAGGGCCCTCCTCACCTTTGGGCCACAGGGCAACGGGAGGCAAGGTGGTTTCTGGTTCAACCAGGAAGCCAATTTGGAAAAATCTGGCTCTGTTATCTCTACTTTTATCTAGCAGCTCTCTTTGCAGTGGCAGTGCGTTATCAAAAAGTAGCAAGGCGACAGGTCATTAGAAATCTGTAAGGAGGCAGCAGATGGATGGGGAAGACCTTTGACTAGGGGCCCAGGAGACTGGGTTCCAGACTTAGACAGCTTGGGCAAGACACATCACCTTCTGGGGCTCAATCTTCTCCCTGGAAAACAAGGGGCAATGATTTAGTGATCTCTAAGTTATCTATCTCTTTTAAAATGTTTTATTTTTATTTTTGAGAGAGAGAGAGAAAGCAGGGGAGGGGCAGAGAGAGGAGGAGACGGAGGATCTCAAAGGGGCTCTGCACTGTTAGCACAGAGCCTGAGGCAGGGCTTGAACTCACAAACTGTGAGATCGTGACCTGAGCCGAAGTTGGACGCTCAACTCACTTGAGCCACCCAGGCGACCCTACATTCTCTCTTTGTACGGGGAAGATATCTCAGAAGATAGTCTTTTCTAATCTTCTATTTTGTTGATTCTAACATATTTGTGTTTTGCCCCATTTTTAATAACATTCCTCACATTGGGAATCATCTGCAATCAAGATACACTTTTAATGTATTTTGCCCTCTTCCTCTCTCAACATGATCACTTCATCCAGTGGGAGGACTTATACATAACCTATGACATACTGTGAGGGAGGACATTCTGGGTATTTTATGCGGGGGGTGCTGCCTTTCTCTCTTTGTCAAATATATGGCTTTTTTCACCCTTCTACTTGGTTTCTGAGGAGGGAAGAGACAGTTCTATAGAATTCTTGAGGGAATAACAATGTTAGAAGAAAAGCTACCCTTTCCAGAAGAAGTTTGTTAGCACAAGTAGGGCTTGAACACGTTACCTGGGCTGCTAGCAGTGAGGAGGAAGATAAGGAGGAAGAGGAGGAGGAGGGAGTAGGGGATCCATCTGAGGGGCCTCTTGTATGAGACTGGGATTCTTGTACATCTGTCTGCCTATGAAAGTGAAAGCCTCCTGAGAGTTTTGGGTGCTAGAAAATAGAATAGGATGGAAGATTTTAATCAAGTCAAAGTCAAAATTCCTGTCAGGCAGGAACCAAAAGGTAGCAGGAGCCTGTCTCTGGGCTGCACGGGCCACCTCAGCGTTCCAGGGCCACCCAGAGAGAAGAGCCACTCTGTTGGAGCTGATGCTAGAGAGGAGGAAGGGGGTCACACCCCGGGCACCTCTGGGATGTGGGAATATGGCTTTAAAGCCACTGTCCTTCACCTAGGTAATCTGTCCATGAGGCCATTCTTTTCAGGGAGGCACATGTTTTCATGCCTTGGGAGTAAGAAAAGTTGTGCCTCTCAGAACAACAGATGGCTTCCATCTTGTACTGACCTTGTTTCCTTCTTTGCTTTGATGCTAGGAAGCACAGAGCTGCAATCCCAGTTGATGCGGAGCAAGTGCGGTTCTCTAGTGGAGGGTCTTATGGTATTTCTGGTTATGGTTTATAATTTTATCCTGGCTTTGTTTTCCTAGCTTACCATTAGTGTTCCATATACATGGTCTTCAACATTTCTTTCTTTGTTGTTACTTTCTATGTGGCTTTGAAAGTTGTGCATGAACTTGTTTTGGAGCAAGGGCCCCACCCAACATGGCGTGTGAGCAAGAGACCCGCTGTGAGGGTGGCGACTTTGGCGGCCATCAGGGAGGAAAGTCTTCAGGGAGGGAAGCAAGAGAGATTAATCCAGTGTCCTGAGACATGGTGAGGCAACGACAGAGAAGGAAAGAGAACTTGAATAAATCTCTCCTGGAGGAAGGAGAAATGGTTAAAGCCCATCCCATGCCCTGGCATTTTTGGTATGAAGAAAGGGTTGAACCCTGGCACACCTCTCGGTCTGGAGCCCTTCTGCCGAGCCCAAGCCATGCTGGGAGTGACCCCAGATGGGATGGAGGGCTCAGCGGCTCCACCCCAGCCTTGGGGAAGAGCAATTCCTCCCACAGGACTGGTTCTCTCTGGCTTGGGGCCAGCTCCCTGTAGAGCTGGACCCCTGGCACTAATCTCTCAGCCTGATCAAAACCATTCTTTAAGGCCATGGAAAAAAATATGTTCAATCAATTATATCCAATGAAATGGTGGGTCAGCCATCTCTTGGGGGATACTTGTGCACACGCATGCATGCTCACATGTGTGTGCATGTGCACACACACACACACTTACACTAGCTCTCTGGCCTTCATGTTGTAATAAGGAAGAAGGAAATATGAATGAAACATTTCTCACTCAAGGAACTAGCTTGAGAATCAGAGACAGCTTTGTGGAGGCCATCAGCCGTGGTTTCTTTCTTCACTGGACGCGCATAAGAAGTCCATTATGGCTGTGGTGACACCAGTAGCGCTTTTGTTTCTTTGGTTTGGCTGAGTGTGGCGGGCTTGTCATTACCCCGTATGCATTTCAGACTCTTCCTTTGTTCCAATTTCCTTGGAGGTATAGGTCTTGTTGTGGTTTTCAACACCACCTGTCAAGGCCACGACAAAAACTGACTTGGTGATTGTTGGCGAATAAAACAGTGGATTTGAACTGTTGTCTTAAACCCAATGTGAGCCAGTTCTCCAGAGTGGAGGGGCCGAGGTGATGGTTTCCTCGTCTCTAGGGCCACCCTTGTCACCTGAGCTCACCTAGGACTACAGCCAATGAGGGTAACAGATGATCCCCTTTGCAAATAAAAAGCTTTCCACTAGGGTGCTGGGTGTCCTTTGGGCTGCCCCACCTTGGCCCACTTTGTGTGGAGTTCAGAGCCATTGCCTCCTTCCTGAGTCAGAATGAGAGCCAGAGACAGCATCTCTGAGCCTAGAGGGCAGGTAGCTTGGGCCCGACGGGGGCCCTGCTAGCCTCTTCTCATGTTGACCTCCAATCCTGGGGTGCAGAGAAGTGTAAAGATTGGCAGCACTGGGGGTAGTCATGCTGGGTTTGATTCTTGATCCTTTACCACCAGTGTCACCCCGTCCTCTGAGCCAACACTGCTCTCTTCCTTGTTCCCTTTCCCTCCTCTGCCCCCAATGTGACCTCACTGGCTTGAAAGGCTCACACTCCTTGTTCTTGTGGCTTTTAAAATGTTTATTTATTTATTTTGAGTGGCGGGGGGATGGAGGGAGAGAGAGACAGTGTAAGTCAGGGAGAGGTGGAGAGAGAGGGAGAGAAAGAGAATCCCAAGTAGGCCCTGTGCTCGGTGCAGAACCTGACATGGGGCTTGATCTCACAAGCCATGAGCTCATGGCCTGAGCCAAAATCAAGAGTCAGATGCTTAAATGACTGAGCCACCTGGGTGCCCTGAAGCTCATCTTGTTAAAGGTGGGAGATGGTGGTGGGCAGAGGGAAGATGCCCACATCAAACCTCCCCAGCCAGGACACTGGTGGAAGCAGAGGTGGGTTCTGGAAGTCAAGGCCCTGGGATAAGAAGTAAGAAGCAGGTCTGTCAGGACAGCTGGACCTATGGTCCCTATGTGACCCTGGCCACACTATGGAGTCTGATCTTAATGTAGAACGCACAAGGATTGCCCTGAAGCCTTCAGCAGAACAGTGGATCCATCCTGTGTTGTTTAAAGTTCCCAGTAGCTTCTGGATGGAGTCCAGATTGGAAGGGGGCCAAGGGACTATGGGGCCAGGCCAGGTTTGTGGGGGTGGGGGTGAGCTGGCCCTGGGGCTGTGCTGCGGAGCCAGTAGGCTTCACCAGCCAGGGCCCTGGCCCCACTTAGCTGGGGACGCCCCCGTCGGTCTCTGCCCCTGGACCAGGGGTGGCACCTCCAGACTGAAGATGGACTGGTCCAAGGCAAAGCAAGAAAACAAGGCCTCTTCTCCATCCTTGAATCTGAGCTTCTGTCACTCTTGTCTCTTTTTGGTTAAACGTCCATTAGTTTATGAAATGGTGGTGATGAAAATTGGGCTTTAAAAACATTTTCCTTTACCAAACAAAAGATGGCAGCGTTGTGTTAGTCCCATAACAAAATTTGTTTGAAAACCAACGGGTCTGTTACAGCGAAGGCCTGGGAACAAGAGGTCCGCCTCCTGCCCGAAGTGCAGCACCCGGCAGAGGATTTTGGTTCTTGGATCTTCTTCCCAGCGACCTTCCTCGATTCCCCACTGCCGTGCCCTGGGCCTTAGCAACTTCCAGAATCTCAGCCTGCTGCTGCCAGACCCTAGTCCTGGCACAGAGCCTCCACCTTCTGTCCGTAGCTCCACACGGTGTGACTGATCCAGACCTCACCTCACTGGAGCCTCTGCCAGCCCTCCCCCGCCCCCCTCCCTGCCGCCAGTTCATTGGCCACCCCACCCCCGCTTCACTTCTTTCCTTTCATCACACCATGACCTTCACCCGCCAGACCCCTGAAACCACCTGACAGTTTTCTCCACCCTCCCCTGGGTCTGGGCCCCTCTGGTTTGTGGCTTAATCTCAGCCACCACCCCGGCTGTTTGTTAGATCTTCAGTGCATCTTTCCCAGGCCCTCCCTCCCCGCATCCGCTGCAGGCTTAAATCAACTGAATGTTCAGGTTAGGCTTAGTGACAGGTGGAGATGGCCAGCAGGTAGATAAAGACAGGGGAAGCAGGGGCCAGGTAGAGAATTGGGGTCAAAGGTGCCAAGCCATGGGAGTAGATGGAGGGGGAGCCAGGGGCTGAGGTAGAGCCCAGAAAAGCACCCATTGTCCCCAGTGCCCCCCTTCCTCTTGAGTTCCCTGTCTCAGGCAGTGGCTCCTTTAGTTGGTGGCCCAATGACTCAAAGCAGAGCCGGACATTCTGGGCTCCCCAACCTCCTTTGCCTTCTTCCCCCGGCACCCAGTAGACCCCGGCTTCAGCTCCTGTCCCCCCTGGAATCTTCCACAATGCCACTGGCCCTGCCTCCTTCCAGCAGGACAGAGCCAAGCTTTACTCGACTGTGCGCCCCCGGATCGGGACACAAGCCAGGCACATGGAGGTGTTCCCTGAGTTTTGTTTCGTACAGCTGTCCTGTGAGCCACCAGGAGGGCTTGTTAAAGCACAGATTGCTGGGTCGTGCTTTGCAGCCTAAGATGCTGCAGTTCAGACCAGTCCTCGGGTGATGCTGTGGGTTCAGGAACCCCATTTTGAGAACCAGTGGTTCAGTGCATCAAATGTCTGGAAGATTCAAGGTGTGCTCTGCTCTATACGGAGGGCACCGGGTACTCCCTCCTTTGGGGTCCCAGGCAGCAACTAGGATGTACCTGGACGCTTTGCTTTCAGTGGTGCCTCGTTCCATTGGATTCCTACTATCTTTCCGGTCCATTCTAACTCTGCTGTTGTTTTTTACAGATGCCTGGTGAAAATCCAGCCATCTAGGACTGGTGCAGTTGAGTTTTAGACTCAAGGACAAGTCTAATTTGGGCTGCATTTAATTATGTTTAGCTTCGCCAGCTGCTCAGTCTTTCCAGAGTGTTGTACATACCGGTGGTATCTTTGGTTTCCATTCATCCCTCTTTCTATGTCTTTTCCCAGCCACGGGTAGAGGTGATAAAGGGGAAGAGGTTGAGGGACTTATGGCACAGAATGCCCTCTGGGTACACATTGACCAATCATTAGCCCCTTTGGATCACAAGACTTCTAAAATAATTAAATTTCAGCCTCTTAATTTAGCAAAAACAACCACCAACGTAACTTGGATTGGACACAAATAATGGCATGAACCAAACTGGCTGTGGCCCAGGTTCACACATGCTCTGGCTGGAGGTGGCCTACTTAAGCGTGTCCTGTGTCTTCCACAGCAGGGGCTGCACATTTGGGAACTGCAGGCACGCTCCTGACCACAAACATTTAGAGGTGCCCCGAATACTTCTTTATGCAGAAACTTCCCGAGGACAATGACAGGTTCCATTATCTTGATAAGAGTTTCTTTTGGACACCATCCAGTTTCCTTGTTCCCATTCTTTGCTCACCAAACAAACTATTGGTATATAATTTGATCTTTCAAGCAGACAGGTCCTGAAGCCAAAGTATACTCCTATTGTAAATGAATGAATTGGCCCCCTGGCTTACCAATTAGTGTCTGGTGAGTGTAATTAGTGTCACTGGATTTTCTAGTACCTGATCACCCTGGGGCGAATTGAACTTGAAAAGGCTAACGCTCCATGATGCTGCCATCTTATGTGAGGGGACTCCCATTGTCCCCCAGGCTCCTGTCCCCTGCTTCCTTCAGTTTGTCCTTGGACTTTCACACTCGGGGGTTCCCTGCTCAGATATAACAACCCCCTCGGAGAAGCAGTGCGCTGGGCTTCACTAATTTTCTGTGCCTCAGTGGGAAAGAGTTGGAAATAACTCCAGGGAAGACGGTGATGGTGAAGGAGAGATGGCTCCTGGGTGTCTAAGGAGAGGGAGAAAAAGGGAAAAACAGGTAGCAGAGAGGGAGTGGGAAGCCGCAGTTTTGATTTCCTTTTATTTTCCCGTTTTGTTGTGAACCAACTCTGGATAGCACCTGCTGTGAGGCTTCCAATTGTGTTGGTCTTGATCTCGTGTTATCCTTAAAAATATTCTCCCTTCACTGTTTTGGGGACAGGCCACTTAGCGCCTTTCATAAGGCCTATGTCAAAAAATTCTGCACCTGTTATGAAGACCTCAGAGCTTGTTTTCTTTCTCTACCCATTCCTTTGAATGTTTCTGAATATCAACATGTCCTTTGGTAGACGCACTCAAATCCAAGGCCCACCATTTGATAGGAAATACGATCTCCTAGGTGTGGGTTGGGAGGACTTTGGGGTTTAGCGGAAAAATACCAGGCATTGGAGTCAGACTTCTGATTCAAGCTCTGGTTCTGCCATTTTCTAGCTGTGTGATTTGAATAAGTTACTTAACTTCTCTGAGACTCAGATTCCTCTGAAGCAGTTACTGAGTTAGTGTGGTACTCTGGGCACCTTGTTCAAAGTAGTTCTTCCTACTACCAATACTCTATTCTATCATCTTTTTCATTTCCTTCATAATTCTTATCACAATCGGAAATGCTTCTTTCTACTTATTTATTTCTTGTCTACAGTCTGTGTTGCTCTAGTTTTTAAATCCCAAGAAGGCAGAGATTATGTATCCCTAGCTTTGGACTTTAGCCCCATTAGCTAGGGCAGTGCCTGGCACATCATAAGTACTCAGGACATATTTGCTAAATGAGCAGATGAATAAATAGCATAATCTTGTATATGTACTTAGTACCCAGTTAATGTGGAGCTCACTCTATGTGAACAGTCCCGCTCTCCTTCTTCCAGATCTGCTCACACTCATTCAGTCAATTCCATCTGCAAATATTTCTTGAGTACCTACTATGTGCTAAGCATTGTTCTAGATTCCCCAGAATCTAGGGGGATATAGCAGACACAAATCCCTGCCTTGTAGAGCTTGTACTGTAGTGGGAACAGAGAGGCAAAACAGCAAAGACATAAAATATGAGGAGGCCAGATGGTGAGAAGCACCGTGGAGAATGGCAAGCCAGGAGGGGGTTAGGGAAGGCTAAATAGAGGTGGTTAGGAAAAGATGCAAGGAGGAAATATATATCAGAAAACATCTGAAGGAGCGAAGCAAGGGAGTAAACTCACAGACTTGTGGGGGAAAAAATCTTCCAGGCAGAGGGAACAGCAAGTGCAAAGGCCCTGGGGCTAGACTATCACTGGAGTACGCTCGGAGGAAAGGCTATGGGGTCTGGCTCTGTGGGGCCTATAAACCATGCCAGGGCTTTCAGCATTATTTCGAGAAAGAGGAGAATAATATGATCACACTTCTATTTTTCAAGGGTCATTAGACTGTTTGTTTCTAGAAACTTTTGTAGTTGGACTGTGTCCTGAGGGACAGCAAGCTGTATCAATCCTCTTACTCTCCATTCTTCTGATGGGAGGCAGTTTCTGTTGGGGGCTGTCTTGGACACCGGCCTGGCTCTGTGTGTCACTTCCCTTCTCTGGATCTCAGTGTCCCCAGCTCAAGGCTGCATGATGGTGACCCTGGAAATCAGGAGCAGGGGCTGCTCTTCATATCCACCTTCCCAGCCAACACCGGCCAAGCACCTGCTCTGCTTGAGGCACCGTGATTACAGACGAGGAGCAGAAAACACAGAGACAGCCTGGACTTCAGATCATGGCGGGGCTGGATGGGGCCGGGGTCCCTTGGAGCCTGGTTGGGAAGATAGGCTTTGCGAGCTCAAAGCTGAGTGGCACCGTAAGCATTACATACATTGTGCCGGAAGCGTTGTTAGAACGGTAACAATGGCTAACAGTTCTGGTGTGTTAACTGAGCAAGGGTAAAATCAGATTTTGGAGGTCAGCCTGACACCTGAAGGCGAGCTGCGGTCGCAAGACTTCTGGGACCCAGTGGCCAGAAGCAAACAGCCATGTCCAAAGACGCCCACCCCTTCCCACCCAGGCTCCCCAGCCTCCCGTTTGCACCCTCAGCTCAAGGATCCTGGTCTGTCCCAGGTCACAGGGCTCCTGGGCTCATAGATCAGACACCCTGCAGAGGTGATGGGAACCTGTGTTGTCACCAGTCCCCATGGGGGCAGGCAGGGCGCTTGTCCGTGGGTGGAGCCAATCTCTGGGGAAAGGGGGCTTAGGCCACTTAAGCTGAAGGGGGTCGCCGGCTCTGGGGAGTCCTCCTGGGACCCCAGCTCAGCATCAGGGCACTGCTTCTGACAATCCCCGGAGCCTCACTGGGCCTCCAGTTCTCTGTCCTGTGAAAGGAAGGGTAGAGCTCCCTCAAGGGATTTCCAGCCCTGCCCCACGCTGCCTGCCTGCAGGAGGAAATCGTGGGAGGGGGTGGTAAGTGGGGCCATGAGTACAGGGAGGAGGAGGAGCTGTCTGAACTGGCAGGGACTCCTCCTGCTATAATCTGAAGGGCTCTGCTGACCCGTTTCATATTTGGGGGCTTCCTATGAATTTCAATTTAGGAAAGGTTTCTAGTGTTGGAACAAGTAAAAGCCGTGTGCAAGCCTACAGGGTTCCAGTGAGGGCCATGCCTCTGGGACGGAGGTAGGGAGCCTGGTTCCACCTCCGGAGTCTGCAGGCGGGTGGCCATCAGTATGATGTTTGTCTGGAGAAGGCCCTTCACACGTGGGCCTGCGTGCCGAGCCTCAGAGCTTTGATGAGCTTCTCTGCTTCTCTGTCCCGTTGTTCGTTTTCTCCTTCCCTTCCCTTCCCTTCCCTTCCCTTCCCTTCCCTTCCCTTCCCTTCCCTTCCCTTCCTTCTCTTTCTTCCCTTCCCTTTCCCTTTCTCCTTTCCTTCCCTCCCTCCCTTCTTTCTTTCTTTCATTCTTTCTTTCTCTCTCTCTCTCTCTCCCTCCCTCTCTCTTTTCTTTCTTTCCTTCTTTTCAGAGAAGCAAGCAAGGAAGGGACAGAGAGGGGGATGGAGAAAGAAAGCAAGCAGGGGCGGGGCAGAGACAGGGGGAGAGAGAGAATCCCAAGCAGGCTCCGCACTGATAGTGCAAAGTCCAATGCAGGACTCAATCCGTGAACTGTGAGATGATGACCTGAGCTGAAATCAAGAGCTGACTGAGCCACCCAGGTGCCCCTGTTTGGTTGTTCTTCATGGCAGCTTTATAGCTTGGTTCTTCCACAAAGATGTGTTAATCACGCAGGTGCTTCTAAGCCAGGGTGCAGTGGGAAAGTGGTCCTTCCCTTGGAGAGGGAGCAAATGTTGCTGGAGGGCTGGGTCCCCCCAGAACCCTCCTCTACACACAGGAAGACCTCTCTGAACAGGGTCTTATAACCAGCAAAAGGCCTTGGGACAAGGTGGGTTCTTGGTGATGAAGGACCTACATGGTGATGCCCTCAGCCCCATTGTGTCTATTCTGCATGTTAGGGATGTCCACCTTCTTCCTGCTCCACTGACATTACCCATTTTCCCACCTGGCACACATCCCCAAGTGGCTTTGAAATGACAGGTGCATCCCTTCCACTTCCCTCTCCCTGGAGTCTTCTGAATAAAAAGCACACAAGCCCTTGTTTTATTTGGCTCTTTCCTACTGACCAAAGAGGAGGAAGAATGGGGTCACCAAAATAACAAAAATGAGGGGTGCTTGTGCCATTGGGAAAATCACACCAAACTCTCAAGAAAGATGCTCCCGGTCTGGGAGGGGCTATCAATGAAGCTTGCTTCCCAAGCTCCTGGCAGGATACCCTCCCGCTTCCCTTCTCACACAGTCCAGAAAGTCACACCTTGTTTCTCACTGGGTCTTCCCACTGGTGGTCACTGGATGACCCTTGCTTATGTTTCAACACTACTTTCAGGTGTTCCCTTCTGTGAGAAACGGCCTCTGTCACCTGGTTTTGATACCTTTTCTGTATGTTCCCATCACAACTTGTATTAATACTTACTGCCCCCTGTTGTGCTTGTCAGCATGTGCATCTGTCCCAAAAAGCAGGCAGTGTGTGTCATTTGGTGAGGAAAAGACACATTTACCCTCTTCTCCCCCATAGATATTTCAGACTCTGACCACCACGTTTCTCTACTGTGCTCAAGGCAGACCTTACTAAGCTACCACAGCTCCCCTGTTCTGATGATCCCAGGCCTGGCTTCATGACCGCCTTCAGCTCGGCCTACCAGGAACCAAACTATTATATCCCCCAGCAGAGGAATGTGATGTGCTGTCTGGTCTTAGGCATTCTTGTGTATCCTTGCTCTCTTGTTCCCTGAGACCTACCAATCGTTGAACTGACATCAGGAGAATGCAAAACCATGAGGCTGTCCTGCAGAAGCATGCTTATTTTCATCAAGGGGAGAGGCAGAACTTGGGAACAACAGGAAGAGCTGTAAGATTAAAAACAAAATCCCTGGGTTGAATGTATCTTTCATCTGGATGAAGCAAAGTGTAGATGCCCAGACTTAAATCCTGATTGGCACGAGTTCATGATATCTTTCCAGAATGACACACCAGGAGACCATAGGTTATCAGCTCATAGCAAGGAAACCAAGGTGTCATCAGACAGCCTCGGTGTCTGGGCTGAGAGGCAAGGCACTCACTGCTCCTCTAGGTCAGGATGACAGGCAAGTCCTGCAAATACTTCTACCAAGGGTTACCAACCACCAAGAGCATTTTGATCACAATACAAGACAAACAGCCTTGGAGATTGTGGGGAGTTTACCAGAGTCTGGTGGTAAAGTCTGGTGACAAAGATTGGGGGTCCCAAAGGACAAAGTGATACCTATATGACAAACCCAAGGAGAAGGATAGTGCATAAGGTAGGAGGAGGTCAGGGGCAGCCTTTGCAGGTTTGCCAAGCTCCAAGAATTATACAACATGAATGTCAAGGGCCAAGAAATCAGAGCCTGTGAAATGGTTGGAGGTGGTTCATGTTTCTCAGCTCCTGTGCTATGGGATCAGTGTGAGAGCCAGAAGATGGTAGAAGCTAGTTCGAGCCCACAGAGTCTATGGACTCACACTTCATACCTTCTACTTTCCAATCATGTTGTTTCTCCAAGGCCAGAGGACAACAAGAGCATGCACTGCCAGGACAAATCATCCCAAAGAGATGATTTCCCCTTGGCACCATGTTCTGTGTTTGTCCAGCAGCCCACATCCTGCTATGCCCCGACTCTTGGGGCTGACTTCCCACAACTTTATCCAAATTCTCCAAGGTTAAACTTAAGCCCGTATTCAGAGAGCACCTGAGTGTCTTAGAGGTTCATCTAAAAGGAAGTTGGGAATTGTATCACTGTCAGTGTGTTTGCAGTTGGAGAATAGCCAGGTCATTCACAGAGCAATCAATCTAACACACCTAAGCTGTTCCCACAGATTAACCATCAACTGTTAGCAAAAGTCCTCACTTCCTTTACACTGATTTATGGCAGTAGTAGAAATATACCACCCAAGCGGCCACGCCTCCTTTCAGCTGGAAACCTATAAATGTCAAGGTACTTTTTCTTCCAGTTGAGAAGAACCCAGCAAAATGGGGATCTCCACGGTCATCTTCCAAATATGTCTTTTACTGGGTCCAGTTCTATTTACAGGTATTATTCTAATTATTATCTAATTATTATATTCATTAATTTCACTCCTGCAAATCCAAATTATGGTAAATTGTATCTACTTGTTCCCTGGTGCTAGACTTTCCATCTCGAGGGGAGTTTTGTATCAAGGAGGAGGCAAGTCTTTGCTGATAATTGTCATTGCAAGTACTTAGAAGGAATGCCCCCCACCTCCTTTGTTTCTGGTTGAGAACTACAATAGCTGTACTTAGAAAAAGTCAATCATTACATCAATGTTTTCAGCGAGTAGCTCAACTAAGGAAATGATTGCTTGGCTTTAGAAAATCTCTGGCGTTAAGAAAAAGTGTGTGTGTGTGTTATTAAGAGGCTCTAAAACTTTGATCATTGGTTAAGGATGCGGTTTGTGTACTATAAAAATGGGCAGTAAGATTGCCCCTGAAAATGCTCATTACATGACTTCTTTCTGCAGGTATATCTGGCTTGGTAATATTTACCAGGAAAACTCAGGTCAAAGAGCTGAGCATAGACAAGATCATTAAGACTCGAAATTTGTGAGGGGCGCCTGGGTGGCTTAGTCGGTTAAGCGTCCGACTTTTGCTTAGGTCATGATCTCGCGGTTCGTGGGTTCGAGCCCCGCGTTGGGCTCTGTGCTGACTGCCAGCTCAGAGCCTGGAGCCTGTTTCAGTCTGTGACTCCCTCTGTCTCTGACCCTCCCCTGCTCACGCTGTCTCTCTCTCCCCTAGAAATAAATAAAACATTAAAAAAAAATTAAAAAAAAAAAAAGACTCGAAATTTGTGTCTGTCACTCACTGCTTTTGATAGATGATTTGAAGCTCAATAACTCATGAATATCTTTGGGTTCTTAGAGCGTCAAGCGATCAAATATACACAAAAGAGCCAAGGAGAAATCAGTGTGACTGTGGAATCTCGGTGTCAGTGTACGAGAGAGTACGTGAACAGCCTGGTTAGCCCGTCTGCCTATTAGCTATCTCTGCGTCTCTCTCCCTTTTCCTCTTCTGTCTCTGTCTCTCCCTCAGTTCCTTCCTTCTGTTTTCCCTTCCTTCCCTTTTCTCCTTCCTTCTCTCCCTCCCTTCCTCCGTTTCTTCCTTCCTTCTTCTCTTCTACCTCCCTCCCCCTTCCTTTGGGGTCACCTTTTTGCTACATTCATAAATTTCAGAAGACAGTACAAAAGTACCCTAATTCCTAGAGAACTTCTAGAACTCTCATGCCTACCCCCAGGCTTTGTAGGGGAAGCTCCAAAGATAGAGGTTCATTTGGGAGATTGCCTTCGTGAAAGCAGCACCCCACGCACCCCATGATGAAGCCCTCACTGCGCTGGTGATGGGGAGTGGGCCAGTTCTACATTAACTGGGTACAGACCATGTGGTGACCGAGGACGCCCACCTTCTTTTCTTGCCAAAAGGATGTCAGTGAGTACTGGCTCTGGGCAGTGTGGGGGCTGCAAACTTTGTCTCCATCAAAATACTGGCAAATGAGGGACAGTATTGTTAGCTCTAGCTTTTATCTATAGGACATTAATCCCTGGACTTGGATTGGCTGAACAGCCAGCCCCTGAGGGTACGACTTGCCCTGTTCTTACCTAGAGTGAGGTTATGGCCGCAGCAATCTCGGATCGCGGGAACTCATGGTTTTACCAGGGTGTTATAGGCATGCACATGCGTAAATGAACACACATGTGTGTGCCTGGCGGTGCTTGGAGTTTAGATGTGGGAACTGACCCTCTGCAAAGTGCTTCCTCTGTACCAGGTGCTGTGCTGGACAATGTGCCTATGTTTTCTGATGTAAATCTGCTAACAGCCCCACAGTTAAGTATCCCCTCTGCCGCATTGCAGATGAGGAAACTGAGGCCCAGAGAGGTTACGTGGCTTGTCAGCAGCCTGTCTCACTCTCTCTCTCTCAGAAATAATAAATAAATAAATAAATAAAATGGGGAACCATAAGCTAGACCACATACACATTTTAAGTGTTTTGTTTTAACTTAAGACACATAAATACACTTTGATTCACCAATTTGTGGCTGTAGGTCTTTGTCCCAGTAGCGATCTTAGGTGGTTCTCCAATGTCTTTCTTGCATAAACCATACCCATTTTGCATATCTGTAATTTCTAGTCTTCATGTTTCTAAAGGGAAGTGTGAAATGAAAGACACTTGCAAAGTGGTGTGAACACAGACATTCTTCTGTGGTTATACATCTTTCCTGTACTCTTCAGTGTCTCTCTTGCCTGATTTCTTTTTAGTAACTTGATTTTATTTCCCAAGCATTCAGCCTCATTTTTATAGAAAGCCATCATTCTTTTTTTTTTTTTTTAATGCTTTATTTATTTCTGAGAGAGAGAGACAGCATGAGCAGGGGAGGGTCAGAGAGAGAAGGAGACACAGAATCTGAAACAGGCTCCAGGCTCTGAGCTGGCTGTCAGCACAGAGCCTGACGCGGAGCTCGAACCCAAGAACCATGAGATCATGACCTGAGCCAAAGTCGGACGCTTAACTGACTGAGCCACCCAGGTGCCCCTCTTTTTTTTTTTTAACCCACATTTCATTGATTTACTTAAAATTTAATTGAATTTAATGCCAAGGACGACTCGCATAATCAAGGTTGAGGCTGGCTCATCCCTAGCTCTCGCTGATCATACAACTAAGTTAGTTGGGATGGAAGTTACCAGGGTTGCTAGAGAACAGCCTCCCAGCCCTAGTGATCCATAGGTTTATAGGGAGGATGGAGGGTGTCAGTTCACCTGGGGAGGGAGTTAAATGAAGGTCAGTGAAGAGAATTTGTTTACTGCCACCTACAAGATGCCTTTCTACCAGAGTATTCAGATACTGCAAATTAAAATACAATGCACCTAGTTAAATTGGAACTTCAGATTTGTAAAAAAAATATTTTTGGTGTGTGTGTGTGTGTTTAAGTGTAAGTGTGTCCCATGCAAATTTGGGACATACTTATATTTGGGACATACTTATACTAAAGAAGTACTCATTGTTTATCTGAAACTCAAACAAAACCTTTTTTAAGATAATTTTTTAATATAGTATGTCCCATACAATATTTGGGATATATTTATATTACAAAATATCTTTGTTTATTTGAAATCCCAATTTAGCTGGCCTCTTGTATTTTAAAAAAAATTTTTTTAAGGTTTATTTATTTTAGAGAGAGAGAAACAGAGTGTGAGCAGGGGAGGGGCAGAGAGAGGGAGACACAGAATCTGAAGCAGGCTTCAGGCTCTGAGCTGTCAGCACAGAGCCCGACGCAGGCTTGAACCTACAAACCATGAGATATCATGACCTGACCCGAAGTCAGATGCCCAACCTACTGAGCCACCCGGGCTCCCCAGACCTCCTGTATTTTTTATCTGGCAATCCTACTTCCGCTCCATTTTTTTTTTAAATTTTTATTTATTTCTAGGAGAGAGAGAGAGACAGCGTGAGCAGGGGAGGGTCAGAGAGAGAGGGAGATACAGACTCTGAAATTGGCTCCAGACTCTGAGCTGGCAGTCAGCACAGAGCCCGACGCGGGGCTCGAACCCACAAACAGTGAGATCATGACCTAAGTGAAAGTCGGGCGCTTAACCAACTAAGCCACCCAGGCGCCCCTCCGCTCCATTTTTTCTTGACATTTGTTGCCTTCTTTCAAATTTAGATGAATATCTGCTCTTCTCTGGAATCTTCCTGCTGTCCTTCTAAGCCCATAAATTGCTCGCTTTGAGATTCCCACCCCCCTACACTCTGTTTTCCTCTCGAGGGCAAGACGGGATTGCAGGCTACAGCGACGGGCTGCCGAGTCTCCTGCGAGCTCCAGAGGATGGAGTCTTGTCTTCTCTGATGGAGTCCTCCCTTCTTCCCGAACTTAATGCGGTGCCTCAAGGGCAGTGAGAGACCAGTCCATTTTTGCTGAGTGAATTAATTAATGAGTGAGGCCCAGCTAAGCCTCCAAAATAAAGTGTTATGTAGCCCCCTCCTCTGCTTGACTTAGCAAGGAGGTCAGATTTAACACTTGTTTTCAGAAAAGTTCTCATCTGACTCTTTTTCTTTGTATTTTTCAGCAGAGTCAGAGACTCAAAGAATAGCAGAAGCCATTTGGGAAGAGACACAGACACCAGGTGGTAACTGAACTCTGGGAATGGGTGGTTGTGGGGCCCAACGCCACCCCCGCAGACTCAGGAGGGCTCCCTATGGAGATTCTTGCTGGGTTTTAGATGTAGGACAAGGAAGGGCCTCTTCTGATGGGGCCCACCTGGGCCCCGGCCTCTTCCTTGCAATGTTCCACACTGACCAGAAGATAGGCCCTGAGTCTTCATGCCAGCCTCTGGCCAATGACACCTCTTTCCTAAGATCTCCCCCCAACCAGGGTGTTCCCCAGGGGTTGCAGCCACTCAGTGGGGCAGCAGAGGCAGGTGGGCACAGGAGGATCTAACTAAGACTTTCTGGATATAATCAGTTATGATTTCCCCTCTTTTCTAGAATTTTTATCAAGTGTTGGGAAAACAGCAAATACCTCTGCCTCGATTGATGCTTTAAATGGTAACTTCTTCTGCTGTTTCTTTATCTTACTCTGTCCCTGTGTGTGCCTGAGTGTGCCTGCTTGTGCAAAAGTGCAGACCTTATGATTTGGGCCACATAGTTCAATGTTAAATATATACATGTATATACTGAGAGGCGAAACTATGCCATGGTTACGAGCAACTGGCCTGAGTACAAGTCCTGCCTCTTATCACTTCCTGGTCAGCTGGTCTTGGGTCCCCTTCCTGAGCCTCAGTTTTCCCGTGGTTATTTTGAGGATTACCGAGAATGATACATGGAAAGCTCTTGAATAGCATCTGAACAAGTGTGTGGTGTGGTCAGGATTCAACACAGATTATCCTGGACGATATGTACTGCTCAGAAAATGAATCCTACTTATGGCACTGCCCCCACAATGCGCATGACTGCGTGGATAGGGAAGAAGCCAACGCCATCTGCCCCGGGGCGGGGGGAGGGGGAGGGGAGGGCCTCGAAGAGATAATGCATATTACATAGCTCAGGGTAGAGTCCTGATAGGAATGACCCCTGTTCCTCTGCAAACTGATTTCTCCATCAAGAAAATGGAAATAGTAGAGGGCCTTGGCCAGCTTATTTTACCGCTAAGTGCTTCAATTTACTTCTTTATAAGAGGAGGGACTCCTACCCTTATGGGTTGCCGTGAGGACCAAATGAGACAATGTGGGTGACGTACTTAAAGGCAGTGAGTGTTGGAAATTGTATAATTATCGTCATCTTCATAATTCTTACTGCAAGGAAGGCTAACATTTGTCATGTGCTGGCAACATGCACTCCAGTCTGATACACATTCGATCTACACTCCTCGTTTAATTCTCCTGATAGCCCTCCGAGGGTCAGTAAGTCTCAGTAAGTGACCACCTCTGTCATTTTATGAGAAAGGAAAGACATTTTCGCCTCCCCACTGTCTATGTCAACACAAAGCCACTTGACTGTTTTTTGGACCAAATAGTTGCCAATCTATGCTTTTAGTGATTTCAGGTAGTTGAGAACTGAGAAATCAAAGCCCACCCTCTCAGCTCCTCATGCCCATTCATAGAAGGTGGCCAGGCTCCGTTCCCTCAAAGAAATAAGAAAAGTAATGGGTCCCACATTTGTACCAGATTAGGTACAAGCCTAATTTGTTTTTCTTCAGGGATGAAATGTTCATTTCTATTTTAATGAAAGACAGAAATATCTGCAACAGGAAGTATGCAGAAACAAATGCATGCATTATTAAAGAATGTTTCAGTGAATTTATTCTTAAGATGTAAAAAGCCATTTTTTTTAAAAATCACTGTTTCTGGGGATTATCTTAGTTAGCATTTCGTTCTCCATGCACCAGAGACTCAAGAAACCTTTATCAATTTGAATTAAGTTTCAAACACAAATTACAGATCCGTTGATATTGATCCACATGGAGTGGCTATAACTCTACTTCAGAGTCAACCAAAAGAAAAGCAATGGTTCAAAAGTGGATTTCTTGGTCAGGATCCCTGTAGATGAAACACACTCATGTCTGATTTTTCTTTGATTCCTTTATAGATACCCTGTCAGATCTTCTCACAACACCTGGTGAGTACTTTAAAAACAATGTCCTGAATTTGGATTAAAATTTAACTATCATCCTATGCAGTTATTAAATCTTAAGCATAAACACTGCCTGTAGTATGAGGTCTACACAAAGGCATGATTTGTGTCCTTTGTAGAAATACAAGGACAATAGAAACTTCTTTCAGTTATATGTTAAATGGACCAAGTAGTTATACTGTTATGTTCTTCTTCAGTTGTTTGTTGCCTTCGCCTCAAACTTTCATGTTCAGCACACAGCAGAATCAATGAGGGTATTTTTTCGAAATGCCAGTTCTTGGGATTTACCCTCCTACCCTTCAGACCCTGATTTGAAGGGTCCGGGTTGAGGCTCAGAAATCTGAACTGTTACGTAACTGAAAACGAAGATAGTCTGTAGACCGCACTTTGAGCAGCCATGCTGCATGGCCCAGTACTGAATTTGTTTGCAGTGTAATTCCAAAGGCACATCTTTACTAATAATTCCCAATGACAGTGGCAGAGATATGTATATATATATATTTAAATGCTATCTATTTTTACTTATTTTTCTTAATGTCTATATTTTGCTCAATGTCAAGTGCATTTAGGTTTGTAACATTTTCCCAAATGGTTCATGGCTGCATCATAAGTCTGACTTAATGATATCAAGGCTTTCCCACAAGTGCATTGCTAACATCGAACTTTTAAAAAATTTATGTTTTGTTTCTTTTTTTTTAATAGTTTATTTTCAAGTTGGTTTACATATAACACCCAGTGCTCATCCAAACAAGTGCCTTCCTCCATGCCCGTCACCCCCCCTCCTCTCTCCCCCGCCCCCCCTCAGCCCTCAGTTTGTTCACAGCATTCAAGAGTCTCTCATGGTTTGCCTCCTTCCCTCTCCCCAACTATTTTCCCCCTTCTTCTCCACTTCGTCCTCCGTTAACTTCCTCCTAATCCACCTATATGTGCAAATGTATGGTATTTGTCCTACTCTGCCTGACTTAATTCGCTCAGCATAACACCCTCAAGGTCCATCCATGTTGCTACACATGGCCAGATTTCATTCTTTCTCATTGCCATGTGGTATTCCAATGTATAGATAAACCACATCTTCTTGATCCATTCATCAGTTGATGGACACTTAGGCTCTTTCCATGTTTTAGGTATTGTTGAGAGTGCTGCTATGAACATTGGGGTACATGTGCTCCTATGTCTCAGCACTCCTGTATCCCTTGGGTAAATTCCTAGCAGTGCTACTGCTGGGTCCTAGGGGAGTTCTAGTGTTAATGGTTTGAGGAACCTCCACACTGTTTTCCAGAGAGGCTGCACTAGCTTACATTCCCACCAGCAGTGTAGGAGGGTGCCTGTTTCTCCACATCCTCACCAGCATCTAGAGTCTCCTGATTTGTTCATTTTAGCCACTCTGACTGGCGTGAGGTGGTATCTCAGTGTGGTTTTGATTTGTATTTCCCTGATGAGGAGCGATGCTGAGCATCGTTTCATGTGTCTGTTGGCCATCTGGATGTCCTCTTTGGAGAAGTGTCTGTTCATGTCTTCTGTCCATTTCTTCACTGGGTTATTTGTTTTTCAGGTGTGGAGTTTGATGAGTTCCTTATAGATTTTGGATACTAGCCCTTTATCTGATATATCATTTGCAACTATCTTTTCCCATTCCGTCAGTTGCCTATTGGTTTTATTGATTGTTTCCTTTGCTGTGCAGCAGCTTTTTTTTTTTTTTAATTTTTTTTAATGTTTTATTTATTTCTAGGAGAGAGAGAGAGTGTGAGCAGGGGAGGGTCAGGGAGAGAGGGAGTCACAGACTGAAACAGGCTCCAGGCTCTGAGCTGGCAGTCAGCAAAGAACCCGATGCGGGGCTCAAACCCACGAACCGTGAGATCATGACCTGAGCGAAAGTCAGACGCTTAACCGACTAAGCCACCCAGGCGCCCCGCCGTGCAGAAGCTTTTTATCTTGATGAGGTCCCAGTAGTTCATTTTTGCCCTTGATTCCCTTGATTTTGGGGATGTGTCAAGTAAGAAATTGCTGCGGTTGAGGTCAAGGAGGTTGTTTCCTGCTTTCTTCTCCAGGGTTTTGATGATTTCCTGTCTCACATTCACGTCCTTTATCCATTTTGAATTTATTTTTGTGTATGGTGTGAGAAAATGATCTAGTTTCATTCTTCTGCATGTTGCTGTCCAGTTCTCCCAACACCATCTGTTAAAGAGGCTGTCTTTTTTCCATTGGACACTCTTCCCTGCTTTGTCAAAGATTAGTTGGCTATACATTTGTGGGTCCAATTCTGAGTTCTCTATTCTATTCCATAGGTCTATGTGTCTATGTTTGTGCCAATACCATACTGTCTTGATGATTGCAGCTTTAGTAGAGTCCAGGATGGTGATGCCTCCCGTTTTGGTTTTCTTCTTCAATATTGCTTTAGCTATTTGGGGTCTTTTGTGGTGCCATACAAATTTTAGGATAGTTTGTTCTAGTTTAATATTGAACTTTTACACCTCTTCCCAAATGGCCTCAGTATCTTTGCTAACTCATTTGGCAAGAACCAGTCCCTCCAGGACCCTACTATGCAAGAGAAACTCTTATGGGCTTTCTGTGTGTCTATCGTTTCATGGGAATGTGTTCCTTGCTCTCAGGGACTTATGGTCTAATGGCAAGATAGATGGTAATCTTAAGTTACAAGTACAGCTGTGGGAAGTGCTAGAGCAAGAGGTACATGGCAAGAGAGACGTGGTCAAGCTATGAGAAAGAGACCAGCTCCAAGACAGTCACAGGTAAACTCAGGTCTGGAGCCAGTGCAGGAATTCACCAGACAGAGCAAGGAGGAAGAGTGGTTTTCTGTTCCTCACTGCATTTGCTGTCAGGGAGGTGAGAGAACAAGTGGACTGAAGCCTGTTTCCACCATCAGCTACTCCCCTTCTCCATGTTTAGCCATCTAGCCAGGGTAGTGCCCTGATGGGAGGTTATCTCTAGGTCCCATTTTCCAAACTGCCCTTGACAAATTTTCCAAAGCTCTAAGAAAAAAAAAGAGAGAATTCTAATTAGTCGAGTTTTTGAAGTGGTGCCTGCCACTGGTGGTAGAATGCCATTTGTCTTCTGGTGCAAATGGGTGAAGAGCTATAGCTGGACTTGGTTCTTGTTTGCCTTCTAAATTCTTGTCCAGATATGGATGGAGTTGGTGGAGGCAAAGCCAGAGGTGTGTTCACGAGCAAATCTCTGGGAAGCTCCTCCTTCAGGCATAACTTGAAGTGATTTACTAAAAATGAGCAATCTAGCATGATCTCCACTTTATGTCATCCCATCCCCACCATAACAACCCCTTAGGATGGCCATTTTCTTGGAGACAGTGGGATTCAGCGAAGAAGGTTTATATAGGGCTTCCATCCACAACATCCTTAACTCCACTGAGATAGATGCAGACTATATGGCAGAGTAGACAGTACCTGAGAGGATGAACTAATCTGGGGGCTAGTGACAGATGTAAGATGAAAACCTTCTTAAAGATGAAAACCACAATAATTGAAAGCATTCTTATCCTGGAGTGGTGCTACACGAAAACAATATTGAAACTTAGTCATGGAGGCTGGGTGACTTCAAATTGAAAACCTAATTTTGTTGAGTTTATGAAAACTAGGTTGGTGTGGACCATTTCTTTGCAAGAACATCAAGGAGTGGGTTGGTAGCAGGCAATGGCTGTGACAAACGTCAGTGCAGGATGATAGCTGAAAGCCTTGACAATAGAGGTGGAGACTTTATGTCCTTGGGCTAATTTGTTCAATGTCTGTGCCTCACTGTCCTTGTCTGTAAGTGGGGATGACTGGGTTGGGGTAAAGATGAACTGGGAGAGTGCATATAAATAGTAAAACATGGTATTGTTTTCAACTATGAAGATGTAATACTTCTTCAGTAAATGTGTTTAAGGTCCAGAGCACTTTCCAGAGTGCCATAGGAGTTACCGCACAATCCCCTTAGGCTTCCCTTCTAGAATAACTGGAATGGCCTAGCCAGTATATATGGGCTGGTTTGATGATACTGGTTTGTTTTTATACTCAAGCTCCTCTTCAGTCCCTCCTCACCCCCACTAGAGCAATAATGTATGCAATTTTCCAAATTTACACAATAGTAACTCCAGAAGATTTGGGGCAATGGTTGAGTCTAGAAGGAAAGGGACCAGCTCTCTTGGAAAGTGACTAGGTCTTTGGTGGACTATCTTGAGAGACCTCTTTGTAGCTTTTCCTGGTTGGTCCATTTTGATGGCTCAACTATCTTGGACACTGGTATCCAGTGTTAGAGACCAGACTATTTCTGTTTCCTGGAAAACAAACAAGTGGGAGCTCTTCTTTCCAGGTATTTACTGTCATTCCCCCAATGGCAGCTGACATCATCTACAACTCTGTGGTGGATTGATTGAAGAAAGCAAGTGGGTCTCAATAAATCTGTGCAAAAGAGTCTGTTCAAACTGCACAACTAGCACCACCAGAGACAACCTCAATGTTCTGTTCAGTGCTATGGCTGAATATTGTCAGGACTCTGAAGCTCAGAGCTTCTGAGTTGGGTGCTGATTGACTGCCATGTGACTAAGCAAGATACCTGGAACCAGACAATAGGAATTGTGTGGTGTCATCTGTACTGTGTTTTGAGTGGAGAACTCTCTCAGGCATGTCTGTCAGCGTGTCCTGGAGTGTGGGAGCAGGGATGGCATGTCAGAAATGAGGTGGGGATGTTCTGGTGCAGAACACCTCTGTTGAAAGAATGCTCTAGCTTCCTGTTTCCATCTTGAATTGCTTCTCCATCCCCAGGGGTGTGCAGCCACATGGCCCCACTGGCCCTATTACTGGGCCGTCAACAATAGGAAGCAGAGCAGCTGGAGAAGTCCAGTGTGGACTCCACGTTCAAGGTGTTGAGACAAATGGTGTGGTTCTCAGGCGTCAAGTCCCCTCACTGGCCTGTTGGTTTTGCTAGACAGTCAAATCTCCAAACCCCCAGTTTCTGCTCCTAGCAGGACTCACATTTACAAAGAGTCTGAGAAGTTTATCAAATGCCTTAACTTTCCCTGTACCAGGAAGTTAGAAAAAAGGGGATCATGGAAGAAAATGTATTAGAATATATAATAAGATTTTAAACATAGCAGGTCTCCTGTATGAAGTAGATTTTGATACATCAGCATTAGAAGAAATAAAAGTGTTCCTTCACATGTCCTTTAAGCAAAATGAGATGGTCCAAGTTCTTGCTACAAAATATCACTGATGAAATCCTTTCCACTGAAGTGGGTGAACACACTATATTTCGTTTTTATACTTAGAATTATATTACTGACTCCTTGATTCTTGAATTAGAGGAAATTCCTCTAGGTTATCATCATTTGAAGGCTCAGATTCTGAGATTTCAACTGTAGAAGTGATTTCGCCCTTATCATTAGCATCTACAGAGTAGCTCTCTATCCCTTTACATTCCTCTTCCGACTCACCTAGTTATTGTGAAACATTTTCCTTTGTCAGTTTTCTTCTCTTTGTCATTGATAACAAGCAATGAAAGGTTCTGAATTCTTAATTTCATTCAATGAAAGTCAAAGCATCCTACGAAGACAATGTCTCCAATCTTTTTAAAAAATACCCTCTTGAAAGCTACTGTGATATTTGGCTCACTGAGAAATGGTGACCCATTCCATTTTTCTTCTAGATAATGTACCATTCTCTTCATCTTTATTATAGAACTCTTTATTATGATGTTAATAACTAATGAGTAATGGTGAACCAATTCCTCAAATGATAAAATAGCAAAATGTTTCAAGATATAGGAAAAAGGGCAATCACTCAGAGCCCATAATGTATCTTGGACTTCTTAAAGGATCCAGTGAACCCATATAGTGCCTATAAGAATGAGTTTTATTCTATTTACTTTTAATGAATAAATATTCTTTTTGTCCTTAGGAAGACCTCTAAAAACATAGAAAGGTCATGACATAGCAATCCTCACAAATAGAATGAGATCTGCTCAAAAAAGAAACTCAAGAACTAAAATTGAGTCTGATGGACCCTGAAGGTATCCTTAGGGCTAATCTGAAGTGGAAGGTCATGGGTTCTCTAGATGTCAGTTTTCTTCAAGACAGACTAAAAATTTCACAGGATATGGGTCAGAAGGAACAGGATACCTGATGCCAAAATAAATACTCACTTAGGGGGCCTCTGAGTGTCTATTCCGAGCACTGACTCTACTCAAATTTCAGACTGGAAGAAGGATTCAACAGGTGTCCAAAATTCTTGACAACCAGTCTAAACTGCCTTTTCTTGTCCAGCCCTTCTTTCTGCGCACAGATTACACTATAAATTGTAGTGTAAGTGCGCAGGGTAAAGAAACATATACTTTATTCCACCCAAAATGATCAAACACCCCATATCCAGCCCACTTGTAATCTACTATTGCAAAACCCCAAAACACTTTGCAAGAACGTTACTGGCCTACAGACCCAAGAGTGAGCCACAGCGCTCCCTGGCATGATTGTAAGGTAATGCTCAAGCCAATTTCTGTGACTGTATATTTATAAACAGCAGAACCTCTGTTTCAAGGTGAATTTTATTTCTATCTAGATCTGTGGAACCCCTTGACTACGGACTATGGTAAGGCCGTTTTTCTTTACCTGTCTTCCTGGGGTTTTGCTCACTGGCTGAGCCAGCCAGTTCCGCTCCTGCCGCTGCCTGCCGCTGCTGTTGGCTAGCTGAGGCTAAGTACAGTTTTGGCCACAGGGCAAGTACCTGCCCTTTAGAATGCAGGGATGGAGAGGGAAGGATCAGAGGATGCTGAGACCCTAGGCATGTCCCAGATCCATACTCAGTCAGTCTCATCTATCATTCTTCTTTCCTCTCTCTGCTTCTTGGTCATTCACTGCATGAAATTAGCTTCAGCTTGGTGTCAGGAGAGATAGGCAAAGAAAACTCAGTGCCTCTTCGTAGGGATAGTTATCTTGAAGACAGCTAACATCTCCGAAGCACTTTCTATGTACCTTACACAAAATTATTTTCATATACCAAATGAGTTAATGTATAAAAAAAATCACTTAAAATACTGCTTGGCACATAATAAGTGCTCGACTAATGCACACAGCAAGTGCTGCTATCATGAAATCTTTCCAACACTTTGAGGTAAGTAGTATTATTACCCCCAAGTTACAGATGAGGAAACTGGGGCACAGTTTGGTCACTTGTTAATAGTTATATGTCTAAGGCCACATGGTGGGGAAGTGTCTTGGCAGAAATTTGAACCCAGAACAGGTGCCTTTACCTTGGTCCACTATTCTTACTAAATCTACGCATGTTTCCTCAGCCTCTGAGCAACTGTGCACACTGCACTGAATTTGATATGCCATCGTCCTTGATGTGCTCACTTAGGACAGTGGAGTCTGCAGTGGGGCTCCTGGCTCTGCTTGAGGCCAATACCTGTCTTTTCAGAACCTGCCCTGAGGGTCTAAAAGTGGCCTGTGAGGGGTTGAGGGGAGATTTTTGGTGATTGACAACCAGTAAAGGGAAGATTGAGGTCAGGGAGACTGAGAGATCTTCTGCAGGGACATTCACAGCAGGAAGGGCTGAGGAGGCCTGGAATGCACCTCTAGAATACCCTAGAAGCAGCTCGATTGGCCTTTCCTCTCTCTTTGCCTGATCCCTTCCTTTACAATGACCACAGCAACCACTTGCCTTCTTGCCTTATGTCCCATCCCACCCTCTCTGGTCACTCCCTGATCACGAATTTCTCATAACCACAAACCAACCATTGGAAAGCACATCTTAGACTCAGTTCCTGCTGTCACGATGTTGGGCTGGTTGCCTCAGACTCTGCTGCCTGTTTTCCTCGCATAGTCAGGGCGGTAGTTCAGCAGGATCATGTCAGGCAGGAACATGGTGCCCATGACGGTGGCACTCAGGCTCTGTCAGGAGGCTCAAAAGGTGCCTTGACACCCACTCTTGGAAGAATGCCATCCAACACTTGACCCTGATCAAGTGGAGAGTATATTGAGGCACTCTGAACAGGAAAGTGAGTTGAACATTTCCACATTTTATAAAGATAAAACTTGGGACATTCTGGGGAGAGACCGGTCAATCCTGTCAGGAGAAGAGGGGGCCCAGACCAGAGTAAGCACTCCATAAATGCTGTGGAATCCATCAATGGATGGATGAGATAGGGAGGGGTAGAGGGCAGGAAAACCCACTGGCAGGGCCCAGGTTCAGGAGAAGGAAGATCTAGTCTAGCAAAACGGTGGCAAGAATAAAAGGAAAGACAACCCTGTTGATACGTTGGATACAAGAGGCACAAAAGAGGGGGAATCAAATATAGCAGCCAGATTGCCAACACAGTTCACATGGAGCATGGTGACTCCACGACTGAAGCAGACAAAAGAGACCGTGCTGGGTACCAGACAGGGTGGGGTGGGGGGTCTCCAGAAGGTCACTGGGAATATTGGTCTAGAGCTTGGCTGGGCTTGTAAGGGTTGATCGGCACTGGAACGGTGGCTTTGGGGGTCCCTCCTCCTGAAAAGCTCTCAGAGCACATGAGCTCATTCAGGGGTCAGATAGCATGAGAAGAGGGCTAAGACAACGCATGGCTGAGCAGCGATATATAAGGTGCTGGGGGAGGAAAAACAAAGGTGAAGGAGATAGGGCAGCAGTCAGAGGAGGGAGAACAGGGGGTGCTGGTGAGTGAAAGCTGAGGGGGCAGAGAGAGTGGATGAAGGCTTTCCACTCTTTCAATGCAGGTTTGCCACTGAGGCTGGTGAGCGATGGTGACCGGTGTCAGGGCCGCGTGGAGGTCCTGTACCAAGGCTATTGGGGCACCGTATGTGATGACGACTGGGACACCCAGGACGCAGATGTCGTCTGTCGGCAGCTCGGCTGTGGCCTTGCGGTGTCGGCGCCAGGAGGAGCCCGCTTTGGTCAGGGCTCAGGGAACATTCTCTTGGGCTCCGTATACTGCTCAGGATGGGAGCCCTACCTGTCAAGCTGCTCCCACAGCGGGTGGTACAACCATGACTGTGGCCACAGGGAAGACGCCGGAGTTGTGTGCTCAGGTAGAGCTGACCTTGCCTCGAGTGGTCACCTGTGCCACTTGGATGACAGAGGCTCCTGCTGACCTCTACACCACGGCGCATGACCACAGCACTTTGCAGTTTACATGCGTTACTCTAAACCATGTCTTATTTGACGTTAGAGGGCAGGTTCCTTTTCACAGATAAAGAAATGGAGGCTCAGAGAGGGCACGTGACTTGCCTGGAGTCCTAAAGCTGGGAAGTGGTAGAAGTGGCTTCAATCTCAGGTTCCTCCAGAGTTTGCCAATGCAACACCCAGGGGTATCATTCTGATGATCCCTGGCCTGGGATGACCAAATACCTTCCTACGTAGCACTTCCTCCTCCTTTTAAAGTCAGGAGAGAAGGACTGGGGGGTTCTGGTCCTTAAAACTTAAATCTATACCAAAATCAAACACAGAAGTAACCAGTATATTCTCTTTATTGGGGATTAGATGACAAGCAAAAGATATTTACACTTGCAGTGGAAGAGAGAAATTCTCCTTGACTCAACTTAGCAAATGCCAATGCTGAGTTTCTCCTTTGTTCACAGAGTGCTGGTAGGTGTTCAAGCACCAAGTGGTCTTTTAATCCACAAAGAAACTCCGAGGATATCACTCAATGTGTCCCCCAAAGGGGGCTTCCTAGATAAATTATTCATCTTTAGAGTAACCTTTGGTATTTGCTATGTGGACCTGTGTGTGCACATGCCACCGTGTATAGGAAGTGACCCTGATAATCCAACCATCACTTGAGAATGGCTTCCCCCAGAGAGTGTGAGCCTCCAAGAAGTCACTTTGCAGTGGTCTGTTTCAGCATTTGAGGGTACATCTTTGAAAAAACTGCTGTTCTTTGTACTTGGGGCCACCTCGTCAGGAGTATCTCAGTGACGGTGGATATTTGTCATTTAAGGCTGTGGGCAAGCTATAGAAATAGGCAGCTGGTATTGGAAATGTGATCTTGTAAATCAGGTGGGGCTGTTCATCGACTGGGTGATTATTTTGATGGACACAGTGGAGGCAGAGGGGTGGAAGGATGGTGGCGGGAGCAAGGAACATCTCTGGTGGCATTCCAGCATTGAATAAGGACTGAAAAATGACAGAGAGATGAATTCTGTTTTGTGAGGAAGAAATATAGCCTTTCAGCAGTGGGTGGGGTTTCCGGATCTCTGCATGCAGCCCTTACTTCAGAGCTAAGGAAGCACAAGTTCGGCCCTTCTCAAATGAGAGCCAATACTGATTACCTTTTCTTTTCTCTACTCTGTAGCTTCTTTGTCTTCCACGGAGGCATCCCAGGAAACAGCTGTGTCAGAAGGTAACGTTTTTGTATGGGATCTCTATGGGCTCATTACCTCACTGCACCCGCAGGGCCATCTCTGATCCAGAAGTGGTGCAAAAGGTGTAAGAGAAAGGGGTGCTCAGCTCCGAAGAGGAACCTGAGAATAAGGCTTTGGGCCTAAATGGATAACCCTTCCATAGACCATGTCCCTGAGTTTGGGGAGGGATTGACATGCATAGGCACTTCCAAGGAGTTCCAAGGTGGAGCGTGGTGTCTTGTCTCCAGGAGGGTCCTGTGGTCCTCACCACTGCCTGCTGATGCCTGGACAGGCTGGGGTGCTAGGTCTTTGGCTGTAGGGCCTGGAGAGGCAAGTCCAAACCTGCTGGGGTAGCATCCTCGCCTGCTTGTGCATTTTCCTGAACCCATATCAGGCGACCTTGGTTCCTTCTCAATATAAAGGAACCGTGTCCCTTCAGCTTATGGGCATCAGAGGTCCCATGCACCCCCCTGGGGACAGCTCCTATGAAAGAGCTGGGAAGTAGTCAATACAGCTTGAGTTCCTGGCCACCTGGGCTTTGGGAAGGAAAGTCATTGACCATAACCCATGGGAAACATTGACCCTAGGACTAGAGAAGGATAGCCTTCACATAAAGGCCCCTGACTAGGAGTCAGCACGGACCAACTGGGAGTCTTAATGGTACACAGTCAGGAAGACTTCTAGGGGGTGGGGTAAGAAAGAGTGTTGTGTGCATTTAGCATAAAGGAAGGTCCAGCTTGAGCTTCCTTCATTGTCCCTCCCTAGTGGGTGGGGAGGAGTCAGTGGGAATATGAGATCTAGGAGCCTTGGTGCCTTGTGCCAGAGACCAGTGGGATCAGTCTCTAAACTATGGTACCACCTGCTTCATCCCACAAATCTGCACTAGCTTCTTCCATTCTAGCCCCAAAGACTTGGCTATGGAGCCAGAAGGAGCATGTACAAAATGCTCTCTAACCCAATCTCAGAGCCCAAGACATATATAAGAACTCACAAGACATTCTGGTGTCATCAGATGAGAATTCTCCTCAGCATGGGATAGTCATGGATATGCTGTCCCAAGAAGTTGAGCTGTGTCCCTGTTTTGCTCAAACGAACAACATGTGGATAGTCTTTAAGCCCTCTCCAGGATACAGACTAAGGTGCATTTACTTCCCCCTGAAGTTCTAGTGGCTTGGATTGAGGAGAGAAGTCGCTGTTCTTTTAACCTTGAAGAATTCTAACTTGTGATACTTTACGAGTCCAACTTAGTTAAAACTCAGTGACCTTTACCTATTATGAAGCACTCTGAATATAATAGAGTCCTAAGACTTTGTTATTTGTGGCATCATAAAAGAGAAATGTTATACCTTCATTTAGGGCCTGAATTGGGTTTGGTCCTGAGGCTGGTGAGTGGTGGTGACTGGTGTCAGGGCCACATGGAGGTCCTGTACTGAGGCTCCTGGGCACCGTCTGTGATGATAACTGGGACACCAATGATGGCAATGTGGTCTGTAGGCAGCTGAACTGTGGCTGGTCCACGTTGGCCCCGGGAGATGCTAGGTTTGGTCAAGGCTCAGGGCCGATTGTCCTGGACAATGTGAGCTGCTCAGAGCATGAGTCCTACCAGTGGAGCTACCCTTACAATGTCTGGTACTCATACAACTGTGGCCATACTCCTTATGGACACTGGTGTCATCTGTTCAGGTGGAAAGCAAATATCCCTGGCTCTTTCTCTGAAGTGGTCTTTGATGGGAACAAGCACACTACATACTACAAGGCCCACATCTAGCCCCCTCTGAGATATCCTGTACCTCCTAAGGTTTCCTGGAGACAGAAGGCTACTGATGTATACTGAAAAAGAAAGGGTAGGGTGTGTTATTCTCCCCTATTAGGCCAACAGAAAAGAACCAATATTACTTTGCAGCAGCAATGGCATGGTTGGTGAAAGAAACCATCCACTCTTCAGTAGAAAGAAAAAAAGAGCCCCTATTCCTTCACAGTAGGATCATTACCCAGTACACCACCAATTTCCCAGAACCCTCCTTCTCAAGGCACAGATCTTGGGAATGTGGTTGGAAAATGCACCGTTGCTCCTCCATTGTCATATTATATTGGGTCATCAATGAAGCAAACTCGGAGAACAGGATTGCAGTCTACATTGTGAATTTGGGCAGGCAATGAATAGCAGCTGGAAGTGGGGAAGGTGCAGGGAATAGCGGTTCAGGAGTACATAGAATGCTGAAGAACTACCTATGACTAAGGGGCCTCAGCTTCACCCCTGCATAAAGCCCAAGAAACCTGGTAAAGATGGAGAGCACTGCACCTGGGCTGGTGGAATTGGAGTCTTCCTAGAATAACTGCCCAGATGCATTCTTGCTGTTCCCACACTGAGTGAACGCAATGATTTGGGGGGCCTGTTGCAGGCAGGGTGGTGGCCTTCTACTTGCTGGAAGGTAAGCTCTCAGACCTAGCAAGGCAGGCAATGGCAATGGGACATATGGTGGAGCTCCCAGAGGACAGAGAGATTCATGGCAGACCCTGGCTCTGTCTACTCAAGGGTATATGAAGGCATCAGCTCTGGATGCATAGTCTGATAGTCTTCCAGTTTTGATCCATTTAGGGCACCGGTCGCTTTGTGACTAACCTCAAATTTCTTTCTCACAGCTGCTCAGTCCCAGTCCACAATACAGCAAGGTGAGTCCTTGTACCCTACTTGGAATGGTACTTTTCTTCATTCCCATCAATCCCTCTTCTTCCAGCTCTGGAAGAACCACTGTTATTTGTAGAACCTATGTACACCTTTAGTTCTCTCATGTCATGGGATCCCCAACAGATAGTTCTTAACCAGACCTGGGATCCTAAAGTCTCATATGTCCATCAATCCATGAGGTTTCATCCAGTGCTTTCAAGCTGTCGCAGGAGACAGCTGCCTGCAGGTTCAGGGAACTGGCCTTGTGTTATATGAATTTCAGCTGTAAGGCAATCTTGGCTGACATGCTGAGTGGGAGAATGGATGCAGATGACCAATAACCTCCTCTGTAAGGGACCTTAGAGCAGGCTAGATTCCCTTCATTGCTCACTGCTTTCAACACCCTCAGATTCATCAGGGTCACATGTGTATCCAAAGTGGCAGAGACAGTGCCCAGGGAATGGGAGTGTAATAAGTGATGGCAACATTCAGGTAATAGGATACTTGACTGGTTTCAACTCAACCCCCCATGTTCCTGACTCTTTCTGCCCAAACTTTAGAGTGTGGGAAACTGCTCAGACTACATGCCTCAGAGCAGAGAGGTGGCAAAGGCTTTCTAAGGGAGAAAGAACGTGCTAGGCTTAGAGATGGATGTGGACAGAAAGGTTGTGCTCTTGCATGACCTTCATCCCAAGAAAGCTGGCTGAGCAGGAGGCTTGTGTAGCACAAACAGAGCAAGGTGGCAGTCTGCAATGTGCAGTTGTCAGTGGCCTGCCAAAAACTCTTTTAAAAGACTGCTTTCCATGATGTCTAATTCTGGCCTTTCCCTTTGTCATCCCTTCCAGGCACCTGGCTCCCTGACTCCTCATCTGTAACACCAACAATAGGTAAACAACTCCCCCCCCTCCCCGACTCATTCTTCTTCTAGATAAACTCTGGATTTGGAAGTGACAGGAGCAGTCGCAGGGTGTGCCCTTCATTATCTGTCCCTGTGTGTGTGTGTTTGGTGATAGAAAGAGCAGTCTCTCAGATCCTAGGTCTGATCTTAAAGGGGCTGGCCACCTGACTAAGGGGAATCATGGGCCGAAATTCAGTAAAGATGTTCCTGTGGGAGGTTAATGTAAACCTTGGAGCCCTCAGTAGTTCTGCTGGGACTTTGCTTATGGCTCGCAGGACATGGAGTGTAGCCTCAGGAAGAGGGGGCTACATGCTGGTACTGCTCCTTTCTTGCCAAGTTGCCATCATGTCCTGGGACTTTGCCAGAAACCAGCCAGGGCTTCCCAGAAGCCAACAAGCTACCCAAAAGAGCAGTATTCTTGGACTGCAACTGGTAGCTATGGGGCTCCATCCTGAGCATGCCCAGTGTGGTTTGGGGTTGTCTTTCTACTCACCTCAATTGAATCATAAGGTGCTTCTCTGCATCAGAGCATCCTTAGGCACAGGATGTATAGGATGTTTCCACTATTTCCCTGTGATGAAGATTAAACTCTGGGCATGTTCAAAGGTGAATGGTGCCCAGGGAACTTCAGCCACGAGCAAGCCCCTGGAGCTATAATAGGCCTTAAGCCTGTGACCAGAAGATAGATATGGACAGCAAGTCTTGTTCTTTGTCCTTCTAGGGGATGAGACAGGTTTGGCCCTGAGGCTGGTGAATGGAGGTAACTGGTGTCAAGGCCGCGTGGAGGTCCTGTACCAAGGCTCTTGGGGCACCGTGTGTGATGACGACTGGGACACCAATGATGCCAACGTGGTGTGCAGGCAGCTGGGCTGTGGCTGGGCCATGTCGGCCCCAGGAAGTGCCCGGTTTGGTCAGGGCTACGGGCCCATTTTCCTTGACAACGTGCGCTGCTCTGGGCATGAGTCTAACCTATGGCGCTGCCCCCACAATGGCTGGAACTCACACAACTGTGGCCATGGGGAGGATGCCAGTGTCATCTGCTCAGGTGAGCCTCCCATTATTTAGTGCTTGATTTTGGGGGTAACAGTAGGGAAGAGAGTGTTCACATTCTGATTGGCTCATTTGAAAGTATTTATAACATCCCTGTCTTCCTCAAGTCTCTTGATATCTCCACTAAAATCAGTGTCAGTTTCTGTAAAGCTTCCAGGTGTGAAGATGGTAAATTATGACAGGTGTCAAATTGCCAGGTCCCGAGAGCTGTTACTGGCCTCCTGTCAGTGCAGCAGGCGACAAAAGAGCCGACTACTGAATGGAGGTGTCTCAGGGATCCCATGGGGTGGATTGTAGACCAGTATGTGTGTACCACTGCTGCCCGATTGAGGTCCTGAGTCCCCGGCTGCATCTCCCACCTGGGAGGTGTGATGCCTGGTCCTTAGAGAGGGTGACCAGTGCGAAGGGTGGCTGCTTCTACAAGGACAATGAGGAAAACCTCGTCCTGACCCACAGATAGGCCTGGAAGGTCAGCCATGGCATTTAGGTGGGAGCCGGACTCCTTCGTCTTGCTACCATAGAGAGCAGCTGGAAACTCAAGGCAGGCGATTGGTTTGGTGACAACTCGGTCACCACTCGTAGACATGGAGCCAGTCACATTGACATGGGAAATCATGTTCTTGGTCTGCCTGGCTCTTTCAAGAGGGGCATCCTCCAGGGTGTGGGTGTCACGTGCCCCACCGTCCATAGCTGGGGACTAGCATCGATGGGATCTGACCTGCTCAGAGCCTTCCCCTCTGCGGCCCTTTATGCCAGCTCTGTGAAGTGTCTCATATGCTCTTGTCTCTTCCCAGCTTCCCAGTCTCAGTCCACGATCCGACCAGGTGAGTACCTTTGCCTCTTGACTCCTGAGCATCTCTCTCCTCTTCTCACTCATCCTCGGGCCCAAACCTTAGTTCTCTGGGGGACTTTGGAGTATTTCTCTCTCCTGGACCTCCCCTGATCATTCTCTAGTATGTGGAGAGTTCCAGTGGAGCCCACAACACACTGATTGCCCTTTCTGACTCTGTGAAATTGAGGATTCGGGGTACACATTCTTCACTCAGACTCTGGTGACAGACGAGACTCTCTCAGCAACACTTCTGCTTGATTGCATTGTCTGCACCAGATGCTACATGTGTTGGAAGATAAAGATTTGTCATGTCTCATTCCCCATGTGGAGCCGAAGTGTGCATTTCCAAACCACACTGTCATCACAGCATGGCACTGCCTCTTGCAGCTTGCCCCACCTTGTTGCCATCATGGTGCACATTGGTAAAGAGATACTGACTCATGGCAGGCTCACAACAGAGACCCCTTTCTCCTCTTGCCATTAGACCATGTCAGATCCCACTATGTTGGGTCACATGAGCCAACCTTGATTCACTCCCCTTCCTTTCTAATTCAGCTTTGTTTTTTCCTCTAGATTGGTGGCATACAACTCCTTCCTACGGTAAGCATCCTAGGATCCTGCCAACATATTATGTTCAACACCTAACTAACCAGCCTGGGTGAAGTTTCTAAACGTGGGTTCAGTTTCTCTCCTAACCACCATTTTCAGAGTGCGGTGTTGTGTTTGTCCACAAGAATTGTGATTTCCCGGCACCTACCACTTGGGAGATCAACTCATCAGGATGCTTTTGTTTGCAAGTAACAGGAACCCATCCCAAAATCTCTTACGTGAGGAGAGAGAGTCTCCCATAATGAGGACGTTAGTGGTGGGTTTAACTTCAGGAGCAACAGCATGGAAAAGTTCCAAGACTCCATCCTCACAGTGTTTTTCCAACCACAGTTTTCTTTTATGTGCCTGGGCTTCACTCTTGCTGTGTTTGTGCTTGGGGGATAGATGCCAGTGCCGGGTCTGTATGCCACCAGGAGAATCACTCTGTATGTGCCCCCCCACCCCTGTGTCTGGCTGACATGTCTTGGTGGGACTCTGCTATCTGCTTGGGAAGAGATGAGTCACCAGAACCATGTGCATGTGCTCTGATTGCCTGCTCAGGGTCCCAGGCCCACCTCCCCATTCCTCACGAGAGAAGGAGAAGATGCAACCCTAGGGCTTGCTTGAAACTCATGGACAGAGGGCCTTTCTGATGTATTTAGTAGGAAAGGTGGTTAGTGCAAAAAAGACTTTGGGCAAGCAATTTTTGGCCCCAAAACAGCTCTTCTCTTTCAGACCTTTGTTCTCTCCCCAGTACTCTGTGCTGAATGCTGCCCACATTTTCACAGCCCAGCCACGCAACCCTGCCTCTCCCCGGGGTGTCAGGTGATGTCAAGTTCTGCCCTGGAGCTGTCCTCTGATTTGGGGTCCATTTCTGTGCTGACAGTGCAGTGTCCATGGGGCAACTGCGATGGCCTGGATTGCCCCTCAAGCCCGGTAGCTCGTGTTCCATAGGGTCTGCGCTCCTGCCCCTTTCAATCCTGCAGTAGGACTGGGATTATGGGCTGTGTGAGTCAGGACAGTAGAAACTGGCCAAATAGTTCTTGCTTTCTGCTCTTTCAGTCTCTGGGCTTCACCACTACCACACTATTTACCATTTTAAGATACAGGGTCCAGAGTGTTTAGTATACTCACAAGTGGTGCAACCATCACAATGTCTACTCCAGAATCTTCATTCCCCCAATGAAAATTCCAAACCCTTACCATTCAGACCCATTCCCATTTCTCTCTGGTCATCAGCTGTCTGCCGTCGTTCAATATAGATTTATTCATTCTGGACATTTTCTATGAATGGATTCAATGTCCATGTGGCCTTTGGTGATGGCTTATCTCAGGCAGCCAGTCTTACTCAGGTTCCCCATGATGGCACATGTGCACATGGACACAGCAACACTTCCTTTTTTTCTTTTTTCTCCATTCATCTGTTGAAGGCCATGTTGATTATTTTTACCTTTGACTAATCTGAATAGCAAATCCATTTCTTATGTGTACAATTTTGTTGTTTCAACGGCTATTTCTAAATCTTCTGGGCATAGTGGAATGTGTGGGTTAAATGAGGAATTATGTTTCATTTTTGTGTAATCACTGGACTGTTTGTCACTGCAGCCACACTGCTTTTGGGGGCCACTAGCAAGCAGTATCTGAAGTTCTTTCTCTACATTCTCAATAGCACTTCCTCTTCTATATCTTTCATTTTAATCATCTTAGTAGGCATTGTTCCTCTCTCTCTCCCTCTGTGTATGTGTATGTGTATGTGTGTGTGTGTGTGTGTCTGTGTGTCTGTGTGTCTGTGTCTGTGTTTGTGTGTGTGGTCATGATTTTATACATGCCTGAAAAAATGAGAACTAGTCAATGGTCATTTCCTAGCCCAGTTCACAGGGTACAAAGGGCTAGGTCCAGGTGAGACAAGCCCTCCTGATTTCTGGTCTAGTGCTGTTTGTGGCAAATGACCGTCCTCTGGGCAGGCCTAAAGCTACATTGTTGTGTTGCTTTTGTGCCCCTCACTGGCCAGGGAAGCTCTAAACAGTCACCTCTAAGAATCCATGATAGTTACTCCCACCCACTGTCATGATATTCATAGGGTTCATGGACTTTAAGATTCAACACAAACTTTGGTCTTGAGGGTGACCTGAATCACTGGTCAACAGTTAAGGAACTTTCAGAAGAAGCCTCAGAGCCAGAGGTAGGGTCCACACTATAGGACAGTCAGGTGACGGTAGACATGCCCAGTGCTGGGTCTTAGGACATGTCCTCGGTAGCGACTGGGTAGGATCTCTGGGTTTGCAGTAGGTGCTTGTTTGCTTGCAAGGTCCTAGGTCATGACTCTGGCTTTTACCATCACCCCTGTATCCCATGACCTTGTTAACAGTTGAAATGCCGACATTGTGGGTAACCCATCAGTGAACATATATAAGTCATCTGACACTTAGGGCACCTAAAGTAGTCCCTGGAGAATGAATAATGGTGACCGAGCTTAAGAGAGTTTTCTACTGTGTAGCCTTAACCTGACCCCAATCGCATGGTCCCTGTAGTAATACTAAACCACTCAGACTTCAGTAAAGACTTTGTACCTTAACAAAATGGAAGATAATTATCCTGTCTCCTGCTAGGGACCGAGGCAGATTTGTCCCTGAGGCTGGTGAATGGAGGTGACCAGTGTCAAGGCCGCGTGGAGGTCCTGTACCAAGGGTCCTGGGGCACCGTGTGTGACGACGGCTGGGACCTCAATGACGCCAACGTGGTGTGCAGGCAGCTGGGCTGTGGCTGGGCGACATCGGCCCCAGGAAGTGCCCGGTTTGGTCAGGGCTACGGGTCCATCGTGCTGGACGACGTGAGCTGTTCCGGACAAGAGTCCTTCCTGTGGCACTGCCCCCACAGAGGCTGGAACTCGCACAACTGTGGCCACAGTGAGGACGCCGGTGTCATCTGCTCCGGTGAGCCTCTCGGCGTTCGGTGGTTCTCTTGGTGGAGGGTCGGGAGTCCTCATATTCTGATCAGCTCGTTGGAGGCTACTGATATCATCCCTGTCTTCCCCATGTCTCCTAACTCCCCCGTCATGATAAGTGTCAGTTTCTGTGAGGCTGCCAGGTGTGGAGAGGGTAAATGAGGACAGGTGCCAAACTGCCAGGCCCAAGAAGCCGTTACTGGCCTCCTGCCACAGTGCAGCTGGCGCCGAATGATCTACCTGCTGAATTGAGGTGTCTCAGGGATCCCATGGGGTGGATTGCAGACCAGAATGTGTGTGCCCACTGTTGCCCGATTGGGGTTCTGAGTCCCCGACTACATCTGCTGCCTGGGAGATGTGATGTCCAGTCATTACAAGGGTGTCTGGTGCAAAAAGTGGCTGCTTCTGCAATGACTGCCAGGAAAACCTCGTCCTGACCCACAGATAGGCCTGGAAGGTCAGCCATGGCATTTTGGTGGGAGCCGTACTCCTTCATCTTGCTATCATAGTGAGCATCTGCAAGCTCAAGGCAGGCCATTGCTTTGGTGACAACTTGGTCACCACTTGTAGACAGGGAGCCACTCATCATGACATGGGAAATCATGTTCTTGGTCTGCCTGGCTCTTTCAAGAGGGGCATCCTCCAGGGTGTGGGTGTCACGTGCCCCACCATCCATAGCTGGGGACTAGCATCGATGGGATCTGACCTGCTCAGAGCCCTCCCCTCTGTGTCCCTTTATGCCAGCTCTGTGAAGTGTCTCATATGCTCTTGTCTCTTCCCAGCTTCCCAGGCCCAGTCCACAATCCGACCAGGTGAGTTCTGTTGCCTCTTGACTCCTGAGCATCTCTCTCCTCTTCTCACCCATCCTCAGCCCCAAACCTTAGTTCTCTGGGGGACTCTGGAGTATTTCTCTCTCCTGGACCCCCCCCCCCCCGATCTCTCTCCAGAATGTGGAGAGTTCCAGTGGAGCCCACAACACACTGATTGCCTTTTCTGGCTCTGTGAAATAGAGAACTCGAGGTACACAGTCCTCACTCAGACTCAGGGAACAGACAAGACTCTCTGGGCAGCACTTCTGCTTGATTGCAGTGTCTGCACCAGATGCTCCATGTCTGGGAAGATAAAGGTTTGTCATGTCTCATTCCCCATGTGGAGCCGAAGTGATACATTTCCAAACCACACTGTCATCACAGCATGGCACTGCCTCTTGCAGCTTGCCCCACCTTGTTGCCATCATGGTGGACATGGTGGAGAGATATTGACTCATGGCAGGCTCAAAACAGAGACCCCTTTTTTCTCTAGCCAGCAGACCACCTCAGATCCCACTATGTTGGGTCCCACGTACGACTCACATGAGCCAACCTGATTCACTCCCCTTCCTTTCTAATTCAGCTTTGTTTTCCTCTCTAAATTGGTGGCATACAACTCCTTCCTATGGTAAGCATCCTAGGATCCTGCCAACATGTTATGTTCAACATCTAACTAACCAGCCTGGGTGAAGTTTCTAAATGTGGATTCAGCTTCTGTCCTAACCACCATTTTCAGTGTGTGGTGTTGTGTTTGTCCACAAGAATTGGATTTCCCGGCACCTACCACTTGGGAGATCTACTCATCAGGATGGTTTTGTTTGCAAGTGACAGGAACCGGTCTCAACCTCTCTTACGTGAGGAGAGAGTCAGAGTCTCCCATAATGAGGATGTTATTGGTGGGTTTAACTTCAGGAGCAACAGCCTGGAAAAGTTCCAAGACTCCATCCTCACAGTGTTTTTCCAACCACAGTTTTCTTTTATGTGCCTGGGCTTCTCTCTTGCTGTGTTTGTGTTTTGGGGGGAAGATGCCAGTGCCAGTCTGTATGCCACCAGGAGAATCACTGTTTTTGTCCCCCTCCGACCCCCTGTGTCTGGCTGACATGTCTTGGTGGGGCTCTGCTACCTGCTTGGGAAGAGATGAGTCACCAGAACCATGTGCATGTGCTCTAATTGGCTGCTCAGGGTCCCCAGGCCCACCTCCCCATTCCTCAGGAGAGAAGGAGAAGATGCAACCCAAGGGCTTGCTTGAACCTCATGGACAGAAGGCCTGTCTGCTTTTTTAGTAGGAAGGGTGGTTAGTGCACCAAAGACTTTGGGCAAGCAATTTCTGGCCCCCAAACTGCTCTTCTCTTTCAGACCTTTGTTCTCTCCCCAGTACTCTGTGCTGAATGCTGCCCACATTTTCACAGCCCAGCCACGCAACCCTGCCTCTCCCCGGGGTGTCAGGTGATGTCAAGCTCTGCCCTAGAGCTGGGCTGTGATTTGAGGTCCATTTCTGTGCTGACAGTGTAGTGTCCATGGGGCAACTGTGGTGGCCTGGATTGCCCCTAAAGCCCGGTAGCTCGTGTTCCGTAGGGTCTGCGCTCCTGCTTCTTTCAATCCTGCAGTAGGACTGGGATTATGGGTTGTGTGAGTCAGGACAGTAGAAACTGGCCAAATAGTTCTTGCTTTCTGCTCTTTCAGTCTCTGGGCTTCACCACTACCACACTATTACCATTTTAAGGCATAGGGTCCAGAGTGTTTAGTATACTTACAAGTGGTGGCACCATCAAAATGTTTACTTCCAGAATCTTCATTCCCCCAGTGAAAATTCCACACCCTTACCATTTAGACCCAATCCCATTTCTCTGGTCATCAGCTGTGTACCTTCGCTCAATATGGATTTATTCTTTCTGGACATTTCCTATGAATGGATTCAGTGACTATGTGGCCTTTGGAGACTGGCTTCTCTCAGGCAGCAGACTTATTCAGGTTCCCCATGATGGCACATGTGTACATGGACACAGCAACTCTTCCCTTTTATCTTTTTTCTCCATTCATCTGTTGAAGGCCGTGTTGATTATTTTTACCTTTGACTAATCTGAATAGCAAATCCATTTCTTATGTGTACAATTTTGTTGTTTCAACGGCTATTTCTAAATTTCCTGGGTATAGTGGAATGTTTGGGTTAAATGAGGAATTATGTTTCATTTTTGTGTAATCACTGGACTGTTTGTCACTGCAGCCACACTGCTTTTGCGGGCCACGAGCAGTATCTGAAAGTTCTTTCTCTACATTCTCAACAGCACGTCTTCTTCTGTATCTTTCATTTTAGTCATCTTAGTAGGCACTGCTCCTCTCTCTCTCCTTCTGTGTGTGTGTGTGTGTGTGTGTGTGTGTGTGTGTGTGTGTGTGTGTTGTCATGATTTTATACATGCCTGAAAAAATGAGAACTAGTCAATGGTCATGTCCTAGCCCAGTTCACAGGCTAGGTCCAGGTGAGACAAGCCCTCCTGATTTCTGGTCTAGTGCTGTTTGTGGCAAATGACCGTCCTCTGGGCAGGACTAATGCTACATTGTTTTGTTGCTTTTGTGCCCCCCACTGGCCAGGGGAGCTCTAAACAGTCACCTCTAAGAATCCGTGATAGTTACTCCCACCCACTGTCATGATATTCATAGGGTTCATGGACTTTAAGATTCAACACAAACTTTGGTCTTGAGGGTGACCTGAATCACTGGTCAACAGTTAAGGAACTTTCAGAAGAAGCCTCAGAGCCAGAGGTAGGGTCCACACTATAGGACAGTCAGGTGACGGTAGACATGCCCAGTGCTGGGTCCTAGGACATGTCCTCGGTAGCGACTGGGTAGGATCTCTGGGTTTGCAGTAGGTGCTTGTTTGCTTGCAAGGTCCTAGGTCATGCATCTGGCTTTCACCATCTCCCCTGTATCCCATGACCTTGTTAACAACTGAAATGCCGACATTGTGGGTAACCCATCAGTGAACATATATAAGTCATCTGACACTTAGGGCACCTAAAGTAGTCCCTGGAGAATGAATAATGGTGACCGAGCTTAAGAGAGTTTTCTACTGTGTAGCCTTAACCTGACCCCAATCGCATGGTCCCTGTAGTAATTCTAAACCACTCAGACATCAGTAAAGGCTTTGTACCTTAACAAAATGGAAGATAATTATCCTGTCTCCTGCTAGGGACCGAGGCAGGTTTGTCCCTGAGGCTGGTGAATGGAGGTGACCAGTGTCAAGGCCGCGTGGAGGTCCTGTACCAAGGGTCCTGGGGCACCGTGTGTGACGACGGCTGGGACCTCAATGACGCCAACGTGGTGTGCAGGCAGCTGGGCTGTGGCTGGGCGACATCGGCCCCAGGAAGTGCCCGGTTTGGTCAGGGCTACGGGTCCATCGTGCTGGACGACGTGAGCTGCTCCGGACAAGAGTCCTTCCTGTGGCACTGCCCCCACAGAGGCTGGAACTCGCACAACTGTGGCCACAGTGAGGACGCTGGTGTCATCTGCTCCGGTGAGCCTCTCGGCGTTCGGTGGTTCTCTTGGTGGAGGGTCGGGAGTCCTCATATTCTGATTAGCTCGTTGCAGCCTACTTATATCATCCCTGTCATCCTCAAGTCTCCTGAACCCCCCGCCATAATCAGTGTCAGTTTTTGTCAGGCTGCCAGGTGTGGAGATGGTAAATGAGGACAGGTGCCAAACTGCCAGGCCCAAGAAGCCGTTACTGGCCTCCTGCTACAGTACAGCTGGCACCAAACCATCCACCTACTGAATGGAGATGTGTCAGGGATCCCATGGGGTGGATTGCAGACCAGAATGTGTGTGCCCACTGTTGCCCGTTTGGGGTCCTGAGTCCCCAACTACATCTGCCAACTGGGAGGTATGATGCTCAGTCATTAGAAGGGTGTCTATTGCAAAGAGTGGCTGCTTCTGCTATGACTGCCAGGAAAATCTCATCATGACCCAAGGGTAGGCCTGGAAGGTCAGCCGTGGCATTTTGGTGGGAGCCGGACTCCTTCATCTTGCTTCCTTAGTGAGCAGCTGGAAACTCAAGGCAGACGATTGGTTTGGTGACAACTCGGTCACCACTTATACACATGGAGCCTGTCACATTAACATGTGAATCATGTCCTTGGTCTGCCTGCCTCTTTCAAGAGGGGCATCCTCCAGGGTGTGGCTGTCACGTGCCCCACCATCCATAGCTGGGGACTAGCATCGATGGGATCTGACCTGCTCAGAGCCTTCCCCTCTGCGACCCTTTATGACAGCTCTGTGAAGTGTCTCATATGCTCTTGTCTCTTCCCAGCTTCCCAGGCCCAGTCCACAATCCGACCAGGTGAGTTCTGTTGCCTTTTGACTCTGAGCATCTCTCTCCTCTTCTCACCCATCCCTGGCCCCAAACCTTAATTCTCTGGGGGACTCTGGAGTATTTCTGTCTCCTGGACCTCCCCTGATCAGTCTCCAGAATGTGGAGAGTTCCAGTGGAGCCCACAACACACGGATTGCCCTTTCTGGCTCCTTGAAATAGAGGACTCGGGGTACACAGTCCTCACTCAGACTCAGGGAACAGACAAGACTCTCTGGGCAGCACTTCTGCTTGATTGCAGTGTCTGCACCAGATGGTCCATGTCTGGGAAGATAAAGATTTGTCATGTCTCATTCCCCATATGGAGCCGAAGTGATACATTTCCAAACCACACTGTCATCACAGCATGGCACTGCCTCTTGCAGCTTGCCCCACCTTGTTGCCATCATAGTGGACATTGGTGGAGAAATACTGACTCATGGCAGGCTCACAACAGAGACCCCTTTCTCCTCTATCAGCAGAGCACCTCAGATCCCACTATGTTGGGTCACATGAGCCAACCTTGATTCACTCCCCTTCCTTTCTAATTCAGCTTTGTTTTTTCCTCTAGATTGGTGGCATACAACTCCTACCTATGGTAAGCATCCTAGGATCCTGCCAACATGTTATGTTCAACACCTAACTAACCAGCCTGGGTGAAGTTTCTAAACGTGGGTTCAGCTTCTGTCCTAACCACCATTTTCAGTGTGCGGTGTTGTGTTTGTCCACAAGAATTGGATTTCCCGGCACCTACCACTTGGGAGATCAACTCATCAGGATGATTTGTTTGCAAGTAACAGGATCCCGTCTCAAACTCTCTTATGTGAGGAGAGAGAGTCTCCCATAATGAGGACGTTAGTGGTGGGTTTAACTTCAGGAGCAACAGCATGGAAAAGTTCCTAGACTCCATCCTCACAGTGTTTTTCCAACCACAGTTTTCTTTTATGTGCCTGGGCTTCACTCTTCCTGTGTTTGTGCTTGGGGGACAGATGCTAGTGCCGGGTCTGTATGCCACCAGGAGAATCACTCTATATGTGCCCCCCCGCCCCTGTGTCTGGCTGACATGTCTTGGTGGGACTCTGCTACCTGCTTGGGAAGAGATGAGTCACCAGAACCATGTGCATGTGCTCTGATTGCCTGCTCAGGGTCCTCAGGCCCACCTCCCCATTCCTCACGAGAGAAGGAGAAGATGCAACCCTAGGGCTTGCTTGAACCTCATGGACAGATGTTCTGTCTGCTTTATTTAGTAGGAAAGGTGTTTTCTGTGTCTAAAACTCACAGCAAGCCATTTCTGGCCCCAAAACATCTCTTCTCTATCAGAGATAGAGAAGTACTCTCTGCTGAATGCTGACCACAGTCTCAGCCCAGCCAGAGAACTCTGCCTCTCCTCGGGGTGTCAGGTGATGTCGCTCTGGAGCTGGCCTCTGATTCACAGTGCACTTCGTGCTGATAGTGCAGTGACCATGGGGCAACGGCGATGGCCTGGATTGCCCCCAAAGCCCGGTAGCTCATGTTCCGTAGGGTCTGCGCTCCTGCTTCTTTCAATCCTGCAGTAGGACTGGGATTATGGGCTGTGTGAGTCAGGACTGTAGAAACTGGCCAAATAGTTCTTGCTTTCTGCTCTTTCAGTCTCTGGGCATCACCACTACCACACTATTTCCCATTTTAAGGTATAGGGTCCAGAGTGTTTTGTATACTCACAAGTAGTGCAACCATCACAGTGTCGACATCCAGAATCTTCATTCCCCCAATGAAAATTCCACACCCTGACCATTCAGTCCCAATCCCATTTCTCTCTGGTTATCAGATGTCTGCCTTCTGTCAATATGGATTTATTCATTCTGGACATTTCCAATGAATGGACTCAGTGACTATGTGGCATTTGGTGACTCGCTTCTCTCAGACAGCAGACTCACTCAGGTTCCCCATGATGGCACATGTGCACATGGACAAGCATTACTGCCTTTATTATTTTTTTTCCATTCAATTCTTGAAGGCCGTGTGAATTATTTTTTTCTTTGACTAATTTGAATAGCAAATCCATGACTTATGTGTACAATTTTGTTGTTTGAACAGCTATTTCTAAATCTTCTGGGCATAATGGAATGTTTGGAGCAAATGATGAATTATGTTTCACTTTTGTGGAATCACTCAACTGTTTGTCACTGCAGACACACTGCTTTTGGGGCCAGTAGGAATAATTGCAAGTTCTTTCTCTAGATTCTAGATACAGCATGTCCACTTCTGTATCTTTCATTTTAGTTGTCTTAGTAGGCACCAGTTTCTCTGTCTATCTCTCACTCTCTCTCTCCGTGTGTGCGTGTGTGCAGGAGGATAGGGTTTTATATACATGCCTGAAAAATGAGAACTAGTCAATGGTAGTGCCATAGCCCAGTTCACAAGGTGCAAAGGGCTAGGTCCAATTGAGACGGAGCCCTCATGATTTCGGGTCTAGTGCTGTTTGTGGCAAATGACTGACCTCTGGGCAGACCTAATTCTACATTGTTTTATTGCTTTTGTGCCCTTCACTGCCCAGGGGAGCTCTAAACAGGCACAACTAAGAATCCATGATAGTTACTCCCACCCACTGTCATGATATTCATAGGGTTCATGGACTTTAAGATTCTAAACAAGCTTTGGTCTTGATGGTGACCAAAATCACTGATCAACAGTTAAGGAACAGTTAAGGACTCTACCTCAGGGCCAGAGGTAGGGTCCACAATATAGGAAAGTCAGGTTAAAGATAGACAATTCCAATATTAGGTCCTAGGAAACCTCGTTGGTAGCGACTGGTTATATATAATCTCTGGGTTTGCAGTAGGCACTTGTATGCTTGCAGAGGTCCTAGGTCATGCATCTGGCTTTCACCTTCACCCCTGTATCCAATGACCTTGACAACAATTGAAAAGCCGACATTGTGGGCAACCCATCAGTGAACATACATAAGTCATCTGACACTTGGGGCACCTAAAGTAGTCCCTGGAGAATGAATAATGGTGACCAAGCTTAGGAGAGATTTGTACTGTGCATCCTTACCCTGATCCCAATAACATGGTCCTTGTAGTAATTCTAATTCATTCAGACACCAAGAACCTCTTTGAATAGTAACAATATAAAAGATAATTATCCTGTCTCCTGCTAGGGACCGAGGCAGGTTTGTCCCTGAGGCTGGTGAATGGAGGTGACCAGTGTCAAGGCCGCGTGGAGGTCCTGTACCAAGGGTCCTGGGGCACCGTGTGTGACGACGGCTGGGACCTCAAAGATGCCGACGTGGTGTGCAGGCAGCTGGGCTGTGGCTGGGCGACATCGGCCCCAGGAAGTGCCCGGTTTGGTCAGGGCTACGGGTCCATCGTGCTGGATGACGTGAGCTGCTCCGGACAAGAGTCCTTCCTGTGGCACTGCCCCCACAGTGGCTGGAACTCACACAACTGTGGCCACAGTGAGGACGCTGGTGTCATCTGCTCAGGTGAGCCCCTCGGCGTTCGGTGTTTCTTTTGGTGGAGGATCGGGAGTCCTCATATTCTGATCAGCTCATTGCAGGCTACTTATATCATCCCTGTCTTCCCCATGTCTCCTGAACTCCCCTGCCATAATCAGTGTCAGTTTCTGTGAGGCTGCCAGGTGTGGAGAGGGTAAATGAGGACAGGTGCCAAACTGCCAGGCCATGAAGCCGTTACTGGCCTCCTGCCACAGTGCAGCTGGCGCCGAATGATCTACCTGCTGAATTGAGGTGTCTCAGGGATCCCATGGGGTGGATTGCAGACCAGAATGTGTGTCCCCACTGCTGCCCGATTGGGGTCCTGAGTCCCCGACTACATCTGCTGCCTGGGAGATGTGATGTCTAGTCATTACAAGGGTATCTGGTGCAAAAGGTGGCTGCATCCGCAATGACTGCCAGGAAAACCTCGTCATGACCCACGGGTAGGCCTGGAAGGTCAGCCATGGCATTTTGGTGGGAGCCGGACTCCTTCGTCTTGCTATCACAGTGAGCATCTGCAAGCTCAAGGCAGGCCATTGCTTTGGTGACAACTTGGTCACCACTTGTAGACACGGAGCCACTCATCATGACATGGGAAATCATGTTCTTGGTCTGCCTGGCTCTTTCAAGAGGGGCATCCTCCAGGGTGTGGCTGTCACATGCCCCACCTATCATAGCTGGGGACTAGCATCGATAGGATCCGACCTGCTCAGAGCCTCCCCTCTGCATCCCTTTATGCCAGCCCTGTGAAGTGTCTCATATGCTCTTGTCTCTTCCCAGCTTCCCAGACCCAGTCCACAATCCGACCAGGTAAGTTCTGTTGCCTCTTGACTCCTGAGCATCTCTCTCCTCTTCTCACCCATCCTCAGCCCCAAACCTTTGTTCTCTGGGGGACCTTGGAGTATTTCTGTCTCCTGGACCTCCCCTGATCAGTCTCCAGAATGTGGAGAGTTCCAGTGGAGCCCACAACACACTGATTGCCCTTTCTGGCTCTGTGAAATAGAGGACTCGGGGTACACAGTCCTCACTCAGACTCAGGGAACAGACAAGACTCTCTGGGCAGCACTTCTGCTTGATTGCAGTGTCTGCACCAGATGCTCCATGTCTGGGAAGATAAAGATTTGTCATGTCTCATTCCCCATATGGAGCTGAAGTGATACATTTCCAAACGACACTGTCATCACAGCATGGCACTGCCTCTTGCAGCTTGCCCCACCTTGTTGCCATCATGGTGGACATGGTGGAGAGATATTGACTCATGGCAGGCTCAAAACAGAGACCCTTTTCTTCTCTGGCCAGCAGACCACCTCAGATCCCACTATGTTGGGTCCCACGTACGACTCACATGAGCCAACCTGATTCACTCCCCTTCCTTTCTAATTCAGCTTTGTTTTCCTCTCTAAATTGGTGGCATACAACTCCTACCTATGGTAAGCATCCTAGGATCCTGCCAACATGTTATGTTCAACACCTAACTAACCAGCCTGGGTGAAGTTTCTAAATTTGGATTCAGCTTCTGTCCTAACCACCATTTTCAGTGTGCAGTGTTGTGTTTTTGTCCACAAGAATTGTGATTTCCTGGCACCTACCACTTGGGAGATCTACTTGTAAGGATGGTTTTTTTTTGCAAGTGACAGGAACCGGTTCAACCTCTCTTACGTGAGGAGAGAGTCAGAGTCTCCCATAATGAGGATGTTATTGGTGGGTTTAACTTCAGGAGCAACAGCCTGGAAAAGTTCCAAGACTCCATCCTCACAGTGTTTTTCCAACCACAGTTTTCTTTTATGTGCCTGGGCTTCACTCTTGCTGTGTTTGTGTTTGGGGGGGAAGATGCCAGTGCCAGTCTGTATGCCACCAGGAGAATCACTGTTTTTGTCCCCCTCCGACCCCCTGTGTCTGGCTGACATGTCTTGGTGGGGCTCTGCTACCTGCTTGGGAAGAGATGAGTCACCAGAACCATGTGCATGTGCTCTAATTGGCTGCTCAGGGTCCCCAGGCCCACCTCCCCATTCCTCAGGAGAGAAGGAGAAGATGCAACCCAAGGGCTTGCTTGAACCTCATGGACAGAAGGCCTGTCTGCTTTTTTAGTAGGAAGGGTGGTTAGTGCACCAAAGACTTTGGGCAAGCAATTTCTGGCCCCCAAACTGCTCTTCTCTTTCAGACCTTTGTTCTCTCCCCAGTACTCTGTGCTGAATGCTGCCCACATTTTCACAGCCCAGCCACGCAACCCTGCCTCTCCCCGGGGTGTCAGGTGATGTCAAGCTCTGCCCTAGAGCTGGGCTGTGATTTGAGGTCCATTTCTGTGCTGACAGTGTAGTGTCCATGGGGCAACTGTGGTGGCCTGGATTGCCCCTAAAGCCCGGTAGCTCCTGTTCCATAGGGTCTGCGCTCCTGCCCCTTTCAATCCTGCAGTAGGACTGGGATTACGGGCTGTGTGAGTCAGGACAGTAGAAACTGGCCAAATAGTTCTTGCTTTCTGCTCTTTCAGTCTCTGGGCTTCACCACTACCACACTATTACCATTTTAAGGCATAGGGTCCAGAGTGTTTAGTATACTTACAAGTGGTGGCACCATCAAAATGTTTACTTCCAGAATCTTCATTCCCCCAGTGAAAATTCCACACCCTTACCATTTAGACCCAATCCCATTTCTCTGGTCATCAGCTGTGTACCTTCGCTCAATATGGATTTATTCTTTCTGGACATTTCCTATGAATGGATTCAGTGACTATGTGGCCTTTGGAGACTGGCTTCTCTCAGGCAGCAGACTTATTCAGGTTCCCCATGATGGCACATGTGTACATGGACACAGCAACACTTCCCTTTTATCTTTTTTCTCCATTCATCTGTTGAAGGCCGTGTTGATTATTTTTACCTTTGACTAATCTGAATAGCAAGTCCATTTCTTATGTGTACAATTTTGTTGTTTCAACGGCTATTTCTAAATCTTCTGGGCATAGTGGAATGTGTGGGTTAAATGAGGAATTATGTTTCATTTTTGTGTAATCACTGGACTGTTTGTCACTGCAGCCACACTGCTTTTGGGGGCCACGAGCAGTATCTGAAAGTTCTTTCTCTACATTCTCAACAGCACGTCTTCTTCTGTATCTTTCATTTTAGTCATCTTAGTAGGCACTGCTCCTCTCTCTCTCCTTCTGTGTGTGTGTGTGTGTGTGTGTGTGTGTGTGTGTGTGTGTGTGTGTTGTCATGATTTTATACATGCCTGAAAAAATGAGAACTAGTCAATGGTCATGTCTTAGGCCAGTTCACAGGGTACAAAGGGCTAGGTCCAGGTGAGACAAGCCCTCCTGATTTCTGGCCTAGTGCTGTTTGTGGCAAATGACCGTCCTCTGGGCAGGACTAATGCTACATTGTTTTGTTGCTTTTGTGCCCCCCACTGGCCAGGGGAGCTCTAAACAGTCACCTCTAAGAATCCGTGATAGTTACTCCCACCCACTGTCATGATATTCATAGGGTTCATGGACTTTAAGATTCAACACAAACTTTGGTCTTGAGGGTGACCTGAATCACTGGTCAACAGTTAAGGAACTTTCAGAAGAAGCCTCAGAGCCAGAGGTAGGGTCCACACTATAGGACAGTCAGGTGACGGTAGACATGCCCAGTGCTGGGTCTTAGGACATGTCCTCGGTAGCGACTGGGTAGGATCTCTGGGTTTGCAGTAGGTGCTTGTTTGCTTGCAAGGTCCTAGGTCATGACTCTGGCTTTTACCATCACCCCTGTATCCCATGACCTTGTTAACAGTTGAAATGCCGACATTGTGGGTAACCCATCAGTGAACATATATAAGTCATCTGACACTTAGGGCACCTAAAGTAGTCCCTGGAGAATGAATAATGGTGACCGAGCTTAAGAGAGTTTTCTACTGTGTAGCCTTAACCTGACCCCAATCGCATGGTCCCTGTAGTAATTCTAAACCACTCAGACATCAGTAAAGGCTTTGTACCTTAACAAAATGGAAGATAATTATCCTGTCTCCTGCTAGGGACCGAGGCAGGTTTGTCCCTGAGGCTGGTGAATGGAGGTGACCAGTGTCAAGGCCGCGTGGAGGTCCTGTACCAAGGGTCCTGGGGCACCGTGTGTGACGACGGCTGGGACCTCAATGACGCCAACGTGGTGTGCAGGCAGCTGGGCTGTGGCTGGGCGACATCGGCCCCAGGAAGTGCCCGGTTTGGTCAGGGCTACGGGTCCATCGTGCTGGACGACGTGAGCTGCTCCGGACAAGAGTCCTTCCTGTGGCACTGCCCCCACAGTGGCTGGAACTCACACAACTGTGGCCACAGTGAGGACGCCGGTGTCATCTGCTCCGGTGAGCCTCTCGGCGTTCGGTGGTTCTCTTGGTGGAGGGTCGGGAGTCCTCATATTCTGATTAGCTCGTTGCAGCCTACTTATATCATCCCTGTCATCCTCAAGTCTCCTGAACCCCCCGCCATAATCAGTGTCAGTTTTTGTCAGGCTGCCAGGTGTGGAGATGGTAAATGAGGACAGGTGCCAAACTGCCAGGCCCAAGAAGCCGTTACTGGCCTCCTGCCACAGTGCAGCTGGCGCCGAAGGATCCGCCTACTGAATGGAGATGTCTCGAGGATCCCAGGGCACGGATTGCAATAGTATGTGTGTGCCTATTGCTGCCTGTTTGTGGTCCTGAGTCCCCAAATGCATCTGCCAACTGGGAGGTGTGATGCCCAGTCTTTACAAGGGTGTCTGGTGCAAACGGTGGCTTCTTCTGCAGTGACTGCCAGGAAAACCTCATCATGACCCATGGGTAGGCCTAGAAGTTCAGCCGTGGCATTTTAGTGGGAGCCAGACTCCTGGTCTTGCTATCATAGAGCAGCTGGAAACTCATGGCAGGCGATAGGTTTGGAGACAACTCGGTCACCACTCGTAGACAGGGAGGCAGTCATCCTGACATGGAAAATCATGTTCTTGGTCTGCCTGGCTCTTTCAAGAGGGGCATCCTCCAGGGTGTGGCTGTCATGTGCCCCACCATCCATAGCTGGGGACTAGCATCGATGGTGTCAGACCTGCTCAGAACCTTCCCCTCTGTGTCCCTTTATGCCAGCTCTGTGAAGTGTCTCATATGCTCTTGTCTCTTCCCAGCTTCCCAGACCCAGTCCACAATCCGACCAGGTGAGTTCTGTTGCCTCTTGACTCCTGAGCATCTCTCTCCTCTTCTCACCCATCCTCAGCCCCAAACCTTAGTTCTCTGGGGGACTCTGGAGTATTTCTCTCTCCTGGACCCCCCCCCCCCCGATCTCTCTCCAGAATGTGGAGAGTTCCAGTGGAGCCCACAACACACTGATTGCCTTTTCTGGCTCTGTGAAATAGAGGACTCGAGGTACACAGTCCTCACTCAGACTCAGGGAACAGACAAGACTCTCTGGGCAGCACTTCTGCTTGATTGCAGTGTCTGCACCAGATGCTACATGTGTTGGAAGATAAAGGTTTGTCATGTCTCATCCCCACATGGAGCCTAAGTGATGCATTTCCAAACCACACTGTCATCACAGCATGGCACTGCCTCTTGCAGCTTGCCCCACCTTGTTGCCATCATGGTGGACATTGGTGGAGAGATACTGACTCACGACAGGCTACAACAGAGACCCCTTTCTCCTCTATCTGGCAGACCACCTCAGATCCCACTATGTTGGGTCACATGAGCCAACCTTGATTCACTCCCCTTCCTTTCTAATTCAGCTTTGTTTTTTCCTCTAGATTGGTGGCATACAACTCCTACCTATGGTAAGCATCCTAGGATCCTGCCAACATGTTATGTTCAACACCTAACTAACCAGCCTGGGTGAAGTTTCTAATTGTGGGCTCAGCTTCTGTCCTAACACCCCTTTTCAGTGTGCAGTGTTGTGTTTGTCCACAAGAATTGTGATTTCCCGGCACCTACCACTTGGGAGATCTACTCATCAGGATGGTTTGTTTGCAAGTGACAGGAACCAGTCTCAACCTCTCTTACGTGAGGAGAGAGTCAGAGTCTCCCATAATGAGGACGTTATTGGTGGGTTTAACTTCAGGAGCAACAGCCTGGAAAAGTTCCAAGACTCCATCCTCACAGTGTTTTTCTTACCACAGTTTTCTTTTATGTGCCTGGGCTCCACTCTTGCTGTGTTTGTGTTTGGGGGGGAAGATGCCAGTGCCAGTCTGTATGCCACCAGGAGAATCACTCTATATGTGCCCCCCCGCCCCTGTGTCTGGCTGACATGTCTTGGTGGGACTCTGCTACCTGCTTGGGAAGAGATGAGTCACCAGAACCATGTGCATGTGCTCTAATTGGCTGCTCAGGGTCCCAGGCCCACCTCCCCATTCCTCAGGAGAGAAGGAGATGATGCAACCCAAGGGCTTGCTTGAACCTCATGGACAGAGGGCCTTTCTGCTGTATTTTAGGAAAGGTGGTTAGTACACCATAGACTTTGGGCAAGCAATTTCTGGCCCCCAAACTGCTGTTCTCTTTTAGACCTTTGTTCTCTCCCCAGTACTCTGTGCTGAATGCTGCCCACATTTTCACAGCCCAGCCACGCAACCCTGCCTCTCCCCGGGGTGTCAGGTGATGTCAAGCTCTGCCCTAGAGCTGGCCTGACTTGGGATCCATTTCTGTGCTGACAGTGCAGTGTCCATGGGGCAACTGCGATGGCCTGGATTGCCCCTAAAACCTGGTAGCTCGTGTTCCGTAGGGTCTGCGCTCCTGCTTCTTTCAATCCTGCAGTAGGACTGGGATTATGGGTTGTGTGAGTCAGGACAGTAGAAACTGGCCAAATAGTTCTTGCTTTCTACTCTTTCAGTCTCTGGGCTTCACCACTATCACACTATTTCCCATTTTAAGGTATAAGGTCCAGAGTGTTTAGTATACTCACAAGTGGTGCAACCATCAAAATGTCTACTTCCAGAATCTTCACTCCCTCAGTGAAAATTCCACACCCTTACCATTCACAACAACCCCATTTCTCTCTGGTCATCAGCTGTCTGCCTTCACTCAATATGGATTTATTCATTCTGGACATTTCCTATGAATGGATTCAGTGACTATGTGGCCTTTGGTGACTGGATTCTCTAAGGCAGCAGACTCACTCCGGTTCCCCATGATGGCAAATGTGCACATGGATACAGCATCATTGCCCTTATTATTTTTTCTCCATTCATCTGTTGAAGACCGTGTTGATTGTTTTTATGTTTTACTAGTTTGAATAGCAAATCCTTGACTTTGTGTACAATTTTGTTATTTGAAGAGTTATTTCTAAATCTTCTGGGCATAGTGTAATGTTTGGAGCAAATGATGAAATATATTTCATTTTTGTGGAATCACTGAACTGTTTGTCAGTGCAGCCACACTGATTTTGGTGGCAATAACAGTATATGAAGGTCTTTCTCTACATTCTCGACAGTACTTCCTCTTCTATATCTTTCATTTTAGTCATCTTGGTAAGCACAAATTTGTGTGTGTGTGTGTGTGTGTGCGTGTGTGTGTGTGTTTGTGTGTGGTTAGGATTTTATACATGCCTGAAAAAATGAGAACTAGTCAAAGGTCATGCTCTAGCGCAGTTCAAAGGATACAAAGTGCTAGGCACAGGTGAGTCGGAGACCTCATGATTTCTGGTCTGGTTTTGTGTGTGGCAAATGATGTTCTTCTGGGCAGGCCTAATTCTATATTGTTTTATTTCTTTTATATTCTATATTTATATTTATATATAAATATATATACATATATTCATATTCTATATTGTTTTATTTCCCCTCACTGGCCAGGGGAGCTCTAAATAGGCACACCTAAAAATACATAGTAGTTACTCCCAATCACTGTCATGATATTCGTAGGGTTCATGGACTTTAAGTTTCTACACAAGATTTGGTCTTGAAGGTGACTTGACTCACTGGTCAACAGTTAAGGAACTTTCAGAAGAAGTCTCAGGGCAAAAGGTAGGGTCCACACTATAGGACCGTCAGGTAACGTTACACATGCCCAATGCTAGGTTTTAGGACATGTCCTTGGTAGCGGCTGGGCAGGATCTATGGGTTTCCAGTAGGTGCTTTTTTGGTTGCTGAGGTTCTAGGTCATGCATCTGGCTTTCACCATCACCCCTGTATCCCATGACCTTGAAAACAATTGAAATGCCGACATTGTGGGAAAGCGTATAGTGAACATACATAAGTCATCTGACACTTAGGGCACCTAAAGTAGTCCCTGGAGAATGAATAATGGTGACCAAGCTTAAGAGAGTTTTGTACTGTGCATCCTTAACCTGACCCCAATAATATGGTCCCTGTAGTAATTCTAAACCACTCAGGCACCAGGAACCTTTTGTACTGTAACAAAATAGAAGATAAATTTCCTCTCTCCTGCTAGGGACTGAGGCAGGTTTGTCCCTGAGGCTGGTGAATGGAGGTGACCAGTGTCAAGGCCGCGTGGAGGTCCTGTACCAAGGGTCCTGGGGCACCGTGTGTGACGACGGCTGGGACCTCAATGACGCCAACGTGGTGTGCAGGCAGCTGGGCTGTGGCTGGGCGACATCGGCCCCAGGAAGTGCCCGGTTTGGTCAGGGCTACGGGTCCATCGTGCTGGACGACGTGAGCTGCTCCGGACAAGAGTCCTTCCTGTGGCACTGCCCCCACAGTGGCTGGAACTCGCACAACTGTGGCCACAGTGAGGACGCCGGTGTCATCTGCTCCGGTGAGCCTCTCGGTTTCTCTTGGGGGAGGGTCGGGAGTCCTCATATTCTGATCAGCTCGTTGGAATGTACTTATATGATCCCTGTATTCCCCATGTGTCCTGAACTCTCCTCCATAATCAGTGTCAGTTTTTGTCAGGCTCCCAGGTGTGGAGATGGTAAATGATGACAGGTGCCAAACTGCTAGGCCATGACGCTGTTACTGGCCTCCTGCCACAGTCCAGCTGGCGCCGAATGATCTGCCTCCTGAATATAGGTGTCTTGGGGATCCTATGGCGAGGATTGCCGAGCAGTATGTGTGTCCACACTGCTACCCACATTGATGTCCTGAGTCCCTGACGGCATCTCCCACTGGGGAGGTGGAATGTCCGGTCTTTACAGAGAGTCTCTGGTGCAAAATGAGGCTGCTTCTGCATTTGACTGCCAAGCACCCTTGTCATGACTCACAGTCAGGCCTGAAAGGTCCGCCATGGCATCAGGTGGGAACTGGACTTTTCAGTCCTGCTGCCATATTGAGTTGCTGGAAGCTCAAGGCAAATGATTGTTTTCTGTCATTTTAGTCACCTCTTAGACATGGGGCCAATCACCTTGAATGGGAAATCATGGTCTGTCTGACCCTTTGAAAAGGTGTCTCCATCCAGGGTGTGATGTTACGTGCCCCTCCGTCCATAGCTGGGGACTAGCATCGATGGTGTCTGACCTGCTCAAAGCCTTTGCCCGTTGCATCCCTTTATGCCAACTCTGTGCAGTGTCTCATGTGCTCTTGTCTCTTTCCAGCAGCCCAGTCCCAGTCCACGATCCGACCAGGTGAGTTCCTTTACCTCTTGACTCCTGAGTGTTTCTCTCAACTTTTCACCCATCCCCGACACCTAACAGTACTTCTCTGGGGGCCTCTGTAGATATTCTTTCTCCTGGATCTTGCCCAATAACTCTCAAGAATGTGGAGAGTTCCAGTGGAGCCCTCAACGCACTGATTGTCCTTTCTGGATCCGCGAAATAGAGGACTTGGGGTACACAGTCCTCACTCAGACTCTGGTGACAGACAAGACTCTCTCAGCAACACTTATGCTTGATTGTATTGTCTGCACCAAATGCTACATGTGTTGGAAGATAGAGATATTTCACGTCAAATTACCCACATGGAGGCTCCATGATGGCTTTTCACACCACACTGTCTGATAGCACGGCACTTCCTCTTGCAGATGGTACCGCCTTCTTGCCATAGTGGTGGACATTGGGGGGATGGTATTTGGCTCTTGCAAGGCTCTCAGCAGAGACCCCTTTTCCCGTAGCTTGCAGAACTCCTCAGATCACATGATTTTTGGTCCCACCTAAGAGTCACTTGAGCCACCCTGATTCATACTTCTCCCTTCTAACTCTGCTTTGTTTTCTCTCCAGATTGGTGGTATACAAGTCCTTCCTATGGTAAGCATCCTAGGGCCCTGCCAACATATTATCATCAGCACCTTAACCGACTAGCCCGGGTGAAGTTTCTGGATGTGGGTTTCCCTGCTGTCCTAACTACCATTTCAGTGTGGGGCGTTCTCTTTCCACACAAGGATGACGATTTCGTGTCACGTACCACTTGTGGGATCTCCTGGTCAGGCTGCTTTTGTTTGCAAGTGACAGGAACCCGGCTCAACCTCTCTTACGTGAGGAGAGTCAGTGTCTCACGAAATGAGGTCGTTAACAGTAGGTCTAGCATCAGGAGCATTGGGATGGAAGAGCTCCAAGCCTGGCTGCTCACAGTGTTTTTCTTACCACAGTTTCCTTTGATGTGCCGGGGCTTCACTCTTGCGGTGTGCTTGCATGTGAGGGGCAGATGCTCGTGCCGGGCCTCTGTGCCTTCAAGAAAAGGACTGCATTTCCTCTTAGTGTCTGGGTGACATGTCTTGGCCAGACTCTGATGCATGCTTGGGAAGAGATGAGTCACCAGAACCATGTGCATGTGCTCTGATTCCCTGCTCAGGGTCCCCAGGCCCACCTTCAAATCCTCAGGAGAGAAGGAGAAGATGTGACCCCAGGGCTAGCTTCAACCTCATGGACAGAGGCCCTGCCTGCTTTATGTAGGAGGAAAGGTGGTTTCCTTACCTAAAATGCAGGGCAAGCGATTTCCGACCCCAAAACAGCTCTTCTCTCTCAGAGCTCTGTTCTCTCCCCTGGACTCCCTGCTGAATGCTGCCCACATTAGCACCACCCGTCACCCAATCTTGCCTTTCCCAAGGGTGTCAGGTGATGTTTGTTGCTCTCTGCTCTGGAGCTGGCCTCTGATTCACGGTCCACTTCTGTCCTGACAGTGCAGTATCCGTGGGGCAACTCAGATGGCCTGGATTGCCCCTCAAGCCTGGTAGCTCGTCTACCTTAGGATCTCTACTCCTGCTTCTGTCATCCTGCAGTCATATTGGGATTATGGGCTGTGTGAGTCAGGACTGCAGAAAATGGCCAAAGAGTTCTTGCTTTTCTGGTCTTTGGGTCTCTGGGCTTGACCACTACCTCACAATTTACCGTTTTAAAGTACAGACTCCAAACGTTGCTTATCCTCACGAGTGGTGCAGTCCTCACAGTATCGACTTCCAGAATATTTCATGTCCCCAAGGAAAATTCCACCACCTTCCCTTTACTCCAGTCCCGTTTCTCTCTGGCCATCACGTGTGTGCCCTCTGACAATATGGGTTTATTTATTCTCGATATTTCCTCTGAATGGACTCAGTGAATACGTGGCCTTTGGTGGCTGGCTTCTTTTAGAGAGCAGACTCAGGATTCCCCGTGATCGACATGGACACATTGACAGTAGCATCGCTTTGCCTCTTCCCCTCTCTTTTTAGTCCATTCTTCTGTTAAAGACCAGGACTTTAACATAGCAAATGTTATGTTAATAACAAATCCATGACTTCTGTGTACAAGTTTGTTGTTTGAATATGTGTTTCTAAATCTTCTGTGGATATATCTAGGAGTGGAATGTTTGGGTCAAGTGATGACTTTATGTTTCATGTTTGAGGAAGCCCTGGAATTTTATCCCAGCGGCCACACAGATTTTGGGTGCCTCTAGCACTGTCTGCAAGTTGTGCTTCCTCTGCATCCTCAAGGACACATCTTCTTCTGTCTCTTTCATTGTAGCTCTCCTACCGGGGAGGGGTTGTTCACTCTTTCTCTCTATTTCTCTCTCTCTCTCTTTTCGTCTCTTTCTCATCGTCTCTCTCTCCCTCCTTCCCAGCTTCTCGCGCTCTCTCTGTCTCTCTCTCTCCCCCCTTCTCCCTCTCTGTCTCTGGGGATTGGGTTTGCATTTTCCTAAGGGCTATGCAATTGATCATATTATCATGGGCTCTTTGCAAGTGCCCGTCTTCTCTGGAGAACAGAGTTTTCCTTTGATACATGGCTGAAAGAATGAGAACCAGACAACGGTCATGGCCCAGCCCAGCTCCCAGCGTGCAAAGGTCTGGGTCCATGGGAGACCGAGCCCTTGTGATGTCAGGTCTAGTGCTGAATGTGGCAATGACATTCGTCCAGGCAGGCCTGATGCTACCGTGTTTTGTTTCTTTTCTGCCCCTCGCAGGACCGGGCAGCTCTAAGTATGCAGAGCTAAGACCTTGTGATAGTTACTCCTGCCCACTGGTAGGATATTCCGAGGGCTCACAGACTGTTTCAGATTCAGTACAAGCTTTGGGTTTGGTTGACGTGGGTCAGGGGTCAGCATAAAGGAAGTTTCCCAAGAAACCTCAGGCCCAGTGGAAGGGTCCACGATATAGGACAGTCAGGGGAAGGTAGAGTCTCTGAGCACTGAGTCCTAGGACAGTTTCTCGATGGTGGTTGGGTGGGATCTCGAGGGTTGATGTAGGGACTTCAGTTGGTATTGAGACAGGCTACTGGTTTCACCCTTCAGTCCTACACCCCATATCCAGTCCCAGCAATGGAAATGCTGACTCTGTGGGCCAGCAAACTGTGCACATGCTTAAGCCACATGACCCTCAGTCTGTGAACAGCCCCTCGACGAGGAATAGTGGTGAGCCGGCTTCAGAGAGTCCTGTGCTGGGCAGCCGTCCCTTCAACGCACAAGTGATGGTCCCTGAAAGCATTCTTATCCACTCCGACCTCAGGGGATTTTCATCCAGGAACAAAGAGACAGGTACCTTTTCTGCCTTCTGCCAGGGAATGAAACAGGTTTGTCCCTGAGGCTGGTGAATGGAAGTGACCAGTGTCAAGGCCGCGTGGAGGTCCTGTACCGAGGCTCCTGGGGCACCGTGTGTGACGACGGCTGGGACACCATGGACGCCAACGTGGTGTGCAGGCAGCTGGGCTGTGGCCAGGCCCTGTCGGCCCCAGGAAGTGCCCGGTTCGGTCAGGGCTCAGGGCCCATCGTGCTGGACGACGTGCGCTGCTCCGGACAAGAGTCCTACCTGTGGCGCTGCCCCCACAACGGCTGGAACTCGCACAACTGTGGCCACGGGGAGGACGCCGGTGTCATCTGCTCAGGTGAGCCCCAAAACTCCCCGGTCCCCTTTTGTGGTGGGGATCTTTACTGAGAACAAACTCACTCCTTACTCCAGGGCCCACACCCAACCTCTCCCGGATATGCTGTGTCTCCAGCTTTCCTGGGCACAGCTGGTCCCTGAAGTGCCACATGGACTCTGTTGAGACAGATATTGCTTGGGATTCTCAGTGACGCTGTGGGGGAGAAGGTCCGTTCACCATTCCGTGGGCAGCCACAACGATGCCCTGCCTGTCAGCCGGATCAGCTGCTCAGTCCACACCCCATCTGTCTGGGCCTTTTCCCTAAGGTGCATCCTTGGGGACTATGTCTGAAAAAGGAACCGCCTTCACTCCTTCGTGGTCCTGTTCTTCGGGGCCCTCCATGAAGCTAAGCTAGAGAAGGGGATGTGCATCTGATTTGTGAATCTGGGCCGGCAGTGAAGAGTAGTGGAGAAGGGGGTCGAGGTGGGGAATGGCCGGTGAGTGGCACAGGGAACACTGAGGAGCCACCTAGGACCATGGGGCCTGAGCTTGGCCCCCTGCAGAAAGCCTGGGAAACCTCGTAAAGGCTGAGCACAATGCAGCCGGGTTGGTCCACTGGGGGTCTTCCTAGATTAAGTGATCAACTCATTCTGGCTGTTCACCCGTGCAGTGAAAATAATGGCTCTAAGGATGGTCCCAGGCCTTCTAGCAGCATCCCGACTGCCGGAAAGTCCATTCTCACCCCAGACAGGCAGGCAATGGCAGTAGGATATGGGGGCGGGGGGTCTTCCAGATGAGGGAGAGATTCAGGGAAGCCCTGGCTCTGTCTGCACAAGGGCACGTGAAGTCATCTGCCCATAGGATTAGGCTGCTTTCCTCAACCTTTGATCCAGTAGGAGCACTGTGTGCTCTTGTGTCTGCCTTGAGGTGTTTCAAATTTCATCTACTTGGCCCCAAAATAGAGTTCTGCCTAGTGAGTCCTCAGTGACCCTACTGGGAGGTCTTTTCTCATCATCCTCAGCCCTCTGCTCACCACTCTTGGGGTACCAGTGCTCTTTGTACACGTTACAGGTATGCTTTGTTATCTCCCTCTATCAGGGAGTCTCCACAGATGGTGCTTAGTCAGACCTGGAGCTCAAGGGACCCGTCTGTCCATCAGGCCAGGAGGTTTCATCTAGTTCTTCCAAGCTGTCCCAGGAGACAGCTGCCTGCCGGTCAGCGAACTGGCCACTCTCTATGGATTTCAGCTCCACTGCAATCCTGGGTGACACATTGAGTGGAAACATGGATGTGGATGCCCGGTCACCTCCAGCAGGCTGGAGTCTCTGCCTCTCTCGCTGCTTGGAACAGCCTCAGATTCCTGTGTGTCCCCTGCCTATATGCAAAGTCAGAGGAGCAGTGTTCTGGGGGTGACGGTGTAACAAGCGATGGTGTGTTACTGGTACTGGGATATCGGACACATTTCAAGGTGACTCACCAGCCCTCAGACATACATATCTCAGAGGAGACAGGATGGAAAGGTCCTCTAAGGGGGCAAATGGCATGCCAGGTTAGAGATGGATGCGGACGGAGCAGGTTTTCCCCGGGCCAGGTCTTCATCCCAAGAGACCTGGCCGAGCAGCAGGCTTGTGCAGCACACACAGGTGCGGGGTGACACTCGCAGATGTCACTGGTCGTGAGGCCTGCCTCACACCCTTTTCAAAGCCTCCTTTCCATCATGTCCAACTCCGGCCCTTCCCTCTGTTATGACTTCTGGGCACCTGGCCCCTGACTCCACACCTGTAAGACAAACAAGAAGGAAATATTCCTAATAAGTCCCTGGATCACTGTCCTGATAGATAAACATTTGGCTGGGAACTAAGAGGAGAAGCCTAAGGGTGAGCCTTTGGTATCTTTGTGCCCCTCTATGTGTTTGGTAGTAGAAAGAGGTGACCCCAGATCCTAGGTCTAACGATATGGAGCCAAACACCAGACTCCTGTGGGATCTGTGATGAGAGATGATCCCCATGAAGGAGGTTAACGGAATCCTTGGAGGTGTCTCCAGTGTGCTGGCACCTTGCTCATGGCTCCCCGGCCACAGAGCCTAACCTCAGGAGAGGGGGCCAATATGCTAGTATTCCACCTCTCTTGACAAGTTACAGTGGGGTTCTGGGACTCTGCCCGAGCCCAGGCAGGGCCCAACAGAGGCCAGCAAGCTGCCCAACAGGGCAGTGGTCTTGGCCTGACAGTGATAGGCAGAAGGCACCAACGTGAGCATGCCCAGGGTGGATTGGGGTTACTTTCCTCCTCACCTGCTTCCGGCATAAGGTGCTTTCCTGCATCATGGCATCCTGTGGACCTGTGTGTTGACAGTGTCTCCTCTTCTTTGTCTGTGATGAAGATTAAGCTGTTGGCATGTTCAAAGGTGATGGATGCCCAGGGAACGCTGGCCATGAGCAAGGTTTTAAGTCTGCAGCGAGCCTTCATCTTTTGGCCAGAGGATAGACATGGACAGCGGGTCTTGTTCTTTGTCCTGCTAGGGAACGAGACAGGTTTGTCCCTGAGGCTGGTGAATGGAGGTGACCGGTGTCAGGGCCGCGTGGAGGTCCTGTACCAAGGCTCCTGGGGCACCGTGTGTGACGACAGCTGGGACATCAATGACGCCAACGTGGTGTGCAGGCAGCTGGGCTGTGGCTGGGCCGTGTCGGCCCCAGGAAGTGCCCGGTTCGGTCAGGGCTCAGGGCCCATCGTGCTGGACGACGTGCGCTGCTCCGGACAAGAGTCCTTCCTGTGGCGCTGCCCCCACAACGGCTGGAACTCGCACAACTGTGGCCACGGGGAGGACGCCGGTGTCATCTGCTCCGGTGAGCCTCTCGGCGTTCGGGGTTTCTCTCGGTGGTGGCTGGGGAGTCCTCATATTCTGATCAGCTCTCTGCAGCCTACTTATATCATCCCTGGCTCCCTCAAGTCTCCTGAACCGTCCGCCATAATCAGTGCCAGTTTCTGTCAGGCTGCCAGGTGTGGAGACGGTGAATGAGGACAGGTGCCAAACTGCCAGCCCCAGGACGCCGTTACTGGCCCCCTGCCACAGTGCAGCTGGCGCCGAAGGACCCGCCTGCTGAATGGAGATGTCTCGGGGATCCCATGGCGAGGACTGCCGATCAGTGTGTGTGTCCCCACTGCTAGCCCGATTGACGTCTTGAGTCCCCGACGGCATCTCCAACCAGGGCGGTGTGATGCCCGGGCTTTGCGGAGGGTCTCCGGTGTGAAGTGTGGCTCCTTCTGCAGTTTGACTGCCAGGCACCCTTGTCATGACTCACAGTCAGGCCTGAAAGGTCCGCCATGGCATTGTGGCGGGAACCGGACTTCTCAGTCCCGCTGCCATATTGGGTTGCTGGAAGCTCAAGGCAGATGATTGTTCTGTGTCATTTTAGTCACCTCTTAGAGACATGGGGCCAATCACCCTGACATGGGAAGTCATGATGTGCCTGACCCTTTAAGGAGGGGCATCCTTGCGGGCTGTGGCTGTAGCGTGCCCCACCGTCCATAGCTGGGGACCCGCATCGATGGTGTCTGACCTGCTCAGAGCCTTTCCCCGTTGCGTCCCTTTATGCCAGCTCTGTGCAGCGTCTCACGTGCTCTTGTCTCTTCCCAGATGCCCAGTCCCAGTCCACGATCCGACCAGGTGAGTTCCTGGGCCTCTTGACTCCTGAGCGTCTCTCTCCTCTTTTCACCCATGCCCGGCCCTTAACCTTACTTCTCCAGGGGACTCTGGAGACTTTCTCTCTCCTGGACCTCCCCTGACCACTCCCAAGAATGTGGAGACTTTCGCTGGAGCCCACAACACACTGATTGTCCTTTCTGGCTCCGCAAACTAGAGGACTCGAGGTCCACAGCCCTCACTCGGACTCTGGTGACAGACAAGACTCTCTCGGCAGCACTTCTGCTTGATTGCATTGTCTGCACCAAATGCTGCTTGTGTTGGAAGATAGAGATTTTTCACGTCCCATTCCCCACGTGGAGGCTCCGTGATGCCTTATACACCACAGTGTCATGATAGCACGGCACTTCCTCTTGCAGATGGTACCGCCTTCTTGCCATAGTGGTGGACATTGGGGGGATGGTATTTGGCTCTTGCAAGGCTCTCAGCAGAGACCCCTTTTCCTCTAGCTGGCAGAACTCCTCAGGTCCCATCATTTTGGTCCCAGCTAAGAGTCATTTGAGCCAAACTTGATTCATACTTCTCCCTTCTAACTCTGCTTTGTTTTCTCTCCAGATTGGTGGTATACAAGTCCTTCCTATGGTAAGCATCCTAGGGCCCTGCCAACATATCATCATCAGCACCTTAACCGAATAGCCCGGGTGAAGTTTCTGGATGTGGGTTTCCCTGCTGTGCTAACTACCATTTCAGTGTGGGGCGTTCTCTTTCCACACAAGGATGACGATTTCGTGTCACGTACCACTTGTGGGATCTCCTGGTCAGGCTGCTTTTGTTTGCAAGTGACAGGAACCCGGCTCAACCTCTCTTACGTGAGGAGAGTCAGTGTCTCACGAAATGAGGTCGTTAACAGTAGGTCTAGCGTCAGGAGCATTGGGATGGAAGAGCTCCAAGCCTGGCTGCTCACAGTGTTTTTCTTACCACAGTTTCCTTTGATGTGCCGGGGCTTCACTCTTGCGGTGTGCTTGCATGTGAGGGGCAGATGCTCGTGCCGGGCCTCTGTGCCTTCAAGAAAAGGACTGCATTTCCTCTTAGTGTCTGGGTGACATGTCTTGGCCAGACTCTGATGCATGCTTGGGAAGAGATGAGTCACCAGAACCATGTGCATGTGCTCTGATTCCCTGCTCAGGGTCCCCAGGCCCACCTTCAAATCCTCAGGAGAGAAGGAGAAGATGTGACCCCAGGGCTAGCTTCAACCTCATGGACAGAGGCCCTGCCTGCTTTATTTAGGAGGAAAGGTGGTTTCCTTACCTAAAATGCAGGGCAAGCGATTTCCGACCCCAAAACAGCTCTTCTCTCTCAGAGCTCTGTTCTCTCCCCTGGACTCCCTGCTGAATGCTGCCCACATTAGCACCACCCGTCACCCAATCTTGCCTTTCCCAAGGGTGTCAGGTGATGTTTGTTGCTCTCTGCTCTGGAGCTGGCCTCTGATTCACGGTCCACTTCTGTCCTGACAGTGCAGTATCCGTGGGGCAACTCAGATGGCCTGGATTGCCCCTCAAGCCTGGTAGCTCGTCTACCTTAGGATCTCTACTCCTGCTTCTGTCACCCTGCAGTCATATTGGGATTATGGGCTGTGTGAGTCAGGACTGCAGAAAATGGCCAAAGAGTTCTTGCTTTTCTGGTCTTTGGGTCTCTGGGCTTGACCACTACCTCACAATTTACCGTTTTAAAGTACAGACTCCAAACGTTGCTTATCCTCACGAGTGGTGCAGTCCTCACAGTATCGACTTCCAGAATATTTCATGTCCCCAAGGAAAATTCCACCACCTTCCCTTTACTCCAGTCCCGTTTCTCTCTGGCCATCACGTGTGTGCCCTCTGACAATATGGGTTTATTTATTCCGGATATTTCCTCTGAATGGGCTCAGTGAATACGTGGCCTTTGGTGGCTGGCTTCTTTTAGAGAGCAGACTCAGGATTCCCCGTGATCGACATGGACACATTGACAGTAGCATCGCTTTGCCTCTTCCCCTCTCTTTTTAGTCCATTCTTCTGTTAAAGACCAGGACTTTAACATAGCAAATGTTATGTTAATAACAAATCCATGACTTCTGTGTACAAGTTTGTTGTTTGAATATGTGTTTCTAAATCTTCTGTGGATATATCTAGGAGTGGAATGTTTGGGTCAAGTGATGACTTTATGTTTCATGTTTGAGGAAGCCCTGGAATTTTATCCCAGCGGCCACACAGATTTTGGGTGCCTCTAGCACTGTCTGCAAGTTGTGCTTCCTCTGCATCCTCAAGGACACATCTTCTTCTGTCTCTTTCATTGTAGCTCTCCTACCGGGGAGGGGTTGTTCACTCTTTCTCTCTATTTCTCTCTCTCTCTCTTTTCGTCTCTTTCTCATCGTCTCTCTCTCCCTCCTTCCCAGCTTCTCGCGCTCTCTCTGTCTCTCTCTCTCCCCCCTTCTCCCTCTCTGTCTCTGGGGATTGGGTTTGCATTTTCCTAAGGGCTATGCAATTGATCATATTATCATGGGCTCTTTGCAAGTGCCCGTCTTCTCTGGAGAACAGAGTTTTCCTTTGATACATGGCTGAAAGAATGAGAACCAGACAACGGTCATGGCCCAGCCCAGCTCCCAGCGTGCAAAGGTCTGGGTCCATGGGAGACCGAGCCCTTGTGATGTCAGGTCTAGTGCTGAATGTGGCAATGACATTCGTCCAGGCAGGCCTGATGCTACCGTGTTTTGTTTCTTTTCTGCCCCTCGCAGGACCGGGCAGCTCTAAGTATGCAGAGCTAAGACCTTGTGATAGTTACTCCTGCCCACTGGTAGGATATTCCGAGGGCTCACAGACTGTTTCAGATTCAGTACAAGCTTTGGGTTTGGTTGACGTGGGTCAGGGGTCAGCATAAAGGAAGTTTCCCAAGAAACCTCAGGCCCAGTGGAAGGGTCCACGATATAGGACAGTCAGGGGAAGGTAGAGTCTCTGAGCACTGAGTCCTAGGACAGTTTCTCGATGGTGGTTGGGTGGGATCTCGAGGGTTGATGTAGGGACTTCAGTTGGTATTGAGACAGGCTACTGGTTTCACCCTTCAGTCCTACACCCCATATCCAGTCCCAGCAATGGAAATGCTGACTCTGTGGGCCAGCAAACTGTGCACATGCTTAAGCCACATGACCCTCAGTCTGTGAACAGCCCCTCGACGAGGAATAGTGGTGAGCCGGCTTCAGAGAGTCCTGTGCTGGGCAGCCGTCCCTTCAACGCACAAGTGATGGTCCCTGAAAGCATTCTTATCCACTCCGACCTCAGGGGATTTTCATCCAGGAACAAAGAGACAGGTACCTTTTCTGCCTTCTGCCAGGGAATGAAACAGGTTTGTCCCTGAGGCTGGTGAATGGAAGTGACCAGTGTCAAGGCCGCGTGGAGGTCCTGTACCGAGGCTCCTGGGGCACCGTGTGTGACGACGGCTGGGACACCATGGACGCCAACGTGGTGTGCAGGCAGCTGGGCTGTGGCCAGGCCCTGTCGGCCCCAGGAAGTGCCCGGTTCGGTCAGGGCTCAGGGCCCATCGTGCTGGACGACGTGCGCTGCTCCGGACAAGAGTCCTACCTGTGGCGCTGCCCCCACAACGGCTGGAACTCGCACAACTGTGGCCACGGGGAGGACGCCGGTGTCATCTGCTCAGGTGAGCCCCAAAACTCCCCGGTCCCCTTTTGTGGTGGGGATCTTTACTGAGAACAAACTCACTCCTTACTCCAGGGCCCACACCCAACCTCTCCCGGATATGCTGTGTCTCCAGCTTTCCTGGGCACAGCTGGTCCCTGAAGTGCCACATGGACTCTGTTGAGACAGATATTGCTTGGGATTCTCAGTGACGCTGTGGGGGAGAAGGTCCGTTCACCATTCCGTGGGCAGCCACAACGATGCCCTGCCTGTCAGCCGGATCAGCTGCTCAGTCCACACCCCATCTGTCTGGGCCTTTTCCCTAAGGTGCATCCTTGGGGACTATGTCTGAAAAAGGAACCGCCTTCACTCCTTCGTGGTCCTGTTCTTCGGGGCCCTCCATGAAGCTAAGCTAGAGAAGGGGATGTGCATCTGATTTGTGAATCTGGGCCGGCAGTGAAGAGTAGTGGAGAAGGGGGTCGAGGTGGGGAATGGCCGGTGAGTGGCACAGGGAACACTGAGGAGCCACCTAGGACCATGGGGCCTGAGCTTGGCCCCCTGCAGAAAGCCTGGGAAACCTCGTAAAGGCTGAGCACAATGCAGCCGGGTTGGTCCACTGGGGGTCTTCCTAGATTAAGTGATCAACTCATTCTGGCTGTTCACCCGTGCAGTGAAAATAATGGCTCTAAGGATGGTCCCAGGCCTTCTAGCAGCATCCCGACTGCCGGAAAGTCCATTCTCACCCCAGACAGGCAGGCAATGGCAGTAGGATATGGGGGCGGGGGGTCTTCCAGATGAGGGAGAGATTCAGGGAAGCCCTGGCTCTGTCTGCACAAGGGCACGTGAAGTCATCTGCCCATAGGATTAGGCTGCTTTCCTCAACCTTTGATCCAGTAGGAGCACTGTGTGCTCTTGTGTCTGCCTTGAGGTGTTTCAAATTTCATCTACTTGGCCCCAAAATAGAGTTCTGCCTAGTGAGTCCTCAGTGACCCTACTGGGAGGTCTTTTCTCATCATCCTCAGCCCTCTGCTCACCACTCTTGGGGTACCAGTGCTCTTTGTACACGTTACAGGTATGCTTTGTTATCTCCCTCTATCAGGGAGTCTCCACAGATGGTGCTTAGTCAGACCTGGAGCTCAAGGGACCCATCTGTCCATCAGGCCAGGAGGTTTCATCTAGTTCTTCCAAGCTGTCCCAGGAGACAGCTGCCTGCCGGTCAGCGAACTGGCCACTCTCTATGGATTTCAGCTCCACTGCAATCCTGGGTGACACATTGAGTGGAAACATGGATGTGGATGCCCGGTCACCTCCAGCAGGCTGGAGTCTCTGCCTCTCTCACTGCTTGGAACAGCCTCAGATTCCTGTGTGTCCCCTGCCTATATGCAAAGTCAGAGGAGCAGTGTTCTGGGGGTGACGGTGTAACAAGCGATGGTGTGTTACTGGTACTGGGATATCGGACACATTTCAAGGTGACTCACCAGCCCTCAGACATACATATCTCAGAGGAGACAGGATGGAAAGGTCCTCTAAGGGGGCAAATGGCATGCCAGGTTAGAGATGGATGCGGACGGAGCAGGTTTTCCCCGGGCCAGGTCTTCATCCCAAGAGACCTGGCCGAGCAGCAGGCTTGTGCAGCACACACAGGTGCGGGGTGACACTCGCAGATGTCACTGGTCGTGAGGCCTGCCTCACACCCTTTTCAAAGCCTCCTTTCCATCATGTCCAACTCCGGCCCTTCCCTCTGTTATGACTTCTGGGCACCTGGCCCCTGACTCCACACCTGTAAGACAAACAAGAAGGAAATATTCCTAATAAGTCCCTGGATCACTGTCCTGATAGATAAACATTTGGCTGGGAACTAAGAGGAGAAGCCTAAGGGTGAGCCTTTGGTATCTTTGTGCCCCTCTATGTGTTTGGTAGTAGAAAGAGGTGACCCCAGATCCTAGGTCTAACGATATGGAGCCAAACACCAGACTCCTGTGGGATCTGTGATGAGAGATGATCCCCATGAAGGAGGTTAACGGAATCCTTGGAGGTGTCTCCAGTGTGCTGGCACCTTGCTCATGGCTCCCCGGCCACAGAGCCTAACCTCAGGAGAGGGGGCCAATATGCTAGTATTCCACCTCTCTTGACAAGTTACAGTGGGGTTCTGGGACTCTGCCCGAGCCCAGGCAGGGCCCAACAGAGGCCAGCAAGCTGCCCAACAGGGCAGTGGTCTTGGCCTGACAGTGATAGGCAGAAGGCACCAACGTGAGCATGCCCAGGGTGGATTGGGGTTACTTTCCTCCTCACCTGCTTCCGGCATAAGGTGCTTTCCTGCATCATGGCATCCTGTGGACCTGTGTGTTGACAGTGTCTCCTCTTCTTTGTCTGTGATGAAGATTAAGCTGTTGGCATGTTCAAAGGTGATGGATGCCCAGGGAACGCTGGCCATGAGCAAGGTTTTAAGTCTGCAGCGAGCCTTCATCTTTTGGCCAGAGGATAGACATGGACAGCGGGTCTTGTTCTTTGTCCTGCTAGGGAACGAGACAGGTTTGTCCCTGAGGCTGGTGAATGGAGGTGACCGGTGTCAGGGCCGCGTGGAGGTCCTGTACCAAGGCTCCTGGGGCACCGTGTGTGACGACAGCTGGGACATCAATGACGCCAACGTGGTGTGCAGGCAGCTGGGCTGTGGCTGGGCCGTGTCGGCCCCAGGAAGTGCCCGGTTCGGTCAGGGCTCAGGGCCCATCGTGCTGGACGACGTGCGCTGCTCCGGACAAGAGTCCTTCCTGTGGCGCTGCCCCCACAACGGCTGGAACTCGCACAACTGTGGCCACGGGGAGGACGCCGGTGTCATCTGCTCCGGTGAGCCTCTCGGCGTTCGGGGTTTCTCTCGGTGGTGGCTGGGGAGTCCTCATATTCTGATCAGCTCTCTGCAGCCTACTTATATCATCCCTGGCTCCCTCAAGTCTCCTGAACCGTCCGCCATAATCAGTGCCAGTTTCTGTCAGGCTGCCAGGTGTGGAGACGGTGAATGAGGACAGGTGCCAAACTGCCAGCCCCAGGACGCCGTTACTGGCCCCCTGCCACAGTGCAGCTGGCGCCGAAGGACCCGCCTGCTGAATGGAGATGTCTCGGGGATCCCATGGCGAGGACTGCCGATCAGTGTGTGTGTCCCCACTGCTAGCCCGATTGACGTCTTGAGTCCCCGACGGCATCTCCAACCAGGGCGGTGTGATGCCCGGGCTTTGCGGAGGGTCTCCGGTGTGAAGTGTGGCTCCTTCTGCAGTTTGACTGCCAGGCACCCTTGTCATGACTCACAGTCAGGCCTGAAAGGTCCGCCATGGCATTGTGGCGGGAACCGGACTTCTCAGTCCCGCTGCCATATTGGGTTGCTGGAAGCTCAAGGCAGATGATTGTTCTGTGTCATTTTAGTCACCTCTTAGAGACATGGGGCCAATCACCCTGACATGGGAAGTCATGATGTGCCTGACCCTTTAAGGAGGGGCATCCTTGCGGGCTGTGGCTGTAGCGTGCCCCACCGTCCATAGCTGGGGACCCGCATCGATGGTGTCTGACCTGCTCAGAGCCTTTCCCCGTTGCGTCCCTTTATGCCAGCTCTGTGCAGCGTCTCACGTGCTCTTGTCTCTTCCCAGATGCCCAGTCCCAGTCCACGATCCGACCAGGTGAGTTCCTGGGCCTCTTGACTCCTGAGCGTCTCTCTCCTCTTTTCACCCATGCCCGGCCCTTAACCTTACTTCTCCAGGGGACTCTGGAGACTTTCTCTCTCCTGGACCTCCCCTGACCACTCCCAAGAATGTGGAGACTTTCGCTGGAGCCCACAACACACTGATTGTCCTTTCTGGCTCCGCAAACTAGAGGACTCGAGGTCCACAGCCCTCACTCGGACTCTGGTGACAGACAAGACTCTCTCGGCAGCACTTCTGCTTGATTGCATTGTCTGCACCAAATGCTGCTTGTGTTGGAAGATAGAGATTTTTCACGTCCCATTCCCCACGTGGAGGCTCCGTGATGCCTTATACACCACAGTGTCATGATAGCACGGCACTTCCTCTTGCAGATGGTACCGCCTTCTTGCCATAGTGGTGGACATTGGGGGGATGGTATTTGGCTCTTGCAAGGCTCTCAGCAGAGACCCCTTTTCCTCTAGCTGGCAGAACTCCTCAGGTCCCATCATTTTGCTCCCAGCTAAGAGTCATTTGAGCCAAACTTGATTCATACTTCTCCCTTCTAACTCTGCTTTGTTTTCTCTCCAGATTGGTGGTATACAAGTCCTTCCTATGGTAAGCATCCTAGGGCCCTGCCAACATATCATCATCAGCACCTTAACCGAATAGCCCGGGTGAAGTTTCTGGATGTGGGTTTCCCTGCTGTGCTAACTACCATTTCAGTGTGGGGCGTTCTCTTTCCACACAAGGATGACGATTTCGTGTCACGTACCACTTGTGGGATCTCCTGGTCAGGCTGCTTTTGTTTGCAAGTGACAGGAACCCGGCTCAACCTCTCTTACGTGAGGAGAGTCAGTGTCTCACGAAATGAGGTCGTTAACAGTAGGTCTAGCGTCAGGAGCATTGGGATGGAAGAGCTCCAAGCCTGGCTGCTCACAGTGTTTTTCTTACCACAGTTTCCTTTGATGTGCCGGGGCTTCACTCTTGCGGTGTGCTTGCATGTGAGGGGCAGATGCTCGTGCCGGGCCTCTGTGCCTTCAAGAAAAGGACTGCATTTCCTCTTAGTGTCTGGGTGACATGTCTTGGCCAGACTCTGATGCATGCTTGGGAAGAGATGAGTCACCAGAACCATGTGCATGTGCTCTGATTCCCTGCTCAGGGTCCCCAGGCCCACCTTCAAATCCTCAGGAGAGAAGGAGAAGATGTGACCCCAGGGCTAGCTTCAACCTCATGGACAGAGGCCCTGCCTGCTTTATTTAGGAGGAAAGGTGGTTTCCTTACCTAAAATGCAGGGCAAGCGATTTCCGACCCCAAAACAGCTCTTCTCTCTCAGAGCTCTGTTCTCTCCCCTGGACTCCCTGCTGAATGCTGCCCACATTAGCACCACCCGTCACCCAATCTTGCCTTTCCCAAGGGTGTCAGGTGATGTTTGTTGCTCTCTGCTCTGGAGCTGGCCTCTGATTCACGGTCCACTTCTGTCCTGACAGTGCAGTATCCGTGGGGCAACTCAGATGGCCTGGATTGCCCCTCAAGCCTGGTAGCTCGTCTACCTTAGGATCTCTACTCCTGCTTCTGTCACCCTGCAGTCATATTGGGATTATGGGCTGTGTGAGTCAGGACTGCAGAAAATGGCCAAAGAGTTCTTGCTTTTCTGGTCTTTGGGTCTCTGGGCTTGACCACTACCTCACAATTTACCGTTTTAAAGTACAGACTCCAAACGTTGCTTATCCTCACGAGTGGTGCAGTCCTCACAGTATCGACTTCCAGAATATTTCATGTCCCCAAGGAAAATTCCACCACCTTCCCTTTACTCCAGTCCCGTTTCTCTCTGGCCATCACGTGTGTGCCCTCTGACAATATGGGTTTATTTATTCCGGATATTTCCTCTGAATGGGCTCAGTGAATACGTGGCCTTTGGTGGCTGGCTTCTTTTAGAGAGCAGACTCAGGATTCCCCGTGATCGACATGGACACATTGACAGTAGCATCGCTTTGCCTCTTCCCCTCTCTTTTTAGTCCATTCTTCTGTTAAAGACCAGGACTTTAACATAGCAAATGTTATGTTAATAACAAATCCATGACTTCTGTGTACAAGTTTGTTGTTTGAATATGTGTTTCTAAATCTTCTGTGGATATATCTAGGAGTGGAATGTTTGGGTCAAGTGATGACTTTATGTTTCATGTTTGAGGAAGCCCTGGAATTTTATCCCAGCGGCCACACAGATTTTGGGTGCCTCTAGCACTGTCTGCAAGTTGTGCTTCCTCTGCATCCTCAAGGACACATCTTCTTCTGTCTCTTTCATTGTAGCTCTCCTACCGGGGAGGGGTTGTTCACTCTTTCTCTCTATTTCTCTCTCTCTCTCTTTTCGTCTCTTTCTCATCGTCTCTCTCTCCCTCCTTCCCAGCTTCTCGCGCTCTCTCTGTCTCTCTCTCTCCCCCCTTCTCCCTCTCTGTCTCTGGGGATTGGGTTTGCATTTTCCTAAGGGCTATGCAATTGATCATATTATCATGGGCTCTTTGCAAGTGCCCGTCTTCTCTGGAGAACAGAGTTTTCCTTTGATACATGGCTGAAAGAATGAGAACCAGACAACGGTCATGGCCCAGCCCAGCTCCCAGCGTGCAAAGGTCTGGGTCCATGGGAGACCGAGCCCTTGTGATGTCAGGTCTAGTGCTGAATGTGGCAATGACATTCGTCCAGGCAGGCCTGATGCTACCGTGTTTTGTTTCTTTTCTGCCCCTCGCAGGACCGGGCAGCTCTAAGTATGCAGAGCTAAGACCTTGTGATAGTTACTCCTGCCCACTGGTAGGATATTCCGAGGGCTCACAGACTGTTTCAGATTCAGTACAAGCTTTGGGTTTGGTTGACGTGGGTCAGGGGTCAGCATAAAGGAAGTTTCCCAAGAAACCTCAGGCCCAGTGGAAGGGTCCACGATATAGGACAGTCAGGGGAAGGTAGAGTCTCTGAGCACTGAGTCCTAGGACAGTTTCTCGATGGTGGTTGGGTGGGATCTCGAGGGCTGATGTAGGGACTTCAGTTGGTATTGAGACAGGCTACTGGTTTCACCCTTCAGTCCTACACCCCATATCCAGTCCCAGCAATGGAAATGCTGACTCTGTGGGCCAGCAAACTGTGCACATGCTTAAGCCACATGACCCTCAGTCTGTGAACAGCCCCTCGACGAGGAATAGTGGTGAGCCGGCTTCAGAGAGTCCTGTGCTGGGCAGCCGTCCCTTCAACGCACAAGTGATGGTCCCTGAAAGCATTCTTATCCACTCCGACCTCAGGGGATTTTCGTCCAGGAACAAAGAGACAGGTACCTTTTCTGCCTTCTGCCAGGGAATGAAACAGGTTTGTCCCTGAGGCTGGTGAATGGAAGTGACCAGTGTCAAGGCCGCGTGGAGGTCCTGTACCGAGGCTCCTGGGGCACCGTGTGTGACGACGGCTGGGACACCATGGACGCCAACGTGGTGTGCAGGCAGCTGGGCTGTGGCCAGGCCCTGTCGGCCCCAGGAAGTGCCCGGTTCGGTCAGGGCTCAGGGCCCATCGTGCTGGACGACGTGCGCTGCTCCGGACAAGAGTCCTACCTGTGGCGCTGCCCCCACAACGGCTGGAACTCGCACAACTGTGGCCACGGGGAGGACGCCGGTGTCATCTGCTCAGGTGAGCCCCAAAACTCCCCGGTCCCCTTTTGTGGTGGGGATCTTTACTGAGAACAAACTCACTCCTTACTCCAGGGCCCACACCCAACCTCTCCCGGATATGCTGTGTCTCCAGCTTTCCTGGGCACAGCTGGTCCCTGAAGTGCCACATGGACTCTGTTGAGACAGATATTGCTTGGGATTCTCAGTGACGCTGTGGGGGAGAAGGTCCGTTCACCATTCCGTGGGCAGCCACAACGATGCCCTGCCTGTCAGCCGGATCAGCTGCTCAGTCCACACCCCATCTGTCTGGGCCTTTTCCCTAAGGTGCATCCTTGGGGACTATGTCTGAAAAAGGAACCGCCTTCACTCCTTCGTGGTCCTGTTCTTCGGGGCCCTCCATGAAGCTAAGCTAGAGAAGGGGATGTGCATCTGATTTGTGAATCTGGGCCGGCAGTGAAGAGTAGTGGAGAAGGGGGTCGAGGTGGGGAATGGCCGGTGAGTGGCACAGGGAACACTGAGGAGCCACCTAGGACCATGGGGCCTGAGCTTGGCCCCCTGCAGAAAGCCTGGGAAACCTCGTAAAGGCTGAGCACAATGCAGCCGGGTTGGTCCACTGGGGGTCTTCCTAGATTAAGTGATCAACTCATTCTGGCTGTTCACCCGTGCAGTGAAAATAATGGCTCTAAGGATGGTCCCAGGCCTTCTAGCAGCATCCCGACTGCCGGAAAGTCCATTCTCACCCCAGACAGGCAGGCAATGGCAGTAGGATATGGGGGCGGGGGGTCTTCCAGATGAGGGAGAGATTCAGGGAAGCCCTGGCTCTGTCTGCACAAGGGCACGTGAAGTCATCTGCCCATAGGATTAGGCTGCTTTCCTCAACCTTTGATCCAGTAGGAGCACTGTGTGCTCTTGTGTCTGCCTTGAGGTGTTTCAAATTTCATCTACTTGGCCCCAAAATAGAGTTCTGCCTAGTGAGTCCTCAGTGACCCTACTGGGAGGTCTTTTCTCATCATCCTCAGCCCTCTGCTCACCACTCTTGGGGTACCAGTGCTCTTTGTACACGTTACAGGTATGCTTTGTTATCTCCCTCTATCAGGGAGTCTCCACAGATGGTGCTTAGTCAGACCTGGAGCTCAAGGGACCCATCTGTCCATCAGGCCAGGAGGTTTCATCTAGTTCTTCCAAGCTGTCCCAGGAGACAGCTGCCTGCCGGTCAGCGAACTGGCCACTCTCTATGGATTTCAGCTCCACTGCAATCCTGGGTGACACATTGAGTGGAAACATGGATGTGGATGCCCGGTCACCTCCAGCAGGCTGGAGTCTCTGCCTCTCTCACTGCTTGGAACAGCCTCAGATTCCTGTGTGTCCCCTGCCTATATGCAAAGTCAGAGGAGCAGTGTTCTGGGGGTGACGGTGTAACAAGCGATGGTGTGTTACTGGTACTGGGATATCGGACACATTTCAAGGTGACTCACCAGCCCTCAGACATACATATCTCAGAGGAGACAGGATGGAAAGGTCCTCTAAGGGGGCAAATGGCATGCCAGGTTAGAGATGGATGCGGACGGAGCAGGTTTTCCCCGGGCCAGGTCTTCATCCCAAGAGACCTGGCCGAGCAGCAGGCTTGTGCAGCACACACAGGTGCGGGGTGACACTCGCAGATGTCACTGGTCGTGAGGCCTGCCTCACACCCTTTTCAAAGCCTCCTTTCCATCATGTCCAACTCCGGCCCTTCCCTCTGTTATGACTTCTGGGCACCTGGCCCCTGACTCCACACCTGTAAGACAAACAAGAAGGAAATATTCCTAATAAGTCCCTGGATCACTGTCCTGATAGATAAACATTTGGCTGGGAACTAAGAGGAGAAGCCTAAGGGTGAGCCTTTGGTATCTTTGTGCCCCTCTATGTGTTTGGTAGTAGAAAGAGGTGACCCCAGATCCTAGGTCTAACGATATGGAGCCAAACACCAGACTCCTGTGGGATCTGTGATGAGAGATGATCCCCATGAAGGAGGTTAACGGAATCCTTGGAGGTGTCTCCAGTGTGCTGGCACCTTGCTCATGGCTCCCCGGCCACAGAGCCTAACCTCAGGAGAGGGGGCCAATATGCTAGTATTCCACCTCTCTTGACAAGTTACAGTGGGGTTCTGGGACTCTGCCCGAGCCCAGGCAGGGCCCAACAGAGGCCAGCAAGCTGCCCAACAGGGCAGTGGTCTTGGCCTGACAGTGATAGGCAGAAGGCACCAACGTGAGCATGCCCAGGGTGGATTGGGGTTACTTTCCTCCTCACCTGCTTCCGGCATAAGGTGCTTTCCTGCATCATGGCATCCTGTGGACCTGTGTGTTGACAGTGTCTCCTCTTCTTTGTCTGTGATGAAGATTAAGCTGTTGGCATGTTCAAAGGTGATGGATGCCCAGGGAACGCTGGCCATGAGCAAGGTTTTAAGTCTGCAGCGAGCCTTCATCTTTTGGCCAGAGGATAGACATGGACAGCGGGTCTTGTTCTTTGTCCTGCTAGGGAACGAGACAGGTTTGTCCCTGAGGCTGGTGAATGGAGGTGACCGGTGTCAGGGCCGCGTGGAGGTCCTGTACCAAGGCTCCTGGGGCACCGTGTGTGACGACAGCTGGGACATCAATGACGCCAACGTGGTGTGCAGGCAGCTGGGCTGTGGCTGGGCCGTGTCGGCCCCAGGAAGTGCCCGGTTCGGTCAGGGCTCAGGGCCCATCGTGCTGGACGACGTGCGCTGCTCCGGACAAGAGTCCTTCCTGTGGCGCTGCCCCCACAACGGCTGGAACTCGCACAACTGTGGCCACGGGGAGGACGCCGGTGTCATCTGCTCCGGTGAGCCTCTCGGCGTTCGGGGTTTCTCTCGGTGGTGGCTGGGGAGTCCTCATATTCTGATCAGCTCTCTGCAGCCTACTTATATCATCCCTGGCTCCCTCAAGTCTCCTGAACCGTCCGCCATAATCAGTGCCAGTTTCTGTCAGGCTGCCAGGTGTGGAGACGGTGAATGAGGACAGGTGCCAAACTGCCAGCCCCAGGACGCCGTTACTGGCCCCCTGCCACAGTGCAGCTGGCGCCGAAGGACCCGCCTGCTGAATGGAGATGTCTCGGGGATCCCATGGCGAGGACTGCCGATCAGTGTGTGTGTCCCCACTGCTAGCCCGATTGACGTCTTGAGTCCCCGACGGCATCTCCAACCAGGGCGGTGTGATGCCCGGGCTTTGCGGAGGGTCTCCGGTGTGAAGTGTGGCTCCTTCTGCAGTTTGACTGCCAGGCACCCTTGTCATGACTCACAGTCAGGCCTGAAAGGTCCGCCATGGCATTGTGGCGGGAACCGGACTTCTCAGTCCCGCTGCCATATTGGGTTGCTGGAAGCTCAAGGCAGATGATTGTTCTGTGTCATTTTAGTCACCTCTTAGAGACATGGGGCCAATCACCCTGACATGGGAAGTCATGATGTGCCTGACCCTTTAAGGAGGGGCATCCTTGCGGGCTGTGGCTGTAGCGTGCCCCACCGTCCATAGCTGGGGACCCGCATCGATGGTGTCTGACCTGCTCAGAGCCTTTCCCCGTTGCGTCCCTTTATGCCAGCTCTGTGCAGCGTCTCACGTGCTCTTGTCTCTTCCCAGATGCCCAGTCCCAGTCCACGATCCGACCAGGTGAGTTCCTGGGCCTCTTGACTCCTGAGCGTCTCTCTCCTCTTTTCACCCATGCCCGGCCCTTAACCTTACTTCTCCAGGGGACTCTGGAGACTTTCTCTCTCCTGGACCTCCCCTGACCACTCCCAAGAATGTGGAGACTTTCGCTGGAGCCCACAACACACTGATTGTCCTTTCTGGCTCCGCAAACTAGAGGACTCGAGGTCCACAGCCCTCACTCGGACTCTGGTGACAGACAAGACTCTCTCGGCAGCACTTCTGCTTGATTGCATTGTCTGCACCAAATGCTGCTTGTGTTGGAAGATAGAGATTTTTCACGTCCCATTCCCCACGTGGAGGCTCCGTGATGCCTTATACACCACAGTGTCATGATAGCACGGCACTTCCTCTTGCAGATGGTACCGCCTTCTTGCCATAGTGGTGGACATTGGGGGGATGGTATTTGGCTCTTGCAAGGCTCTCAGCAGAGACCCCTTTTCCTCTAGCTGGCAGAACTCCTCAGGTCCCATCATTTTGCTCCCAGCTAAGAGTCATTTGAGCCAAACTTGATTCATACTTCTCCCTTCTAACTCTGCTTTGTTTTCTCTCCAGATTGGTGGTATACAAGTCCTTCCTATGGTAAGCATCCTAGGGCCCTGCCAACATATCATCATCAGCACCTTAACCGAATAGCCCGGGTGAAGTTTCTGGATGTGGGTTTCCCTGCTGTGCTAACTACCATTTCAGTGTGGGGCGTTCTCTTTCCACACAAGGATGACGATTTCGTGTCACGTACCACTTGTGGGATCTCCTGGTCAGGCTGCTTTTGTTTGCAAGTGACAGGAACCCGGCTCAACCTCTCTTACGTGAGGAGAGTCAGTGTCTCATGAAATGAGGTCGTTAACAGTAGGTCTAGCGTCAGGAGCATTGGGATGGAAGAGCTCCAAGCCTGGCTGCTCACAGTGTTTTTCTTACCACAGTTTCCTTTGATGTGCCGGGGCTTCACTCTTGCGGTGTGCTTGCATGTGAGGGGCAGATGCTCGTGCCGGGCCTCTGTGCCTTCAAGAAAAGGACTGCATTTCCTCTTAGTGTCTGGGTGACATGTCTTGGCCAGACTCTGATGCATGCTTGGGAAGAGATGAGTCACCAGAACCATGTGCATGTGCTCTGATTCCCTGCTCAGGGTCCCCAGGCCCACCTTCAAATCCTCAGGAGAGAAGGAGAAGATGTGACCCCAGGGCTAGCTTCAACCTCATGGACAGAGGCCCTGCCTGCTTTATTTAGGAGGAAAGGTGGTTTCCTTACCTAAAATGCAGGGCAAGCGATTTCCGACCCCAAAACAGCTCTTCTCTCTCAGAGCTCTGTTCTCTCCCCTGGACTCCCTGCTGAATGCTGCCCACATTAGCACCACCCGTCACCCAATCTTGCCTTTCCCAAGGGTGTCAGGTGATGTTTGTTGCTCTCTGCTCTGGAGCTGGCCTCTGATTCACGGTCCACTTCTGTCCTGACAGTGCAGTATCCGTGGGGCAACTCAGATGGCCTGGATTGCCCCTCAAGCCTGGTAGCTCGTCTACCTTAGGATCTCTACTCCTGCTTCTGTCACCCTGCAGTCATATTGGGATTATGGGCTGTGTGAGTCAGGACTGCAGAAAATGGCCAAAGAGTTCTTGCTTTTCTGGTCTTTGGGTCTCTGGGCTTGACCACTACCTCACAATTTACCGTTTTAAAGTACAGACTCCAAACGTTGCTTATCCTCACGAGTGGTGCAGTCCTCACAGTATCGACTTCCAGAATATTTCATGTCCCCAAGGAAAATTCCACCACCTTCCCTTTACTCCAGTCCCGTTTCTCTCTGGCCATCACGTGTGTGCCCTCTGACAATATGGGTTTATTTATTCCGGATATTTCCTCTGAATGGGCTCAGTGAATACGTGGCCTTTGGTGGCTGGCTTCTTTTAGAGAGCAGACTCAGGATTCCCCGTGATCGACATGGACACATTGACAGTAGCATCGCTTTGCCTCTTCCCCTCTCTTTTTAGTCCATTCTTCTGTTAAAGACCAGGACTTTAACATAGCAAATGTTATGTTAATAACAAATCCATGACTTCTGTGTACAAGTTTGTTGTTTGAATATGTGTTTCTAAATCTTCTGTGGATATATCTAGGAGTGGAATGTTTGGGTCAAGTGATGACTTTATGTTTCATGTTTGAGGAAGCCCTGGAATTTTATCCCAGCGGCCACACAGATTTTGGGTGCCTCTAGCACTGTCTGCAAGTTGTGCTTCCTCTGCATCCTCAAGGACACATCTTCTTCTGTCTCTTTCATTGTAGCTCTCCTACCGGGGAGGGGTTGTTCACTCTTTCTCTCTATTTCTCTCTCTCTCTCTTTTCGTCTCTTTCTCATCGTCTCTCTCTCCCTCCTTCCCAGCTTCTCGCGCTCTCTCTGTCTCTCTCTCTCCCCCCTTCTCCCTCTCTGTCTCTGGGGATTGGGTTTGCATTTTCCTAAGGGCTATGCAATTGATCATATTATCATGGGCTCTTTGCAAGTGCCCGTCTTCTCTGGAGAACAGAGTTTTCCTTTGATACATGGCTGAAAGAATGAGAACCAGACAACGGTCATGGCCCAGCCCAGCTCCCAGCGTGCAAAGGTCTGGGTCCATGGGAGACCGAGCCCTTGTGATGTCAGGTCTAGTGCTGAATGTGGCAATGACATTCGTCCAGGCAGGCCTGATGCTACCGTGTTTTGTTTCTTTTCTGCCCCTCGCAGGACCGGGCAGCTCTAAGTATGCAGAGCTAAGACCTTGTGATAGTTACTCCTGCCCACTGGTAGGATATTCCGAGGGCTCACAGACTGTTTCAGATTCAGTACAAGCTTTGGGTTTGGTTGACGTGGGTCAGGGGTCAGCATAAAGGAAGTTTCCCAAGAAACCTCAGGCCCAGTGGAAGGGTCCACGATATAGGACAGTCAGGGGAAGGTAGAGTCTCTGAGCACTGAGTCCTAGGACAGTTTCTCGATGGTGGTTGGGTGGGATCTCGAGGGCTGATGTAGGGACTTCAGTTGGTATTGAGACAGGCTACTGGTTTCACCCTTCAGTCCTACACCCCATATCCAGTCCCAGCAATGGAAATGCTGACTCTGTGGGCCAGCAAACTGTGCACATGCTTAAGCCACATGACCCTCAGTCTGTGAACAGCCCCTCGACGAGGAATAGTGGTGAGCCGGCTTCAGAGAGTCCTGTGCTGGGCAGCCGTCCCTTCAACGCACAAGTGATGGTCCCTGAAAGCATTCTTATCCACTCCGACCTCAGGGGATTTTCGTCCAGGAACAAAGAGACAGGTACCTTTTCTGCCTTCTGCCAGGGAATGAAACAGGTTTGTCCCTGAGGCTGGTGAATGGAAGTGACCAGTGTCAAGGCCGCGTGGAGGTCCTGTACCGAGGCTCCTGGGGCACCGTGTGTGACGACGGCTGGGACACCATGGACGCCAACGTGGTGTGCAGGCAGCTGGGCTGTGGCCAGGCCCTGTCGGCCCCAGGAAGTGCCCGGTTCGGTCAGGGCTCAGGGCCCATCGTGCTGGACGACGTGCGCTGCTCCGGACAAGAGTCCTACCTGTGGCGCTGCCCCCACAACGGCTGGAACTCGCACAACTGTGGCCACGGGGAGGACGCCGGTGTCATCTGCTCAGGTGAGCCCCAAAACTCCCCGGTCCCCTTTTGTGGTGGGGATCTTTACTGAGAACAAACTCACTCCTTACTCCAGGGCCCACACCCAACCTCTCCCGGATATGCTGTGTCTCCAGCTTTCCTGGGCACAGCTGGTCCCTGAAGTGCCACATGGACTCTGTTGAGACAGATATTGCTTGGGATTCTCAGTGACGCTGTGGGGGAGAAGGTCCGTTCACCATTCCGTGGGCAGCCACAACGATGCCCTGCCTGTCAGCCGGATCAGCTGCTCAGTCCACACCCCATCTGTCTGGGCCTTTTCCCTAAGGTGCATCCTTGGGGACTATGTCTGAAAAAGGAACCGCCTTCACTCCTTCGTGGTCCTGTTCTTCGGGGCCCTCCATGAAGCTAAGCTAGAGAAGGGGATGTGCATCTGATTTGTGAATCTGGGCCGGCAGTGAAGAGTAGTGGAGAAGGGGGTCGAGGTGGGGAATGGCCGGTGAGTGGCACAGGGAACACTGAGGAGCCACCTAGGACCATGGGGCCTGAGCTTGGCCCCCTGCAGAAAGCCTGGGAAACCTCGTAAAGGCTGAGCACAATGCAGCCGGGTTGGTCCACTGGGGGTCTTCCTAGATTAAGTGATCAACTCATTCTGGCTGTTCACCCGTGCAGTGAAAATAATGGCTCTAAGGATGGTCCCAGGCCTTCTAGCAGCATCCCGACTGCCGGAAAGTCCATTCTCACCCCAGACAGGCAGGCAATGGCAGTAGGATATGGGGGCGGGGGGTCTTCCAGATGAGGGAGAGATTCAGGGAAGCCCTGGCTCTGTCTGCACAAGGGCACGTGAAGTCATCTGCCCATAGGATTAGGCTGCTTTCCTCAACCTTTGATCCAGTAGGAGCACTGTGTGCTCTTGTGTCTGCCTTGAGGTGTTTCAAATTTCATCTACTTGGCCCCAAAATAGAGTTCTGCCTAGTGAGTCCTCAGTGACCCTACTGGGAGGTCTTTTCTCATCATCCTCAGCCCTCTGCTCACCACTCTTGGGGTACCAGTGCTCTTTGTACACGTTACAGGTATGCTTTGTTATCTCCCTCTATCAGGGAGTCTCCACAGATGGTGCTTAGTCAGACCTGGAGCTCAAGGGACCCATCTGTCCATCAGGCCAGGAGGTTTCATCTAGTTCTTCCAAGCTGTCCCAGGAGACAGCTGCCTGCCGGTCAGCGAACTGGCCACTCTCTATGGATTTCAGCTCCACTGCAATCCTGGGTGACACATTGAGTGGAAACATGGATGTGGATGCCCGGTCACCTCCAGCAGGCTGGAGTCTCTGCCTCTCTCACTGCTTGGAACAGCCTCAGATTCCTGTGTGTCCCCTGCCTATATGCAAAGTCAGAGGAGCAGTGTTCTGGGGGTGACGGTGTAACAAGCGATGGTGTGTTACTGGTACTGGGATATCGGACACATTTCAAGGTGACTCACCAGCCCTCAGACATACATATCTCAGAGGAGACAGGATGGAAAGGTCCTCTAAGGGGGCAAATGGCATGCCAGGTTAGAGATGGATGCGGACGGAGCAGGTTTTCCCCGGGCCAGGTCTTCATCCCAAGAGACCTGGCCGAGCAGCAGGCTTGTGCAGCACACACAGGTGCGGGGTGACACTCGCAGATGTCACTGGTCGTGAGGCCTGCCTCACACCCTTTTCAAAGCCTCCTTTCCATCATGTCCAACTCCGGCCCTTCCCTCTGTTATGACTTCTGGGCACCTGGCCCCTGACTCCACACCTGTAAGACAAACAAGAAGGAAATATTCCTAATAAGTCCCTGGATCACTGTCCTGATAGATAAACATTTGGCTGGGAACTAAGAGGAGAAGCCTAAGGGTGAGCCTTTGGTATCTTTGTGCCCCTCTATGTGTTTGGTAGTAGAAAGAGGTGACCCCAGATCCTAGGTCTAACGATATGGAGCCAAACACCAGACTCCTGTGGGATCTGTGATGAGAGATGATCCCCATGAAGGAGGTTAACGGAATCCTTGGAGGTGTCTCCAGTGTGCTGGCACCTTGCTCATGGCTCCCCGGCCACAGAGCCTAACCTCAGGAGAGGGGGCCAATATGCTAGTATTCCACCTCTCTTGACAAGTTACAGTGGGGTTCTGGGACTCTGCCCGAGCCCAGGCAGGGCCCAACAGAGGCCAGCAAGCTGCCCAACAGGGCAGTGGTCTTGGCCTGACAGTGATAGGCAGAAGGCACCAACGTGAGCATGCCCAGGGTGGATTGGGGTTACTTTCCTCCTCACCTGCTTCCGGCATAAGGTGCTTTCCTGCATCATGGCATCCTGTGGACCTGTGTGTTGACAGTGTCTCCTCTTCTTTGTCTGTGATGAAGATTAAGCTGTTGGCATGTTCAAAGGTGATGGATGCCCAGGGAACGCTGGCCATGAGCAAGGTTTTAAGTCTGCAGCGAGCCTTCATCTTTTGGCCAGAGGATAGACATGGACAGCGGGTCTTGTTCTTTGTCCTGCTAGGGAACGAGACAGGTTTGTCCCTGAGGCTGGTGAATGGAGGTGACCGGTGTCAGGGCCGCGTGGAGGTCCTGTACCAAGGCTCCTGGGGCACCGTGTGTGACGACAGCTGGGACATCAATGACGCCAACGTGGTGTGCAGGCAGCTGGGCTGTGGCTGGGCCGTGTCGGCCCCAGGAAGTGCCCGGTTCGGTCAGGGCTCAGGGCCCATCGTGCTGGACGACGTGCGCTGCTCCGGACAAGAGTCCTTCCTGTGGCGCTGCCCCCACAACGGCTGGAACTCGCACAACTGTGGCCACGGGGAGGACGCCGGTGTCATCTGCTCCGGTGAGCCTCTCGGCGTTCGGGGTTTCTCTCGGTGGTGGCTGGGGAGTCCTCATATTCTGATCAGCTCTCTGCAGCCTACTTATATCATCCCTGGCTCCCTCAAGTCTCCTGAACCGTCCGCCATAATCAGTGCCAGTTTCTGTCAGGCTGCCAGGTGTGGAGACGGTGAATGAGGACAGGTGCCAAACTGCCAGCCCCAGGACGCCGTTACTGGCCCCCTGCCACAGTGCAGCTGGCGCCGAAGGACCCGCCTGCTGAATGGAGATGTCTCGGGGATCCCATGGCGAGGACTGCCGATCAGTGTGTGTGTCCCCACTGCTAGCCCGATTGACGTCTTGAGTCCCCGACGGCATCTCCAACCAGGGCGGTGTGATGCCCGGGCTTTGCGGAGGGTCTCCGGTGTGAAGTGTGGCTCCTTCTGCAGTTTGACTGCCAGGCACCCTTGTCATGACTCACAGTCAGGCCTGAAAGGTCCGCCATGGCATTGTGGCGGGAACCGGACTTCTCAGTCCCGCTGCCATATTGGGTTGCTGGAAGCTCAAGGCAGATGATTGTTCTGTGTCATTTTAGTCACCTCTTAGAGACATGGGGCCAATCACCCTGACATGGGAAGTCATGATGTGCCTGACCCTTTAAGGAGGGGCATCCTTGCGGGCTGTGGCTGTAGCGTGCCCCACCGTCCATAGCTGGGGACCCGCATCGATGGTGTCTGACCTGCTCAGAGCCTTTCCCCGTTGCGTCCCTTTATGCCAGCTCTGTGCAGCGTCTCACGTGCTCTTGTCTCTTCCCAGATGCCCAGTCCCAGTCCACGATCCGACCAGGTGAGTTCCTGGGCCTCTTGACTCCTGAGCGTCTCTCTCCTCTTTTCATCCATGCCCGGCCCCTAACCTTACTTCTCCAGGGGACTCTGGAGACTTTCTCTCTCCTGGACCTCCCCTGACCACTCCCAAGAATGTGGAGACTTTCGCTGGAGCCCACAACACACTGATTGTCCTTTCTGGCTCCGCAAACTAGAGGACTCGAGGTCCACAGCCCTCACTCGGACTCTGGTGACAGACAAGACTCTCTCGGCAGCACTTCTGCTTGATTGCATTGTCTGCACCAAATGCTGCTTGTGTTGGAAGATAGAGATTTTTCACGTCCCATTCCCCACGTGGAGGCTCCGTGATGCCTTATACACCACAGTGTCATGATAGCACGGCACTTCCTCTTGCAGATGGTACCGCCTTCTTGCCATAGTGGTGGACATTGGGGGGATGGTATTTGGCTCTTGCAAGGCTCTCAGCAGAGACCCCTTTTCCTCTAGCTGGCAGAACTCCTCAGGTCCCATCATTTTGGTCCCAGCTAAGAGTCATTTGAGCCAAACTTGATTCATACTTCTCCCTTCTAACTCTGCTTTGTTTTCTCTCCAGATTGGTGGTATACAAGTCCTTCCTATGGTAAGCATCCTAGGGCCCTGCCAACATATCATCATCAGCACCTTAACCGAATAGCCCGGGTGAAGTTTCTGGATGTGGGTTTCCCTGCTGTGCTAACTACCATTTCAGTGTGGGGCGTTCTCTTTCCACACAAGGATGACGATTTCGTGTCACGTACCACTTGTGGGATCTCCTGGTCAGGCTGCTTTTGTTTGCAAGTGACAGGAACCCGGCTCAACCTCTCTTACGTGAGGAGAGTCAGTGTCTCACGAAATGAGGTCGTTAACAGTAGGTCTAGCGTCAGGAGCATTGGGATGGAAGAGCTCCAAGCCTGGCTGCTCACAGTGTTTTTCTTACCACAGTTTCCTTTGATGTGCCGGGGCTTCACTCTTGCGGTGTGCTTGCATGTGAGGGGCAGATGCTCGTGCCGGGCCTCTGTGCCTTCAAGAAAAGGACTGCATTTCCTCTTAGTGTCTGGGTGACATGTCTTGGCCAGACTCTGATGCATGCTTGGGAAGAGATGAGTCACCAGAACCATGTGCATGTGCTCTGATTCCCTGCTCAGGGTCTCCAGGCCCACCTTCAAATCCTCAGGAGAGAGGGACAATTTGCAAAACTGGGACCTACTGGAACCTCATGGACAGTGGGCTTCTCTGCTGTGTTTAATAGGAGCGGTGGTTTCTGTTCCTAAAAACTCAGGGCTACTGATTTCTGACCAAGGAAGATATTCCCTTCAGAGTTTTGTTCTCTCTCACATACTCTCTGCTGAATTCTGCCCTCATTTTCACAGCCCTTCCACAGAGCGTTGCCTTTCCCATGGGCGTCAGTGCTGATGCACTCTGCTCTTGGGCTGGCCTCTGATTCAGGGTCCAGTTTGTGCTGACAGTGTAGTGTTCATGGGGAACCTAAAATGGCCTGGATTTCCCCTCAAGCCTGGTAACTCGTCTTCCTTAGGGTCTGTTCTCCTGCTTCTTTCAATCCTGCAGTAGGAATGGGATTTGGGTTGTGTGAGTCAGGAGTGTAGAAAATGGCCAAATAGTTCTTGTTTTTCTGCTCTTTGGGTCTCTGGACTAGGTCATGCATCTGGCTTTCACCATCACCCCTATATCCCATGACCTTGGTCAGTAATTGATATGCTGACATTGTGAGAAATGCATCAGTGAAGATACATAAGTCATCTGACACTTAAGGGCACCTAAAGTAGCCTCTGTATGATTAATAATGTTGATAAAGCTTCAGAGAGTCCTGCACTGGGCAGCTTTAAACTGATTCCAGAAATCATGGCCCCTGTACTACTTATGAGCCACTCAGATATCAGGAATTCTTCCTAGAGTAACAAAATGAAAGATAATTTTCCTGTCTTTTGCTAGGGAATGAATCAGGTTTGGCCCTGAGGTTGGTGAATGGAAGTGACCAGTGTCAGGGCCGTGTGGAGGTCCTGTACCGAGGCTCCTGGGGCACCGTGTGTGACGACGACTGGGACACCATTGACGCCAACGTGGTGTGCAGGCAATTGGGCTGTGGCTGGGCCACATCGGCCCCAGGAAGTGCCCGGTTTGGTCAGGGCTCAGGGCCCATCGTGCTGGACAACGTGCGCTGCTCTGGACAAGAGTCCTTCCTGTGGCACTGCCCCCACAACGGCTGGAACTCGCACAACTGTGGCCACGGGGAGGACGCTGGTGTCATCTGCTCAGGTTGGTCCTCACAAAATTGGGACTGTACTTATTATTTGTAATTTTTCTAGAATAACTCTGTTGGCTCGCTGGTTTTAATCTTTCTGATGATATCTAATGGTAGGCAGTTTCCTTCAGACTTTGGACACCCTGGTGTTCTTGAACTTTATGGGAGGACTATAACATCTTCTTTAATTGGTCCCATAGAGCAGCCATGTATTAATGTTCTTAAAGGTTGTAAGAGCAAATTCCTGCAACATTTTTTTTTTTTTTGTGGAGACCTGTCCCAATGCTTTTTGTTCACCATTCAGTTCCTCTGGACCACTCCTAGAAAGTCTTTCTTAGTGACAGATGGGACAGGCACTCAACAATTCTGTTTCTCAGGATCCTGAGCAGTTTCTTCCAGAACGTCCTTCGCAGAGACTGATAAGGTGTTTTCTTTTCTCGTAGCCTCACTCAGCACCCCTGATACCACAGATGAGTAGGTGCATCCCTGCACAGCATGGCCCCTCCCCTGAATTCCACTCTAATGTTTCTAGAAATAGGAGAAGACCCGGCTCTTCTCTTTGAGGACTATGGGATACGTTGCAATGACCAACTGAGTCCCCAGGACCTTGGTTCTTTTTTTTTTCAATATGTAATTTTTGTTTTTATTTGTTTTTATTTTTTTTCTTACAAATAGTTTATTGTCAAAATGGTTTCCATATAACACCCAGTGCTCATCCCCACAAGTGCCCGCCTCCATGCCCATCTCCCCCCTTCCCCCCACATCCATCAGTCCTCAGTTTGTTTCTCAGCATTCAAGAGTCTCTCATGGTTTGCCTCTTTCCCTTTCCCCCACCATTTCCACCCTTCTTCTCCCCCTTGTTCCTCCGTCAAGTTCCTCCTAATCCTCCTATACGTGGAAACATGATATTTGTCCTTCTCTGCTTAACTTATTTCGCTCAGCATAACACCCTCAAGGCCTAGGACCTTGGTTCTTACTTAGGTTAGCCTGAGGGTCCTTTTGGGTCCTGCCACCACCTGCTGTCAGTGTGTGTTCAGAGAGGCTGCTGTGGAAGAGGTTTGGGCCCCTCTGCTTGTTTCGGATGAAATAACTGCTCAAGTCAAAATCGTGATCATTGGAGGAACACAACCAGGTACAACTGGTACAAGTGCTTGTCTGTTTCAAGAATTTTTTCACATCGCAAGAGCAACCCGCAAAGTGTGCCTTTACCCTACTGCGAACATATTCGGTGCTGGGTATTTGGGAGGTGCTACCCACACTAGCTCATCCCAGCCGTTTGCAGTACTAATGGCAAATGTCTGGGCTCTGAGAAGCCCTTCAGTAAGCCAAAGAAATGAGCTTTCTGTATCAGACGAATGACCGTGGACTTGAAACCTGAAAGCACTTCATTTTCCTTCCAGATTGATGGCGCCCATCTACTACAACCACTGGGAATAAGTATCATGTTCTTCTACCTGAGGGCATGGGCTTCTCATGACCAGGCTTGGCTGTCCAGGCAGTAGATGCCTGTAAATGAACAGCCCAGTTCAATGCACACACACAGCCTCCCCAGGTCTGCCCCACAGCACACCACATCCAAGCCGCACACACACAGCCTGCATCTACCTTCCCCCCTGCCAGGTAGATGACTTTTGTTTTGATAAGGAGATCTACTTCCCCTTCTTTTACGGAAATGAAAGAAGTGATCCTTCAAAGAATAGACTTAAAGGTTTTTATTTCTTGGAGAGTCTTCAAAGCTCTGAGGGAAGGGAGATAATAAATGAGTAATTTCACAAATAACCGTATGCTTTTCACAAGTTTTCCCTCATGATATGGCTATTGCTCAATGGCTTTCCATCACTCCTAAGAAATGATATGGCCACTTGTTTATGTCATTGAATGTCCTCTTTTCGTCATTTTAGTGCCTGCATTGCATTTCATTACACAGCTATGACCACAAATTATTTAACTAATCCCCATTGCTATTTATATTTCTTCATTATTATGAATGATCCTGATATAGAATATATTTTTTTGAGAGTACACAAGCAGGGAAGGGCCAGAGAGAGAGAAAGTGAGAATCCCAAGCAGGCTTTGTGCTGTCAGTGCAGAGCCTGATGCATGGCTCAATCCCAGGAAGAGTGAGATCAAGACATGCGCTGGAATCTAGACATGAACTTAACCTACTGAGCCATCCAGGAGCCCCTGATATAGAATATTTTTATAAGTCTTTGTATGCCTTCTCAATTTTTCTTTTAGGAAAGAAATAAATTTACTTGACTAAAGTTAACATAGTGCCTGGTATATAGGATGTACTTAATAAATACTAACTCTTATTATGTTAAATATTTTAAGGTTTTTGGTGTATATATGGTCCAGTTGCCATCAAAAATGTTGCAGGGGTGTATGGGTGGCTCAGTTAGTTAATTGTCCGACTTCAGCTCAGGTCATGATCTCACGGCTTGTGGGTTCAAGCCCCACATCAGGCTCTGTGCTGACAACTCAGCCTGGAACCTGCTTCAGGTTCTCTGCCTCCCTCTCTCTGCCCCTACCCCACTTGCATGGGCACGTGCTCTCTCTCTCTCTCTCTCTCTCTCCTCTCTCTCTCACTCTCAAAAATAAATAAAACAAACATAAAAAAAAAAAAGAATGTTGTAGAGGCACCTGGGTGGCTCATTCATTAAGCATCTGACTCTTGATCTCAGTTGAGGTCTTGATCTCAGGGTATGAAGCCTGATTTTTTTAAAATGTTGTAAAAGTACAGAATGTTGAGAAAGAGAAACTGATCTCTTTCCTCAGGCAGCTCACAGTATTAAATATTTACTACTGGATTTATGATACAATTTTGGGTGTGACAGATGCTTCCAAGGGGAAGTTCAGTGTGCAAAGAGGACACATTAGCAGAGACTTTATTTGATCGAGGGATTAGGGACTGTTCTTTATGAAGTGATGCTTAGGGTGAGATGTACAGGGGAGGCTCACTTGCTGACATGCTGTCCAGCCAGGAGGGACACTTTGAAGGCCTCAGTGAGAAGGCGTTTGGCTCTTGCCAGATCATTCAGAGTTTGAGCCCAGGTTAGAACTCCTGACTTTATCCTAAGGACACTAGGAGCTGCTAACAAGTTTTAAGCTGGGGAACTGCAAAATCACAAGTCTGTTTGCAAAAGATCATCTTTGTCTTTTCTGGTAAACTGTGTACTCTCTGCAGGCAGAGGCCATATCTGCTTGTTGCCTTATTGCATTCTTATTATCTACCATTGTGTCTGGTATAACATAAATGTTTCTAGAAAGAATAAATGAACAAACAGATGAATGATGAATATTGAATCACAATCGACATTTTGTTATATATACCAACATGCACATATGCACAAAGTAGAGCATGCTTTATACCCTATTTTATAACATCGTTTTCCTTTTTTTAAGTTTACTTATTTATTTTGAGAGGGAGAGGAGCAGAGAGAGAACGCGCGCGCGCGTGAGAGAGAGAGAGAGTAAGAGAGAGAGAGAGAGAACCCTAAGCATGCTCCATGCTGTCAGCATAGAGCCTGATGCAGGGCTCAAACACACAAACTGTGAGATCATGACCTGAGCTGAAACCAAAAGTCCGCCACTTAACTGACTGAGCCACCCAGGCACCTCAGTATCTAAATATTTTTAAGTGACCTTTTAGACCGACTAACGAAAGTTTGAATGCTAAATACTATTTGTCATTCTCTGCTGAATAGTAATAGCTAATACTGTTGGCTGCTTCTTATGTGCCAGACAATGCTCTGAGGGTTTCTGCGAATTGTCTCATTGAATACTCCTAACAGTCTGATGAGAAAGATGCTATTATCACTCCCATTTTTCATATGAGGAAGCTGAGGCAGAAAGGTTAAGTGACTTGCTCAAGATCATGGAGCTGATAAAGGCAGAGTCAAGCTGCAAGCCCTTCTGCGGCAGAAACCCTGCTCTCGACCCCTCTTTACACTGCCTCTTGTCCACTGGCAGGAGACCCTAGAGAATAAGTTCCTCACACAGTGCTCTCCAGGGGCCAGCGCTGCCAGGGTTATCCCCGTAATCCCAGGAACAATGACAATAATCACTTTGTTGCTTTCTTGGCATTTTTGCTACAAGGTGATTCATGCACCCTTGGAAGCTTGGGTCACCTCTGACCAGAGAGTCACTTTTCTAGGCCCACTGGGGGAGGTAGATCTTCAGATCAAGGTCCCTAATGTGAGGCAGCCCAGGACCAGGCCCAAGAGAGGAAAAACTGAATCATGTTCTAAGGTCACAGGACAAAGACTGAGGACTCTCATCCAAAAGACAACTGGTTGTTATAACACACCTGAAACCCTCCATGTTGGGGCTTCCCTCTCTCTCTCTCCTCTGTAGGACCCTCTTTAAGTTGTGGTGGCTTCTTATTCAATGCCAGCGGGACATTTTCCAGCCCACTCTACCCTGGATACTACCCCAATAATGCTGACTGTGTCTGGGAAATAGAAGTGAAGCCCGGCTATCGCATAAATCTGGGATTCAACAGTCTGCAGTAAGTAGCACCCAGGTCATCTGGTGAAGGATGGCCCTCTATGGTTTGGGTTGTGTGCTGGGCTGAGATGCTTTCTGCTCTCAGACACCATGGACCACTCATTACATTGCTCTGATCTTACCACGAAGAGTCTGGCAACATTGGGAAGTCCTTTAATCTGACTGAGGAACAGCCAGAAGAAAATTTTAGATCCCGTGGAAGTCCAACCTATCTATAAAATACAGGAGCAATAGAAATTTCGATGTTGACATGAATCCACTTTCTCATGCAGGCTGGAGACGAACAATAATTGCAGTTTTGATTATGTTGAAGTCTCCGATGGACCGCTGAATAGCAGTAGCTTGCTGGGGAGAATTTGTAATCACACCAGGCACATATTCACCTCTTCTTACAACCGAATGATTGTTCGATTTCGAAGTGACATCAGTATTCAAAACACCGGCTTTTCTGCTTGGTATAACTCCTTCCCTGCAGGTGCGTTCACACTAAACCCCACAGACCTGACCTTGGAGGCTCAGTGTGTTTGTGTGGCTGCTGCTTCTGGGTGTCGTGGTTCCCATGTGAAATCAAACAGCCAGATGTTGCCCCTCCTCCTTGTCTCACAGTTAACTGTGGTAAACCAAGGCCAAGAGATGTAGGGAATAGGGGACACAGCCTTGTCTTGGGCTTGCCACCAAGCCCTGGGAGACTTGGTGACTGACCTTACATGCCAACATGTCCCCAGCTGGAGAGTGAGGGGGTCTGAGCTCTGTGGTGTCTTAAGCTCTTCCCAACTTGATCCTGGAGGTGTCTGTGCCCTGATCAGCCAACTGGTGACTTTAGGTGTGAGAAAGGCCCATGGGTTATTTGGTCTTTGAGATCTGTGGTGGGAATGGTTGTCATTTGTGATGCCATGTGTCTTTCAGATGCCAGCTTGAGATTAGTCAATTCAAACTTCTCCTACGGTGCATGTGCCGGGCGCGTGGAAATTTACCACAATGGCAGGTGGGGAACGGTTTGCGATGATTCATGGGACATTCAGGATGCCCAAGTGGTCTGTAGACAGCTACAGTGTGGACATGCAGTATCAGCCCTGGGAAATGCCCATTTTGGGTCTGGCTCTGGTCCCATCACTCTGGATGATGTGGTGTGCTCGGGGACGGAATCTACGCTCTGGCAGTGCCGGAGCCGAGGCTGGTTCTCCCACAACTGTGGCCACAGTGAAGATGCTGCAGTCATTTGCTCAGGTACCACATGATGTCATTCACGGAAGGCCCCTTTCACCTCCGACCTGCTACAGAGGGACAGCTAAGGGCTGGTGGCTGATGGTGTTTGTAGCTCGGTTTGGGGCGGGGGGGGAAGGTGGACCGGAGCTTGTCAGCTTGTGCCTTCAGCCTTCCCACTCCAGGAGGCCACACAAGGGCCACGGTGTCTCCGGTGGGTTTCTGGGCCCTGGAGCCATTATGCTGGACACACAGCTGGCGTGCAGTGTGTTCTCGCCCTTCCGTTCACTCTGTGACCTTTAGCAATGAGAACATGTCTGTAAGCCTCAGTCTCCTCGTGTATGAAGAGGAGATGGTCACGATAAGCCTGCTTCCAACGACTAAATTAGAGAACTGAGGAGCTCACACGTGAACCCTTAGAACAATTCCAGACAAGTAGGAAATGAGGAATAAGTGATGGTGTGACTTTGGCTGTGGCACCAACGACCCCCAGGTAATGATGGGGCTGGAGGAGAAGCTGGGGAGATGCGCCCAGGCCTCCTCCCAGTAACACAGGCTTCCATAGCACAGGTGTGCTCACTGAAGGGGTCAGACTGTGTCCTTTGGGTGGGCCTGTCCCTCATTCTGGCCCCTCCTCCAGCCTCACTTCAGTGACTGATGCTTTTTTTCTATCCCTTTACAGGAAGTTCCTTTACAACACCGGGTGAGTACCATCCACTGTCTGGCTGGCCCTCCCCACTGATGGTGCAAGGTGTTCCGCTCAGTTCCCAAGAGTTGCCCCCAATGCCTTCCCTAGCACTGGTATCTCCTGCAACTAATGTCCTCTCCCGAGGAGGGCTGGGCCTCTCTCTAGGCTCCCTTTGTCCATCAGTAGCCTGGCCAGCCTGAGATTCAGCTCTCTGGTCACCACTAGGAGAGGCCAGACACCCATGTAGGTTCTGCCTATTGCCTTGGACCCCAGACCCTGCTCACTGCAGGCCAGTGGGTCCTGCTTCATCACTGAACTCCATGTGGAACCAGCCAAACTCCTGATTGCCCACTCCGGAGCTGCAGCCAAAATTGCTCCAAGCATTTCCAACACACCCTTGGCTCCTGAGATCATTCCCCTCCGTCCCCATCCCTCCCGTCCTTACCACCTACTTCCTGCAGCAGGGACCCCTCAGCTTCCTCACCTCCATTCTTCACATGGCAGCTGGGCGTCCTTACAAAATGCCAGTGTTGGTCCCAGCCTCCACACCCTTGCACGCTTCATGTGACTCCCCAGGGCCATCTGGCCTCAGATCCCTACTGCTTGGGACAGTCTCTAGAGCTCTCCATGATCTACTTTCTTTGTCTGTTTGATTTCCTTCCCCACCCTTCCCTGCTCCATCCACACTGGTGTTCCCTAAGTGTGCAATGTACTCTCAGACCTGGGTCCCTTTGCACATCCTGTCCCTTCTGCCTGGAATGCCCCTGTACTTTTTTGCCTGATTCCAACTCCCTAACCCCAACCCCCCCCTTCCCAACCCTGGAAAATTACCTGCCCTCTTTCCTCTGCTCAGTCTGGGTCAAGAGCCAATGCTCTGGGCTCCCACCGTGTCCTGGGCTTACCCTGATCACAGCCCCATCCTGCTATGCTGGGATTTGCTCTTTCCCGTCCCTCCCCCTCCCGCCCCCACCAAGCTGTGAGCTCCCTGAGGGCAAGTATCCAGCATTTGGCTGTGAACCCAGAGTTGGCACATTTCTGCACAGAGCCAGCGAGCACTCAACAACCGTGTTCGAGATGCCAGGAAACTGATTGTTATCTTTTCTCTTTGTCAACAGCTCCAGTTCACAGCGTCACCCACCCGAACAGTAAGTTCTGGGCTCTCTGAGAAATCCTCTTCTCCTTCCCCTCAGTGACCAGGTGGGGCGGCAGGGTTTGGGGGGAGCCTCCCTGGACAGTCTGGGTCTAGGCCACCTCCTGTTGGGTTTCTGTCTAAGGAGTTGATTAAAAATCTCCCCCAGGTAACTGTGCTGTGGGCTCTGGGGGTCCTCAACATTTCCGTTTCATCCCCACAGCAAATTATTCCTGTGGAGGCTTCCTGTCGCAATCATCAGGGCACTTTTCCAGCCCGTTCTATCCTGGGAACTATCCAAACAACGCCAGATGCCTGTGGGACATTGAGGTCCAAAACAACTACCGTGTGACCGTTGTCTTCAGAGATGTCCAGTAAGTGTGCAGGGTGCCTTGTGGATATTTCAGGACAGAACAAATGGTACCTAGCCCTTCGGGAATGATGTGCCCACTTGACATTTTATCTTATGGGTTCAGTTTGCTTACCCAGCACAGAGGCAGCTGTGGAGGGACAGCCAGGACAAGAGCCCTGGCTTAAAGTCCCAGGTCTGTCACTAATTTGCTATGTGACCACAGGAAGTCGCTTAATCTTCCTGAACCTGAGTCAAAGCAAAGGAATAAAATACCTGCTTTCCTTTCCTCTCTGGCTGCTGGGAAAGTCATATGAGAGAAAGAAAATACTTGGAAAATATTATCCAACGGGAGGGATGATTGTTGGAGCAATAGTAACACAGAGAATCCTATCAACCACCCCAGTTTTTTTTTTTTTAACACTTTTCTCTCCATTCCCTCCTTTTTTGGGATGAGTTCTGGGGGTCAAGCAGAAGTGGAGAAGTCACTACTGCAGAGATTAGTTTATCTGTTCCTCACTCAGTGAAGAGTGGGAATCACTGTTTTAAGTAGAGGAGACAACATCAAAGCCACATTAATACATGATTGGTCCAAGGAGGGGGTGACCATGCAGAAGTGTTCTAGAGTCAGGAAGGAGGGTACCATAATTTCTTCTGTAACAGCCACTGCTGAGCAGAATGGTTTTCTCTCTTGCTTTTTGGTTGTGGTGGCCTTGAGAATCTCTGACTTAGAAGCTCATTTGGAATTTTGCAAAAAATATTATTTTAATTTCCTCGCCATTATAATTCATTTTTGATCTCAGACACTGTACTTAAAGCCCATGCAATCCTCTGGAGGAAGCTTGATCACCTAAACTTCAGAGATGTTTGACTTGCCCAATATTTATGTTCAGTTATTTATTTCTGTCACTAGGAATTCATGAATATTTATATTATTCTGTGGGAAACCAGGGTCTGTTTGATTGAAGAAACAGTCTAAAGCAGGCTCTGATCCCTTCCTTTCATGATACAAAGAAATGAGTGTCAGGAGAGGGGCTGTGGATTCATATATGTGACCCCAAAAGGCAAGACTAAGATCCGTGGAGGTCACCGGAAGGTCAATGTCATTGTATTATTTTCAGCTATTATTTTCAGCAAGTCACCATTTCTGGCACAAAGTGCAGCCCCATCACTGAAGTCTGACCACCTACATTAACTCCTGGTAGAAATTGAAGCCAAAACTCTTGTGTTCTGTCCCTGCAGGCTTGAAAGTGGCTGTAACTACGACTATATTGAAGTATTCGATGGCCCCTACCACAGCTCCCCTCTGATTGCCCGTGTTTGTGATGGGGCCAGGGGCTCCTTCACTTCCTCTTCAAACTTCATGTCCATTCGCTTCGTCAGTGATGGCAGCATCACGAAGAGGGGCTTCCAGGTCGACTACTATTCCAGTCCTTCCAATGACAGCACCAGTAAGTCCCCTCGTGAGGGCTCATTGTCAAGAGCACCTCTGAGGCCCTTCTGCTGCTCAACCCTTCTGTGGTTGTGAAATAAGAAATTAGAGCAGCTTTGTCAGGTCACTGAGGCTTATCTGGTGCTGGGAGGTTCCAAGAGCAGTGGTCTTGGGACTCTGGCTGCCCAGAAATGAGATCAAGGGCCAGAATTGGCTGATGGGCAGTATGGTGGCCTTACTATGGTCATCAGAGACTAAATGGAAGATGCAAGGTCATACTTTCAGCACATGGCGAGATATCTGTGCCAAGGACACAGGTGACCTTGTGGTCACTGTGACTATGTTCTGAGACAGCACATTTGGCCGTTATCTAAAGATGGACTGAACCAGTCACTCAGCTACTTCCACCAAATGGCCATGACTTGAACGGTTAAATGGACTGATTTACAGATTGGCTTAGGGATTGCGCAAGGTGATATCCAAGCTCTCTTTTGCAGTTGGGATTTCTAGCATTGACCTGTTCCGTATCCCAGCCATTCGAATGGAGCATTATGGATAAATGGCAGGTTGGCAAAAACATTTTACTCATTTCATGTCCTGCCTCCATTTCTCCATCAGGGGAATCCCAAGTCCCTGTGCCCTTTAAAGGGGTCTTGCAAGAATGACACTGACCTGAGCCATGGGGCAGCTGGGGGGTTGAGATGAAGCCTATTCCAATGTGGACTGTCTTTAGCCACCATCTTGGTCTCTGCACCTTTCTATGGGAGGAGTGCCTGGCAGGCTTGCTGAGGTTCTGACTGCCTCTGTTGTTTGCCCTTGGCCACTAGAGCTGCTTTGTCTGCCAAACCACATGCAAGCCACAGTGAGCAGGAGCTACCTCCAGTCCCTGGGCTACTCTGCCAAAGACCTTGTCATTCCCAGCTGGAGTGAAATCTACCAGTGTCAGCCCCAGATAACGGCCAGCCAGGTGACATTCACAATTCCCTACTCAGGCTGTGGCACCATCAAGCAGGTAAGCCTAAAGCTTTCTACTATGTCTCCTACTGAGTAATCTTTCCTAAAATGATGTATGCTATCTTTCTTGAATTCTTGATGCTATAACCAGTATAATCAGGGTGAAGATTGGTGCCATGATGTAGCTACAGCTACTTCCAAATGTAAGGATGAGGAAGGAGATTTCCTTCAGCATCCTGTTTTCCCTACCCTGTCGGGCATAGAGGGTACATGGCAGGTTGCTACTCACATCAACAATGACCATAGCATCTCCCAGGGGCAGCTCCAGGTTTCATTAGGCCTGAAGCTTATGGAGTTTGGAATTGGGGTTGGTGAGAGGGTTGGGTGTCTCACTAAACAGAAAAACACAAACTTTCATAAATCTTGTAAAAACATATGGCTGTGCCAACTCACCGTTAGGCCTTGGAAGAAACCATGCATGTGGGGAGCCCTTTATTAGCTTCACAGTAAATCAGCCTCTGCAGCTACCATGTGCTGAGCTGTCACCATCTAGGGTGGCCCACTGTCTTGGTTTGCCTGGGCCTTTGCAGATTTCAACATGGCCAAGTCCCATATCCCACAAAACTCCTCAATCCTGAGCAAACTGGATGGTTGCTTGTCCTACTGGGGAGCAGACATTGGGATTGGCCCATGTCACACTCCCCAAATCCCCATCAAGTGGTTGTCTTATCATCAACCAACTTTAAAAATAAGGAGGTTGGGCTTCAAGGAGTCAAGCGAGTTGCCCAATACCATTTGGCCAAGAAATGGTAGGACAAATGCCAGACTCTGTGCATCTCAAAAGCCTCACACTGAGTGAAAGAAGCCAGCCACACAGGCATACCTGCTCTTTGATTCTGTGTCTATAAAATTCAGAAATGGAGAATAAGTGAAGGATGGCAAGTCATCATTGGAGGGGACTGCCTGAAAAAGGGCAGGAAGGAGCTGTTTTGGTTCATGGAAATGTTCTGTGTCTTGTGGTTGTGCTGATTGTTAAGCCTCACAGAATGGCACACTTACAATGATTGCATTTAATTTTACACAAACTCATTTTAAATTATATATTCTAAGTTCTGAATGTTGGGCTGACATCTAAGCAATGATTTCAAGATTTTGTCTGTCAGGGAAGAGGCACAGTGCAAATGTTTTTATGTGGCTTCAGACTGCAGTAAACACACAACAGAAATGCTCGAATATATACAATGTGCGTGACACACACATATTCAGAGGGTGTCAACTTGTCATTCACCAGAGATGTACCAAGCATTTGCTGTGAGCCACTAGCAGGTTAGGCGCTGAGAAGATGCTGCTCATTACCTGGCAAGGTCATTCCTGATCCTTTGATACATAAGAAACAGTGGGAGAGGAAGGGGACGGTCATTTAGCCAAACAAATTGGCCTGTCAGCCATTGGCCGGTCAGAGATGTACCAAGCATTTGCTGTGAGCCACTAGCAGGTTAGGCGCTGAGAAGATGCTGCTCATTACCTGGCAAGGTCATTCCTGATCCTTTGATACATAAGAAACAGTGGGAGAGGAAGGGGACGGTCATTTAGCCAAACAAATTGGCCTGTCAGCCATGAGTGGGCACCTAGACCCAAGGGTCTAAATGTAGCCATTTCCTTAGACCTTACAGACACTGGCTTCTTTTCCTCAGTTCTTACAGACACCAGCTCTCCTTCTGAGATGAACCGAGTGGGTCAGGGAGACCTACATGCAGAGAAAGGTGCATATCACTCATGCCAAGCAAACATTCTAGTCAATCTGGCTTTTTATACTTTGCCCTATAATTTAATTGTGTTGGATTCTGGTTTTCCATGAGTTTTATCAGTGGGAGTCAGTGCACCAAAGGTGATTATCTTTTCTGGTTCCAAATGTGTAGCTTGGAGACTCTGACATCTGGGCCACCTCATCAATGTTCCTTCATCTCCATTAGGAGCCACCAAAGCAATGGGCCAGTGCTGAATCTTCCAAGTTGGCTGGTGGTGGGCAATGAGTGTTACATGCTCATTCCTCCATTTATTTCAATGCATGCATTCCCTACTGGGCTGAGTGCCTCAGGGCAGAGCCAATGTTTTATTCATCTTTGCCACTCCCAGGGGTGCCCAACCCTTTATAATCAGATTATTAACCCCTAATCTGTATGCCAGCAACTGAACTAAATTCTAAATGACTTTTGAAATTCTCCGGGCAACTTTTATTCCCACATAACCATGAAGAAACAGAAGCTTACAGAAGTAAAGCCACTTGCCCGAGGCCACATGGTCATGAACTGCAGAGCCAGGATTCAAAGGTGGGATGGCACACGGTGTCTGACAAATGTGGGCTGGTGTGTCTGAATAGGTGAGGTCTCCCCACCATATGAGAGGGATGCCAGTCTGAAAGAGTCTGAGTCTTCATGGCAATAGCAGTTGACTTATCTGCAAGACTCCCCATTACATAGTGAGTTCCTTCCAAACTGAGCAGATATCTACTAATGACTTGTAATATAAGATCAGAACTGATTTTTATGATCAAGAAATAAACCTGCACTCCACAGTCATTGCTTGGAATGGATTCAGAATTTAGCTTGACCATAGAAGTCAAGGACAAATGTGAATTCTAAAAAAACTTTGGTTTCAGTGTAGGGAGTGAAATTGAAGACACCTCAGCTTGTCCCTGAAGGAATAATCGTATGACATCTATATGGTTTCTTTTGACAACCACTTGCACTCAAATATAAATCCAATTATTTATTTTAAAATTATTTTTAGAAAATATAGTGTATTTTCCATGCACAGATGGTGGGCATAAAATAGATGAGGTCTCTTGGCCCCACTGAAGGACGCCTTCCCCACACCTGAGTCCAGGGGGTTCTGGCACTCCCCTGCTGTCTGGGGCTGCAGACACCTCCCAAGCCACCCAATGGAGAAAAGGAAAAGGAGGGGAAGGATGGATTCTAGGGGTGACAAAACACTTTAAATTACTTGTTAAAATTTTCTCTTTTCACATGTTTTTCTGGAAGGGACAAATTCAGATGAGTTCTGCAATGCAGGCATGAAATGAAAGCCTTTCCAACACATTCTGTTTTTTGTTTTTTTTTTTTAATTTTGGGAGAGAGCATGCGCATGTGTGTACAAGTGAGAGAGGGGCAGAGAGAGAGAGGGAGAGACAGAATCCCAAGCAGGCTCCACACTGTCAGCACAGAACCCGATGCGGGACTTAAACTCACGAACCTTGAGATCATGATCTGAGCCCAAGTCAGGAGTCGGATGCTCAACCAACTGAGCCACCAGGTGCCCCCCAACACACTCTGTTCTGAAGAACAATGATATTTAAGGCATACAAGTGCTGGCTGCAGCAGAGAACTTGCCTAAACTCCCAGATGGCCAGGATCTAGGTTTTGTTCTGGACAGGGTACATGACTAAACGTGACTATGTGGCACACCTCTTTTATTTTTTTTGAAGAGTAATTTAGCCTCACATTTTAGGACTTCTATTTAAGCCACCATAGTGTTATTTTTGAGCTTGTTCTTGCAAAATCACCTGTGGCTTGTGGGAATTCATACTTGGCTAGCAAAATGAGGTTTGCTTCTGACCATTGTAACACCAGGAGGAGAAGTGTTACCCCTGTCTCTGCCTGGCAATGACTGGCTTGTGCTCACCTCGCTTGGGGCCAGGTGATCATGACCGTGAAGCAGCCAGAGGACCTCATTTATCTGTGTCTTCTTGGCCATCTGGGCCCTATTCTTCATTCACGACAGTACTTTTGCTGTCCCCTGTCCCCTGTGCCTTTCATTCATTCCATGGTTTTTATTGATGCTGGTAGTATTGGTAACACCATGCAAGTGATGATACCTGATAACATCATTTTTTTTTCCTTGAGATGCTCACAGACCAGTGGGTGCAAGACTCTCATCCTTAGAAGGTCAGTCTTAGGCACATCAAACAGCATGAGAGACCAACATTCCTATGAATTTGCTGCTTGGTAAAAGGCACAGTAGGAAGCAGTCCTGGGGTACGGGAAGTGGAAAAGCAGAGTGTGACAAGACAGTGTGGCAGCATTGTTGCATCCCATTCAATTGTCTACCTGAGCCTCTGGGGGAGCCCCTACCCCAGAGGTCACTTCCAGTTCTGGCAGCCTCAGAGCTGCAATAGCTACTAAGCCATCCGAACAGCACAGTGACAACTAATCCACCAGCCCTTCCCCCAAGTACATAGTCACCTCCCTTGGTTTCTCCTAGCCATGGTGAGAATAAAGCAAAGCCAGAATGAAAGGCCCTGAGCCATGGAGTTGTGCAGCATGGCAAGAGGTCATTCAGACATACCTATCTTCCCATGAGGAGCGGCTCCCAGGAAGCCCCAGGAAGCCCCAACACCTGGCCCACACAGTAGACCCCATCACATGGCAGAGGAAGGGAGTTGTGTGAAAGGAAGGAGTCCTGCTAGTTAAGCAGCTTGCCTGGCCCAGGTAATGGGAGCCATGGCAGTAATGATGTGCCTTCTTTATGTGGTCCTGGGAGGGTTTTGAAGTCCGGCTGAGTCACTTCCCTCTCATTGTAACCCAAATCAGCAATGAGATTCCCTTAGCAAGTGACACTTGCTTGACTTTGTTCTCCTGCCTTCCTCTCCCAGGTTGATAATGATACCATCACCTATTCCAACTTCCTCAAAGCAGCTGCTCCAAATGCCATCATCCAGAGGAAGAAGGACTTCCGCATTCATATCAGCTGCAAAATGCTCCAGAACACCTGGGTTGACACTATGTACATTGCTAATGACACCATCGAGGTCAAGGAAGTGCAGTACAGCAATTTTGACGTGAACATTTCCTTTTATACATCCTCTTCATTTTTATATCCTGTGACCAGCAGCCCATACTATGTAGACCTGAACCAGAACTTGTACCTTCAAGCTGAGATCCTCCATTCTGACACCTCCTTGGCCTTGTTTGTGGATACCTGTGTGGCATCTCCATATTCCAATGACTTTACATCTTTGACTTATGATCTTATCCGGAGTGGGTAAGGAATGTCTTCATGGAGTGAAGGTCAACCTTCACCTGACAATTCAAACACGAGTAGCCCAAAGTTTCAAGGAATGCAGATTTCAGTTCTAGTAATTCCAACCCAACCATTCAGGTTGTCATTCTTGACAGGGAGACAGATGTGTGGAGAAGTGAATGAGTCACCAGTAACCACCAGGCAGGTTAGGCTGTAACTGGGTTTTGACCCAGATGACCAAACTCCATAAGAAGACATGTGTAGTGGGCAAAGCCTTGATTCTGCAGCAGATCGAGATTGAGATGGCAGCTCTGCCATGTACCAGCTGCATCGCCATGGACAGGCAATCGCATCTCTCCTGAACCACTCTCTTCACCCATCAGATGAGCATAGTGATGCCCACATCATAAGCTGTTGGGAGGATGAGATGGGAGGGGGGTAGATAGGCCCTGGGCAAAGAGCAGGCATAGCAGGTGGTCCACAAGGAAGGTAGGTGAGTAGCAGGGGTCAGCAAGGAGCCTTTAACCTAACAGCTGAGAATGGTGGTTCTAACCAAGCTCAAGAAATACAGAGGTGAGGCCATTGGTGCCCAGGCTGGGGTCACTGGTGCCCAGGTTGGGCTTCTCTACCACAGTCTTGCTTCCCTGGATGACAGGACTCTGATGAGGTGGAATTTGCCTCTTCTGAGCTCAGAGAGGACTCCCGGGGCACTGGTATGTGCAACTCCCATCCCTACTCTTTTGTCTTTGTCCATTGGTGTGTACACGATTTCTTGGCTATAATTATTTTTTTTTAAATTTTTTAAATGTTTTTTAATTTATTTTTAGGAGAGAGAGAGAGACAGCATGAGCAGGGGAGGGTCAGAGAGAGAGGGAGTCACAGGCTGAAACAGGCTCCAGGCTCTGAGCTGGCAGTCAGCACACAGCCCGATGCAGGGCTCGAACCCACGAACCACGAGATCATGACCTAAGCGAAAGTCGGATGCTTAACCGACTAAGCCACCCAGGCGCCCCGGCTATAATTATTTTTAAAAAATTTAATATTAATTTATTTTTGAGAGAGAGAGACAGAGCATGAGCAGGAGAGGGTCAGAGAGACAGGGAGTCACAGAATCTGAAGCAGGTTCCAGGCTCTGAGCTATTAGCGCAGAGTCCAACACGAGGCTCGAACCCACAAACCATGAGATCATGCCCTAAACCAAAGTTTGCTGCTCAACCGACTGACGCACCCAGCCACCCCTTGGCTATAATTTGATCTTGGCACCTCAGTAACAATCACATAGAAGCACAATTTAGAAATTGTGCTGATGGGCTAAGGGGCTCTGTTATGAATCAGGTTGGGAGGGTAAATCTTATACCTTCCTGAGATACTAAAAACAGCATCTCTTTCCAGGCACAGTTTGAATATGTGTCAATTTGGTAAATAGGTGTCAAGGCCTAAGGTCTTGTTCCATTTATGCAGTTGGTTCAATTCACAGCAACCCCTTTGACAGCAAAGATGGGAGAGAAGCTTACCCAAATTCTCTTTCTACAAATAGTAACAAGGTGACATTTGAATTTACATCAAATGATTGAGATTAACGCAAGTGAGTGATTTGGCTCTTCTCTGCTGAAAGATTCCTTTTGGCCAAATTCTGGCATAATATGTATATAAGATAACACAATGTCCCCAGGAAAGGGGGATGTGCATGTGGGGGTAGATGTGGGCCCAGCTGTACCTGGAGAACAGGGACTCATTGGCTACATCTGGCCATCAACCAGATCACCCACCTGGGTGCCCTTTAGAGTAATCTGGAGCTTCAAACACACCCATGCCCAGCCCCCACCTGCACATTCTCTTTATTTGGTCTGTGGTGGGGTTTGGGGATCTGCATTTTTAAAAATTTCCCCCAGTGGCTCTGAAGTGCAGCCTGGTTCTGGAACTCTGGCCTACACAGACCGCCCTGACTTGTGTGGTTTTGTGGGAAATGCAGTTATTTCCCAGCAGCCCCTGAGTTACCCTGACCTCATTTATAACTGTCCTACTTCCTGACGAGGCTCTGGGTACTTTCTCTCTCACCTTTGCTGCTAAAGTGACTCCTGTGGGGAAAAGAACGTGGTATTTGAAAGAATGTGCTGAAAGTGGAGAAAGGAACTTCTGGATCATGTTCCCAGGCAGAGTTGTGCTGCCCTAGTGACAGCTCCCGTCCACCACAAATCTCCGCCTCAAACCCCACGGGCCACTTGCTTTGCTCTCCTCTTTGCTAGGTCACGCCAAATCCTACAGTAGGAGATAGATACTAATGGGTTCAGCAAGCTCCTTCCTCAGCTGGAGGTGGAGCTGGGAGACACTCCTCATCTGTATCTTAGTACAGTTATTTCGAGGGATTCGTAAGTCATGTTCCATCTAGCACAGTGGAGACAAGGCAACTGAGGGAAGAAGGAGGTGGTTAATATCAGAGTAGGGGGTGCTGAGCATAGTCAGGCTGGTGTGGAAGGTACAACAGCCACCCGGGCCAGGTCAGGAGGCACAGCCCCAGAGAGTAGCCGAGTGTCACCTTTCCTGGCCCTGAGACCAGGAAAGAAAAGGAAATGCCATCTTCCTGCCTGCTCGCCTTCTCTCTGGGCCCTGTGACCTCCCCGGGTCACCTGGATTGCCAGGGCCACTGAGCACATGGTCACTGGGCACCCATTGTGCAACCCAGGGCCTCTTGTCCATGCAGAGACCCTGGGCTGATATCCTGCTTTAAGTTGCTGCTGACGAGCCAGAACTGGGATTTTCCTGGAGGCTTTGGGGCCATGTCTGAACCACACGTTCTGAGGGAAGGAAGAAGCAGCAGAGAACGCGGGCCTAGAGGAGGCCGAGGGGTTGCATGCCTGGCCCAGGAGTGTCCTGAGGAAGGCAGCCTGGGGCTGACAAACTGCTTTTCTCTTCTTCCAGGTGTGCCAAGGACAGAACCTACCAGTCTTACTCTCAGCCATCGCCTCGCATTGTCCGCTTCAAATTCAGTTCCTTCTACTTCCTGAATCGCTTCCCCTCCGTGTACCTGAAGTGTAAAATGGTGGTGTGCAGGGCAGATGACTCCTTCTCCCGCTGCCGCAGAGGCTGCATTGTGAGGTCCAAGAGGGACGTGGGCTCCTACCATGAGAAGGTGGACGTCGTCCTGGGACCCATTCAGCTGCAGGCCCCACACGCCGTGAAGAGGAGCCTGGGCTAGGTGGCCGCTCTCCCATCCCTAGGCCTGTGGCCCACGGGGACCTGGCATGATTCTGTCAGTGTTGTGTTCCACCTCAAATCGGGCTGCCACCATATGCCGGGCCCTGCCGCACGACACTGGGCAATGCAGAGTTTGCTAGACCTACTTCCCGCCTTCTTCCATGGGCTCCTGGACTATGGGGACCGTGTGTAGTGCTTGGCCAAGAGAGTTCTGACCTATGACACCGATACCTTTGTCCTCTGGGATCTGAACTCCCAGAACCTCATATTCCTCCTCTGTAACACAAAAATGTTAATACTTACCTATTAGGACTGTTAAGGAGGTGCAATAAAATGTTAGTTAAACTGCCTTGACCTCTTCCTGTTCAAGTTCTTGGGTGTGATGAATGGTGGCTTTTGTTACTCTTGTCATTGTCACCAATATCAACAACACAACATTAATGATAATGTTATTACTTGTGACAGTAATAACAAGGGCCTATGTTCCCGGGCACAGTGGAATCGGGGTCTAGGCCAGGCTGTGTGATGCAGGCAGGATCAGTCTATGACCACTGCTCACAAGGCTGACGTCTTCTCAGTGGTCGGCCATTCCACTCTCCTCTTCTAGAACAGGGATGGCATTTCCTGCTCCGCTGTTGTGTTGTGGGTGTGGATAAGGACATGTCAGCAGACGTGCCTGGGCTTTCTGGTCCAGGCTGGCAGGTCAACAGCTGTGGCAGCCGTGGTGACAGGGTTAGGTGTGGGGTAGCGATTGTCATCACGAACCTCTTGGCTATTGGTTTCCATTCTGCCCCAGGGACATCTTTGACAGCTCTGTCTCCTTGTGACATGTATTCCAGTGCCCGTATGTCCAGCTGATTCTAGGCTCTTACTTCACGTAAGCACTCATCCCATGCACATTCATTGAGGGACTCTTAGGTGCCAGGAGACAAACAAACAGAAAGAGATCAAAGTCCTGCCCACATGGAGCTTACATTCCATGGGAAGGGGATGCAATTTAGAGATAAGTTGAGTGCACAGTACTTCCAGTGGGGTGGGAGCCATGGAAAGGAAGCAGGACAGGGTGACTGGTAAAGGGGGCCAACAGGTAACACCACTCACCTTTCTCTCCTCTCTTCTCTTCCCAAGGGTACTGCCATCTCTGCTGGGGGTCTTCCTGGCTGTGGCAGCTCCACCCTGGGGAAGAGCACCCTCGTGGCCTGTGGCTGGCCTCCAAGCCCTAAGATATGAAACCAGGAGAATGTATGTGGTGCTCAAACCATGGCCCCACCTGCTCTGGAACCCATCTGACAAAGGAGGATAAGAGACCCCAGAGCTTGGCCCCCAGCAGCACCCCAACTCTGTTTACCTTGTCACAGGTGCAAGGTCAGGAGCAGATAGGTAGTGACTGGTTTTACTGGACACACAGGCTTGATGCTGGGACAGAAGGTCAAGGAAGCAGGTGCCAATATCTTAAAATCCTTCAGGCAGCTCTGAGCCAACAGAGAGCAAAAAAGCAGGAGAGTTCTTTCTAGATGGAATCTCTCTCTCTCTCTTACTATAAGCTAGGTTCTTTGGAAGTGGCATACTTCTTAGCCTTTACTTATGATAGAAAAGCTGAATAAAGAACTTTTTTCAAAGCAAATGTTGGTTTGTTCAGTGTTTCTAGTAGTTCACCTAAGCATTTGGGTCCCTTCAAATTCAGGAAACAGATAGGGCGGGCTGTCAAAAGTAATGACAAAGGCCACAGTCTCTGCCTTGTGGCTTCCACAAGTCTAAGGAATAGATAAGGTGTCTTCCTTTGTGCTGGACATGTTTTGGTTCTCCCCAAAACAGGAAATTCAGGGTAAAGGCTTGAGAAAGATCAGAATGCTAATGCAGCATATTTAGTGCCTGAGATTGAAAATTAAAACAGTTGATTCACTTTTCCAGGGACCTGTATCTTCTGGCTTTTGACCTCACATCCAGCACTGTGGGCGGGGCAGTGGGTGCAGGAAGGGAGAGAGATTAGGGAAGAAAGAAAACTCCTCAGGGTCCCTAGATTTCTGGGGCCTATTTGCACTGTAATCTCCAAGGACAAATTATATTGACAGGTGACCCTAGGATATTAGAAGAAACAAAACGATGAGATGGTTTCCAAGGAGGCGGTAAATTTGATTGAAGCTGGAGAGCAACCACGCTCTGGGCACCTAGATCAGGCTTAGTAAGAATCGGAACTTTCGCATATTGCCATGGCATTGCCAATGTTTGTCCCTCTGAGCCAGGGTGAGGACCCTGGCCCTGAGAGGGGACTGCCAGGGGAAGCCTAACCCCAGGCATGTGACTTGAGCTGGTGAAACCCACAAAGGCAGCAGCTGTAGGCAAGCATTCAGGACGAGAGTAGAATTCCACGAGTGGTGGCCATGGCTGCTAGTGGATGAGGGCTGACTGAGAGGCGGGAAGCCGCCGCAGGGAGAAATCTTCAGTCCATTTCCCATAGGATGCCGGTGACCTTCTCCCCTCTCCACCCTCCCACTCCATGAGCTCTGCCAGGGAGCGTAGGAACCAGAGGGCCTGAGGAGTTTTCCGGTTTCCATTCTCCTTGCCTTCCTCACCCACACTCGCCCTGCTCTCTCAGACTGGGGTGACTGAGGAAAGCATGGAGGGTCACCCATGATACTGAGTCTGTCCTAAAGAGCCAGGACGATGCCATGAAATGTAAGCACCAGACCAGAGGAGTTGACCCCTTCCTCAGCACAAGGTTGGGCTCTGTATATCTCAGCAAAGTGGTGTGGATGTGGCTAGTGGGTAACGAGTCTCTCCCTGGGAGCTGGGGCTCTGGCCGTGGAGAACTGGAGCAGAGAGCACCACAGGATAGCTCAGGGGGCCCCTGCATCTCTAGCGAGGAGCATAGAGGAGGTGACCAGAGCCTAACTGTATGGCAGCTATATAGGTAGGTAGGTGACAGCTTAACAGATACCAGACGGTGAATGGCTGATGTGGACAGAAGAGTGTGGGAACAAGAGACAGGGCCAGGGAGAGAGAGAGGCAGAAGCTATGGCTGTTGGCGACGGGGACATCGAGTCAGTCCTCAGGCTCTGGACAGAGGCTATAGAAGAGGCCAGGGCCAGATAGACAGTCTGTCCGGCAGCAGCCCCCTGTGTCTATATCACGCTGGGGCAGGGTGGCATGATGTGAGCTGCGGAGATTTCCAGTAATCCAGACTCACGTAGGGCAGGGTGTCCACTCCAGGCTAAACAGGAGGATTAGTCCAGGGCTTTCAAACTTCTGCTGCCTACGTGCACCCAGACAGAATTCCTGGGGGTGGGCCTGACATCGGCGATTTAAAATATCTAGGGGTTCCTAACCAGTAAAATTGTGAACCACTGTGCAGGAGCCCTTAAGTGCCTCTGAAGAAGGCAGCTGGGGCCTTTCCTACTGAGAAGGCTCAGAGAAGGTACACGGTCCCTGGTGTTCACATGGGGGGAATCTGGAGGCTGGGCCAGAAGGCTTGCCCTGACTCCTTCCAGACACTTTTTTTTTTTTAATGTTTTATTTATTTCTAGGAGAGAGAGAGAGAGAGACAGCGTGAGCAGGGGAGGGTCAGAGCGAGAGGGAGTCACAGACCGAAAGAGGCTCCAGGCTCCGAGCTGGCAGTCAGCACAGAGCCCGACGTGGGGCTCGAACCCACGAACCGCGAGATCATGACCTAAGAGAAAGTCGGACGCTTAACCGACTAAGCCACCCAGGCGCCCCAACCTTCCAGACACTTTTTGACTGGATACCTACCCAACTTATTCTAAAGAGAACATCCTCAATGGCGTTTTCAAGAAGGACCTCATGTTGTCTCAGCCGATCATCTCAATAAAAACATATGTGAAGATGCTAGTTCAGAATCCCTTGCCGGCATTGACTTTGGACGTGGAGTGACACACTATCCCCCTGACGGCTGTGTGGGTCAGGGACGATCATCTCATCCTGTCAGGGAAGGACGCCATGGCTCAAAGAGGTGACACAGCACAGAGTCCAGGCAGGACAGGGCCAGGGCTTGCCAGGGAGGCTGCGGAGCCCCATGCTAAAACTCCTCATACCGGGTTTTCCTCCCTCCCCGTGGCCCCAGCAGCCCAGGGAGACAGGCCTCACAGAGGGTTCGCATCCCCTGCTGCAGCTGTGGGGGGTGGGACCTTTCATCTTTAAGGAAACTGGTGCAAAACAAGGGATTTTCAGAGGCTGTGGACATCTACAGCGCAGCGAGATGTCTCACGGTGCCTGGGGGTATGGATCCTCCAGGCTCCCTGCACCTTCAGGACCGGCTCAGAGCCCACTCACTGCCCCTCAGCTGTACCCGCAGCAGAATGACTGACACCCCCACGCTACGCTCCAGTGACCAGGAGAACCTGTCCTGAGTGGCCCCTTCCCCATCTGCGCACAGAGCCTGCCTTCCAGCCCCTCCCAGCCAGCAGCCCCTCTGGGCTCACACTCCAGCCCTGCCTCCTGGGATCACAAGAGGGCGCCACAGCCCTGCCTTGGGCCTTCTGCTTCTAGGGAACTTGTGACTTGGTTCCCTGTGGGTGCCTGTGCTTGTCCCTTACAGGAGGCTGTTCCACAGTAGTTTGCTCTAACAAAGAGCCGCCTCTGCCTCCTCTCCCTGCCTTAACGAAACCAGAATCCTACAGTGATCTCAACAACAGTGGGGTTGATATTTCCCGTTTCACATGAATCTCACGGCAGACCGAGGAGGCTGCCCAGCGGCTCCCTGGATACTGCCCCCCAGACCTGTCCCTGGTTCAAGGAGCCCTGGAATGCCCCGCACAGGATTCTGCCCAAGGTGGGGACTCGTTTCCAGCAGGAGTGATCAGGGGAGCTTCCACGTGAGCCACACGGGGACAGCCTCAGCTCACGGCTGCTCCAGGGGCCATGAACGTACATGATTTTCCTGTTGATTCCTCTGCTGGCTGGGACGTAGGGGACCGAGGCACAGGCAGCCTCGCTGCGTGCCAGCTGGAAGGAGGAGGTCAGCTCAGGCCACCTCCAGGTTCAGAAGACCGAGAGGCACAGCACAAGTCCCCTTACCTGAGCCCGCCGCTCCAGCTGTTTTGCCTCGCTTTGCCTCTCAGCCCCAGCTTGGGGTCTCTGGCCCGAGGCCACCCGCAGGTGACAGCTCCAGTCTTCCAGAGCTCTACCTCTTTGTGTAGCCTGACACATTACCGTCCATGCTCTGAAAAGAGCACCAGCATGCCTGAGAGATCACAGACACACGTTCGTGTCCCAGGAGGTCCCTGAGGCCAAAGCTCCAACAGTGAATGAGGGGGTCCTGTGAGGCCTCCACATCCCGCTCAGCCCTGGGCTGCGGCTCAGAAGGAACAGGAGAGAACGACGCACAAAGCAAGCTGAGAAAAAGATTAACAAGAAACAAAATTAAGAAGGAAGACATAAGTCAAAACATGTAAGAAACCACAATAACAGTTGGTGGGTTACAGTAATCTGTTAAGAAAGAGATCATTGTATAAGCTGTTAGAAGCATGACTCGGAATAGTGACTTGGAAACCGTGTGGCAGTGTGTGTACAAATGAAATAAAAATTTCTACAACTTAACTTTTCCTAATGGCTATGATGGATCGCAGATGCATGATTTCTGAAAATGTGTCTCACCACAGGCTGACCTCCTCCTTCCAGCTGGCACGCAGCGAGGCTGCCTGTGCCTCGGTCCCCTACATCCCAGCCAGCAGAGGAATCAACAGGAAAATCATGTACGTTCACGGCCCCTGGAGCAGCCGTGAGCTGAGGCTGTCCCCGTGTGGCTCACGTGGAAGCTCCCCTGATCACTCCTGCTGGAAACGAGTCCCCACCTTGGGCAGAATCCTGTGCGGGGCATTCCAGGGCTCCTTGAACCAGGGACGGGTCTGGGGGGCAGTATCCAGGGAGCCGCTGGGCAGCCTCCTCGGTCTGCCGTGAGATTCAGGTGAAACAGGAAATATCAACCCCACTGTTGTTGAGATCACTGTAGGATTCTGGTTTCGTTAAGGCAGGGAGAGGAGGCAGAGGCGGCTCTTTGTTAGAGCAAACTACTGTGGAACAGCCTCCTGTAAGGGACAAGCACAGGCACCCACAGGGAACCAAGTCACAAGTTCCCTAGAAGCAGAAGGCCCAAGGCAGGGCTGTGGCGCCCTCTCGTGATCCCAGGAGGCAGGGCTGGAGTGTGAGCCCAGAGGGGCTGCTGGCTGGGAGGGGCTGGAAGGCAGGCTCTGTGCCCAGATGGGGAAGGGGCCACTCAGGACAGGTTCTCCTGGTCACTGGAGCGTAGCGTGGGGGTGTCAGTCATTCTGCTGCGGGTACAGCTGAGGGGCAGTGAGTGGGCTCTGAGCCGGTCCTGAAGGTGCAGGGAGCCTGGAGGATCCATACCCCCAGGCATCGTGAGACATCTCGCTGTGCCCAGGGGGCTGTAGATGGGTGTGGACAGCACAACAATCCAAGTGGTGACATATCATATCCCATTCTTCTCAAACCGTGCTGAAATTGGTTATGTCCAGATACTACCAAAACAAACAACAACAACAACAACAACAAATAACTAAAAAGTCTTCAATAATCTTTTTTTTTAAGATTTTGCTTTTATTTTTATTTTATTTTATTTTATTTTTACAAATAGTTTATTGTCAAGTTGGTTTCCATATAATACCCGGTGCTCAAAAAGTCTTCAATAATCTTAATCTTATTTAAAGTTTCTTAGGGGCACCTGGGGGGCTCAGTCAGTTTAGCATCTCACTTTGGCTCAGGTCATGATCTTGCAATTTGTGAGTCTGGGCCCCGCATCAGGCTTTCTGCACAGAGCCCACTTCAGATCCCTCTCTGCCCCTCCCCACCTCAAAAAATAAATAAATAAATAAACAAACACTAACGAAAAAGAAAGTATCTTAGAGAAGGCAAAAGGCTCTTCAATTTATTTTATCAACTTGCAATAATAGAATTATAATTTCATGTGAGCGGTGGGCTAGAACAGTGCAGGCAGGGAACTTTATGCAATCTGATTTTGAGCACAGATGACACCGTAAGAGAAAATAAAATAGAATGGGATAGAGTTTTAGGAAATTGAACCTAGCAGTATAAAAAAATATTCATCAAAAATAGGACTTATTCAAGGGTGCAAAGATAACTCAAAATCAGAAGACCTATTAAGGGGAATAGAACATCAGCATCACAAAATATCCCTCTTTGATATAAGGATGATTTGGAATTGATTGTTTGAGAAAGCACAGATGCAGGAGAAGCTGTCAAATAGGAGTTGCCCGTCTGTAAGGGAAATCTATATTCATCCAGGAAATTTCTGTTAGAAAGTGTACTTATACCAGGAAGACAGCTACAACCAGAGACCACTTTTTTGTTTCACCTGAGAAACGTAGCCACATCACAAGTCAGCCTTTGTTTCCTATATTTTTCTTCCTGTCACTTCCTCTTGCACTGTGACTCCCTCATCTAGAAGCCCCAAACTCCTATCCCTTTTTTTTTTTTTTGTTCAGGACTGTATGTAAGTCTCAATCATCTGGCTGTCTTCCAAGTCTCATACCTTTGGGGGGCTCTGTGAGTACATACATAATCAAAAATTTCCCCCTCATTAATCTCTCTTTGTCAATTTAATTCCTGGAGCAGCCATACAGCCCAGAGAATGTGCCCACCCACCATGGGTATAGACAGCCGGGACTCAGGGGCAATGTAGACATGTTTGCCTTGCGTTTTCTTCCTTCAGCTATTGGAGGAAAGGGGTTCTAAGGTTGTTATGTTTACCTTTGGATGTTATGAACCAGGTACTCATGAGGATGAAATAAAATCAGCCAACATTTTCTCCCTCACAATATAAGCCCTTTAATGATGCCACGGTTTTGAAACCGGAAGTGCTTTCTAAATCATGAAAAGGTTTCTATGCTCCAAGTTTAAATGTAAAATATTCCCATCTAAACAGAAAAGAATTTCTACACTCTTTTCCCAAATGACTGGAATACCCCTGACATGAGCGTTGAGTTGTCAGAAGCTGTGACTGAATGCATGTCAAGGCCATGGCTGGCCTTAGATGCTAAAAGCTATATGCCTTGCCAGAAAGAGCCTTTACCAAATGGGGAGTAATGAATTTAACTCCTCTAACTGGGAGGGAGTGAACATCCACGAATGCTGGATGGTACTTTTGTGGACATTACATTGTCTGTGCTTCCCCGCTCAGGTGGCAAATACCACAGAATACAAAAGAAAAAGAGACGTGCAAGCAGGTAATTACATAATCTATATAGGAATTTAGATAATGTCACTGAAAATGAAGTTTTCTGAATGTTCTGGATCTGTTTCATATGAAGAATTCTGAGCATGTACCAAAGATGAGTGATACTCGCTCAAGTAGAGATTGAGGTTCTTTTTTTTTTTGCAGGGTGGATGTGAAATTGTAGCTGGAAGTGGCACTGGATCTATAGGCCATTGTTCTGGTGAAGGTCACGGTTTTCATGACACAACTTTTCAAAGTCCAGCCAATAAAGTTTAAGGTTACATAAGTCAGTAAGAATTGTTTTACATAAACCTTGAGGATGGATGGGTGCTTTCTGAGCATTATATTTAGCATATTTCCCCCTTGGTATTCTTGGTATTTATCAGGTTCTATGCCCTGACAGCTTTGATTGCCTTTGGAGATGGACGAAACACTAAGGGAAAGTGGCCATCATGCACATGGTAGGCAGGGAAACTCTTCCAGCCCGCTCGGGATACCTGCGTGGTCCAAAGATTAAACTGACAAAGACAGTTTAACAGGAGAAAAGGAGTAAAATTTGCTAACTTTTTATATGTACCTGGGAGCCTTCCCAAGAGAACAAAGACTCAAAGTTACCAGAAGTCACCAGAGCAGGAAGTTTTTACACTTTGTAGACAGACAGTAGATCTGTGAAGATTTGACAAGACAAAGAGGTCTGGGGAGGAGTAGTAAATGGTGAAGTCACAAGGAAGGTAATGGTGACTTCGAGGAGTTTTGTTTGTACAGATTTCTTGGCCCCAAGTTTCTTACCTCTGGTGATAAGGATACTTCCTTCCTTCTGGTACAGGGAGGGTCCCTTTCACATGGGACTTTTACAACCCGTTTCAGAGAGGAAGGGCGAGTAAGAACGTCATCAGGTGTTCTGGTGAACTTCCTGCCTGGCCCACACAGCAACAGATGTAAAAATTGTCTAAACACAAGCCACGGTGGTCCTTCTCTGGAGTTTGTTTCAAGTTGTCCGCCGCAGCCGGCACGTCTTCAGAAAAAGAGCCATTTTCGTGCTGAATGATTCCATGTCAGGAGAGTGGGAGAATAATTGGAGACATTAATTTGGGGAGTTGTAGCCAGATGTCAGAAGAAACTAAAAAAATCCAAGATTGGGTCCAGTTTATGGGTAGATAACAACACCTTAAAGCCAATGAACAAGGCGAATCTATCACCTATAGGGTGTGCTGTAGTTTTCTATTAAAATACAACTATCCTTCTAGTGTTACCCCCTTGTCTCTCAGAGATAATCAAAATAAGATTTGCAAAATAAGTTTAGTCTCAGTGAATATGGGCTGATTATTTATGTAAGTGCAACAAGAATTGTGGTGACTGTATGAATTCTTTTTAATCTGCTTTGCCAGAACTTTTCATGAGATTAGATTTTTTAAAGCCTCTCAAGGCTAAGAAGCTAAGCCAAGGACTCATGATCAGATTTTGCCTATGAGACCCATAGGTCTGGGTTAGTTGCACTCTTCTTGAGGCCCCCAAGCTCTCCTGGGGTTCCTGGGCCTCCCAGGAAGTGACCTTCCTTAGTCAGCTGCGCAAGTTTACAGAAACACTGTAAGCAGGGTACCAGCCCAGCTTTTTTTAAGGGGCTTTATTAGCTCCATAAAGTCAACCTTAGCTTTTAAAGCTGTCTGGCCACATCTGATTCATGTCAAAAATGACATTCCATCCTTGGTAATATACCAATGTTTCAAATTGTATCCTGTTATAAGGAGATAAATCAGGTTCTTATTGAACTTATGCAAATAACTATATTGCCATGAAAATAAGAACACTCACTAAGAAGTCCCAAATTCTGGAGGGGGAAAAAAGTAATTATTTCATTTTAATTCACACAAGTAGACTTTACCAAATTGCTACAAGTCATGAAGAGCTAAGAGAAAAGAAAAACATGTCTTCTCAAATCTGGAAAACAAAACATTAAGAAGCTAGTGATATGTTTTTAAATGTTTATTTATTTTTGAGAGAGAGAGTGAACAGGGGAGGGGCAGAGAGAGAGGGGGACAGGGGATCCGATGGAGGCTCCACGCTGACAGCAGTGGGCCTGATGCAGGGCTTGAACTCGTGAACTGTGAGATCATGACCCGAGCCAAGGTGGACGCTCAACCGACTGAGCCTCCAGGGAGCCCGACACTAGTGATATTTTATTTTTATTTTTATTTTTTTTGACACTAGTGATATTTTAAAGCAAAAGTCATAATCATCCTCAGAAGTTTATTCAGTCTGATATAATTAATTCTTGTTGATTTTGATCTTTTGTTAGTGGTTTTATGAACCCAGGTGTTCCATTAGAATTCTGGAATTTCTCACCCAGCTCAGTGGTATGATCTTAAAGTTATCAGAAACCTCCATCTGACATGTTCCTCCAATGAGTTTTTTTGAAAATGGAGCTCTTTCGCAAAAGCATCTGAGTAAAAGAATAAAGATCCGTAAGACACAAAAGCCTTAAAAATGGCCATGGTTAAAGATCTGATGGGAGTTCATCACAATGCAACAGATGAAGAGATTTCCTTATTTCTGGGATACACAGCATTTTAAGTTAACAACTAGAATTAATGACTGATGACATTACACCAGGACAGATTTCCAGGGATGCCATATAATTTCTAGAAAACTTATATTAACAATTCGTACCCATTCCTATATAACCTAAAGGGGTCAGACATCACTTCTTATCGGACAATATTTCCATGTAATTTAACATGTCAAATAAGCTTAATTGGTTTCATATCTTAATTTTTATGAGGAGAGAGAACCAATGCTTTTGAGTTTTTCCAGGAGCCCTCTAGAAGCGACCAAGTTAATTCAAGATCACAAAGACTTCCCCAGCAAGGAACAAGGAAATTGGCTTAGTTCAGCAGATATTCAGCCTTTGAGGGACATTGTGCTGAAAAATCATTGTAACTGTCTTTTTCTACTTCCTCCCCACCAAGCGGTGGGGGTGGGGGGGTGAAGCTTAGGGCAGGCCATTTGTTTCATCTTGTCAATGAAGCCCAGATATATTAAGCACTTGGTGATCTTTGTCTCTGGGAAGGTGACATTTAGGCTGAGACAAGGAATAGCATAGATAGCCAGATGGTCACTCATGTCACGCAGTGATGTAAACAGCCAAGGACAGTAACTGAGAATAGATATCGCTAAAACCAGAGTGTGCTGGAGGTACAAGAACTGATAATTAGCAAGGCCATGAGAGGCTGAAAGAACCGGGAACTGATAATCACTAGAACCAGAAGAGGTCTCTAAAGGATTAAACTTTTCAAAGGGAGGACTTTTAAGAGCACCTGGGTGGCTCAGTCAGTTAAGCATCCGACTCTCAAGTTTGGCTACGATCATGCTCTCACAGTTCGTAAATTCAAGCCTTGCATGGGGTTCCACACTGACTGTGTGAACCTGCTTGTTATTCTCTCTCTCTCTCTCTCTCTCTCTCTCTCTCTCCCGCTCCCTCTACCCCTTCCCCGCTCTTGAGCTCGTGCATGCTCTCTCTCTCTCTCTCTCTCTCTCTCTCTGTCTGCCTCAAAATAAATAAATAAACTTCAAGAAAAAAAAAAGAATGGGGCACCTGGGTGGCTCAGTCTGTTGGGCGTCCAACTCTTGATTTTGGCTCAGGTCATGATCTCACACTTTGTGGGTCTGAGCTCTGAGTCAGGCTCCGTGCTGACAACACAGAGCCTGCCTGGGATTCTCTCTCTCTCTCTCTCTCCTTCTCTTTCTGCCCCTCACCTGCTCGTGCATGCTCTCTCTCTCTCTCCTTTTCTTTCTGCCCCTCACCTGCTCGTGCATGCTCTCTCTCTCTCTCTCAAAATAGATAAACTTAATTAATAATGAATAATTAATAATTTAATAATTTACAAAAGAGAAAACTGGCAGCAAACTGTCAGACTCTCCAGACCCTGACCCCACATCTGACTGCATAAGAACAGCAACTGCCCCTGAAGGACCTGCCCAGCTGCTCTCTGATCACTGGGATCTCCCATTGCTTGAACATAGTAATAAGCAGAGACCACCAAGGGCTGGCCAGGACCAGACTAAGTCCACAGACCAATGATGCACTCACAGACACGCTGTCTTCCTACCCTTGTTGTTTATGGTCTGATGCATGACTTGTTTTGTTTTGTGTGACATGTATGAAGCCAAGTCAAACGTCGAGTGAAATGTCATTGAGTTTAGAATGTTAACAAACTTGCTTTATGACTGAATAAAGAGGACGTGGTGAAAAGACATGGCTCGTGTGTGCACCTTTCTTGTGTGCTCATGATGCTCTGAATCCCGAGCCACAGCAGCTACCCACACACACACAATACTTCAAGTGATGTATTTCTTTTAACTCGTCCCTGTGACCAGTAGAGTTATCCTGGAAACTGGGAGACAGGGGAGCCCCCTTGGCTTACCCTCGGCTGGGAGGGTAACAGTGCTTCTTAAGGAGCAGACATGAGAACCTGGTGCCCGACCCATGAGGAGGGAGCCAGAGAAAAGGCTGGTCTCGTCCCAGGAGGCTGCGGGCCACCCATGCAAGTTCAGCGCCTTTCTAACTGAGTGCCAATTGCTGAGGACAGAGCATAGTAAACTGCGGGTTCTCTCTATGCTTCAGATATAAATAAGAAATGAGTGTGTCCTGCTTATCAGATGCCACATTCGCTGCCCCAATTGCTGACTCTGGGATCTGCTGCCTCTGGGCACAGGCAGGGCCTTAATGGGAGCAGCAAGACTGACCTCAGAGACCCTGGACCCACCTGCACACATGCCCAGAGGAGCTGTGCACGCGACATCCGTGCCTGCATTAGGCTTGATAAGGAAGATGGAGGTCATAGGTCACCTGGTTAGATTGAAAAGCAGGGCGGCAGAGGTAAGGCCAGGAAAAGGTGGGCTCTGCCCTCCTAGGTAGGAGCTGCGTACCTAAGCAAGAAGTGGGAAGCATGGAACCGGCTTCTAGACTTTCTGTCTGGGCAACCTTCTCTTTGAGTCACATTCTTTTCCCCACCTGGGCTGTACGCTGGCCGCAGCTCCAGGGACTCTGTGGTAGAGCGGTCCCAGCCATACCTGCTTCCTTATGTTCATGCCCTTTGCAGTATGACTCTGTGGCTCTTCCTGTCCAGAGATGAAGTCCCCTTGCCCACTCCCGTATCTTGCTCTGGCCAACAGAATGTGACAAAGTGATGGTGTGCCAGTTCTGAGTCTTGACTTCAAGAGGGCCTGCAAACATCCACTTCCTCTCTTGGACCCTGCAGTAGCCCTGTGCACGGCCTGGGCTAGCCTACTGCAGGAAGAAACGCGTGGCCCAGTCCCTTCCACTGACCCAGCCGATAGCTGTCAAGCCTCGGGAGAGTCACCAAACTGACCTGTGGTTGGTTGACTGCAGACACATGAGGAACCCATCTGAGCTCCAGCCTAAATTGCTGGCCCACAGAATCTCAAGTTAAATGAACGATTGTTGTTTTAAGCCACTAAATTTGAGGGTGATTTGTTTCACAGGAGGGGGTAACTGACCCAGGCCCCTGGCAGTAAGGCATAATGGAGGGACCCGCATGCTAGAAAGACCTGGGCTGTGGGGTGGAGGTGCCAGCCGAGAGCTAAGAGTGAAGAGATGCCTGAAAGCGAGAAGCCTCTGCTATTAGGTGTCACCCCGAGAAGCCCTGGAGACCCCAGGACCCGGGGGCAGAGCTGCCTAAGTGAAAAGGACCAGGACACTCGGTTACCATGGAAACCAGTCAGCCTTTAATACTAAGGAGCTTTGTACTCCTGCCCTTTCCGGAAGTGGCCTTTCCCCACGAGGCTGGCCTTCGTCACACCCGTGGGAAGGGCTCCCCGGGAAATAAAATCCTGACTCATTAGCATTAGGTCACCAGGGAACTCAGCTAAGTGGAAAATATTTCGGTTGGTTAGGCCAGTGATGGACCGCTCCACTTTCTTGGCGGGGAAGAATGGCTTCCGATCATTCGGATGGTGTGTGATACGTGTTTTCGGTTCTTCTGACTTGAACACGACGTTCATTTTTATTTCTTGTCTCCTCATGGCTTTGACCTCTGCCTCGCCTCTCTCCCTTTGCTTGGTGTCGTCGTAGAAATCTGCATCCTCATTGCCTTCATCTTTCCTGGTCTTGTCTTTTGCCATTGGGCCCAGGCCACCCCCGGACAGAAATGAAGAGCACTTGAACCTCTCGACGTGGGGCAGGAGGTGCTTGCTCCGAAGGGCTCGAGCGAGCTGCATCCGTTCTATGTGCCTGATGACAGTGAGCTGCTCGCGCTGCGGCATCCTCAACTCCTCCACGGGCGCGACCACCTTGGCCGTCCATATTTTCTCCAGGGGCCTGCAGGTGACACAGGGAGGGGAGTGCTCTGTTCGGAATCCCAGAGCCCGTTTGTAGTCCGAGGACAGCGACTGCAGCTCTTTGAGGGCTTTCCGTTCTTCCTCTTGCTTGTGAGTCAGAAACCTTCTTGCTGCTATGGTGTGAACACCTCCCAGACGCTGACAATGCCAAGCGGACCATTAAAAATCTCAGCTGGGCAGGGGCAGGGGGCGCCCCCGGGAAGAATTGCCTGGTGGCCCCTCTCCCCACCTGCGGCTGCGTGTCTGGGCCCCCGTGTGGTAGGAGCTGTGGGGCAGACAGGCCAGGGTTCCAGCCCTGACTCCTCACCTATGAGCCTCAGCCCTCACAGTGAGATCCCTGGTCAGGACTCGGAGACAAGAGACTGTTTACTATGCGTGTGTGGGAAGCCACGAGCGGACTTAGCCAGCTCCTGGCCACTGGGGACCTTGTATCTCCGTGGCTGGTGGGCTTTGAACCTCTGACTCTACGCCTCCCAGCCTGACTTCCTGGCTTCAGCCCTCACAGGGCCTCCCTGTGAGGAAGCTTCAGGACACTTACTAGGATCTCTTTTTCCAAGGGGGAGTATTTCCCGAGGGCGATGCGTGGATCTGATTTGTAGAATTTGGTCCATACCCTGAAAGGCAAAGAGGCAGGTGTAGGAGAACCCCAGAAGGGTGTTCCTACTTTTTGTTTGGGGGGCGGGAAGCCTCACAAAGGGCGACCCTGCATTGGTCAGGCGAGGGCTGCTGTGACCGGGGTGGACCCCCTCTGGGAAAGGTGGGAAGGAGAGGACCCGAAGCCCAGGCTCCGCTCACCCCAGCGGTGAAGTAGAACACAGACCCCACTGAGAGCACAGGGGGTCCTTATCCAGAAAGGCGTCGCTTGTGTTATACATTCTGACTGGCCCTCCATTCCTTCTCCACCTGCCCTCTGCAGCCTTCCTTTCTTGGGGCCTCTGTTTCCCAACCTTCTGGCAGCCTTTCTCCCATTCCCTGATCATAATCCGGCAACAGGCTAGGATAGGAGGTGTCACTGCCTGGGCTTTCCTTCTAGAACAGTGACATAGTCACAAACTCTTCTTGCATCATAACTGGCCTGCTTGGGGGCTTTTGTGAGGTCCTAGTTTAGGTTATCAGATGACGCCCTGGGGTGAAATGGACACACACGACCGTGTGCTTGGAAGGTTGGAGTCCCGGGGAATAGAGTGGGCAGAGCACGTGCCTGGGGGACCATCTAACCACGTCGTTGCCACTTACAAGCCCACAAAGACTGCTTGGCTCCTTCAGGGTGAGCACTCAGTCTCTCTTTGCTTGCCTCTCCAAACTTAATTCCTCCGGCTCCAACAAAGTACTCGATCCGCGGCTCTTGGATCAGCTTCTCAGCTGCTGTTCATGCCCCCCTCACCCCCCAGCACCACGTCTCACACAGCTCCCCTCCCCTTGGCAACTTGCTGGTCTTTCAGGGCCTGGCTCACCTGTGCCTCCCCTGAAGACGTCCTTGCAGAACGAATCACACCTTCGTCCACATTCTCATAGTCCCGGTCCCATGCTGGAGCACGTTATCACAAACCGACTAGGTGGTCCAGTAAGTCACTCTCTCCCTCTGCCCAAAAGGAAGTCCCAGCGGTATCTTATCCATGTGTTGCTCTTGGATATTGGCCCAGGGCCATGTTTAGAGCGGACGCTCAGCTTGCTGACTCAGTAAGGGACCATCCTGGTGAGAATGCACATTCGCACAACCCCTCCCAAAGGTGATTTGGCAACATATATCCAACGTTCCAAATGCATTTTCCCTTTGACCCAGCAGTTATTTGTCTAAAAAAATATGCACAAGGTTAGTCAACACAGCCTGTTTGGGACAAGCCTAATGACAAACTCAAATGTCCATTAATAAGGATCGGTTAGAGTTGTGGCCAACCATATGCTGGAATAGTATGCAGGAGTAATAAAGGATCAAGGAAGGAAGATCTGTATTTATATGGAAATCTCTCCAAGAAATATGATTGAATGCAAAAGGAAGGTGCAAAAGTATATAAGTTGTAGACCCCCTTTTAGGTTGGCCAGGAACAAATAGGCATGTATATTTGTATTTGCAAAAAGAAAATCTAGATTCATACACACAGAAAATTAATAAAAATGGCTACCTGGGGTGGGTATCCAGCAGATGAGGAAGTGTTAGAAGTGTTTTTGTTGCACACATTATTCTGTCTTGAATTTAGAACCATGTGAGTGTGTTACCCACTGAAAACTTTGAAAAGGAAATAGCAGCTCACGGAAGTGTTGTTTGTCTCTGACAAGCGTCAGTCCTAAACTCTCCTTTGCCTCCACCAGGAAATTCAGAGCAGGGATGTTCAGAACATGGGCCAGTGCTCATCCCCATGGGAGTGATCTAAGGTACCATGATGTTTCCCCTCTTCCACAGGCAAGTTCAATTACCTGGAACAGCTCCAAACCCAGGAATCAGCAATGAGCGCCTTGTAGCAGCAAAGAAAATACCTCCTACATTGCATTCAGTGACTCACCCATTTGCTCCACACTAGCGCTGCTAATGAACAGTGACTTTGCACAAGCCACACAACACCGGACACATTATACACACTCAACAAATATTTGCAAAGCAACCAATGAATGATATATGATGGAATATTATGTAGCCATCAAAAAGCAAGTCTTTGACAAAATTTCCAATAATGTATTTTTGATGTAAGTGATCTTTTTTTTAAAATGATTTTATTTATTTCTGAAAGAGAGACAGACAGTGTGAGCAGGGGAGGGGCAGAGAGAGAGGGAGGTACAGAATCTGAAGCAGGCTCCGGGCTCTGAGCTTTAAGCACAGAGCCTGATGCGGGGCTCGAACCCACGAACCATGAGATGATTACCTGAGTCGAAGTCGGATGATCAACTGACTGAGCCACCCAGGCGCCCCTGATGTAATGTGATCTTTAAAAAAAAGCAGAATGCAAAATGTATATAGAAGAGGATCTGGATACTGTAAACACACAAATATGCAAGAGGGGAAAAGACTAGCAGGAAATTTGCAGAGATATCAGCAGTGATTACTCTGGGCTGTGGGCTGATGGGGGTTACGTTAGGTCTGGCCATGTACCAGCAGCCCGGTCACCTCTAAATGTTTAGACGGTGGAGTTACAGCCCCATCCCAAAATGTACGGATCCAGGACCCAGCTTCTCCAGACTTCAGGGCTCTGCCACTGCCCGGGAGGGTGTCCCCATGGCAGCAGGTCTTGACACTGTAGCGAAACTGATTCTTCCTGCCCTCAGTTCCACTAACCGGCCTTTGGCCCACTTCCTTCTCTCTCTCATTGCTATTCCCAAGGTTGTTTTTTTTTTTTCTTAAAGATATTTCTCCATGATCAGTTTTACATTAGGTTTCATTTCTGTTACCTGGTTTTGTGCTTCTTTTTATTCACAGTCATCAACCTCATATGCTGGTTTGTTTTCCATGTTTCCTTTTCCATTGCCGTCATTTTAATCTGCTATCTTTTACTTTCATGTTTATTTTATGTCTTTGCCCTGCAGCCCCTTACCTTTTATATACATTTCAAATATTTTTACCTACTGTATTAGTTAGGGTTGTACAGAGAGAGATTGAGAGAGAGAGTGAGAGAGAGAGAGATTTTAAGGAATTGGCTTACATGACTCTGGAGGCTGGAAAGTCCAAAACTTGCAGAGTGGGCCGGCCTGGGGTATGACAGTATTTCTATTCAGGCCTTCAGCTGATTAGATGAGGCCCACTCATGTTATAAAGGGCAGTTTGCTTTACCCAAAGTCCACCTATTAAAATATTAATCTCATCCAGAAAACATCCTTACAGAAACACCCAGAATAATGGATCAGACTAAAATACAACTGGGCCCAGCCAAGTTGACACATAAAATTAACCATCAAACCTACTTATATTTATCAGGTTTATAAAGATACATTTAAATGTTTTTTTATGTTTTTTTTAATGGGAGGTTTCCCATTATTATACATAATTGCACCCATTTTTGAACTTTGTAGTAAAGGAGTCACATAGTATGTATTCCCTTGTGTCTGACTTGTTTCCCTCTCAGCGTTAGGTTTTTCAGACTTTTACTAAAATGCTTGATTTTAGTTCATTATCACTGTTGCTTAGCATGATTTTGTTATGATTTGTTAATCTGTCTTCTGCTTCTGATTCGGGGAGCATTCTCATACATGCCTCCTTGGGTTATGTGCATGCTTTTCTGTTGGGTGCAAATCTAGGGGGGCACATGCTGGGTCCTGGGGTATGTGTAGCTTCCATTTCCTAGAATATTCTCAGCTCCATTCCAAAGTTTCCACCAGCGCACAGTCCCGCCAGCAATTCCCCCTTGTCAACACCAGTGGGTGTGCTGCGGTATCTCATGGCAGCTTTAATTTGCATTTTTCCAGGTACAAACGATGCTGAACACGTTTCCCATTGGCCATTGAGCTTAGCTTTTGTGAAATGTCTGTTCAAGTCTTTTGGCCATTTTTCTAATAAGATTTTGTTTTCTTGTTGGTTTGTAGGACTTCGATTTGTATTCTTGGGTTCAATATGTGGCAAACACCTGTTCCTACTGTTGACTTGGCCTTCTCTCTCTTTTTTTTTTTTTAAGTATTTATTTAGAGATAGAGAAAGAATGGGAGAGAATGGGAGCCCCAAGCAGGCTCCGAACTACACACTGCACAGCCTGGACCCACAAACCGTGAGATCTTGACCTGAGCCAAAATCAAGAATCAGACGCTTAACCCACCGAGCCACCCAGGCACCCTGGCCCTCTCCTTTCTCAAAGGCATCTCAAAGGCCATCATCATGGCCATCTCCATCTCAAAGGCTATGCTAGCCATGCTCCAACTTACCGGTCTTTCCCTGGTTGGTTAGTGCTTCCAATGCCTGGTTTAAGAAACCATTTCCTAGGCCAGGGAGGAACGACACTCTCATAGATCATGTTACATATATATTTATAATGACATTCTCCTATATTCTCTAAAACCTTGGGGGTTTTTCTTGTAACGTTCTTCCTACTCTCAGTGTTTAGCTGTAATGCTCAATTATTTCCCCCATTTTTTTCTTTAAGTATATTTTCCAGCCTAATTTTACACGGCTACCAAGAAGCCCCTGCCTGTGCAGCGCTGGGCGCGCTCTTAAGTCAACACACACAGAAACCTGGAAGACGTTCCTCCTCTTCCTCACGTCCTTCCCAGCAGTGACCGTATGGGCTTTGGCTCCCTCTGGTGGATCTGTTCGCTCATTGCAAGATGGCTCTCCAGAGACCCATATCCATCTCCCCTCTCCAGCCCTAAGGTTTTCTAAGTAGATATCCCCCTCATTTAAGGGAATGGTACTCCTTTTATTAAAACTTTTTAAACATTTATTCATTTTTGAGAGAGAGACAGAGCGTAAGGGGGGAGAGGCAGAGAGAGAGGGAGACAGAATCCAAAGCAGGCTCCAGGCTCTCAGCTGTCAGCAGAGCCTGACACGGGGCTCGAATTCACAAACTGTGAGCTCATGACCTGAGCCAAAGTCAGATGCTCAACCCATGGAGCCACCCAGGCGCCCCATGATGCTCCTTTTTAACAATGCATGGGATGCAGACTTTATATAAGCTGAGTGCTTTAAAATCATGGTTTCCTATACACAACCATTGGCTCTAGGTAAATCAGAGTCCTGGGAAGTTCTTCTCCAAAGTCAATGTGCAACTAAATCTCCCAGATATTTTGTTAAAATCCAGAGTCTTATTTGGTAGATCTGGGATGAGACTCAAAAATCGACACCCCCAACAAGTTCCCAGAAACAAAGGTGTGACTCACCGCGGGACCACTCAACATGAGGTGCTACTCAAAGTGTGGTCCGTGGACCGGCAGCCATGGCCTCCCCCGGGAGCATGTGAGAAATGCAGAATTTCAGGCCCTGCTCCAGATTTTCTGAATCCCAATCTGCATTTCAGCAAGTTCCCCAGGTGATTCACGTGCACAGTTAAGTGCAAAAGGAAGCCGGTTGGCACCTGTGAGGAACCTGATGATGCTCTACACCCCACACTGTCGCTGGTGGACTCAGCCCAGAGGGCCCGTGGCCAGGGCTCGCAGGCTACACACCCGCCTGCTCCGGAAATCCAGCTCTCTATGTCTCCAGTCTCCTTCTGGCGTAAGGACTGGGGAGATGGTGGCTCAAGCAGAAACGTTACAGCTTCTTCAGAATGGGCTCAGCCATGACCCTTGTGAGGCTTTTTGGAAGGTCTACCCAGAATAGGGGAGCCAAAGAATAAGAGGAAGACTGTTTCACCTTTAGACCTTTGGGAAATGTTTGGACCTTTGGAAACGTGTCAGCAGAGTTGCCGGGGCGTCTGTGTGGCTCTGTCGGCTAAGCGTCCGACTTCGGCTCAGCTCATCATCTTGCAGTTCATGGGTCTGAGCCCTGCATCTGGCTCTGTGCTGACAGCTCAGAGCCTGGAGCCTGCTTCGGATTCTGTGTCTCCCTCTCTTTATGCCCCTCCATCTCTATCTCTCAAAGGTAATAAATAAATGTTAAAAAAAAAAAAAAAAAAGCAGATTACTATCAGGGGAAGTTAAAGTCCCAGAAGTGTATTTTAACCAATCAGGCCACGCTGGAAGTTTGACACTTTTCCCACGAGAGGATGAGACACGCCATCACTTTCTTTTGAGGAGGTGCTTACTCAGCTGTTCAATCTTTTTTAAGTAGGCTCCACACCCAACATGGGGCTCCAACTCACAACCTGGAGATCAAGAGTCACACACTCTATTGACTGAGCCAGGCAGGCACTTCAACAGTTTAATTTTTTTTTAAAACACCTTTATTGAGGTCAACTTTACTTACTATGAAATTCACCTATTTAAGGCACATACTTCAATAATTTGTAGTAACTTTACTAAGTTGTGCAACTGTCTCTACAATTTAGTTTTGGAACATTTCTAACACCCTAAAAAGATCCCTCGTGCCCATTTACAGTTAGTCCCCTGGCAACTACCAGTCTATGAGTCTCCTTTCTGTCTCTCTAGATTTGCCTTCAAGTATTCTTATTTTAAATCAACTCTTTCCTTTCCAGCTTTAAATGACCCTCTCTTCCTTGGGGCTCTGCTGTGGAGTGAGTGTGTTGTCCCTTTGTCACAGCAGAGGCACCACTGGGTCCATGCTCATGAACCCTGCATTCTTCCTATGAAGCCAGAAGCTTGTAGCTTCCTGAGCTTGTAGCTGGGACAATGGCTGGGCTCCCTTGGCTTAATGGCTTCCCTGAAGAGTAGAGCTTGAGATCCGCTCAGTTTTCCATAGGCTAAGACAGAGATGACTTCCAGTGCCGAGACTCCATCAGATTACAGAGGGAGGTGTTAACTGTGGTTTGCCTTATCTCTAAATAACAACTTCCTGTGGTAGTCTGGCACGAAGATGGCGCCAGGCAAACCAGCCGTGATTCTGCTGGGCCCACTACAACCAGACAAGGCAGGAGACAGGAGGTGGGCAAACTTCCCGTATCTGGAATGTTCCTTCCTGCCTGTCGGTCCTTGGGACATCTGAACATAAATAAAATAGCAGAAAAGACCCTTTACCCAGGAGCCATCTCAAATTAAGATGGAAGAGTTGTGGGGAGGATTAGGCAGGGTCCAGATTCCATTCTTTTCTCATTGTGCCCCATGCCCCACTGACCTCTCTTCTGTCCCCTCTCTGGGCTGTGACATGCCCCATCTGAGAGGTAAACTACCAAAAAGAGAATGTGGGAGGTAGGGAATGGCATCTCTGGGAGGTCCACCCCAGCTAGCTCATCGGATGGAGGCTTTACTCTGTGGCTTGTTCTACTTGTGGAAAGTTAAAGAGACAGGGCTTAAAGGGAGTCTCTCAAGGTCACGTGGCCTGGTGGCAGAGCAACGTGGAGCCACAGATAGAGGCAAGAACCTGGCACATTCAGGATTAAGATGTAGGGATGGGATGAGACTGGCATTTGATTGGTATGTGGACAGACTGTTCACTTTCTCCTTTCTGCAGATGCACCCTATGGGATGAACAAACCATTAAACATTTGTTTTCCATGTTTCCCAAGTAGTGACATTACTAACAAAATCTGCCAATATAGAAGCTTGTTATATGGGGATTAGAGTAGGATGTTTTAGTCTACTTCTGTGCAGGGAGAACTCTATAAGGAAAAGCTTTTCTCCAGACATGCTTTCTTTAGTATTCATGTGTGCATGCCTGTATTTATTCAAGTGTGCCATGACCTCAGCTCTTTGCTAGATGCTGAGAATACAGAGATGAACAGACAGGGTCCCTCCCTTGTGGGAGATCTCAGGAAGCAGGGTGAGACAGGCATGTAGGGGGTCAAGGTACAATGTAATGCATGTTGTAACAAGTGCAAGAAAGGGGTCACTCCTGACAATGGTGGGCAGAGACTCTAAGCACGCTGCCAGGGGCTCAGAGAACTTCCCGTGGGGCAAAACTCTGAGTGTTCAGAGATAAAGTGCATGAGAATGTGGGGGAAGAATGTACAAGTCTATCCATCTCTCCGGTTTTCTGTTAACTTTTGGACTAGGCTCTACATTCACTCAGGGGTCTGGAAGCTTTGGTGGAGATGGGCGAAGAGAAGCGGGTTGAAGGCATTTTCCACGTGGGATACCTCACTGCTTAGCTGCCGAGGGATATGCAAGGTAGGGTTGATCATACACATGCCCTTCATACAGTGGAACGAAGGCAAGAATGGGATTTGCCAACAGGAGAAAGAAAGTAAGATCTGCCATCATCCCATGAAAGTTTCCTTCAAAGAGATATTTGAAAATCATTTTTGGCTTAAGGTAAGGGCAAGGGTCCAGTAGGCCTGGGATATTAGACAATGACAGTGGGACAAGCTGTCGGCTCCTCTCAGTGCAAACATCACTACCATCTCTTTCTGGCAGGACTTTGTCCTGTGCTCTTTTTCCTTGTGGCTCAAGATGATGGGTGGTATTTAAAATGGGTCCTTCACATAGACATCACTCAAGTGGCATCTTTATCTTTCAAGGTGCTACAAAAAAATGTGACAGGGGCAGAGAAATGCCAAATAGAAACAGGCTTTTTAAAAAGAATCCACACACCCATCAGGCACATAATTTATGTGGATTCAGGTTTCGACACTCAGTGAAAAGAGATAATAACTGCAGTCATTTAAATAGCACAAGGGTCACCTACCTGGGTGGCTCAGTCAGTCAAGCAACTGACTTCATCTCAGGTCATGATCTCATGGTTCATGAATTGGAGCCCCGTATCTGGCTCTGTGCTGAGAGTGCAGAGCCTGCTTTGGATCTCTCCACGTCCCCACCCCCCTGCATCCCCTCTCAAAAATAAATAAACATTAAATTTAAAAAAATAAATGTACAAAGATTCTGCCTTGGTCTATGATCCACTTCTAGTTAACGTTGGATGTGGTGGGTAAGGGTTGAGGTATTTTTGTAATTTGCAGTTTGATATTCAGTTGTTTTAGCACAGAGTTTTGAATTACCTTGGGACCTTTGCCGAAATTCCAATGGCTATTTTGGCAAGGATCTATTTGGGGACTTTATTCCATTGATCTGTCTTGTTTATGTCCATATTACACTGCCATGACTATTTGGCTCTATATAAACTCTTTTTCAGAAATGCTTTGGCTCTTCTAGGTCCTTTGCTTTTCCATATTCACTTTAAAATCAAATTGTCAATTTTACAAAAAGTCTGCAAGAATTTTTTTAATGTATTGCATTGAAACTATAGATCACTTTAGGGAAGAATTGATACCTTAATAATAGAGTTGTCCAGTTGGTGAGCATGGCATATCTCTCCATTTATTTAGATCTTTAATTTCTTTCAGCAGTATTTGATGGTTTTTAATGTGTAGTCCTTGTACATGTTATGTTAATTTTACCCTTATGAAGTTTATGGGCTCTCAATGCCATTTTAAATGACAACTGTATTTCATTTTCCAATTATTATTGCTAGTAAATATATATACAATTGATTTTTTTAAATTTCCTTTATTTCTTGCAACCTTTTAAAAATTACTTATTAGTTCTATGAGCTCTTTTTCAGCATTTAAAAAAGCTTTTTATTTTGAAATAATTTTAGGCTGACAGGAAAAAACTGCAAAAATAGTACAGAGAATTCCCATATGCCCTATACCTTGCATATCCTAATGTTAACATCCTATAAAACCACAGTAAGATCAAAATCAGGAAATTAACACTGGGTCAATGCTATTAACTAATCTACAGTTAAACCTAACTCATTTCGGTTTCACCAGTTCTGCCACTGATCTATCTTTCTAGTCCAACTCAGGATCCCAACATCTCATTTATTTGTGTATCTCTTTAGTAACCCTATGAGTTTGTTTATTTTTTAAGATTTCATAAGATTCCTTATATGATCATGTTATCTAAAAACACAGTTTCAATTTTTCCTATCCAATCTAAATGCTTTTTATTTCTTTTTCTTACCTTGTTGCACAGGCTAGCACCTCCAATAAAATCTTTACCAGCCGTGGTAAAAGCAGACATACTTTTTTTTATTCCTGGTTGTAGAGGAAAAAGATTTAGTGTTTTGCTTTTATTAGCTTGAATTTCCCTCTATTGCTAAATAAATATTGAATTTTGACAAGTGGTTTTTTTCTGTATCTATTGAGGCGATATAAATTTTTTCTATACTTTATTAATATGATGAATCACACTGAATGATTTTCAAATGTTAGCAACCTTACATCTCTGGGAGGATCTGCATTTGGTCAAAATGTATTATGCTTCTTATTTATTAATTTCAGTACATTTGTTTTATAGCCTTTACTGCTCTCTAGACATTTTTGCTTTTGTTTTGTCTCGGTTTAAAAAAAACTTGTTTATATTCTCTCTCTTCCTAGTAGAGGAGGTAAGTTCCAAGGAGACAAGAGCCCTTTCCTTCATATGCAGAGTTGTGTTGCTGGCACCTAGGCACACCTTGTGTTCATGAACTATTGAATAACACAATTTCTGGTGGGTTAACAACACCTCAAAAGTGCAAATCATTCTCCAACTTTTTAGAAATTATGATGAATTAGAAACCAATACAGATCAGGGTTAAATATTCTTATTTAGGTTGTAACTTACATTGAAGTTTTATCTGTGACTGCAGTCTGCCTTCTCTTCCTTTGTTTCCACACTGACATGTCCAGGTCACACTAAGCTTGGATCACCATTCTTTTGGTCTGGATATGGGTATGGCCCATAAAGAATTTCCTCGTAGGTGACTGTCTCCATATATTTGTTAAACATGCCGGAGCTTTAACTTCCAATCAGGTCTTTCTTGTCCATTTCCTGGAATCATTTAGGTATCGGCCTCTTGCTGTCATCCACTGTGTACACATGACATTTGCTTAGAAGAGAGGTGACATAATTTAGAGAAGACCCATAATTTACAGAAGATACCTGTAACTATCAACTGTGGCTTTAAGATACTCTAAGCGTAGGCAACCAGTATGATGATTATGCATGAAAAAAAATAAAAGCACACTTTAGATGTAAAAGTCACCAAAACATTTCTAGGACATTCCTCTCCTTAAGGAAGTTTGTATTTACAGTTTATTTTTGCAAGTTCTTCCAAGATTACATATTTATCTGAACGATGACCTCATGTAGCAATTACTTGGGGGAAATATTCAACTATTTTAAAAGAGAAGGACACAGGGGTGTCTGGGTGGTTCAGTCAGTTGAGTGTCCCGATTCTTAATTTTGGCTCAGGTCATGACCCCACGGTGGTGGGATCAAGCCGCACACTGGGCTCTGTGCTGAGCCTGGAGCCTGCTTGGGGTTCTCAATCTCTCTCTCACTCTCTCTCCTTCTGCCCCTCTCCCTTTCTTAGCTCTCTTTCTCTAAATAAGAAAGAAAGAAGAAAGAAAGAAAGAAAGAAAGAAAGAAAGAAAGAAGAGAGAAAGAAAGAAAGAAAGAAAGAAAGAAAGAAAGAAAGAAAGAAAGAAAGAAAAAGAAAGAAAGAAGAAAGAAAGGAGGGAGGGAGGGAGGAAGAAAGGGGAAGAGAGACAGGGAGGGAGGAAAGAATATATATAGGTGGTGTTCTCTAAACTCTTACAATTTGTACAAATTTCTGTCTTGTGAGGTTTAGTAAATTCCTTCCCATATACTGAAAAGATCAGTTGTAGTTTAAAGGATTCCATTGTTAGGCAAATTAAAGAAATATAGGTTTTTTTTAAGTACATGGCAACACCAAACAGTATCTTTACCTGACTCTGCTTTTTTAGCTAGACTTGAAATATTTCATGTACAAGTTTTTGTTCAGAATCTCACGCACAGAAAAGTAGCACTGATCACTGCACTTTAATGGCTCTTAGGGCCAGGACTCCTAGTTCATTCTGCAACATCAGTTGATCTGATTCTGCAATACTTCAGAGAGAGTTTCTGCAACAATTAGTGGTCTTTTCAATTCTCAATTTTTGAGTAAAACTTAAAACACCAAAACACCATTATCGTAAAGTGATAAGGAACATTTTTGCCAAATCCGAATGGAGTCAGGCAAGACAGAAGTCAGTCTGAGGATGAGCCAATGTAAGTTGCCACAAAAAACACTTGGGATATAGATTTTTATCCTATTCTACCAAGACTTGCTATTATGCTTCAGAATAAAGCGCTCTTGTAATTCTTTAAGATCTATACATATTTCTCTCTAATGCCTAATTAAAATATAATATTCCAGGAAGTGAGAATAAAAGATAATCTGTTTTATAGAGCAAACCCAAAGACACAAACCAGCTTTTTAAAATAAATAAATAGAGGTGATTAACTCTAAGTACAAATAAGAAAGACAAACATTTTAGTCCCCTCACTAGGCGCTGTGCACACTGGCAGTGGGAACTCTGTGTTGCTGATGTGACCGAGACCCTTAACAAGTCAGCTCAGAGCCCTGGTCACACCAACAGTGACCCATACAAATGGCACACAGCGAGGAAGTAGGAAGAGGAAGAGCCCACCCAGCCATTTTCATTTTGAGAGGAGATATATTGCCTCTCCGTGAAGGCATTTGTCCTGGGCTCCAGCCTCAGCTCTGCCATTCTGGATCTGTGGGAGCTTAGTCAAGGTCAAAGTGGTGCATCAGGAAATTAATGATCAAATTACAGGAAAGAGAGACAGCACCAAGGCAAGAACAATTCCCACCACCTCCCTCACACAGAAGTTGCAAATAAGAGAGATTTTGTATTTACAAGGTCTCATGTGTGAATCTGTAAAAGAAGATTGTAAAAGGAAGGACTCGCAGAAACTGTGTTCCCCCAGTTAACCTGTGTGAAGGGCAGGCCACAGCTCCAGGTCACAGTCAGCCAGAGCTGTCCCTCCCACTAGGATCCACTGCTGCCAGGACAGGGGTCTCTCACCTACTCATTCCCTCTCTGGAGGTCCATTTACAGAACTGTTGCAGACAAAGAAGCCAGTGTCCTGCAGGAAAGTTTCAATGATTTGCCCAAGGTCACACTGTTTAAAATTAGAAAATGCTAAACAAAACCAAAAACCACCAATCCCAATGTAATCTGAGGTTAGATTCTCCAGGAAATGGTGTGGCGACTGAGCAATGCAAATCGGTCTGATAAGGAGATTGAAACTGAAGACGGGGTGGGAAAATTCATACAGGAGACCACAGAGGGACAAGGACTCAGCGGTGCCCACTGTCACAACCCTCAAATGACAGGTCTGGCCTGAAATGAGAATGCCACCAAAATTAACAATAAAATGTACTATTCATTGAACATTTATTATGAACAGGCACCAGTCTGTGATCTATCCATGCATGAACTCATTTAAATATACATGTATATTCAAAATAAGAGTAGCAAAAGTTCTAGAAGGTATCAGCTTCCAAAACAAGCCAGATTAACAGCCTTAATAATCCTATGTGATAGGCAGGTGATATTAGAAATATCGGAGCCCCAGTACTGGCACCATGGGGTGCTGATCAGATTTAGTGCTGTGCTTATGCTTTATGTTGAGGAGGTCCGAGCTGAGGAAAGGGGCTGGGGCTCCACATAGTTATAAGAGCCACTGAAGGGGCTCACTGATCACCAGTAAGAAAGACCACAATTGTGCAGCCACAGCCACCTGTACTGGTTGAATGCCAATCCCCCTTCTGCACCCTTGGCAAAACTCAATCCTGAATTACCTTCAGTTTTTCAGGAAACTTTACCAGATATCACCTTTATCTTGTGGTGGAATCTCCCGTATGTTTCATAAAATGTGGGGGTAACTCCTCCCCAGCAACTACCTCTTCCTATCTGGAAATGTGATGTGTTCTTTATCGGGAGGTACACCTGCATGCTTTTCTTAGGTTTGCAAATGTCTGTACAAAACCCCGTTCTTTTTCACAAATTGAGGAGGAGTTTAAGAATTGTTTTTGAGGGCTTGGGCTGCCCTTCATATCATGAGGGGATAATGTAGAGAACTGGTCTCTCTCTGAACTTCCCCTGTAGACCTCTAGCCCCACCTGGGACTCACCTGGGGAGGAGCTGCGTTCTTTGGAGAAAGCCAAACCCAATTGAGCATGCAAAATAAGATCTTGTGAGTTACGATATGCTAACATGAAACCACCTTATCTTAAAACCCTAGTTGGCAAAGCATTTCCTACAGGTACTAAAACTCCATGGGGTAAGATGGAGGGAGTATATCTTCTTTGGGATCTAACCCCAAAGAGAGTGTATCTTCATGATCTTTCAACTCTGTGCCTTGGAACAGAGTCCTGGGAAGAGACCTGGGTGGCCATTGCTGAAAAACTCAAAATGGCAGGCTGAGCATAACGGTTGTGCAATGCTTTGCCTCCTTTTTGTTCAAGAGTTCATCGATTTTATAAATGGGAAATCAATTGCTAATATTTTTAAGAGTGGTATTCAAAACAAAAATAGCAACCTGTGGAACTTTCTAGTGGCTGCTGGGTTCACCATGTACATCTGCTCTGTTCCTCCTACCCTTTCAGTCACAAGCAAGGCTTGAGGTTCTCATAAGCTGTATGGCCTCAGCCACAACCACCCATTGTGGTCCCCCTGAGGCAGTGTCCACGATGACCACCACCTTTGTCTCAGCTCCATCTCCCCAGTCAGCTGTCGTCCCCTCAGCAGCAGGTACTGTTCATCATCTTTGCCGTCTTGCATCCCAATGTGGTGTCAAGGAAGTGGACACATTTTTCCGAGGCCCACTGGTTGTGAGGCATGAGGGAGAATAGAGGAGAGCATTAAGAGCAGTGATATCAAGAGGCACACATCAATGCTAAACCAGTTGAGTGCATTCCATGACCCTGATGACCCCAAGAAGGCCAAACACGTCTGAGGACAAGGGTGGAGGGGATGAGATCGCAGAAATGGGGATGAAGAGTCAGAACACAATGGTGATGAAGCCCATGACTCAGCTCTCAATTGTGCCTTTGATGGCTCTTTCTCTGGAACTGAGGATTTTGAGTTTGCAATGGTGTATGCCGACTTTGTTGATGGAGAGAAAGACTTCAGCCTTGCCTATGGTGGCTGAGCAGCCAATTAGTGCCATAGGTTATGGGCTGAATTGTGTTTCCCCCAAAATTCACACGTTGAAGTCCTAACGCCCTAGTACCTCAGAACGTGACCTTACTTGGAGACAGAGTATTCACAGATGTCATTGGGTTAAAATAAGGTTATGAGTGTGGATCCTAACCCAATATGAACAGTGTCCTTATGACAAGGGGAAATTTGGAGACAGACAGACACACAGGGCAAACACCAAGTAAGGCTGAAGGCAGAGATTGGGGTAGTGCGTCTATGTGCCAAGGAACAGCAAAGATTACCAGCAAACCACCAACATCTAGGGGAGAGGTGTGGAATAGATTCTTCCTTACAGTCTTCAGAAAAAAAACAATTCACCAACTGCTTAATCTCAGATATCTGGCCTACAGAAGTGTGAAGCAATCAATGTCTAATGTTTATTTTTTTTTTTATTATAGTTTATTGTCAAGTTGGTTTCCATATAACACCCAGTGCTCATCACAAGTGCCCTCTTCCATGCCCATCACCCATTTTCCCCTCTCCCCCACCCCCATCAGCCCTCAGTTTGTTCTCAGTATTTAAGAGTCTCTCATGGTTTACCTCCCTCCTTCTCCTTAACTATTTTTCCCCTTCCCCTCCCCCGTGGTCCTCGGTTAAGTTTCTCCTGTTCCACATGTGAGTGAAAACATATGGTATCTGTCCTTCTCTGCTTGATTTATTTCACTTAGCATAACATGCCTCAGTTACGGAAGGTCTAAGAAACTGATACAGCATCAAAATTCAAGAAGGAAGTGCCCAGGTAAAATCCACGTTCTAGAAGGAAACTATTGATCTTGGGGAAAGAGTATGCTTGTCTCTATCAATCTCTGTTAGATAAGCCCTCATTGTCAAATAAGAACCTGCAGAAGATGGGCTGATAAGCCCTCATTGTCGCATAAGAGCCTGCAGGAAGGTGGGTTAAAAAGAATCCAAGATGCTGGCAAGGATGTGGAGAAACGGGCACCCTCCTACACTGCTGGTGGGAATGTAAACTGGTGCAGCCCCTCTGGAAAACGGTGTGGAGGTTCCTCAGGAAACTAACAATAGAACTCCCCTATGACCCAGCAATAGCACTGCTAGGAATTTACCCAAGGGATACAGAAGTGCTGAGGCATAGGAGCACATGTAACCCCAGTGTTCATAGCAGCACTCTCCACAATAGCCAAATCATGGAAAGAGCCTAAGTGTCCATCAACGGACGAATGGATCAAGAAGATGTGGTTTATCTATACCATGGAATACTACATGGCAATGAGAAACAATGAAGTCTGGCCATGTGTAGCAACATGGATGGACCTTGAGGGTGTTATGCTGAACAAAATAGGCAGAGAAGGACAGATACCACATGTTTGCACGTATAGGACGATTAGGAGGAACTTGATGGAGGACCGTGGGGGAAAAGAAGGGGAAACAGTCGGGGAGAGGGAGGGAGGCAAACCATGAGAGACTCTTGAATGCTGAGAACAAACTGAGGACTCATGGGTATGGAGGGGAAGGGGGTTGATGGGCATGGAGGAGGGCACTGCGGGGATGAGCACTGGGTGTTATATGGAAACCGACTTGACAATAAACTATTTGTAAAAAAAATAAAAAAAAAGAGTTGCAGAGGGAGCAGTTTGAGGGCGTGAAAGAGAAGGCAAAGCCTGAGCAGCAATAGTCTCTCACCTAGACTTGCAGACCTGAAGTTAAACTAACACCAGACATCAGAATAGAATTCTCAGAGGCGCCTGGGTGGCTCAGTCAGCTAAGCAACTGACTTCGGCTCAGGTCAAGATCTCACGGTTCACGGGTTACGAGCCCCGCGTCGTGCTCTGTGCTGACAGCTCAGAACCTGGAGCCGCTTCGGATTCTGTGTCTCCCTCTCTCTGCCCCTTCCCTGCTCGTGCTGCCTCTCTCTCTCAGAAATAAATAAAACATTAAAGAATTTAAAAAAAATTCTCATACGCCTTAACGACAGAGGGTACTTGCCTGTCTCGTCCACACGAGACAGGTCTCTAGAGGCACAGAGACAAGAAGCTAAGAACCTGAAACTGAGCGATAAACAAGGACTAGACACACAGCCAGAGGCCCATGACCAGATTTCACTGCATTCTTACAGCAAATGCCTTTTTCAAACTCGTTTAGTCAATTTTCCTGCTAGACGTTGACTTGTTTTTCCAACTCTCATTTTTATTTTTCTCCAGCTTCCTCACTCCATTTTGTTTTCTGTTTAAATGTTATCTTTTTAGATTATATGTATTTTTATAACCGCCTTCTGGAGGAAGGTGACACGCACATGAATAAATACTAGCCCCAGCTTCTCCAAGTTAAAGATGTGTTCCCCATGTCCAAATGTGTTAACCCTGACCACTCTCTTTGGGGCACATATTTTTAAAAAAAATTTTAAATGTTTATTCATTTTTGAGAGAGAGAGAGAGTTAAAGCATGAGTGGGGGAGGGGCAGAGAGAGAGGGAGACACAGAATCTGTAGCAGGTTCCAGGCTCCGAGCTGTCAGCACAGAGCCCAACGCGGGGCTCAAGCTCACAAATGTGAGCTCACGACCTGAGCTGAAATGGGATGCCTAACTGACTGCCGCACCGAGGGGCACCTCGGCACATATTATTTTTAATGTTTATTTATTTTTGAGAGAGAGAGAGCATGAGCAGGGGAGGAGCAGAGAGAGAGGGAGAGAGAGGATCTGAGGTAGGTTCTGCTCCATCAGCCGAAAGCCAGACACAGGGCTCAAACTCACAAATTGTGAGATCATGAACTGAGCCGACTTTAACTGGGACAGTTAACTGGCTGAGCCTCCGGGCACTTGAGGCACACATTTTCACTGCAACTTGTGCTGATACAGCCAGACAAATTCAGGATCCCTGGCTGAAAATCTTGTCTATGCCTCCAGCTCGTGGTATGAATTTACACAAACACACTTTGTTTTCAAAATAAGTTTAACTCAGTCTTTCTGATCCAGGCACCAAGGAGACAGTGACAAGTGAGTGATCCATTACATGTGGGTGATGTACTGCATCCATCTCCCGGCAGGCTGGGAAGGTTGAGTGGCATGCACATAAAACACGGCTCGGCGTGAGGACAGAGAGAGCCCTTGGCACATGTCAGCTATCCCAGGTGAGCTCCTCAGGAGGCTCAGGCCTCCTCAGCCAACCAGAGGCTCAGGAGCCAAGAGGCTAACCAGACCCCACAGGATTTCATCCATGATCTCTGTCTCTCCCTGGGTCTAACTTCCTGAAAGTGCAGTGATATTTGCAAAGTGGGCACAAACTTAGTGGATAAAGGAGGCTTTGGTCTGAAACAGGATCCGATGAGTGACTGAACACTATGAAACACAGGAAGTCTCAATTTCTTCAACTGTCTGCATAATGCAAACTGGCTGCATTTTATTCCAGTGAGGGAACTGATCGCTTCTGTGCATGGTGAACACATCAGAATAGGAGTTTCTGTTAACTCTTGCCACTTTTCCGGAGCAGCTTTCCCCCCCGGTGACCCTTCCCCCTTCCCCACGTCGGTGATGAATGCACCCCGCTCCTTGGAGCCGCAGCCCCAGCAAAGACAGGCAGAGAAGGGACAGAGCGAAGCCAGCGTGAGATGCGGGGCAGCGGCCCAGGGTCCACTGCAGGGCAGCGGGGGGATGGGGGGTGGGGGGGGTGGGCTGGGGCCGTTTGGAGACAACCTGCTGATCTGAGACCGACAGCCTTATGCTTCAAATGCTTTCAAATGCATCTGGTTTAGCCAAATATTGGAAATAATGTCAGTTGGCAACAATAAAAGGTGAGTGGAATAAACTATAGGGCATTCTCTGAATGAAACCCTACACAGCTACTCAGAATCATGTTTTCAAAGAACATTCAAACTAGAAATTTTTCATGATATAATGGGAGGGCTGTTTTTCTTTAAAGCAATATACAAACCATACCGCCATATATAAAGTGTGAACCCCAAACTGGTGACGCTTGCAGTGTTTCATAAAAACAACACAACAGAAGGCTTATTATAGGCCCTAAAAAGCTTTAGGGGGATATTCTAACACACTGACAATGTGTAGCTCGGTGTGGTGATTTTATTTTCTTCCACAAGCTTTCAAGTGCTTTACACGCTTTTCCTTTAGAGAGCATGTATTACCTTCTTCATGCTAACAAATAAAGGTTATAACATACATATCAGCTTTTGATTGGATTTAACCCTGATTCAGTTCCACAACCTTATACAAACTGATGAAGACAAGATCTGGGTTTAGTCCTAGAGAGGTTCTCCAGGGTCATGTGCTTGAATCACTTCCTGCATCAGGTATAACACGGTTATCCCTCTTCTACACCAGGAGCAACTAATAAGTGAGGTTAAGGCACTTGCTCAAGGTCATATGGGTCATTAATAGCAGAAGGGGAGATCAGAACTCAGATATTCTTATTATGAGAATCCTGTTATATCAGTACTGCCCACAACTTATGAAAGCTAAACTTTGTATTCTCCCTGGGATAATGCAGTATCTAAAAGGAGCACATTGGAAGTCTCTCATTATCTCATTAGAATTTGGCATTTTCATGTATATTCTGTCATTGTCAATATTGCAAAGATCCTGACTGTGCAAAGAACACTGGAACTCTGCCCTTTCAGGCCGTGGAGGCCTTTTGGGGCTTCAGTCCTCCATGCCCCATGTCGTGTCCTGATCCGTGAGCCAAGGCTGGTTCAGTAGTGTCCTAGGCACGAACCTGACCTGGCCCCATGGGTGCTTTAGAGCACTGGCACCATGGAGGTCCAGAATCAATCTGCCTGGACGCATGGTCTCCCTCAAGGTAGAGAAGGCCAATCATCTGCCTTGTCCAGCTGTCCCTGATCACATGTTAGCTTCTCACCCAGGCCTCCCTGCTCTCAGTGGCTCCTCCTCCCCAGCACTGCCTCCCCAAACCCTGCTTTATTGTTCCCCCAAGGGCTTACCCAATGACACGCTGTGTACCTTACTTGGTCCACGTCACCGACTTGCCCTAGAAACTGGGGATCACAGCACAGAGGGTGTGGTCTGTTTTGTTGGCTGATGGGGTCTGGTTACAGCTCAGTAGGCAGGTGCTCAGTAGGTATTTATTAGAAGGAAGAAGGAAAGGGACAAAGAAGGGAGGGAGAAAGGAAGGGGAGAAGATGACGGAAAGAGAGGAGGTGGGGCAGGATCTTCCCCGTTTCCAACGCAGTAAATTGCAATGCGTCTTCCTGCTCCCTGAAGATGACGGTCCTCTGAGAGCCATTTCCAGACACGGTGGAGCCTTCCCCCAACCCCCCAACCCCGGCCCTGAGGGTGTGTTCTCCCTGCACGTGTCTGAGCTGCTGCTTTTCCAGATTCATTAAGTTCTGAGAAACCAGGCCTACCAAGCACACAACAGCACAGAGGCCGTGTGGGCATGCAGATGCTCGGGCAGACGGCCACTGCAGTACCCGGGAGTTTCTGAGGGAAGGCCACAGGCTCTCCACAGCAGCTCGGTTGCAACCAGATCTCAAGTGATCAGATGACTCATCACGGTATGTGAATTTGCAGCCTGGTAGAGCACCACCTCTGGTAAACTTTTTCAAAATTGCCCTGCCTCTGAGGTATAAATCACATACAGCAGTGTGTAAGTGTAAGGTGTACAACGTGATGATTTGATATATGTATGTATTATGAAATGATTACCACAGTAAGTTAGTTAACACATGCATCGCCTCGCCCAGCTACCTTTTGTGTGTCTGTATACGGCGAGAACATTTAAGATCTATTCTGCTAGCAACACTCAAGTGTACAGTACAGTACAGTGAGCTATAGACACCGTGCGGTAACTTAGATCCCCAGAACTAAGTCTTCCTGCAAGCGAAAGTGTCTCCTCATAAACTTTTTGCTTTGTCCAATTTATCCAAAATTCTCTATTCATGGTTGGAATGTCAAAGGCTCAGGTCAGTTTGTTATTTGTAAATTCAATTGCTCAACGCTTATCGTAATACAGATAGCTCAAATCTCTTCCACCCGTATCATGTCAAGTAGTTTTATATCAACTGCCTGGGTAGAGAGGGTAATAGTTCTTAATAACAATCATTAGAAACCACAGCTACCATTTGTGTTCTAGGCCTTCTACTGGGGTTTCACACATATTCTTGATTTACAACAACCATGTAAGGTATATGTCATTATTCTTATATGAGAGAACAGGGGTGCAGAGAGCTGAACAGTACAGCTTGGGAGTGGGGGGTGGGGTGGCCTGTAACCAGACCTGGACTCTGGTGTCACAGGATCACTCTATTTCACCAGCAAGATGGTTTCTAGGTGGAAGATCCACCAGTTTCACTGTACAATGAGACAATGTTGTGATGTACTCACCTTAGTCTCTCACACACCTCACTTTGCCTTCTACACAGGGCAATGACACTAGAGTGTAAAAACACATTATTGACTTTTTGTTCAAAAGATGAAAGAAATATTTGGAAGAAGACTCCTCTGGGTAAAAGCAGTCCTTTGAAGTGTTAATAGTACAGAAGTGAAAAAGGAGGTTGATGCTGGTGGGTCCCTGATGCCCACAGGATGAGACTTCCCAAATAATTTGGGAGATTGTAGAGTCTGAGAGAGTAGGGGCTTCTGTCTCTCCGCTATCTGGAAACTTGGGTGGGAGACTCCCTGTGGAAGTTTCCCCCATTGCCCTACGATGTGAGGACAAGAGGAGAGAGAGCTGTGATTGGCCAAAGGCAAAGAAGGTTGAGGTGGCCCTGGAATGGTTCGTATGCCTGTAGAAGTTAAAAGAGGGAGAGAGAACACATGTATGAGTGAAGGAGCTGGGTCATGGTCATGGTCATGGTCATGGTCATGGTCATGATGGGAGGCTAGGAGAGCAGTGAGGACCCTACAACCTGGGAGTGGATAGGACACGGACATCTTACAGACCACCACTGTGGAGGGACACAGTAGATGGTGGTACAGATAAGAGCCAACGTCCAGGACCCAGGGATGTCTCACTGAAGGCCTGACCTGAGGTAGGTCTCCAGGGACTTGAAAAGAGGGGAGAAAAAATGCTAGATTTACTAAAAATAAACCTGAAATTGCAGACCTTACTTGGACTTATTTTAACTAAATTCTATGGTCTACCCTACATAGAGTGGGGGTTCCAAAGACAAAAAAGGGTTATGGGGAAAAAAGCAGAGATTCACTTTTGGCCTGTAAAGTGTTAAACCAGCTCTGGTTGCTATCATTTATGTAACACATACACTCTCCACACCTCTGTTTTTCTCTGCCTTGCTAAATTTGATCAGATTTATTCTATGGTTTAAAGGTTTTGAAGTGGTCAGAAAAACTCAGTCTTTGTTATGAGGGCTTCTATTAAGAAAGAGTAATCTTGCTTGTAAAATGTACAAATCTCTTATATATACCTGATTTTATCAAATCCTTCCAATCACCCTCTAAACTAAGCAGGGCAGATAGTATTATCTCACTTTTTAAAGTGAAGGAAAAGAAAGCTCAGTGAAGCTATTTGCATTACCTGAAATCACAATGGAGGGAACAAGGCTCAGAGCAGAGAATTCTTTGTGACTATGGGACAATTTGCTACACTAAGCCAATGATCTAAGTTGAGAAAAAGTATCCATTAGGGAAACAATCATTTGAAGAGCATCAGATATCAGTGAGTACTTCAAAATTCAACTCAACAAATATTTAAATACAAGGTATCATGCTAAGTGTATTATCAGTAAACAATGTTATAAATAGAACTATAAATGTTATAAAGAGAAGCCCTTCCCCCAAAGAGTTTACGAGTTAATGGGGAAGTAAGACTAGAACTCTAATACTACAATGATGGCAGAATATATTGAATGTTATAAGAGAGATACCATGCAGGTGCTGTAGGAATCAGAACGTACTTCAGGAATACGAAAAAAACTGCAAGGAGGGAGGAGAGGCAGGTGTGGGCATTGAAGGATGAGTAGATATCACCAGCTTCTTCCTCTAGGAAGTGCCCACACCAAGGGAAATGATGACTTTAGTGAAATCTAGGGCTCCTGGTGGCCTTTCTCTCTCCCTAAGGAGCTGGGGGGAGGGGGGTACCACCTGCTTAGCCAAGTACCAGCACACAGTTTGTCCCTTCTCTCTGATTTCACCTTCCAACTACTCCATGGAAGGCTTTTAACAAGCAGACTTACCCTTTCCCAGTAGCAAATAGTACACAAAATGCCAAAGCACATGAGCTGCCCCCTGCTCTGAATGCCTGCCAATCCAAGCCTGAATAGAGCATCAGGTTGCAGGGGCCCCACCCCCACAGGGGAGCCTGGAGAGCATATAAGGGGGGAAAACCCATGTATCCCTGTAGCTGGAAGCCTTCCCACCATGGGCTGCCCAGCCCTCCTCCTTTGGATGCTGCTCTTCCACACGACTATTCTACATAAAGCAGGTACTACAGCTGACAACCCAGCACCATTTTGCTTATGCCTTGTTCTGAGCTTCAAAGGGGAAGATGAATGTTTGTACATAGTCCACCAGCACACTTTAGGAAAGCTTAAGATTAAATCCAGACAAATAGGGTTTTTACTGTGTTGAACGCAACCCAACCACTAACAAGCTGTTGCTCTGATAATCACTCAATGCGTGATCATGATCAATTTAGGGAAGCTGGGTCAAATATTTTCTGTAAGATTTATTATCTGAGAACAAGGCATTAGCCAGTTTATTGCTCTTTCAAAACATGGCTCTGATTTTAGGATTCCAGAGAGAGAGAGTTGGAAAAAGAATGAACATTTGGCTGTAGGATAATTAAATGAGAGTTTTGAAAATGCTCTTCAGCTTAGATATTGATATTTAGCATTAGTGGTATTGACCTACTGACATGATTTCTTTACTATTGCTGAACGGAGTTGTAAAATGTACAGTAAAAGGATATCTTAGGCTGATATATTTGGCATATCATAAAGTTACCCGGACTTGATTCATGAAGTCTTTTAATCTTAAAATCCATACCTTTCCATTAAAAATTTATCAGTTTGATATTTTTAGTCTCCATCTGTAGATCTTTTAAGGAAATATTAATTTAATTTGGAACTAAACTAACTGAAAATATTTACATACTTTAGTTTATTTCTGTCATTTTTTGGCTTTGGAGGAAACTAGTAACATTCTTTTGTTACTTAGTTTTTCCACTTATACTGACAAATGAAAATTTGGAAATACTCTTAGGCAACAAATAGATTGACTACAATTTTTATTAAAAACAACAACAACAAAAAAAACTCACCAACCACAGAACAATGTTCAATTATAAATTTTATAGTCAAACTCTTTCTTTCATTCTGTAAGTAATTGTATAGATATGTTTATGTCAGCTACTCAAACATATTTATTAAAACATAGTAAGGTGTTAAGAAGAGTTTAAATAACTTCTTGAATCCTTTGGGTTCTGGGCCTTATTTCTCATCTGTATGTCCAATGAGGTATGAGTTTGGGAATACGACTTTCGTTCCAGAAAGGTCTGCATAAAACAGATCCAAACTCCACATCTTCTGGCCATGTGGGCCTGGGCAAGTGTTTTCACCTCTGCATGCTGTTCTTTCTTTTCACATAACAGGGGATCATTCATTGGATTGTTGGGACATTTAATGAAATAATGTTTGTATAGTACTTGGAAGAGTGCCTCAGGCTTAGACATCAACTGTTATTATAGATGTTGTAAATTCTCTACTGTGTATTTTCAACTGAGAAGAAATGAAAATACAGTTATCAGATTCAGATTATAACATCTTACCATGATGTTTCCATTCCCCCAAGAAACCAAGATATTTTTCAATATTTCAGTAATAGTTTTCAAGTAATAAATTTAATATTTTTAACGTGTGTAACAGGGAAGTTCTCTTCTTCCAGCCTATCGGTACTATGCAGGTGGGGACTCCGGAGATTTATGAATTATTCCAAATGTATGTGGGAAATTGATGGGGCTTTCTGAAGCATAACATTTTTGGAGATTTTGGAGAGAATTCAAAATTCAAATTTGTCACATTTGTTCTAGTTGTGGCATATATGCTGCTGACTTTGATGATGCTGAAAGCCACCAGTAGCAAATGGGCTTTAGGTGTCATTGAAAGTGACCCCTGGAACAATCTGGAAGGAATCTTAATGAGCTCTGCCCCCGGGTTCTATTTGAAGTGTATTGCTCCTCTTGCAAAGTGAAAATAGCCTTATGACTTCATCTGTTTGGAATTAGGTGTTCAAAGGATTTAGGATAGATATGAGGGGAGAAAATGGAGACAAACTTCAGTCTGGGATAAATGAGTTTGATGATTTCTGAGAAATGCAGGGGAAAATGCCTAGTGATTCTCCTAGGACTACACAGTGATAACTACTTGATAATGTGTTGGGGGCAGCACAGCTCTGGGAACAAAGACCAACCTCTGTTCTGGACCCACCCCCTCTTCTCATCACACTGAAAAACAGAGTCCCAGTGAAGAAAATCAGACAAAATAAGGGCTATTTCTTGCACTGCTGATCAACTTACACCAATATTCAACTCCCTTCCTCCTCTGCCTTATCCTGCTTTCCTTGAAAAATGCAAAATTACTGCCAAATCCCATCACTATTCCCCCACCAAAGGCACACCTTGTAATACCTAGGCACCTATTTTCTTTGCATAGCTCCTGGCCCAACAGAGGGCCCTTTAAAAATAGTCTGAATAAGTGAGTGAAAAATCAATGAGCAGGAATATCACACCATTGACTGATGAGTGCTTACTGGATCCTCTCAAAATAAAGACAATATGATCATGGGGCTATGTCTCCCAGTTGCTTAAATCTAAGGACATTTGAAATGCTCAGTAGATCTTACAGGTATGATTTTCTTTCTTTCTTTTTAAAATATAATTTATTGTCAAATTGGCTAACATAGAGTGTATACAGTGTGCTCTTGGTTTTGGGGGTAGATTCCTGTGATTCGTTGCTTACATACAACACCCAGTGCTCATCCCAACATGATTTTCAAATATCATTTATCACTGGGGCCATTTTCTCCCTAACCGTGTGGCTCCTCCTTTTCTTTGCCCCCTTCTTCAATCCTTTTGTCCAGGATTTATACTGTCACCTGCCCTGCCCCCCAAGATAAGTACGCCACCCCACAGTTTCTAGGAGAGTGCTCCTGAGCTTCCAGGAGTGCGTGGATCAGTGATACGATCTGGCCTGTTGGCTTTGTTAGGCAACTCATGCTGATTGCACAAGAGTCTTACAGACAATGGGGCCAGTGAGGCCTCCTGGGAATGAGCTCCCAGAAATGCAGCCGCAGTTCAGTGAGGTCTCCTGGGCGTCAGCCGGGATTTGGGGAACTTGCAGGCAGGCCACTGGAGCTCGGCTGATATTAGGGCAACTCACATGGGCAATGTGAGGACAAAGGACAATTTGTTGACCACCAAAGAAAGGAGGATTATTATTAAAACTGTGGTTGTTCCCTGGTGTTGAATTTATCTGATCAACACAATCCAAGTTCAATAGTTAAAATAGTCTCTGAAACCACATTATGATCAAGTTACCATCCGTTCAGCTGGGGTGCTGGGCCCGCTCGGCCTGCGGTCTGACACCCTGAACACAACCTTCTCTCCTACCCTCATGCCCCAGCCCCTGCTCGCACCTGGCCCTGCCTCTGCCATTCCTCAGGTCCCCGGGCTCCAGACCCAGCACCATAGTGTGTGGGCAACCCATGAAGACCCATCTCAGTGGAGCCCCACAGCCGCCAGGCCTGCCCTCTTGTCTCCTTCACCTTGGGTCAAACCCTCGGCAGGCATCACACCACCTGATGCTGGTGGCTGATGGCTCTTAGGGCCAGCCTCCCCTCCCCCACATGCAGGTGCCCACACACATGCTCTTTCTCTCACACACACTCTTGTGATGCACACTGTCATGCACGAACACTCACACACTTTTGTGCACAAAACTCTCACACATACTTGTACTTATACACACACTCACACACTCTCATGCATAAAACTCTCTAACACATACTTACACACAAACACATTCTCATACACAGTGTCAGGCACACAACTTTTACACAAACACACATACTGTCTCACACTCACAAACACACACAAATGCACTCTTTCACACTCTCGCACATGTACACACCTCATACAACCTCATGCACACAAACTCACACCCACACTCTCCTCTCACACATATGGATACAAACACACAGTCACACACACACACACACTGATACACAAATGTGCACACACTCTCACTCTCAGGACCGGCCTCTTTCCCCCACCCTTCCTTCCTTGTTTCCAGCCTGAAGGAAACCCGCCCATCCTCTCTCCTGTCCCCAGGGCCCTGCCCTCACTCACGAAGATGTCCACTATGTCCCTGCTCTGGTGTTAAGTATTCTTCTCATCTGGGCTCCTATGTCACACATAGACCCCCAACACTTAGGCAATTCTGATGAAGGCAGCTGGGAGACCAACCTCGAGAAACCTCATCTAATATTTTATTCCCCCCCAACCTCCCCCCCCAATTCTGTGTCCCTGGAGCTGCCATCATAGGCCAAACACAGGACATCTTTTGGCTTCTTCCCTGGAGTCGTCTGCACCCGTTTCCTCCCTACCTTCAATTCTCACCCACTTCCGGCTGTGCCTGCACTGGGCTGTCTGTCATGTCCCTTCTCTGAGCAAGAATACCAATGATACCTCCACTGTCACTTGAAAGGTCTAGGCCTCTCTTCCTCTTTATAATTCTTCTTCTGGCACAGAACTGCTGTTGTAGTTCAGATGGCTCCCTTACTGAGTCCTCTAGGAAAAGGGCTCATTCCTATTTATCCATTCCCTCTAAATGTAGCCCACCCATTCCTTAAGGCCTATCTGATACCCCACACCATTAATTCATTTTTCCTATCATTTACTGAGTGCCTGGCAGATTCCAGGCACTGTGCAGAGAACATTGTCCTGTCCATTCAGATCTTCCAGTCTGACTGGGGAGACAAGTCATGAACAGGTATCCCAAGACAGTGAATATCCAACGAGCTATTGAGACACTGTCATTTGCCATTGGATTCCCAGTGCTCAACACATAGTGGGTGCTCAGTGATGTTCATTGAACTTGAATTAACTAAACATAAATACTTTGAGAGATCAGGCTCCCAGCTGTGGGAGGGACGGGAGAAATATAAAGTTTGCAACTGGGAATTGGTCTTGCCTGGATGCCTAAGATACCATGTTGATATAAAGGGTTATGACATCCCAGGGAATTTTAAGAACTCAGGAAAAGCCCATGGAGTCATGGAGAAGTCTGAGGCCTCCTTCTGAGGAAGGAAAGCCAGCTGCCCATAGGAGAGGAGCCTGTGACTCTGATAAAGGAGGGTTTTGAAATTCACCTTAAGAACTTGGGCCTTTAGCCAGTAGATGTTGAAGACCTATAGTAGGCAGGGAAATGACACCCACAGTGGCTTTTTCAGGTGAGTGGACAGGTGACACGCACTAAAGTGAGAAAAGCTTGAGCTAGAGAAACTGATTTTAAAACAGAAAAGGTCATGGTGTTCCACACACAAAGTAAACAAAACAAACACACCTAATTCAGGGTGGTCCCCATCCCGGTGGATTTGGATGGCAGCTATAGAGAGTTTACTCGATGGGCCTAGGCAGCACACATCACAGGGCTTCTCTGATAATCTAATGAGCTGATGGCTGTAAGCATGCTTGGAAAAGTGTAAGCCTGGGTGTAGGCATCAGAATTGTTGTTCATGCAAAGGAACAGGCAGAAATGGCGTCATAGTGAAAGAGTTCAGCCATGTAGTGGGAGGATGCGGAGGTATGAGAGGCAAAGGAAAGGAGCAGGAGTGAGTGGCTAAATGTTCGGACTCTGGAACCAAATCCCAGGATGGCCTCTTACAAGCTGTGGGGTCTGGGGAAGTTACTTGGCTTCCCTGTGCCTTGACTTCTTGATCTGTTAAAATACAAATGGAAACAATAGAGTCTTTTCAAGTCAATTAAATTTTTGCAAGTCAATTAGACTCGTGATAGGCACACAGAAGGTGCAGAATAAAGGTCAGCCATTATTATTAACAATACCAACTTAGTTGACTTCTAGAAGCCTCCTCTCTGCATAGGGGGACCTCTCCTCGGTCTTACAGCCCAGATCACACATACAGTCACTGGATTACATCCTATGTGGTCTAGTGCTCATTCTGTATACTGGGCATAGATTTTTTTTCTAGTCACAAGTGCCAGGCTCTGTTTGTCTCTGATATGTCCCCAGGGCCTTATCCAATGACAAGGAACATCAGGCTCTCCCAACAGACGCAGGTGTAAACGGCCTATTACAAACCCACTCAATAGCTTCATGGCCCATGTTCTTGGAGGATTTGTCTACTGAGCATGGCGTCATTTCATAATGGCTGAAAGAAGGTGGGAGCTGAAGGGCACAGAGGTTCACAGTGCAAAATCTACCACAGGGGTTGCTTTGGAGGCTGTCACTTATTTATTTTCTCAAAGACATTGCTTAGATCAAAGTTATCGTGGCTGGCCAGAAAGACTTGGAACCAGAAAATAAAGGATGGCTGTGGGCAGCCATTGAGCACCACGCGAACATCTCATCCCTCAGCAAAGCTAACTATTTTTTAATGTTTATTTATTTATTTTGAAAGAGAGAGAGAGAGAAAGCGAGTGCACGCAATGGTGGCAGGGGCAGAGAGAAGAAAAGAGAGAATCCCAAGCAAGCTCTGTGCTGTTAGCATGGAGCCCAATTTGGGGCTCGATCTCACGAACCATGAGATCACAACCTGAGCTGAAATAAAGAGCTGGATGCTTAACTAACTGAGCCACCCAAGCACTCTGCGCAAAGCTATCTTTTTTAAAATGTTTATTTATTTATTTATTTCTGAGAGAGACAGTGTGAGCAGGGAAGGGTCAGAGAGAGAGGGAGACACAGAATCAGAAGCAGGTTCCAGGCTCTGAGCTGTCAGCACAGAGCCCAATGCGGGGTTCGAACCCACGAACTGTGAGATCATGACCAGAGCCAAAGTCAGCCACTTAACTGACTGAGCCACCCAGGCATCCCAGGAACAAAGCTATCTTTAAATGATAAATCCTGGGTGCTTGGGTGGCTTGGTCGGTTAAGCGTCTGACTTCAGCTCTGGTCATGATCTCACAGTTTGAGTTAGACCCCCGTGTCAGGTACTGTGCTGACAGCTCAGAGCCTGGAGCCTATTTCAAATTCTGTCTCCTCCCTGACCCTACCTTGCTCATTCTCAGTCCTTCAAAAATAAAATAAGTGTCAAAAAAAAAAAACAAAAACCTGACAAATCCAAACAGGTAAAGTTAATTAATGAGTATTAATTAAATAACCTTCCAAAGGTAAAAGCAGTAATAAAAAGAAAAATAAAATTCAAAAAAGGGGAAATTGTTTTTAAAAGAAAAATTAAGGAGATACTGGAAAATATCAGATTAAAACTAAAAAAAACTTTTATGTGTATTTGAATTTACATGTAAACTATAGTTTCATCAAAGAAAATGCTTCAAGATCAACTATAGATTGCTGAAGATGCCTGATAAAATATGCCGGCTGAAAATCCTAAGAATAACCAGTATAGACATTTTTCTGATTAAAAGGAAGTTATAAAACTCAATATACCCCAAAGCAAGAGCATAATGAAAAGTGATCCCAGAACATGGGATCTCAAACCTGGTAGCAAAACAGAATCAACTGGATTGTTGAACATTCTGACTCTCAGGTCCTCTCTGCTGAGAATGTGAGTCAGTGGGCTTAGACTGGAGCCTTGGAAACCAGTTTCTGATGCTGGGTCCTGTTGAGTATCCATACTGGGAAGGATATTTTCTTTCTCCCTCTGTTCTGAACACCTGGCTTCTGGGACACCTGGGTGGCTCAATCATCTTAAGTGTCTGGCTTCAGCTCAGGTCATGATCCCGTGGTTCATGGGTTCAAGCCCTCCGTGGGGCTCTGTGCTGAGACCTCAGAGCCTGGAGCCTGCTTCGGATTCTGTGTCTCCCTCTCTCTCCCCGCCCCTCCCCCACTCATTCTTTCTCTCTCTCTCTCTCAAAAATAAATAAACATTTAGAAAGAATTTTTTTTAAAAAAATGAACATTTGGCTTCTAACGTGGCCGTATGTCTCAGTTTGCTCCAGGAGGGACATCAGAGGCCCCAGAGAAAGGCTATGGAAGGTACATTCGAAGAGAAGCACCATGCAAGATTCCCCGGTGGAGCAGCCCGATGGTGAGTCGGAACCTGACCATCCCCCTGGCCTGGAGGAGGTGGGGCCGAGGGTAAGAGTCAGGGGGCACCTGCCCGGCTGAGGATGTGGGGAGGCTGTGAACACCCCTGTGTGTGGATAAGTCACTCATCTCTGGAAATAAAGACACCCCATTTTTATTTCTATTTAACGAGACTGGGGTCTTTTTCTAATTTCCTGCTTCTTACACATTAAGGAATGACTGAAGGGTCCCTATGTCAGGTGCTGTTAAATATTGGGGTACATGGCAGTCATGTGGGTGCTACAGGCGGCCTAGGACTTTGGAAGGAAGACTCTGCAAATCTCTTAGGCAGCACGTCCTTGGGCCCAGCACCTTGGCAGGAGACAGAGGCTGATAATAGTCCGCTTAGCACATTATTATAAAAATCTGACTTCAGGGACATTTAAAAATGCTTTTTAAGTATAATTTTAAATGACTCTCTTCAATGGGATGTGTTTCCCCGGAAGACTGGCTTGCTGTGCAGCTCGTGGGAGGTTCTGGAAGGTGCTCTGGACGTGTTGAGGTGTACTTCGAAGGAGTGTGGTGCACGGTGTGTGACGACCTTTGGGACCAGAAGGAAGCACAGGTGGTGTGCCGGCAGCTGGGCTGCGGGTCAGCCGTGTCCGCCCCCGGAGCCGCCCACTTCGGCCAGGGCTCCGGCCCCATCCTTCTGGACGACGTGCAGTGTTCTGGGACCGAGGCCTACCTGGGGCAGTGCTCCCACGCCGGCTGGTTCACCCACAACTGCAGGCACGGGGAAGATGCTGGTGTCATCTGCTCGGGTAAATGTCTTTCTCTCTTCTCTGGGAGTTAAGCTTCCTTTTTTTTTTCTTTTTTTTCCACAGCCGTTTCCTCAGTTTCTCCCCAGCACAGCTGGACACCTTAAATCTTTTTTTTTTTTTAATTTTTAATGTTGTATTTATTTCTGAGAGAGAGAGAGGCAGTGTGAGCAGGGGAGGGTCAGAGAGAGGGAGACACAGAATCTGAAACAGGCTCCAGGCTCTGAGCTGTCAGCACAGAGCCCGATGCGGGGCTTGAACCCACAAACCATGAGATCATAACCTGAGCCAAAGTCGGACGCTTAACCGATTGAGCCACCCAGGTGCCCCTGGACACCTTAAATCTAACCTCAATCTGCTTGTGTCTGTTCGAAAAGCTAAAGGTCATCATATTGCAAAGAATGCTAGCTTTGAAGCAAAAGAGCTTAGTCCAGTCACTACATGGGCTACATCACTTTGGGGCCTGGAGCAAAATGAAAATGTGGGTCTCTTTTTTCAGAAATTATTAAGACTTTCAAGACTGTGAAAGCAGAGCAGTAGAGCTCTGAGTGGGGGCCCTGATTGAGGCAGGAGAATCTGGCCTCCCTGACTGATGCACCCCCCCCGCACCCCTCCTTCCTCATCATGTTGGGTTTTGTACATTAGTTCACTTTTTTTAATTTTTGAAATTTTTAATGTTTATTTATTTTGAGAGAGAGAGAGAAACCAAGCACATGCAGGGGAAGGGCAGAGAGTGAGGGAGACACAGAATCTGAAGCAGATTCCAAGCTCTCAGCTGTCAGCACAGAGCCTGATGCCGGGCTTGAACCCACGAACTGTGAGGTCTTGACCTGAAGCGGAAGTCAGACCCCGGAATGAGCCACCCAGGCACCCCGTAGTGCACTTTTGTCTAACACAACGGAAATAATAACAATAGCAACCAAAACAGTGGCTTTCCTCCCTCTCTCCCTGCTGTGAGGGAAGACACCTGTTCATTTTTATCATTAACATGTCACTTCATAGCCAGTCAGGCTGTGCCTGATACCCCTGCTTGCTGAGGACACCTACCCCCTAGAGACCAAGTAGTCATGGATCTAGGAAACCATCTCCGGCTGATGGGGCAAGTTTGGGAGTCAGAAGCCAGAGGGGGTCTCTCCTTGAGCCTCAGCTGCGGGCTATGGCAGAGTCAAGGGAGATTGCTGCCTCTTTGCACGGATCCTTTCTCCCAAAGCTGACACTCCAGGACGCGAGATCCGACGTTATCGGCTGGCCAAGAGCCAAGCACACACTCATTCAGTAAACACTGTTGAGGAAGGCTTGGAGATTCAGCAGTGAACACAATGTCCCTGTCCCATGGGACTGACTTCTAAACTATTTCACATGCCAGTCTCTGTCACAAAGCAGCAGGCTTGCCTCTCTTGATGGTAGTGGGGACCAGACCCTGCCCTCCTGGAGCTTCCCCACTGCAGGCAGCTCTGTCTCCAGAGCTGGTTAAAGGGCTGAAGGAGAGTTTCGGTCCATTAAAATCACATCCCCAAGCCCTCTCACTGGCTTGTCGGGGAAAGGGGGCCCCAGCCCCCCTGACTTCCTGAATGCCTAGAACCCACCTGTGGTTGAACCACTCCAGATGCTTTTCAAAGTGCTTCCTGTGAGTCCCCAGGACAGACAGGACTGGGCAGAAGTTCTTTGCCTCACCTGGTGTTCCAGGAAGCCTGGGACTTTGGAAGGAGGACTCTGCCAGTCTCTTAGGCAGCACGTCCTTGGGTCCAGCACCTTGGTGGGAGACAGAGGCTGATAATAGTCTAGTTAGCTCATTATTATAAAAATCTGACTTCAGGGAAATTTAAAAACACTTTTTAAGTATAGTTTTAAACAGTTGTTCTCAACTGGGGATGATTTTGTCCCCCAGGGGACATTTGTCAAGGTCTGGAGACACTTTTGATTGTCACAACTAGGGGGTGCTGCTGGCACCTTGGAAGTCAGGGATGCTACTAAACATCCTGCAACACACAGGACAGCCCTCCACCACGAAGAATTTTCCAGCCTAAAGTATCAATAGTGCTGAATTTAAGAATCCCTGCTTTTGAGGTGCCTGGCTAGCTCAGCTGGTGGAGCATGTGACTTTTGATCTCAGGGTTGTGAGTTTGAGCCCCATGTTAGGTATAAAAATTACTTAAAATTTGCAAGGGGCGCCTGAGTAGCTCAGTTGGTTAAGCTTCCAACTTCGACTCAGTTCATGATCTCATGGTTTGTGGATTCGAGCCCTGTGTCAGGCTCTGTGCAGACAGCTCAGAGTTTGGAGCCTGCTTGGGATTCTGTGTCTCCCTCTCTCTGTCCTTCCCCTGCTCGTGCTCTGTCTCTATCTCTTAAAAACGAATAAATGGTAAAAAAAATATTTTTCAATAAAGTAAAATAAAATTTAAAAAAAGAAAGAACATTATTTTGGAATCAAGCGTGTGCAGTTGATTTTGTTCATTTTAATAAGTATGTGCTAATTAATAATTAATTGATAGTTAATTAATAATTGCTTTGCTAATGAAAACTAAGTTGGCCATAGCTCCTTCTTCAAGCATCAACCTTAGTCCAGCTTTTTCCCAATAATTTCCTCTAATTATCTTATCTGCTGATTATAGTTGATTAAGTTTAGTGTCCTTTGGGGGAAGAGAAAATCTAATTCCTTTCAAATAATGATAGTTTGACAAACTTACCGAATCTTTACTGTAATCCTAGCATGTCATATATTCCAAGTTTGGGCATCCTGAGTCACTGGACAGAAACTGCCTCAAAGCGAGAACCCCATCGGGTCATGGAGCAATTTCCAGCTTTCCAAGCACCTCCCACCTGATATCACATCCCATCCTTACACAATTTAAACGGGCTTGTTTTATTCACAAGTAAACTGAGCTTCAGTGACAAGGTTAAGTCAAGGTCAAGTAACTAGGCCAAAGTCACATAGCGAATATCCAGGCCTCTGACCCCACCTCTGATACTCTGTCCTCTCCACCAAATATGCCTGCTAGCTGGAAAAGTGCCCCGAATATCGACAAAATTTGCAAATGTTCAATGTTGTCTTGCTGCTCTGTCAGTGGCCTCACCCTCCCCTCATAATTCAGGCTCACCGACTCATGTACCCCAAGCCCTGGGACTCTCCCCAGATGCACGGTACCCCTCGAGTAGAGCTGCTCTAATTTATTGAAACCAGAGCCTCCAGACCCACCTTCCCCGATCATCAAAACTGAATGTCAACTGAGGAAATGAACAATTGACCATGCAATGAGAGAACAAATGTCCATGTGTTAATCAGCTCCTATGTCCCTCAAACAAATGCCCCCAAAGGGCACGGCCCAGGCTTGCCTGCCCTGAGCACAGACTCTTCTTGGAAACTGTTTACCTTCAAAAGTCACCCAGAGTTTTATTTTCGGGTTACAATAGAATCATATTTAGCATAATATGAAAACCAATGTTTAAAAGCCTCCACATAAGGTAACATTGGTGACTGGAGATGCACCTTAGAAAGATGCCCCTGTCCACCTGCAGGTGTCCCCAGCCCCAATCTCAGGGCAGGAAACAGACAATTCAACCCTGAGTTCATGTACTGAACTATTCCTGAGCATAGAGTTTAGACTAAGATATTTGTACTTCAACAGATATTGAAAATAGTAAAAGGGTCTTTCGTTCCAAGCATCCTTTTTGGAATAACCACATAGAGAACAAATTCCAGGCTGAACTTTTTCACTGGGGTCACAGAGTGGGACAGCTGCTGATCCTTGCAACAAGCACAGGAGTTTCTGAATTTTTATCATCTTTGATAGACTCCAGTTACATTCAGGTTTCTTTTCTTTCTCACAGAATATGAATATGAGACTTCAGAAGCTTTGGGTAAGAATCACCCTGCAGTATATCTTTAAGAGAACATCCCCACATGACCCCAGCCCCCATGATTATATAACAGAGCCCACCATGGAGGTGGGGAGGGCAGAAGACAAATAGTGAATTTAATCAGAAGGACTCAACAGAGAAAGGACAAAAAAAGGTAGCTTCTCTGCCGTTAACTGTGGAAGAAACGTTTTTGCCCCAAACCGTTTCATTCTTGTTGCCTAAATGTATTTCAGAGAATTATGTATATGAATATGATTTGATAAATTATCATTCAAAGGCATAAGTGAACTAAAATTGTACTAAAAAATAGTCTTAACTTCAGACTTCTGGCAAATTCGGAGATGAATGGAGAAAAGCTCACTTGGGCCCGTCAACACTTTTCTTCCTTAGAAGTCCCTTTATGAGCCAGAGGAATACACTTCTATGAGCACCTGACCCTCTGCCTTTCTGGCGGAAGCTATGTTCCCAAAAAGAACCCAGTTTAAAAGATGTGTGAGTAACTCTGAGCTGCCCAAATATACAATCAGTTCTCACCTGCCACTGATCAGGATGAAGCTGCCAAATCCAGTCCCCAAGACATGTCCTGAGCTCAATGTCTAGACCGTAAGGCCACCCTTGGCTCAGTGTCTGCCCTGTGAGCCCACCAAATACATGAGCTGCTCCCCAGTAAACTTGGGTGGACCATTTTGTTTTTGGATTCCTTTTTTGTTTTTTTTTTAAATATAATTTATCGTCAAGTTGGCTATTATACAGTGTATATAGTGTGCTCTTGGTTTTGGGGATAGATTCCTGTGATTTATTGCTTACATACAACACCCAATGCTCATCCCAACAAGTGCCCTCCTCAATGCCCATCACCCATTTTCCCCTCTCCCCCACTCCCCCATCAACCCTCAGTTGTTCTCTGTATTTAAGAGTCTCTTATGGTTTGCTTCCCTCCCTCTCTGTAACTATTTTTTCCCCTTCCGTTCCCCCATGGCCTTCTGTTAAGTTTCTCAAGTTTGGGTTGGACCATTTTGGATGGCAATGACATCTCAATTCTTTCTCTCTGCTCTTAGATGCTGAGATTCTAACACCATTCCCTGGTGGTAAGTCAAGGTTTTCTACCTCTTCATTTCATGTGGCTTGGTGGGTCACACGCTTCGAAACAGAACAATTCCATCCCTGCGGATCTCTATGCATTCACCTCACTCATAAACCCCTGCTTGTTTTTCAATGAACTGGAGAAGCCTCTGCCTCCTTCTATCCTTCTTTGTCTACTTATCTCCTTCTCCTCTTTGTCCAAGCCTCAGGTCTGTAATCACTTCTTAGGAAAGATACCCTGTAGCCTCCAGCCCTGTATGCATTCTCCAACATTACAGACTCCCCTCCCCTCTTGCTTCTTAGCATGGAGCATAGTTGTAAACGTAAACTTAATTTTGGATGAATGTGATCACTTCCTCCAATCTCCTCAAATTAGACTCTCAGCTCTGTGACAGCAAAACCAGGTCTGTTTGGGGAACCACAATACTTAGAGTGCTATCTTCCGTGACCCAGTACATGCTCAAAAAATACGTGTTGAAGGGAACAAATGGGCTAATGCAGAATGTGCTCCTTCTCCTAACATGTAGTATTTTTGTGTCTTTGGAAGACTGGCTACAACTGCAGCTAGTGAATGGGTCGGGCAGATGTTCTGGACGTGTGGAAGTGTCCTACCATGGCCAGCGGGGCAGGGTTTGTGATGACCACTGGGACATGAACGAAGCTGACGTGGTGTGCCGGCAGCTGAATTGTGGGCGTGCCCTCGCGGCCCCTGTTGAGGCCCACTTTGGTGAAGGGGAGGGCAAGTTTCTACTGGATGATGTGGACTGTACGGGAAGAGAGAGTTTCCTGGGACAGTGTCCTCATACTGACTGGTCTCTCCATAACTGTGGTCCTGGAGAAGACGCCAGTGTCGTCTGCTCAGGTAATGGTCACCTCTTCCTCCGGGGATGCACATCTCATTAGGTAGATGGCATTTCCACTGCTTCCATCAGCGACGCTTGCACCTGTGTAATCATAGCCTGTCTCTGACCACGTGTATGAGCCAAAAGTAAAGAGACATTGGTATGTGGAAACTAATTTGACAATAAACTATTTGTAAAAAAAAAAAAAAAAAGAGAGAGACATTGGTAATTTAAGAGCTTCACCTGGAGCTCGGGAATTTTCTAGCCACAAGATGTTGAAATGGATTTTTTTATAGAGAAGAATAGCAGATCTTAGTGGTTCCATTACAAGGACTAGATTTCAAAATGACTGGGAAAAGACAACGTTAGTCAACAGTGGCATTAATCAATCACTGAATGTAATCCACCTTTCTTCAGGACACTGAAGATAAGGATTTTCCCACTATAAGTTTGCAGTCTAATGAAGGCGAAGAAGGTGGGAGTTTATAGATTAGAAAGCACTGAGTTTTGTCCTGCCGATTGTGACTCAGGCCCTGTATTGCTAACCATAAGTCTTCACCCAATTAGCAATTATGTGGTTATTCTAGACCAGGATTTCTCAGTCACAGCACCATTGATGTTTGTGGCAACATAATTCTTTGTGGTGGGGGCTGTCCTGTGAATATAAGCTGTTTAACAGGATCCATCACCTGAGCCTAGTAAATGACACCCCCAGCTATGACAACCAAAAATGTCTTCAGACATGGTCAAAGGGTAGAGGATTGCTCCTGATTGAGAACCACTCATCTAGACAAACAGATGAATATCCACCAAATACATGAGTAGTATTCATTATATTACCAGCTCTAAAGACCATAAATGCATATGCTGGTGGGAAATAAAGGAAATAGTGAGTCTAGAGCAGTGAACTTGGGCACTTGCTAAAAATCCCAATTATATTCAACTAGAAACGCTGGATCCAAATTACACTAATATAATTAATAAGTCAATTCAAACAATAAAATATTCAGGGGAAGTGTTTTGGTTTGTTTTCATTTATTTTTGTTTCTCTTTTTTCCCTCTTTGATTTGCCATTGTTTTTATTTTAGTGATTTAGTTGGATTTTTGGTTTGAAATTCCATCCAAGCAATCTGTTCTGTAAAGCCACAAGCTCACACCTGTTTCGTGTGTGTGACAAGTGTTTGCCTCTCGTGTGGAAGTGTTACAGAGTCTGCAGGGCAGAAACAGCACAGCGACAGCCAGATGAACGTGTGTTTTAGAAACACTATTAATAGACACACTGTTAATAAACAGTTTTGCATGTGATGGTTAATTAAAATCATCTGAACTAAGTCAGAGAGAGTCAACATTTTTATTTCTGAGAATCCCATTCTTTCATTTTAAAATTCATTTGGAATTGAAGCAACTCTTGAAACAACTATCTTTTCCAATGTACACCTTTCTTTTCCCACATATTGACAGAGACTGAGCGTTTCAAGCCTGTGTTGGGGAACGGCATGTTTTTGTTTTACTGACATGACATTTTTTGAGTAGGAGCAGAAAAGCGGGGAGAAGTTAAGATGGGGGAGCTGCCTGGGGACCCTGAGCTTGTCTCATTCCTGAAATGCAGCTAGATCAGCACCAAACCATTTTGGTTTTACCTAGGAAACTGATCTGAGGATTACCGCGACATGACACTTTTCATTTTATGTGCTACCTGGGCAAGTAGTGTGTAGATCATGAAGGAAAAAAGGATATCAATGATAGGAGTAGGGGCAAGATTGTCATATTCTGATAATTATTTGCCATTTCCACATTCCTGGGCCATTAAGATGATCCTACCATTAAATTGAAAATGTGGTTGGGCCACTTTCTTCCTTCCACAAGAGTTAGCTTTATTTTCATTTCTGTTGTGTGGGTTTTAAGTTGTTCTCTGGTATTGATCTTTTCATCCAATGGAATTGCTGTTAAACGCATTGTTCCTACCACCATGTTAAGGAAATACCTTGGTAAATTATTTGTAGAGTTGACACAACTATTCAGCATATGCTCTTTCCCACTGGGTGGCTCAGTGTGGCTGGAGCAGGGAATGAATACTTTCACATCCTAACAGCCACTTGAATTCTCCACTCCTCTCCCTGCAGAGAATGCACAGGAATCACTGCCAATGCCACAAGGTAGGAAGAATTTTCATGTTGACTTTGCAGTATTTGTCCTTACTTAATGCAAATTTTCCTTTTAGTTTAAAACCAAAAGGTTTTTTTGTTGGGATTCCTGAACCAAATTTGGAGGGGGCAACATATTACATATTTTATACATAAACTATCCACAGATTGGTGTGCTAGGAAACTGATAAGGTCTGAAATTAGTAAAACCCAGTGGCAACATGTTCAAGATAGGCCTGTGTACCAGTCCAGGTGGGCTTTGGGATGAGGGAAGGACAATGGATTTGGCAACAGAAGGTTTGAGTTAAGTTCCATCTCTGCCACTTAGTATGACCTTGGGCAAGCCACGGACTCTCTTCTTTAAAGGCCATACATACAAACACTTAATCCATAGAGCTCCATTTGAGTTAAAAGGAGGTCACGTGCGCAGAATGATAACAAGAGCTAAATTTTATTGAGTGTTAAGGATATTCCAGACATTTTCCCAAGACCTTTGCCTGCATAGTTATCAGTTGTTTGATTCTCTAATTCAGGGGTCAACAAACCTTTTCTGTAAAGGGTCAGATAGTAAATCTTCTTAAATTTTTTTTTTAATGTTTTATTTATTTCTAGGAGAGAGAGAGAGAGACAGTGTGAGCAGGGGAGGGTCAGAGAGAGAGGGAGTCACAGACTGAAACAGGCTCCAGGCTCTGAGCTGGCAGTCAGCACAGAGCCCGACGCGGGGCTCGAACCCACGAACCGCGAGATCATGACCTAAGCGAAAGTCGGACGCTTAACCGACTAAGCCACCCAGGCGCCCCAGATAGTAAATCTTCTAAGCATCGTGGAACAAATGGTTGCTGCTGCATTTCAGCTCTGCTGCAGCAGCATGAAAGCAGCAGCCATAACAATTTGTAAATTGCTGGGCATACCTGTGTTCAAAAAAAGCATTGGTTACAAAAACAGTCACTGGCTTCAGTGTCCTGACCCCTGCTTTGATGAATAAATTCCAAGTACTTTGCATACATGACCTATTTAATTTGCATAACAACGGTATGAAGTAGGTACTATTGTAATTTCCCTTTTACTGAGGAAATTGAAGCATAGAAAAGTTAATCAACTTGCCCAAGGCCATGAAGTTAGCAAGGGTCATAGCTGCTGATCTGTTAGACTATGACACCTTCCTTGGCTTTTATGAAGGGTAGATGTTAAAAACAGACATATTCTGCCCATTCCATTAGTTTCTTGAACCATAAGCCATCTCTGTTGCTCTCTTTTCTGCTCACAACCAATGCATCAGAAATTTCTCCTTCTCTACTTCCAAAATGTATGGTAAACCTGTTAGTATCCCCCAACTCCACTGTTACTCTGTTCTCCAAACCTTCAGCATCTCACTCTCATTATTGCAACAAATTTCTGAGCGGTCTTCTGCATTGTCTCTTTCCTCTCCATCACACATATAACCTGTTCCTGGCACAGAAGCTAGAATTGGCTGGCAAAGAATAAATCAGACCATTGCTCTTAACTCAAAACCCTCCAAAGTTTTACTCTTATATTTGGAATACTGTCCAGTTCTGTTTTTAGTGACCTGTAAGACCCCAAATGACCTAAACCTAATCTGGGTTTCTGACCACTGACAAAAACCTCATGTAGGACTGCGCTGGATTTTTCCCCATCCCTTGAAACTGACAAGGGAGGGTTCACACTAGGGCCTTTGCATTGACTTTTCCCTCTGTCTGCAATGTTCTTCTCTCAGAGTTTTCCCACGTGACTCCTTGTAATCAGGTGTCAGCTAAAATATCACTCTTTCAGAGAGGATTCCTCTGACTATAAAATCCAAAATAGACTCCCTCTCAGTCATGTTCTATTTTATCAATCTCTTGTTTATCTCTTCACTTACTTGTTTATCACTTCACTTCAGTACTTACATCATCTGAGATCGTCTTTATAATTTTCTTTTGTTCACCTGCGCATCATATGTCCCTCCCATCCCACTTTCCAGAAAGTAAGTCATGTGAAAACAGGAACTTTCAGCAAGTTAATGTCAGAACCAAGGACAGTTCCTGGTGTATAACAGGTTCTAAATAAATATCTATTGAATGAAAAAATGAAAGCCGTACTCTAGCACTCTGCCTCTCCTATAAAGTTGCTGTTGAAGACAAAGTGTTAGTCACTAACATGCTCAGTGGTCTTCAAACAGGCAATAACTCCCTTTAGGAAGTTACCACTTATCAGGCAATTCTGTCTCCTACACTTATTTGTTAAGTATAATTCCATTGTGCACCCATGATTTCCATCTCTCTTCAAATTCCAGGAAGTTCAGACCTTAACTGAATAATCAGTTTTAATAATTAGCTAAGAGATTTATTGGTTGGTTTTTGGTTAAATTAGTAGGTTATTTTTCTACTTATTTCTCTTTCACCCATATTGTCATTAAACTTGCGTTCCTATTTTTCCGGTTTTGCTATACAGATATATATATTTTACTGTCAGTCACTGGAAACTTGTAGCAGGGTATATATGCTCAGAGTAATAGAAATATTTACCGAGGGCCTGGGAGGTATATATGATGCCACTGGGTCCTGTGGGAAGCATGAGCTGAGAAAGTAGGTCAGATGTGGATATGCCATGGCCATCCTGCATTTGTCCCTATTGGGAGCTACTTCCCTAGATGGGTAGGTGGCCCCGAGTTCCAGGGGTGACTGGCTTGCTCTCCATGTGTGGACATTCTGAAGAGTTAGTATCACATGTTAAAGCTATTACGTCTAGAGTCTCTTCAAAACAATGAAATCAGCAAATATTTCTGAGCTTCTATCATGCCCAAGGGACTGCATTTCACTAGGAATTCACTATATTTTTACATTTTATATTTTGGATCTGTCACATTAAAGATTTCTTGAAAATTGGTGAGTAGGTAAAATAAAAGTTATTCAATTTAATTAAATAAAAAACATTTCAATTTATTTGTAGCAATAGATGATGGAAATTCAGCAACCGTATTATTACCAGGTAAGAGAAATTTTTATTTGTTAAGAGAACATTTTGGGGCTATTTTTCCCTGGAATATTTCTGATTACCCATCCAAATCCAGAAAAGAAATAAATGAAAGGGTTACTATTTAGTTCTTTTGCTGAGTGACTAGTTACAACCTGCCCCTCACTTGTGAGTGTATGTGGAATTGATTTGCAGGTTTTGACCCCAATAGATTCACTAACTTTTAAATAAAATCAAGTAACAATGCCATTGTTTTGAATAAATACTGGAGACCATTTTAAACCTGGTGGATTTTTAATTGTCTTTAAGTTTCATTTTGGCCAGCTCCTCTGAGATATACAAACTTTTAACTTTTATAAATGATATGTTTCAAATTTTCTTTGAAGGAAGAAATATGATCACATGTAATGCTTGCCTATTTTATTAGTTTTGAATAGCTGCTGTAACAAATTGACACACACTTAGAAGCTTAAACAACACAAATTTATTTATTATCTTGCAGTTCTAGAGTCAGAAATCCAAAACACCTCACTGATTTAAGATCAGGGTGTCTAGTCAGGTTATGTCCATTCTGGAGGCTCTGGAGAAAGATCCATTTTCTTGCTTTTTCCAGCTTCTAGAAGTCACCTGCATTCTTCAGCTCATGGCCCCATTCCTCTATTTTCAAAGGCAACACTATAGTGTCTGCAAATTCCTCTCTGCCTGTCTTCTTCTGCCTTTAGTTCCACTTTTAAGAATGCTATGATCACATGGAGCCCACCTGGGTAATCCAGGATAATGTCCTTTATCTTTTTTTAAATTATTAATGTTTTTTATTTATTTCTGAGAGAGAGAGACAGTATGAGCGGGGGAGAGTCAGAGAGAGAGGCAGACACAGAATCTGAAGCAGGCTCCAGGCTCTGAGTTGTCAGTACAGAGCCCAACACGGGGCTCGAACCCATGAACTGTGAGATCATGACCTGAGCCGAAGTTGGACGCTTAACCAACTGAGCCACCCAGGGGCCCCGTCCTTTATCTTTTTTTTTAATGTTTATTTATTTTGAGAGAGATAGAGAGAGAGAGCAAGCACACAAGTGTTGGAGAGGCAGAGAGAAGAGAGAGAGAATTCTAAACAGGCTCCACACTGTTATCACAGAGCCCAATTCGGGGCTTGATACCATGAACCAAGAGATCATGACCTGAGCTGAAATCAGGAAGTAGACGCTTAACCAACTGAGCCACCCAGGTGCCCTGATAATGTCCCTAATCTTGAAATAGCTGATTAGCAACATTAATTCCATCTGCAGCCTTATTCCCCTTGCTGCGTGACATGACATGGTCACAGGTTCCAAGGACTAGGATGTGGACAACTTTGAGGGGGCCAGTGTTCTGCCTCCCACACTTAAACACAATTCTGTAGCTGCTATGCTCAGTGGCACAGAGATGGACACATGTCTCAGGATGTACACTGAAATCTGGTGACCCAGAAAGCAAACAAGGAAAAAAGTGTGATAGAAGAGGGGTAGCATCTACCTGAGTCAATATGAAGAGAAAAGCAATGTTTGCATCCACTGTCCTTTCTTCTGTCCTTCTTTCCTAAGGGACATTGTAATTGCCAGGGCTACCAGTGGTGCAGAGGCAGGTCAGTAGGCAGGAGAGAATGTGGCATTGCATGGATCCATGGAGAGTTCCTGTGCTAGGGCAGAACCTATGCCACGGAGCCACATCAGTGCTGAAACAGGCTGAGGAAGGAAATAAAGAGAGCAAGTGAATGCAAGGACCAGGGGTTCCTGATGGTCCAGACCACCACCCAGCTCCTAGGGAGAATATTAAAACTCAGTACACATCATTCTTGCTACAAAGCACCAAATACCTGCACCTGGACATTGAGTCTGGGAGAGAGGAGACCCAGATGATTGAACTGAGGATCCACAGGGCTGAGCGTCAGCCACTGAGAGGTGACCTACCCTCTCTATCACTTACACAATGGTCACTTCAGCATTGAAGAAAAACGACCTCTTTTGAGATCGCAGGGAACTCCTGGCTGGCCACATCTCTCTCGAGTCTTTATGGGCACTTACTTCCTGCTAACAGATGTTTCTTTACTACAGTTCTACCCGTCAGTGTCCCAACTCAGCTGTCTCCCATGGCTGAAGCACGCATAACATCGCCAGGTAGGACTCCCTGCCCCACCTGACACCACCGTTACCAGATTTAGGTCAGCTCCTGTCATGAGAGTCAGCTGTTCTTCTTCTTTTATATATATATAATTTTTTAATGTTTTATTTATTTCTGAGAGAGAGACAGTGTGAGCAGGGGGCGTCAGGGAGAGAGGGAGACACGGAATCTGAAACAGGCTCCAGGCTCTGAGCTGTCAGCACAGAGCCTGATGCAGGGCTCGAACCCACGAACCGTGATATCATGACCTGAGCCGAGGTTGGACGCTTAACCAACTGAGCCCCCCAGACACCCCGAGAGAGTCAGCGGTTCTGCCACCACCACTAGACGCCGCTGATGTTCTCTTTGAGATTGAATGATTTGAGAAGAAAGAGATAAGAGGACCCTAGAGAGTGAGGATTTCATGCTGTCCAGCTTTCCTTTATGTTTATCATCTATAACTACAATTAGAAAACCTTGTAACACAAAGCTCCTCATTTCGCATGTTTCACAAATATAAAGAGTGAGAGAGAAAGAGGTAGGTGTGTGTGTGGGTGTGAGAGAGAGAGAGAGAGAGATTACTAAAAGCATCACCTCATACCTCTTGAATTGAGGAAATAGACTAGAGCATTTGGGAAGTGTCCAACCTGGAAAGACCCCATTATTTTCCTGTATCAGTGAATCACATAAATAAGGGACACCTATTCCTAGTTGTGGGGAATGGTGGTCACGATTATGGGCCATTTTATTTTATCATTGTGCTACTCGATGCCAATTCACCTGCAGCTACTGACATTTCAATCATACCATCAAATAATCTGTATTCTGACAATGCCAATGATAACCTGCCATAAGCCCTTATACCTGCACTGTCCATGTGGCTACCGTGTCCTTGCAATGTGGCTCGGCAGAACAGACAGCTGCCCAGCATGTCAAGCACACACTGGTTCTTTCAAAGGCCTGGTGTGATAAAAGAATGTAAAATCTCATTAACATCTTTATATTGATTACATGCCAAAATGCTAATATTTTGGATCCATTGGGTTAAATAAGATATATGATTGAAGTAAATTTCACCTATTTCTTCTTATTTTTTAAAATGTGGCTACCAGAAAAGTTTAAATGACGTACGTGGCTTGCACTTCATTTCTCTTGGACAGCACTGCCTCCCGCCATGTCAGTCTCTGTGATGGCCTGACGTAGATTTTCTTATCTAATCTCCCCAACTGCTGGGGAGGGAGCTTCTGTAATCCCCATTCTCTGAATGGGGGGACCTCATACTCAAATAGGTTAAGTATTGTCCCCAAGGTCAATGGAAAGATTAACATGAACAATCTGACTTCAGAATCCTACATCTTAATCTCTGAACTACCTTAACTCTCTAAACCACATTAAAATTTTTAAACTCCTAGAAAGACTGACTGGGTGTATAGTCTAATCAGAAACCATGAGGATCCATTTGCAGAGAGGAAAGCTGAGAACAAAAGGATGAGCGAATCTCTGAGCGACGCCTGCATTTACTTTCTTACCCTTGCGCTTCTTCCACAACCACCTGTCTGTTGCCTATCGGTGGTCCATGAGGACACCAGCATCAGCCCCCTGCACGCCTTGTCCAATCCTTCCCATCCTAAGCTGGCAGCAGTGACTCCCTCTCCTAGATCCCTGGCTTTGTATCTGTCCTCACTTGCAGCTCCTATTCCTTCCTGAGAGTTGTATGTATGTACTAGCTCCAATGACATGATCAGCTTCTTGGAGCAGAATCCATAAACTTCTCATATGTGACATGGTCCCCACCCCCAGACACAGCGCGCACGCGCGCACACACACACACACACACACAGTCTTGAGAACAATGACTGCTGTCTGAAGGGAGTTCACTGTTAAATGAATAAATAAGTAAATGTTTGGGTAAATGAATCCCATCTGGCTGATCCCAGTTTACATATTTGTGTCTACTTTCAAATATTAATGAAAGAGAGAGCAAACATATTAAATTCCTAGATCTCATGTCTAACTAGCTAAGGATTCTTTTGAAACCTGAGTGGCATATTCTATTTACCTGCCAGTACAATGCTCAGAGCCAAGTGCTGGACCTCTGGGCTTGGGGCCACTCTCTCCTACCTCGCAGCTGTGTGACTCTCACCAGTTTTCCCTACCTCTTTGTGCTTCAGTCATTTGAAATGGGGAATAATAACTATGCATTTCAAGGAGTTGTAAGGAGCAAATCAATGAGTTTGTATAAAGTGCTTGGCAAAGAGCATGGTGCACAGTCATGGCACGTGAGTATAGGCTTCGGTGCCTTAGGGTGTGTCCTGTGGAACAGCACTGTTCAAGAAGAGGGGTTCTGCTCCACTGCTAAGCTGGGTGAAGAGGGTACAGCATTTCTGCTCTTCGCTGATAGTCATGGCCATTTTTTCAAAATTCCTCCCCCAGCATCCGGCAATCCCCGACTTGTTTTCTATCTCTATGGATTTACCTTTTGTGGATATTTCACATAAATGGAGTCATTCAATAAGTAGTCTTTTGTGTCTGGCATGATATTTTCATGGCCACTCTTCCCTTTAAAATTCTCTATGTTGAGGGATACCTGGGTGGCTCAGTCAGTTGGGCATCCTTACTTCAGCCCAGGTCATGATCTCACGGTTCGTGAGTTTGAGCCCCACGTCAGGCTCTGTGCTGACAGCTCAGAGCCTGAATCCTATTTCAGATTCTGTGTCTCCCTCTGTCTCTGACCCTCCCCTGCTCACACTGTCTCTATCTCTCACTCTCAAAAATAAATAAAACATTAAAATTCTCTATGTTGAATGAGTTATATAGAGCTTGAATTCTTATGCTGAAAATATGAAACTGGTGAAAGAAAATCCATCTGTTTCCATTTGGTATCAAACATTAGAAGTCATTTTCTTTGTATTGTTGTTTCCCAACAGCGCGCTCAACTTCCACCATCCCAGAAGATATGAACCACCCAACCACATCAGCAGGTAGGCCCATGAGCTACGGTTACAATCACAAAAAATGGGTGTGATACCTTGTATTTGCTACTTCCAACATTTGAGCCCATAGGAAGGATGATGAGGTCAGGGCCAAGGATGATTCACTACCCAGGGATCTAGGGACATGTGATGCCAATGTTAGCTTCAACACCTGATTTTATGCTTCATGAGCATAAGGGCTTTGTCTGTCTTGCTCATCACTGTACCTCTAGAAGCCATCACAGTGCTTGGCACACAGTAAGCACCCATTAAAATTCATTGAGTCAATACATGAATATACAAGTGTGACACATGTGGACAGGCTGTTTAACCCCTCTTGGAGTAAGTTCAGTCGTGGCCAAGAACAATCCTGGCCAACAGTGCACGGTGCAGAGTGGAGGCATCACTCTGTGCCAGTTGCCCCTCCTTGTACTAATATCCCTCCTCAGAAAGAAGTATTAGTATTTCATAGGTGAGCAAGCTAATGAAGCCAAATCCTTCTAACAAATATTTTTTTTCAGCCTCAGGAGATAATGAAAAGTTACCAACTCTCATATCAGGTAAGGCAACAATTCCATCACCAGTCCTTGCTATCCAGATGGAAGGTACAAACAGATGGGCCATGTCACTGGGTTGTATGATGTCCTCCATGGGGTCATCCAAGATAATCAGCATCCTTATAAATACAATCCATTTTAGGGGCGCCTGGGTGGCTCAGTCGGTTAAGCATCCAACTTCAGCTCAGGTCATGACCTCACGGTTCATGGGTTCAAGACCCAGGGCGGGCTCTGTGCTGACAGCTAGCTCAGAGCCTGGAGCCTGTTTCAGATTCTGTATCTCACTCTCTCTCTGACCTTCCCCCTGCTCATGCTCACTCTCTCTCTTTCTCTCTCAGAAATAAATAAAACATTAAAAATTTTAAAAATACAATCCTTTTTAAAACTTTTGACCAATTCATCACTGACTCATTTTACCACTGTGGAGCATCTTACACAGAACCAGGAGTTGATGTAAGTAAAGCTAAAGGAAGCAAGGCATTTGGGTGCAGCAGGATCACATTTAGGAGGTTTCTATCAGCAGCTTGAACTTGACTTCAACCTCTTTAGAAAGTCATTCTTCATGAGCGTGTGGCCTCTCCAGATGTTTTGGAAAGGTGTGGCATAGCTGATGGCCCTTCACAAGCAGCCAGTTGAGTCCTTTTCTGACATGTTGTCCTGTGTCCATCTCAGGAAGAGAAGTTTTAGTTCTAATCACTGTTTCCATGCAGTTCCAGCTCTACCTGTGGTCGACTCCCTGTCTTCCCGCCGCAGAGCCAGTGTTCCTTGGCCCAGCCCATCAGGTCAGCAGCCTTCCCCACAGGATGCACCATTGCTCTCGAAGACCCCAGGGGGTCACCACAACCAGGGTAGGAGCCTGGGAGCTACAGTTGAGGCCTCAGAGGTGCCTGGGGAAAGACCACAGTTACGGGAAGAAAGATCACTACCCCCGGAATTTGTCTGGGTCCCCCACTGCTTTGGCACCTGATAATCCTCACTGTCCTGCTGTCCCAGCAAAACTTTCTAAAGTTCAGAAAATACAGAGATTAAGAAAGCACATAGCCATGTCCCCCTTACCTATGCATGACTGATGCTTACATTTTGGTATATTGGTTTTTCAGGCTTACCAAGAAATAAAGCATCAAAGATAAATTTGAAATTCCTCAAATTCCCAAATCCCAGTCTCTATTCTCTCCTTCCTCAGAGATAAACATTCTCTTAAATTTTGTATATATCTTCACTTTTAATATTTTTACAAACAGGAATTCTATGATCTCCATATATGTTGTTTCATGTTTTTCTTTTACACAAATTACATTATTCCCTATATATCATTCAATACATCTTATTCTTTAATCAGTTATGTTTTTGATATTCACCTATGTTGATACACATATGTAGACACTTCCCTGCTTTTAACTGCTGTATTATTATGTTTTTTTGAATAATCCATTTAAATTATGCATTTCCCCACTGCCAGAGATGAATTTTCCTAATTTTTGATTTCTGCCTTATTGACATCAAGTCCTAAAGTGCCAGTGTATAAGAAATATGTTTTCCACAACCTAATCTGTTTTATTAAGTGACTAATAAAAAGCATATCACATAGTGGTGTAATCATTAAGCAATCTTTACCTAGAATGCTCTTATACATGTGGAGTAACCATGAGATTCCTCTTAATTTGTAAGCAAGGCAAATAAGGTGAATTGAATAGGGAAGTTTCAAAAACTTACCTTAACATTGGTTTCCACAGAACACTGGGCCATGCTGAGGCTGGTAAATGGCACTGGAAGATGCTCCGGAAGGGTGGAAGTCTTTTACCATGGCACGTGGGGGTCAGTGTGTGATGACGGCTGGAGTCTAAAGGAGGCTCACGTTGTGTGCAGGCAGCTTGGGTGTGGCCAGGCAGTGTCTGCCCCCTTGGGCGCCCACTTTGGCCCAGGCACTGGAAAGATTCTCCTGGATAATGTGCACTGCAGTGGTAAGGAGAGCCATCTGGCTTTGTGTGCCCACGATACCTGGTTCACTCACAACTGTGGGCACGAGGAAGATGCTGGAGCCATCTGCTCAGGTAGGGATCTTTTTGCATTTGAAATGAATCATGAACAGAATGGGTTATTACATAAATTGAGCAATGAGCCAATGGCCCCTCCAGTGAGGGTGATGGTTTCTTCTCTTTGCACTAACAGATTCTCTGATGATAAACGCCTCCCCTCCAGGTAAGACTGACTTGGCCATTTCTATATCCTATTCTTAGTTCTAGTCCTGGCTGGCTAATATTTACCTGGGTGATAGAAGAGGAATGGAAATTACCCTGTTAAATCAAGCTGTAAGCAGTTTCCAGAAGTTGGTTTGATTGGTCCATATCACTTAAAGCCTAAAAAGTTTTCCCAGTCTATAGTTCAATGCCACCATAACACAGAGAACTCAGAACACAGGCATGAGGTGCTGACCTTACTTTCATGCACTCAGACTCTCCTCTAGGAAACCCACCAATCCTGGCCAGAATCGCCTCTCTTCTGGGAAACTTCCCACGGGTAGTTCTCAGGCACTATTTAGCTTGGTGGAGAGCTCAACAGTGGAGAGCAATGTCAGCAAAGAGGGAGTTCAGAAATTAGCTAAATACCCAACCAGCCAGGTGCAGGAATGTTCCTAAATCAGAATGAAATTACCACAGCTGCAGTCAAGACAGGATTCTTACGGGGTCTTTGGATAACTAGAATGGTCATTGACTTCAGGATAGTTGTCTTATGACTATGCCCATCAGTCATCACAAACCACTTATCTGAGAGAAAATTGCCATTCACTTTCCCTCTGGAGTCTGTGGGACCTGATTCTTTCTAACAGGTGAAGACAGCACATCAGTTGAAAATTTATGTTTATGTGCCATTAGGAAAAACCCTGGGGCCATTGCAAGCATTTCCTTTTTACCCTAAAGCAGTGGGTTTTAAACTCGATTGTGTATCAGAATCACCCACAGAGATTCTTAAAATACAGATTGCTGGGCCACCCCCAGAGTTTCTGATTCATAAGTCTAGAGTGGGGTGTGAGAATTTGCACCTCCAGCAAGTCTAGGATGCTTATGCTGGTGGTCTGGGGACCTCACTTTGAGAACCACTGTATTAAAAAGAAAGAAGGAATCTTTCTTGTCCTAATAAATAAAAGCAGAATTATCATTATCATCTCCATCACCATTATCAGTCTTACCATTGTCATCCTCATCATTGTCATCATCACCATTTTCACTGTCATCATTGATGTCATCACCATCATCACCACTGTCATCATCACCAGCACTATCATCATCATCATCATTGTCATCATCATCATCATCACTGTCACCAGCATCACCTTCATCATTGCCATCATCGTTGTCATCATCACCATCACCATCGTCATCATCATCACCACCCTCAGTTCCATCATTATCCACATCCTTGTTATCGACACCAATACCATCACTATCATCAGCAAAAACTACTCGATCTAGTAAGCCAAAGTTCATATTAATGAATCACTTCTCTGGTTGTTTTTAGTTTACATGTTTTTTTAATGGTTATGTATATACAAAGCTAAACATCCTAATAGGAATATGAATAAATTATTTGCAAACATCTGGATATGTTCATTATTACATAAGTAATCAGGTCTCTGTGGATGAATCATTTTCCATTTATAGCTAGGAGCCTGAGGTGGTTGCACTCATGACCTCCTCTTCATCTGATAGCCACTGTCTGAATCCAAATTCTCATCACCTCTTCCTCCTTGGATGAACACAGACTTCTCCTGGCTTCCCTGCCTACAGGCTCCCAACATTATAGTTAATTGTTTATATGCAATCAGAGTTACTTTTCAAAAATAAAAGTCAGACTTATTGAAATATAACATACCTACAGTAAAGATCACCATGCAGTTCAAAGAATTTTGATAAATGTTTACAGTTTACAATTGTGTAAACATCACTTCCATTAAGATGTAAAACATTTCTACTACCTTAAAGAGTTTCCTTATGCCTTTCTGTATTCAATCCCTTCTCTTAACCCCCAGGTCCTGGCAACTACCCATATGATTTCTGTCTCTAAAAAGGTTTGACTTTTCCAGAATATTATATATTTTAATCAGACAATATGTAGTATTTTGTGTTGGGTTTGCTTACTTAGCATATTACTTTTGAGATTCACCCGTGTAGCTCCAAGTATCAGACATCCATTCTTTTTTATTGCTGATTAGTAGTCCACTGTATGGATGTGCCAAATGTGTTTATCCATTTACCACTTGATGGATATTGAGTTTATTTTTAATTTTTGACTATTATTAATTAAGCTGCTTAAAACACTCATATATAGATTCCAAACTATTTTTCAAGGTGCTGTACCATTTTGCATTCCCACCAGCAACACATGAGAGTTATAGTTGTTCAATATACTTGTCAACACTTGGATCCTATTTTTTGTTTGATCATTACAGTCTTTCTCCTGTAATGAGAATGATCTTTCTTTGTAGTTTTAATTTGCCTTCCCCTAATGACTAGTGATACTAAACACATTTTACCGTGCTTATTTACATCTCTTCTTTGGTGAAGTGTCTGTTCCGATCATTTATCTTTTTCTTTTTTGTCTTATCACATTGTAAGACAGGTCTTTATATATTAAAGAAATATTACAGAAACATATATTATAAAATACTAGGTACAAATATTTTCTCAGATTGTGTTTTGCAAATATTTTCTCTCAGCCTATAACTTGTCTCTTCATTTTCTTTTTTTCTTTTAATTTTTTAAATGTTTTTATTTTTATTTTTGGAAGAGAGAGAGAGCATGATCAGGGGAGGATCAGAGAGAGGGAAATACAGAATCTGAGGACAGGCTCCAGGCTCGGAGCTAGCTGTCAGCACAGAGTCTGATGCGGGGCTCAAACCCATGAACTGTGAGATCATGACCTGAGCCAAAGTCAGACACTTAACCAACTGAGCCACCCAGGAGCCCCATCTCTTCATTTTCTTAAAAGTCTTTTTTAAAGAGCAGAATTTTTAAGTTTTAATGAAATCAAATTTACCAAGATTTTTTTTCTTTACTCAAATGTGCTTGTATATTCTATTTAAGAAATCTTTACTTGACCAAAGTTCTCAAAGATTTTCTCCTGTTTTCCTCTAGAGGTTTCATAGTTGTAGGTTTTTCATTTAGTTCTAGGATTCATTTTTGTTGATTTTTTAATATGGTTTAGAGTACTTTTTTTCTATATAGATCTCTAATCATTCCAATGCCATTTGTCTAAAAGAATCTCCCAACTCCACTGAAATACTGTGCTTGGCACTTTTGTCAAAAATAAAATAATCATTAATATGTGAGTCTATTTCTAAACTCCCTCTCTTCTCCCACTGATTTATGTTACTATTCTCATGCCTATATCACATTGTCTGGATTTCTATAGCTTGAGACTACATCATGAAATCATTTTATTCTTTTTTCTTCCTTTTCAAAATTGTTTTAGCTAACTTGGGTTTGGGGCCTTTCATATACAATTTTTGAATCAACTTGTCAGTCTCTACAAAAAATATCTGCTGGGATTCTTAGTTTAGACTGTGTAGAGTCTATATATAAATTTGGGAAAATTGACATCCTAACAATGTTGAGTTTTCTGATCTATCAACATAGGGCATCTCTTTAGGTCCTTCATTTATCTCCGTTTTTTTTATGTTTCCATGTTCAAATTTTGCCCCTCGTTATCAGGCTTATCCATAACAATTTCTTGGCTTTTGATGTTCCTATTAAAGATTTTTTTAATTTTCTATTTTGATATTTATCTTTGTGACTAGTGAGTTGTTTCCCAAACAATGAAGTATTTATTGACTTAGAGATATTATGATAAGTTTTGAATTTATTCATTCCTTAGTTTATTAACCTTTTTCTTATGTATTGTCAGGCTTGATTCCCAGTTTTATAGATCAGGAAACAAATGTGTGGTGGAGTAAGAATCAGATTCCAGATTAGAAGAATCCTGTCTTTAGGCTGGAAATTCACTAAGCCCTTTAAATTTTTTTAATGTTTATTTACTTATTTATTTATTTTTATTTTTTATTTTTTTGAGGAGAGAGAGAGAGAGCACTGGCAGAGGAGGAGCAGAGAGAGAGAGGGAGACACAGAATCCGAAGCAGGCTCCAGGCTCTGAGCTGTCAGCACAGAGCTGGACACAGGGCTCAAACTCATGAAACCATGAGATAATGACCTGAGCTGAATGAAGTCAAACACAACAGACTGAGCCACCCAGGCGCCTCTAAGCCCTTTAGAAAGGGCTTTTATATTTCACCAAGAGATGCTATAAATTTCTTTGAAGTACCAGATAACTTTCCCTTTCCTCAGCTTTAGTTGTGTGTCTGTTAAGTGTTAGTCATCACTAACCAATATTTTCTTTTCTTTGTAGTTGCTGAAATAACAATGGAACTCATTACCTCTGAAGAAGAGCAAACACCAATAGGTACTTAAAAATGAAGCTTTTTTGAGTTTATACTGAAACATTATATCTTCTAATTTATTCAAGTTTACAAGTTATTTCTTATTTCTAGAAATAAGAAAAAAAATGGAAATTTAGTAACAAACATTGCTAGGAATCTCCAGTCCCTAGCAGAATCCTTGAGGTAGCTAAATAAAGATGTTTCTGAGAATATGCTCCCAGAACTACAGATCAACAGCATGTTAAGATAAATTGCAAGCACTAACACACGTGGTACATGTGTGCACAGGCGAGCATGCGCACACACACACAGGTTCTTTTTTTTTTTATGTAGATTCATTTTATTTTATTTTTTATTTTTTTATTTATTTTTTTACAAATAGTTTATTGTCAAATTAGTTTCCACATAACACCCAGTGCTCATCCCCACAAGTGTCCTCCTCCATGCCCACCCCTCTCCCCCCCACATCCACCAGTCCTCAGTTTTTGTCAGCATTCAAGAGTCTCTCATGGTTTGCCTCTCCCCCTTTCCCCCACCATTTCCGCCCTTCTTCTCCCCCTTGGTCCTCTGTTAAGCTCCTCCTAATCCTCCTATACGTGCACACATATGATATTTGTCTTTCTCTGCCTGACTTATTTCGCTCAGCATAACACCCTCAAGGTCCATCCATGTGGCTACACATGGCCAGATTTCATTGTTTCTCATTGCCATGTAGTATTCCATGGTATAGATAAACCACATCTTCTTGATCCATTCATCTGTTGATGGACACTTAGGCTCTTTCCAGGTTTTAGCTATCGTGGAGAGTGCTGCTATGAACATTGGGGTACATGTGCTCCTATGCATCAGCACTCCTGTATCCCTTGGGTAAGTTCCTAGCAGTGCTATTGCTGGGTCATAGGGGAGTTCTATGGTTAGTTTCCTAAGGAACCTCCACACTGTTTTCCAGAGGGGCTGTACCAGTTTACATTCCCACCAACACACACACACACAGGTTCTATGGTCCAAAGAATTTAAGAAACATTGCATTAAACAGATTTAACAGGTTCCTTTGCTACAGGGTGTCTAGGAGTCTTTAATAAACAAATAACTATAAACTCCCCACTAGAGGGCACCTGGATAGCCCAGTAGGTTACGTGTCTACTTGGCTCAGGTCAAGATCTAAGTTCATGACTTCAAGCCCCTCATCTCTCTCTCTCTCTCCCCCTCCCCACTCATGCGCACTCACTCTGTCTCTCAAAAATAAATAAACATTAAAAAAAATTTTAATCCCCACTAGAAGTCACAGCAGTCAATGTTCATGAAATATACTCAACCCAAATCCTCTTTTCCTTATGTAGTATCTTTTAAGATGGTTCCTGCATAATATCAGTAAGAAAAATGTAAAATCCAAATATCTGGGATTAATACATATGCTAGTACAATATTCTAATCAAATTAAAATGCAGGGGGCCTGCCTGGCTCAGTTGATGAAGCATGCAACTCTTGATCTCAGGGTTGTGAGTTCAAGCCCCACATTGGGTGTAAAGATTACTTAAAAATAAAATATTTTTTAAAAATTAAAATCCCTAGTCCCTCAAGTCCCTGAATATTTGAATTCAAGGTCGCTGTCCTTTAATATCTGTGCTGCCTGAAATGAGCTCTCCCCACCCGTTTCTCAAGGTAGAGTCCCTTGTCTCCACAAGAAGACTTAATCTGTATATTTGTATTTTTTCTGTTGACATCCCTCATAATTCACCTCATATTACAGTTACTTATACATGGATTCTAACTTCTGAATTTTAAGGCTTTTATTTTTTAAAAACTGTTTACTTATCTATTTTGAGAGAGAGTAAGAGCAGAGTAGCAGCAGAGAGAGAATCCCAAGCAGGCTCCATGCTGTCAGCGCAGAGCCCAATGCAGGGCTTGAACTCATGAACTGTGAGATCATGACCTGGGCCTCAATCAAGAATTCGATGCTTAACTGACTGAATCACCCAGGCAAATTCTAGCCTTTTAAATGCAAGCATTCTGACTCAGTTTCTTTGCATTGAATAAGTATTTGTTATGAATGGTGGCACACAGTATTATTAAATTGCAGAGGCTGGTTTTATTGCTTTTAGGTCTCCTTAAGTATGATGTTCTTAAGTTTATCTTCTGTTTCTTAAAGATTTATTTCTACTGAGCCAAGGATTCAAGGATAACTTTACCATGAATAGCTAACAGATGACTAAAAAAAATGAAACCATCTTATTTGATGGTGACTTATTTAGATGAATCCAAAGAAAACACAAAGCTCCAGAAGGGTCTTAGAATGAATACTTTGGGCAGTGTGTCTTCTTTCTTCTCTCTGTCCCACTGACTGATGATGACCCAATTTTGTGTTCCTCCTAGCTGATGTCTTCTCAGAGCCCTCACTGACCACAGCCCTCATGGCCTTGACTCCTCCACTTGCAGGTATGGGAAGCAATTCTTGGAAATTAAGGGCCGATGGAAAGTAGGGAAAGAGGCATTCACTCCCTGGAGTGAAAGTGGGAGTCAGCCCACTTACAAGTTACGGCATTTAGAGCAATTTTCTTTGCCTTTTTTCACCTTTTCTTTCACCTCAATTTCTTCATCTGTAAAATGGAAACCCATGCCTTACCACATGGGGCTACAAAGGTTAAGAGACAAATGTTTAAGTTAGTGGCTCTCAGAAATTCTGGCACTTCACTCCCAAAAAGCAAATGTCAGTTCCTGTCTCAGTTTCCTTTATATAGTAAAGCCCTAAAGAAAGATTATGGAGCCCAAGGGAGCTAGTTACTGTGAGACTAATTTAGTCTAGACAACAGAGGTCCATTTAACTATGGTCTGCGTATGGATCTTTCCTATTTCGTTAGATATATTGACATCTCCTATTTCTATTCTATCCATGGCAGAGGAATAACATATGGATAAAGTGATTAGGAGAACCTAGGAATTCTGAAAATTTCTCAAAAGGAGTTTCATCCTTTGAAAGGGGAGATTTAGTAAAGACTCATTGAAGGGATTTAAAATTGAAGATTATTCTGGCTATTCTTACTGTATGGGTACATGAGGACTGTGTGATCTTGCATGTTTGTGAACCGGGGACTTGCATGATGACCTAGGGATTCAAAAGGATGAAGGAAACTCTCCAGATATGGGAGGGCCAGTCCCTCAGTCTTTTTGCTCTTTGTGCCTCCCCAGGACCGTGGATGGCCGTGAGGCTGGTGAATGGCATAGGGAGGTGCTCAGGCCGAGTGGAGGTTCTCGTCCAGGGCACATGGGGGACTGTATGTGATGACCTCTGGGACCTGGCCGAGGCCACAGTCGTGTGCCACCAGCTGCAGTGTGGCCAGGCCATGGCAGCCCCCACAGGGGCCCACTTCGGGGCAGGCTCCGGGAAGATCGTGCTGGACGACGTGCAGTGTGCGGGCAGCGAGAGCCACTTGGGGCAGTGTGCACACAGGGGTGAGGCTGGACACAACTGTGGACACCTGGAGGATGCCAGCGTCGTGTGCGCAGGTGAGGGACTGTCACTTCCCAGGATGTCACTGCTTTTATGCCCCCTTAAGCATTTTCAACCTGTGTTGAAATTAAGTCATTAAGCACTGTCTTGAATAAACCCCGTATTGTAAGTCTTATTATAATAAACCATGCGGGTGCCTTTCAATCTTCAGGTACTAATGGTCCACCAGCTCCCAACCCCACCCCAGGTTCTGAAGCTGCTTCCTCAATGTACACACTCACAGGTGGGTCATCTTTGCTTGCTGCCTTTGCTTTTGGCTCTATTTTCCCTCTAGAAGATGTCTCCTCAGTCTATACTCTGGTAGAGGCACTTAGAGATGGCAGAGCTATACTTACTGTACAAGGGTTGTAGATAAAAATAAAAGAGGGCATGACATTTTATGAAGTGTGATTCTTATCCATCACCTGGAACTCTCAGAGTGTTCCTTTTCTGTCTGTCCATTGTTATTCCTGGGAAATCCAGAGTGTATTCCACAGGTTCCGGAGTCTATCTAATCAATTTTAAAAGAACCCAACAGGTTAAACGCATTATAAAAAAGCAGATGATCCCCCGCGCATCTGACTATCAGATGTCGGCAGCAAACCAGGCCTACTCAAAATGGTGCCTATGGAAACTACAGAGACAGAGAAAGCTGCAGAATTCCCAGTGAGGACTGAGGTACCCAGTGTGAGCACTATTCTTGCATCTGACCTGTGCTGGGTCTCCATCTCCTCTGACAGTCCCCATGGCACCTGTGGGTTATTACTGATGGTTAAGGTCAGCTCCACCAGAACCATATTACCAACTAAAAAATGAGACCACAAACCCATTCTCCCCACACTAAATATCCAGTTTGCTGCATTAATTGCTATTTGACATTCTAAACACTGATTTGCCCCAACTGACCCCAGAATGATATGACAGTAAGATCATTTGGATTGATGTTTTGTAAGGCAACATCAGGAACAAGAGCTGCTCAAAATCTCACACTGCTTAGGTAACACATAATCTAGGTATATTGGCCAAACACCTAGGGCAAGCCTAAAAAGTCCAATCATTGATACAAATGCCATGTCTCCATGATTGCACACAGCTGGTTGTTTCCTAAAAGAGAAAGAAGAGAGATGGAAACAGAGAGATCCAGAAATGTACTCAGGGGCATTCAGAGAGCTATAGTGTACAAACCATGGGGAAAATTCCAAAATCACATCTTGAAGACTAGATAACTAAGTTTAAAGACAAGGTAAAGTGAGGGCTTCCCTACGTAAAACTTTGTGGAGAAACCAGCAGAAGACTCAATGTCATATTTGAGTCTTAATATTTTAGGATGTTCTCATTGTAAATGTCTTCTTTGCCTATGTGGGGTTAGGAGTTTCTTGGTCACAAATGATGTCCCTGTTTATACCATTTATAGGTGATGGACTATCAGCTACCATAGCCACAACAGGCCCTTCTGTCCTTCATTCTACACTCATACCAGCAGGTAATGCCTCTCTGTGACTTGCTTCATGTTTCCTGAGGGTCTGTTCTGTGCCATGCACAGAATTAAGTGCTTTCACAATACTGTCACTCCACAATAACCATAAGGGAAGGTGTGATTTCCAACATTTCATAAATGTATAAACAGAGGCTCAGAAAAAACAGATGAACAGAAGTCACTGTGATGACACTAGAGTCACACAACCATATGTGGTAAAGGTTGGATCACCTAGACCTGCCCAACTACAAGGATCACTGTGGTTGTTTTCACTGTGTTTTTCTTGATGACATGTATCAGTGTTACCTCGTGGGTACTAGAGAATGAAGTGAGCAAGAACTAACTGCTCATCCCAAGATGATTTGAGAAAATTATATGGAACAGCTAAATGTTAAGTATATTATTAGGCTGTCTACAACAGAGAATTACTATAATAAAATATATGAAAGACAGTGTTACCTATTAATTTCCATTTTCCTTGCACTGCTCCATTTGAGCAAAAGTTATCTCCTTGGCTATATCTAGGCCTTCTTGTTAGCACATAAGCTAATGCCTCTTTGCCTTTAACTGCAGACCTAACATTTTCAGGGGTACCTGGGTGGCTCAGCTGATTAAGTGTCCAACTCTTGATTACGATTCAGGTCATGGTCTCACTGTTCATGAGATTGAACCCCACATCGGGCTCTGTACTGACAGCACAGAGCCTGCTTGGGATTCTCTCTCTCCCTCTCTCTCTGACCCTCCCAATGCTTGTTTGCTCTCTTTCTCTCTCTCAAAATAAATAAATAAACTTTAAACATTAAAAAAAAAGAACTAATATTTCCATAAGCCTTATCTCCTATATGAACATCACCAGGTAATAAACAAACAATTCCTTTAAATATCACCTGGGGATAGTTACATCCAGGTCTACTGGGCCACATTGCAATAAGAATAAATAGAAAAGCCAATTAATTTAAAGAATCTAAAAAGGCTGTTCTTTTTACTGTAGGTGATGAGGATTATGTCAAGAGACAGAATTTCTGAAAATTACCTAGCAATATACCCTAATGTAAGAAATCTCCCTGACCTCAGAGAGCTAGGTCTCCAGTCTCTCTCTTCCTCATATCTCTCCAGGAGCCTCCATGACCGTGAGGCTGCTGAATGGCACAGGGAGGTGCTCAGGCCGAGTGGAGGTTCTTGTCCAGGGCACATGGGGGACCGTGTGTGATGACCTCTGGGACATGGCCGAGGCCATAGTCGTGTGCCGCCAGCTGCAGTGTGGTCAGGCCGTGGCAGCACCCACGGGGGCCCACTTCGGGGCAGGCTCCGGGAAGATCGTGCTGGACGACATGCAGTGTGTGGGCAGCGAGAGCCACTTGGGGCAGTGTGCACACAGGGGTGAGGCTGGGCACAACTGTGGGCACCTGGAGGATGCCAGCGTTGTGTGCGCGGGTGAAGGGCTATGTTTTTTTTTTAACACAACATCACTTTGTCTCCTTTCAGGCATTTCTCAATGATTATTTTAATGACTTATATTGTAAGTGGCACCCTAGCCCTTAGCACATGTATTTCTTCTGGCCATTAGGTGCTGATGATTCACCAGGACGCACTCCAACCACAGAGCTTGAAACTGCCACCCAATCATACACACTATCAGGTTGGTCCAATCTTTGCATGGTTCCTTTGCTTTGAAGATTTTCCTCCTTGGATGTTTCCTAAGCCAAGTTAGCAGGGTCTTTGCATTGAACAACTTCTGGGGGGCACTACCCTACTAGAATGCACCGTGAATTCCATCATCATACAGGTCACCACATGTCATACATGAATGGTGATTCCGGGGTTTGTGCAGCTCAGTGGTCCTGCATGGTTGAGTCACTCCAGGGTGGAATAGTTAACAGCCATCCTACATCATATCACATCATACAGAGGGGCACAGAGCCGAAGGGGAATCAGGCTTCTCATTTCACCACTAGACCTCTTAAATAATCCCTGAACTTACCTTAACAAAACCTGGACATTGAGAATATTTAGCTGTCTCCAAGGGTTCAGAGGCTCAGTTAATTAAAATAGAATCAGTTGAGATTGAATTAATTTCTACCAAATGATATTTATGGTGATCAAGAACTGCTTATAGATTCACATATCAGTAGATATTTGTATGATCAGTGTGTAGCATCTTTTTAATTTCAGGAATCTGAAAAATACAAACACAAGTGGTTAGAAGAGGACAAGCACGTAAAAATAAATCATTTCCACCTCTGTAGGCATTTGATAGGAGAGCATCAAAGCCTCTTTCCTTAAATAATGATAACATGGATATTGTAATAAAATGGTTGCTAGTAAAATTTCCACTGGAAGTGGCCACACACGCACAAGATCCCCTTCTTCACCTTGACTGGAACTGAGTCTCAGTTGCTTTGCCATTAGGAGTAAAACTTCTGGTGTGTATTTGACATAAGAAGACTGATTGTACATTGTACCTAGTACAATGAACCATGTGACCAACTAAAAAATTAAATCAATTATTTGATTTTTTTCTTTTTCTATTACAATTCATTTTAAATAACCACTTTGATGGTATAACTGCTTCTAGATAGTCTAGTCCCAAATTATTTAAACAGATCAAAATAATTAAATGACTAGTCAATCACTTACATATACAAAATAACATTATGAAAAGTCTCAAGCTCACTGACAAATGTAAAATTAATATCGTGAACCCCTGAGTATCCAATACTGAGTTTTATCAAATCCTAATATTTTACTCTAAGTGTCTGATCATCTTTTTAAAAAGATGTTTGAGATCTTTTTTAAAAGAAAACAATACAACACACTTTAAAAAGAACATACATTGCGATCAAGTGGGACTTTTCCTTAGGTTGCAAGGGTAGTTCAACATATACAAATCAATAAATGTGATATACCACACGAACACAATTAAAGATTTTTTAAAATGGGTGAAATCGGGGAAGGGGTTTAAGAGTTCACTTATCATGGGGGCGCCTGGGTGGCTTAGTCGGTTAAGCGTCCGACTTTCGCTTAGGTCATGATCTCGCGGTTCGTGGGTTCAAGCCCCGTGTCGGGCTCTGTGCTGGCTGCCAGCTCAGAGCCTGGAGCCTGTTTCAGTCTGTGACTCCCTCTCTCTCTGGCCTTCCCCTGCTCACGCTGTCTCTCTCTCTCCTAGAAATAAATAAAACATTAAAAAAAATTTTTTTAAAGAGTTCACTTATCATGATGAGCACTGAGTAATGTATAGAATTGTTGAATTACTATATTGTACACTTAAAACTGATCTATCGCTGTACGTTAGTTATACCAGAATCACACTTTTTAAAAACAATTAAATAAATAATTAAAAAATAAATCAGATAATTACACATAATCATCTCAATAGATGCAGAAAATGCATTTGACAAAATTTAACACCATTTCATGATGAAAATACTTAAAAACGTAGGGGTAGAAGGGATGTACCTCAAAATAATAAAGGCTGTATATGACAAGACCACAGCTAACATCATACACAATGGCAAAATTTGAAAGCTTTTCCTTAAAGATCAGAATAAAAGACAAGGATGTTCACCCTTGCCACTTCTATTCAATATATTACTGGAATTCCTAGGCAGAGCAATTAGGCAAGGAAAAGAAATAACAGAAATTCAAATTGGAAAGGAAAATGTTAAATTATCTTTGTTTCCAGATGACCTGATCTTACATATAGAAAACCCTAAGCACTCCAGAGAGAAAAAAATGTTAAAACTAAAAAATGAATTCAAAAAATTTATAAGATGCAGAATCAACATACAGAAATCAATTGTGTTTCTCTACACTAACAATGAACCATCCAAAAAGAGAATTAGGAAGATAATTCCATTTACAGTATCATCAATGAAAATAAAATTACTTAGGCATAAACTTAACCAAAGAAGTAAAAGATTTACAACTGAAAACTATAAAACATTGATGAAAGATATTAAAGGAAATACAAGTAAATGTAAAGACATCCCATGTTCATGGATTGGAAAACGTAATATTGTTAAAATGGCCATATTGCCCAAAGAGATCTATAGATTCAAAGTTATTTCCACCAAAATCCCAATGGTAATTTTTACAGAAGTAGAAAAAACTATCCTAATATTCATATGAAACTACAAAAGACTCAGAATAGCCAAAGTGATCTTGAGGAAGGACAAAGTTAGAGGCGTTGTACTCCTTGATTTCAAAATGTATTATAAACCTACCCTATCGTACTGGCATAAAGATAGGCATATAGACCAATGGAACAGAATAGAGACCCCAGAAATAAACCTACTCAACAGATCTTTGACAAGGGTACTAAGAATACACAATAGAGAAAGGAAGGTCTCTTCAACAAATAATAATATTGGGAAAACTGAATATCCATGTGCAAAAAAAAAAAATTAAATTGGCCTCCTGCCTTGTACCATACACAAAAATTAGCTCATAATAGATTAAAGACTTAAACATAACTCCTGAAGTTTTGAAATTCCCAGGAGAAAACATAGGAGAAAGTCTTTTTCACACCAGTCTTGGCAATAAATTCTTTGATATGATACCCAAAACATAGGCAACAAAACCAAAAAAAGGTAAGTGGGACTGTAACAATATGAAAAGCTTCTGCATAGCAGAAATAACAATCAACAGAATTAAAAGGCAACCTATTGAATGGGAGAAGATATTTGCAAATCATATATCTGCTAAGGGGTTAATTTCCAAAATCTATATAGAACTCCTAAAACTTAATAGCAAAAAAATCAAATAACCACATTAAAAAATGCAAAAGACTTGAACTGACATTTCTCCAAAGAGAATATTAAAATGTCCAACAGGTATATGAAAAGATGCTCAATACCATTAATCATTAGGGAAATGCAGGTCAAAACTACAATGGGATATCACCTCACAACTGTTAAGATGGTTATTATTTTTAAAAAGAGAAATAAATGGTGAGGTTGTAGAGAAATTGGAACCTTTGCACGCTGTTCATAGACCTGTAAAATGGTTTTGCTGCTGTAGAAACTATTTCAAAGATTCCTTAAAAATTAAAAATAAAACTATCATATGATACAGCAATCCTATTCCTGGTTAATACACCCAAAAGAATTGACATCAGGATCTCAGAGATATTTGCATTCCCGTGTTCATTGAAGCACCATTCACAATTGCTAAGAGATGGGAAAAAAAAAACCCACATGTCTAACAACAGATGATTGGATAAAGACCATATAGTACATACATAAAGTGAACATCATTCAGCCTTTAAAAAAGAAGGAAATTCTTCCATTTGCAACAATATAGATGAATCCAGAGGACATAATGCTAAGCAAAATAAGCCAATCACAGAAGGATAAATACTGCACAATTTTTCTTATATGAGGCATTTCAAATATTCAAACTTGCAGAAGCAGAGAATAGAATGGTGGTTGTCAGGGGTTCAGGGGAGGGGGAAATGGAGAGTTCAATGGTATGAAGTCTCAGTTATGTTGATGAATAAATGCTAGAGCTTGCCATACAACACAGTGCAAGCAGTTAACAATATGGTATTGTACACTTGAAAATTTGAGCAGTGCCTGGGTGGCTCAGTCGGTTAAGCATCCAACTTTGGCTCAGGTCATGATCTCACCGTTCCTGAGTTCGAGCCCCACGTTGGGCTCTGTGCTGACAGCTCAGGGCCTGGAGCCTGTTTCAGATTCTATGTCTCCCTCTATATCTCTGTCCCTCCCCCACTTGTGCTCTTTCTTTCTCCCTCTCTCTCTGTCTCTCAAAAAGAAACATCAGAAAACTTTTTTTAATTTGTTAAGAGGATGCATACCATGCTGTTTACAGCAAAAAAAAAAAAAAAAAAAAAAAAAGGAGGGAAAAAAACACAAATTCTGGGAGGTGCTGGATATGTCTATGACCACGACTATGGTGATAGCTTCACAAGTGTTTGTATGTGTTTGAACCCAACAAACTGTATACATTAAATATGGGCAGCTCTCTGAATAGCAACAATGTCTTGATAAAGCTGTTTTAGAAAGGAAGCAGAACAGAGGGATCTGGCTGGCTCAGTCAGTAGAGCACAAGACCCTTGTCTTCAAGGTTATAAGTTCAAGCCCTGTGCTGGGGGTATAGCCCACTTCTTAAAATAAATAAATAACTTTTTAAAAAGAAGCAAAACAGTACTTTATTGCCACTTTATGAGTCGATAAGATGAAAACGGGGCTGCCTTCATGCCCTATGGGAGCCTCACACGGTTTAGGCTACTCGGAGCCCAGACAAAGCCACCAAAAATCGAAATGACAAACGTTCAGCGGTGTACTTGACTGCATGTCTGTGACAGAACACATCTGGATTGCTCCTCAAAGAAACTGAGGGAAAAAAATCTACCATTGGTTCTATGGACACTTCGAGAACTGGAGTGTGCTAGGCAAGGGGGTTCCGTCCATGGGTAAGCATTTCATCCCACAGTGGGGTCTGATACCCACGCTGGGTGAGCATGGCAGGGAAGGCAGTTGGAGCATGGACCCAGACCATAACAGGACAGACTTGTGCCTAGCCATCTATTTGGGCCTATCAGAAGCCCACCCTCCCCGTGTAGGGAGGTGGCATCTAGCAGTGAACAAGGCCTCTCTTTGCTTTACACACACAGGTGACGTGCTAACAGCAGCCGTGCTCACCACAGAGCCTGTGGCACTTGTCGCGACGACCAATCCAGCAGGTAGGTTGTTATTTGTTTTGTGGGGAATAGAGAGGAGGGCGCTGTGTGCGGGGCACTAGCCTGGCCCCTTCCTGGGCCTGACGCCATGCTCGGGGCTGATCACAGCCTGGAGAGGACCCCTGGCTGTGTAAGAGGAGACTCAGGAGGCCTCATTTATATCTGACTGTGACATTCAAGCTGGCTTAGTGTTCAAATCTTTATCTTTCTTTCTTTCCTTTTTTTTAAAGCTTATTTATTTTGAGAGGGAGACAGAAAGATTGCAAACAGGGGAGGGGCAGAGAGAGAGGAAAAAAAGGAGAATCTCAAGCAGCCTCTACAGGGTCAGGACACACAGCCTGATGTGGGGCTTGAACACACGAAACCATGTTATCGTGACCTGAGGTGAAATCAGGAGTCAGACGCTCAACCGACTGAGCCACCTAGGCATCCCTGAAACTTTGTCTTTCTGAAGTTAAAATGAGGGGATGTCCCAATCACTGGGGATGCTTCTGTTTGTCCCTGCTGACAGGTGATGGATTATTCACAGACACAGACACAGCGGAGCCTACGACCCTGCCATCCACAGCCACGCCTCTGGCAGGTGAGTCCTTGGGAAAATGAGGGAAGGGGCTGATGTTTGTGTAACAACCAAAATGTGATAAAGCAGAGAATCGGATGCTTTCATACAACTGACAGTTCATTGAATGCTCACAAGAACCTCCCAGCATTATTCTCCCCACAACCCTCATCATTGTCTCATAAAATGAGTCACAGAGGGGTGCCTGGGTGGCTCAGTCTGTTAAGGGTCCGACTTTGGCTCAGGTCATGATCTCGTGGTTCGTGGGTTTGAGCCCTGTGTCGGGCTCTGTGCTGACAGCTCACACCCTGGAGCCTGTCTTTGGATTCTGTATCTCTCTCTCTCTCTGACCCTCCCCTGTTCACGCTCGCTCTCTCTCTCGCTCTCTCTCTCAAAAATAAATCATTTTTTAAAAAAATGAGACACAGAAAGGATCATTCTCTAGCATCACCCACCTAGAATATGGTGAAGCCGAGATTTGGGCACATGTCAGTCTGACTCCAAACCCATGTGACTATTAACCTTTTGGGGAGTGGGGGAAAGTATGTCCAAAGCTACATCTGGATTACTGGGAAAAGAACATTCTTGAGCCTAATTGCTATGGTGGAGGTACATTATGACCATACCCGGGAAAGGGGGAATCGGCTGTGGGTAGTCACCCACTCAGTAGGTTTTAGTATAACATTCCTAATGGGGAAAAAACTTGTAAACTTATAGTTTCCATTGTGGCAGACAGGCAAAATGTATCCTTTTAATATACCAAGCACTCTGTATTAGGAATGAGCCTCAACCTGTCTCTTCCTTCTTCACCCTGGGAGACCTACCTGCACATCTCCTTTGCATCTACAGAAACATCTTCAAAAAAAGAAACAGATCTTTATCTCTAGTAAATTAAAATTTATTAGAAAAATTCTTTGGGATCGAAATCCATTACTCCTTAATAAATTCCTACTGAATGAGCAGCACCCCTCTTCAAAAAAATAGAATAACTTTTTTTCTAAGTATACAGCATTATTTTCTGTTCTTTTTACTCAGTTGCCTTTTGTTTGGTGTTTTGGTATTTCTGTTTTTACTTTAGTTATTAAATGATTAGCTCTAGATTAGCCTATACTCAGGTATAGTAATATAATTTTTAATATAAATTGGTACGTTTAATATATTTTGCATACATGTTCATGCTTAAATGTTTCTAAATAAAATACATCTTTTTTATGTTTATTTTATTTTTAAGAGAGAAATAGAGTGCAAGCAGGGGAGGGGCAGAGAAAGAGGGAGACACAGGATCCGAAGCAGGCTCCAGGCTCTGAGCTGTCAGCATAGAGCACAACTCAGGGCTCGAATTCACCAACCAGCCATGAGATCATGACCTGAGCCAAAGTCAGCACTCAACCGACTGAACCACCTAAGCACCCCAAAATGCATCTTATTACTAAAGACAAAAACAGAAATAAAGAGCACTAGTTATAATTTCTTTTTTTTTCCCCTTCATATCTTTTATTTTTCTTGTGTTGGATAGGGCCTCCCTGATGAAAGCATAATGCATAAGGATCTTATTTCTGATTAAGTGGAATGCTTCTAAAAAAAAATTTAACATTAGTGTGGTGTTTGCTGTAGGGTTTTTACATTTTTTTTTTTTTAGGATTTTATTTTATTTTTATTTATTTATTTTTTTACAAATAGTTTATTGTCAAGTTGGTTTCCATATAACACCCAGTGCTCATCCCCACAAGTGCCCTCCTCCATGCCCATCTCCCTCCTCCCCCACATCCATCAGTCCTCAGTTTGTTCTCAGCATTCAAGAGTCTCTCATGGTTTGCCTCTCTCCCTTTCCCCCTCCATTTCCCCCCTTCTTCTCCCCCTTGTTCCTCCGTCAAGTTCCTCCTAATCCTCCTATACGTTCAAACATATGATATTTGTCCTTCTCTGCCTGACTTATTTCGCTCAGCATAGCACCCTCAAGGTCCATCATTATTTCTAAGAAAAAACTTTCTTTGGTTATGTTAGTAGGATATATCAGCATTTCCTAAAATGTGTTGTGTGGAGTCTAAATTCTGCAAGGCAGTAACCCTGACACACACAAACCGGGGTAATGTTTCTGAATCTCAGAAACTTCAGTTGACCTAAGGGGACAAGTTTTTGCTTTTGTTGTAGTTTTACTTCAGGACATCTAAGGGACTTAACTCTGTCAATGAGCTTATGGATTCCCAAAAAATGTTAAGTATTGACCATTTCCTCAAATTATCTGACCAGGGAATATTTTAATTTCCCAGGAAGCAGCTCTTAAGAATAGTATTTGGCCTAATATGTATTGGGGAAAGGTGGAATTCTGAATTATTGACTTCCTACATGTGTTACTATGAATAATTCTAAAAAACTTGCCTTTGGACTATTTTTTTAATGTTTTTTATTTATTTCTAGGAGAGAGAGAGACAGAAACAGAGAGAGAGAGAGAGAGAGAGAGAGAGAGAGAGACAGCGTGAGCAAGGGAGGGTCAGAGAGAGAGGGAGTCACAGACTCCGAGCTGGCAGTCAGCACAGAGCCCGACGCGGGGCTCGAACCCATGAACCGTGAGATCATGACCTAAGCGAAAGTCGGACGCTTAACCGACTAAGCCACCCAGGCGCCCCACCTTTGGACTATTAAAACCGAGACTCATTTGTAAAATACGCCTGGTTCTCATCTTGTTTATGTTGTGGTATGATGGCTCTTTTCTCCTTCCCTCCTTCCTCCCTGCCTCTCTCCCTTCTCTTTCCCTCTTTCTGCTTCCTTCCTTCCTTCCTTCCCTCCTTCCCTTTCTTTCCTTCCCTTTTCCTCCTTCCCTTTCCTTCCCTCCTTTTCCTTTCTTTCTTCCTTCCTTCTTTCTTTCCTTTCTTCCTCCTTCTTCCTTCCCACCTTCCTTTCCTCCTTCCTTCTTTCCTTTCTTTTCTTTCAATCCTTTCCTCCTTCCTTTCTTCTTTCCTTCCTCCCTTCCTTCCTTCCATCAACGTGCTCTACACTTGTGCATTAATGATTACACAGTGCTAACAGACTTACTGTCAGGCAGTCTTCCTTCTCCAACTTCACCCACTACCTTAGTTCTGTACCCACAAAGTATGAATCTGATACTTCTGGGAGTTCTCTCTAGTTTTTGTTTGTTTTGTTTTCTACTAAATAAATCTCACTAAGATTTCTTGCATGGGCTATGGAACCAGAATTTCTAATTTCAAATACTGGTTTCTCAGAATTGTGTGATCTTGGGCACATTACTCAACTGCTTTGTGCCTTAATTTCCTCACCTACAGTATAGGTATTATAATAATGGAATATATTTGTCTATAATACATCCATGACAGTGTATATACATGTATACACACTATTATTTATATATACACGTCTACACACACACATAGATACACAGATATGGTTGGAAGGCTTAACTGTGGAGGTTAAAGATGCTGAAAACATCATTTACCTTAGTGCTAGATCCCAAGAAGTCTATATAAATGTTTATAATAACTATTGTCATCATTGCTGTCATCAAATATTTGCTTTTTGCTGAAGAGAACTGATCTTGAGAAACTTAAACACACTGAGAAGTGTGTTTAAATGTTTGACTTTCAAATGTCAGCATCTGCATAAGGACTGGTCTTTCTCCCACGGTGGTGGCCAGATTCCAGGAGTCAGTGCCCTGAGGAAATAGAGCACAAGTGCAATGCACTTCCCTCACCCTGACTCGTGCCACACTCCATTGATCAAGAAAGTCACAAAGGCCCCCCCAGATTCGAAGGGATGATGCAGAGACTCTTCCTTCTGACATGAGACTGTCAAGGTTCCAGAAGGCTCAAGGAACTGGAGATATTTTACAGACATCTTTAGAAAATACAATTAACCCTGATCACCTTCTTTGCCAGCACCTCACTCCTACACCGTTTGGCATGTTGTTCCTCCAAATACATCATCCGCGAGGTTTCTCTGGTCTCTAGTTTCTAAAAGAACGTGTGGAAATTTTTCCATCAGTTCTTACTATTCTTCCAACTTTCTCTGTCCCTGCAGGTTATATTTTAAGGCCTTTCACATGCTGTGGAAGGAGAGGAAATTAGTTTATTTAATCAAATCATGTTGCATTTGAAGACTCCACAGATTTCCCTCCGATGTGAACTTTCCCCTCCTTTCACTCTGTCTGGAATGAACCTCCTTCCTTCATGATCAACCTGCAGAAATTATCTTCCTGTTTCAAAGCCAGCCCTCCATAAACTCATCTCCCAAAGTAGATGAAATGTTTGTCACCAATAGTGTTGTTAAACTCCTAGAGGTATTCCTCTTATTTGCCCTGATAGTGCAAAGTGTGTGGTCTCTCCATTCTGTCGCTGATTATAAATCCTGAGAGGTGAACTCTATCAACTTTTTCACCTATTAGGTATTCAGTGAACATTCTATGGTTAAAAATACCACTATGCTGGTGCAAAGAAATGTACTGGAATAGCGTTCTGCAATCTCCAGATTACACCATACTGGACAACTGCCGTAGAAATACTCTGGTCAGCTGTCCACAAAGGCATGGCCATTGCATCCAGGTGGCCCTCAAGTCAAGGATTCCCTGAAGTTCTTTGGCTGTTGGTGAGATGGGGAGACATACGTAACACTGAGAACCAAGGACCTCTGCCTTTCCCCCTCTAGTAGTCAGATGTTGCTGCTCCCTAGGGTCTCTGGCACTTCCAGGAAGGAGAAAATCCAGCTTTGATGTTCCAAGATGGTAGATCTCTCTATCTGCCCAACCCAGAGGAATCATGACATCAGCAGTATATCGGTCCACTCTAACAGGATCAAGACAATATGCTGACGTAAATAAAGGTCAATCTCACAATATCCCACTGTTCTGTCTTCTCAGGAGCCCGGATGGCCTTGAGGCTGGTGAATGGCATAGGGAGGTGCTCAGGCCGAGTGGAGGTTCTCGTCCAGGGCACATGGGGGACTGTATGTGATGACCTCTGGGACCTGGCCGAGGCCACAGTCGTGTGCCGCCAGCTGCAGTGTGGCCAGGCCATGGCAGCCCCCACAGGGGCCCACTTCGGGGCAGGCTCCGGGAAGATCGTTCTGGACGATGTGCAGTGTGCGGGCAGTGAGAGCCATCTGGGGCAGTGTGTGCACAGGGGTGAGGCTGGACTCAACTGCGGGCACCTGGAGGATGCCAGTGTCATCTGCGCAGGTGAGGGGCTGGCTGTCAGTCCTCATTTGGCTACTCTTATCCCCTCACTACTCATTCCTCCACACACACAACCCAGCATGGTCCAGAAATGTCAGTGGATCAAGGCAGCCACTGGTGTTGTCTACACCCTTTCTAAGTTATGCATCAGCCTGACCATTCCCTTGACTAAAAAGATTGCTGAGTATGGCTCACGATCACAGAGCCAGGCTCCAATATGACCTGTTTGGTTTGAAAATTCAGGCTGAACTCAAATTCAGCCAACTGGGAGTATCTGGCATAAAATTCCAAATTCTTCCATTTGTGAAAAAAAAAATTAAAAACAGAAGTTCAGGCTCAAAATAACAAATTCTTTTGTTACATTCATCAACTGGATCTGATAAAGGCTGACACTTTGGTCATGAAACAGCTTTCCAGTTCACACAGTCCCCATCACTCAAACCCCTCATTTGTTTTATTCCCATGGCTTTCGGAAACTTTCATTTGAATTTTTGACCTCTGGGTGCTGGGCCAAATTTGTCAGCTGGTGTTCCAGGCCCTCCATGTCTAGGCCTGGTAGCCTTTCCAAACCTCTCTGTCCTTCCAGTTGACTCTGCTCCAAGAATCTTTCCTGATTCTGTCCCTCTGGCAGCTGGAATAACGTTGCTACAAATGACAAGCTCTTCCAGGCTGCACCTGGCCCATCCTGAGTCACACCCCTCAACACCTAACACCTGGGGGAGCACTGCCTTCTGACGCTCCCCTGGGACACTCAGCATTTGCTGGCTGGTCTCGTGGCATACTGAGACCCCCAAGGGCAAGGTCTCTGCTTCTCTCTGCCTCCAAACTCCCTAAATCTAGAATGTTCCCAGTAAATAGTCACTAAATAAGACATGATAATGTGCAGTCTCTCTTCACATTGACAGGTGCTCAGTCCACAGCTGCTCTGCCCACAGGTAAGACCTGTCTTACATTTGGCCTCATCTACTAGACCTGGCGTAAGGTTCAGAGTCAGATCTTGGTTTGGTTCCCAGCTTCATTAGTCACTCATCTTTTCATGGATATTGACTGATTGTCCACCATGTGCTGAACTCTGTGCCAACAGACACTGGAGCCACAGCAGAGATCAAATCTCCCCTTCCCCAATGTTCTTCCTTCATGGGGTCTGTATCCTAATGTGAGGGACAGACATGGCATATGATCACCCTCAGTTATATGACCTCAGACAATTGATGTCATCTCTTGATCCCATTTCATATCTATTTCTCTTTATAAGAGTCAGAGTAACATAGAGAATTGAATAATTAAGAATTGCATGTGACAATGCCCAAACGCCTGGCACTAGACAAACACTCCCACAGCTTTTCTTTTGGTCAGGCACCAACTAAGGGAGGCTGTGTGAGGGGGGCAGGGTTCAAAGGGTCTGAGCAGAAGGAATTTGTTCCTGGCTGGTCTCTTTCCAGGTGGATGACATTGACCCTCACTCTCCATGTCATTAGAACAGGCACATTGGATTCCATGCTCTCTAAAATTCTATGCCTTCGACATTCTGTGACTAACAAGGAGAGGATCAGCAGCCACATCAATTGGCTGAATGAAGTGTATGGCTTCCTGGCAAGTGAGAGGTTATCGTCCAAGGACAGAGATGTAGGTTTTGTACGAGAAACTGAAGGACCCTTTCCCATCTGACATTTTATTATGATAATTTTCAAATATGCATCAGAGTTTGAAGGATTTGAAAATGAGCTCCTGCCTACCTAGATCACACAATAAATTTATCAATCAATCTAGTGTCCCTTCATTCGGCCATCAACTTATTATATTTTTATAATGCTTGATTTGTGTACCATAAAACTCACCCATTTTCAGGTCCAGTTAGATGGATTTGGGTGATTGCGTGAAGTTGTATAATTACCACCTCAGTCAAGATATAAAAGAGTTCCTTTGCATTCAAAGGTTTCTCACACATTTCAGAGTTGATGCCCTCCTCCCTCTCCCACACTCCACTTCCAGGAACTGCTATGTGAATCCCCTTGCTTCATTCAGGTGAAGTCATGACACACCTAGAGAGAAGTCACCAAGGAGATGATGGCCACCTGATGGCCTCTCCTACAGCAGGCCATGGGGCAAATTGTCCATGAGCTTTGCTTTTTTGAACATGCAGTGCATGTTCATTCGTCAACAGGCAATAATACCATGTTCTGTCCTAAATGAAGATCTTGTGGCTATGAAGTCACTGGCCTTAGAATACAGTGCCATGGTTATTCCTGGTGAGTCCTGCAAGAAGCCAGTTGACCCCTTGAAGCAACTGTATCTTCTCACAATGTTCTGACTGCTCCCAGATGACCATCCTTCTTTTTTTACCCACCAATAGCCTATGAGAACCTGCTTCCCACATCAGTGGCTCAACACCCATCTTCTTCTGCACCTCCTGGTAAGACTGTTTCTCTTTACAATACGTCTTCCGAACAACTTTGTTTATTCAACAATGAATGACTGAATGAATATATATCACTAAGGATACATAACGCCACTAGGGTTATATATAGCAATAAACAGAACTGATCTTCAAGTAAGTGAAGTCCATGGTGGGGAAGAACTGTTACCAATAAGTGTGGTGAATGCTCTAATGGGGAAGCACAGAATGCTATGGGTTCCCAGAAGAGAGTCTCCAACTAGATCCAAAAGGTCTTGGCAGAACCTAAAGGGTGAGAGGGCAATGGGATTATGTCAAGCAGGGAAGAAACCAGATAGACTGCAGGATGGGAGACATTAACATGTGCTCCAAATTAGAATGTAGTGCTGGCCGATAACCATACAGAATTTGTGAATAGTGAGGTGGCTCTTTGAGATGGTTTTCTGGTGTGGTCAGGGATGAGCAATATTTCAGGATATTCAGCCTTGAGTTAGTTTTTTTTTTTTCTTTTAAAAATTAGGTCTAATCTGAGGTCAGATAAGGCAGGAGTAAAACATGGGACTCCTGAGTCTCAATCTAGCTGTACACTCAAAAGATTCAGGAAGGAGAGAGAGGTGCCCTTATCACTGCCCAGAGTTTGAGCATCCCTGATAGAATAGTGACCAGCAGGTGCCATAGCTCCTGGCCATTGGCCATGGCTTTCAGGGTGTGGCTATTACCAAAGGTGCCATTGTTGGCTCTATGAGTTCAATCACATGAATTCACACTCCACATTCTTTCTTTTTTATGTTTTTTTTAAGTTCACATTTTTTGTGTGTATGTTCAAGCTCCTTTCTTTACCTCCATTTTTTTTAGGTATAATTAACATATAACATTATATTAGTTTCAGGTCTACAACATAATGATTCCATATTTGTATATATTGCAAAATGATCACCACAAAAAGTAACTGATCTAAGAAACAGGTACGGATAAGCAAGTGTATAAATTATCTATTGCCATGTAAAACCATCCCAAAACACAGTGGCTTAAAATGATGGCCATTTATGGGGCGCCTGAGTGGCTTAGTCGGTTAAGCGTCCGACTTTCGCTTGGGTCATGATCTCGCGGTTCGTGGGTTCGAGCCCCTCGTCGGGCTCTGTGCTGACTGCCAGCTCAGAGCCCGGAGCCTGTTTCAATCTGTTACTCCCTCTCTCTCTGACCCTCCCCTGCTCATGCTGTCTCTCTCTCTCTCCTAGAAATAAATAAAAAAAAAAACATTTAAAAAAAAATGATGGCCATTTATTATCGCTCATGAGTCTAAGGGTCACCTGGGCAGTTCTGCCAATCTAGGACAGGCTTGGCTGGTCTTGGCTGCCTTGGCTGGGCTTGCTCATGAATCTGTGGCTAGCCAGCAAACCAGCCGAAGACTGCCTGGCCTAGGATGGCCTCCCGCACGTGTCTTACAGTTTCATAGCTGTTATCTGAGGTGACAGAGGCAATGAGGTCAGGTGTCTTTCATCACCCACAGGCTAGCTCAAGCTTATTCGCATGATTACCTCAGTGTTCCCATGGAGTCAGCTGAAGCCTGTCATGCCTCTTGAGGCATCAGTTCCACATGAGTGTGCCATTACTTCTGCCATATTCTACTGGCCAGTGCAAGTCCCAGGCCACCAGCTTAGAATCGAAGAGTAGGAAAATAAGCTTAACCTCTTAGGCAGAGCAGCAGTGTAGCATTACAAAGAGCAGGGAGATCAGGAAGAGAACTGTGGTCATTTTGGTAAATACTCTACCACAGACAAGCAGTCTTAAATAGAATAAGGATAAGGAAGGCATTACAGACTTCTCAAAGCAGACACATGCAGAGAATGGCATGGGATCTCACATGACAGTGTGGAGTGTGAATAACAAAGACAGGGAACGTAAGAGAAGTTAGGTTGTGTAGCACATAGTCCAGTCATCAAAAGGCAGACCGAGTGGCCATCACCCCTTGACTCTCGATTCTTCTCCAGGAGGCTGGGCCCCTGTGCGGCTGGTAGGTGGCCATGGGAGGTGTGCAGGTCGTGTGGAACTCTTCTACCAGGGAGTCTGGGGGACGGTGTGTGATGACCTCTGGGACCTGCCAGAAGCAAACATCATCTGCAGGCAGCTGGGGTGTGGCTGGGCCATTTCAGCCCCAGGTGAGGCCCACTTTGGGGAAGGCTCTGGGAAGATCCTCCTTGACAATGTGCACTGCGGGGGAGATGAACAGCACCTGGAGGAGTGCTCCCACATCGGCTGGCTTTCCCACAACTGTGGGCACGGAGAAGATGCTAGCGTGATCTGTTCAGGTAAACCCCTGCTCCCTCCCTGGCAGAGCCTAGCCTTGGCTCTTTCTGAGAGAGTACTTTTCAAATGACAATGTAAATGTAGCTATTGAAAAGGAACCAGTACATTATTTGCTTACAGCAGATATTTTAATCCCTCACACTTACAGATGCTGAATACTCTATGGCCACACCACCAGGTAAGGAAGGTGATATTTACACGTGCAGTTTACCCAAACCTTGGGGAAGAGGTTCTGCTGGAAGTTGGATATGTCCTTCTCCAGGCCAGTGGAGGGAAAGTCACCTGACTGTCCACTGGGAGAAATGACACTGGAAATCTTTTGATCCAGCCTCACTTTCTACTTCTTCCCCATTTTACACACAGGCAGCAGATTTTAATCCCAGGCTTCTGTATAGCACTTTCAGGTTGTCAGCTCTGGGGGTTGCAAGGTAATGACAATGAGATATGGGTGGGTAGGGTAGGGGGTGGTTAAAATGTAAGAGGTGGGGAAGGACCCTTCCTGCCCGGGGGGCAGATGCTGGTATAACAGACCTGGCCAAAGTCAAGGTGATCCATTCCTAACCCCACTCTCTTCATGCCCCTGCCTAGTTCCTAGTGCCCACAGAGCTGCGTTTGCTGTTGGCTTTCCTCCATGCTCTCAGTGGCAGCTCAGAGTTTTCCATGCCAGTGCCCTCTCTCCTTCTTAATCCCCCACATTCCCTGATGCCCTGCCCTCAGCTTTTGGTCAGACAGTGGATCATGTATAAGGCTAAGTAGGAAAGTCTGATAAAGCTTCAGGCACATTCCCTCCTGGGTTGTCAGCTCCAGTAGGTGGGAAAGGATTGGTCCCAGGAAAGGGTCTCCAGAGGGCACAAAGGAAGGTCCGCAGCATCCTTAGGTGCTGACTCAGTATTTCTGAGCAGCGCCAGGTCAAAGAAAGGGGTGAAGCAGTGCCTCTTCCTATTCTCACCTCGAAGTCTCCTAACTCTGGCCCTTGAATCACTGGAATTGTCCATGGGTGCTAGAATTTCATGTCCTTAGTTTTCCTAACCCCTGAATTTTAAGATATCTCATTTGTGTGTATGACAAGAGGATAATTTATCAAGATCTGGGAAGGATCTAGATCAGTGCTTTTTCCATCTCCTACCTATTAACATCCCCAACATGCTCGGGCCTTGCCCCCAAAGATGACTCAGCAGTTCTGGGAGGGACCCCACAGTGTATTTGTTATGAGTTCCTTCAGGGTATCATGTGTAGGTGGGATGGGGACCTCAGCGCCAGCTGACGAGCCACATGTCTTTTGTGTGTTTGACAGATCGCCCACTGGCCGTCATCGCAGGAACAACGGCAGCAGGTGAGAGTTTAGTGTCCTTGGCTTCTCTGACCACCATCTTCTAGCTCAAGCCCTGAAGTGACTCTCCAAGGAAGTGGAGCAAAAATACTACTGTCCTACCTGGGTCACCCCCCTGAACCCATGTTCTGAGTAAAGTGTCCAATAATGAAGGCTGATAAATTTATGGCTCCAGTTCCATCTCTGTGCAGTCAAAGAAGGCAACTAATCAAGTGATGCCAGCCTGTGTGGTCTCCAGCACGGGCGGGCACTACACGTGGAGAATAAACATGCAGCTCTTAACACAGCAATGTCGCCAGGGCTGCTACGCAAGAGCATCATTTCAGAGAGCTGCCACCATAATGATCTTGCTCTTCTTCTTCACCCTTTTCCCTTCTCTGACAATCTCTGTGTTCCTTGTTTGACCTTTCTTTTTCATCTTCCATTTTCCCCCCTCTCTTGTTTCCTGTATCTTGGGCTTCCAGAAGCTTTGCTAAACTTTTCTTAGTACCAATTGGAGATAAAGGGCTAAAATAATACTGATGCATGGAGGGCCTGACTGGTCTTTCTATGGAAGAGGCAAAGGTAGATGACCAGAGCCCATTGAATGTAGGTCCAATTCTCACACAGCCAGATAATCTGATGGAGAAAGCCATTGTCACAGGTGTTACCTTTAATTTTGTACTGAGTATCAGACAGATGGACAGGCAGATAGACATGCAGTTGGAAAAACAAGTGAACAGGTGGTGAACAGGCAGACAGAGATGATGTTAATGTTGGAGGGGTGGATGACTCAAGGCAAGTTCTGTCCACTCGGTAGTAGATTTTTAATAGTGTAACTTTAATAAATTTTAACAGATGACAGATTGAACACTGATATCTTCATACACATAGAGGCTCCATATAGGCTCAGCTTTAATTGGGAAAATGAAGCCACTTACTCATTACTACAGGTGGTCTGACATAAACCAAAGCCACAGAACCCACCACTAGGGAGTAACCAGAGAGAAAGCTTCTGGCTAATATTGGATAACTGTTCTGCCCAGCAAGGCCATGTCAGTGGTAGAATTCTCAAAAGAACATCAGAGATATTTCAAAATACTGACACTTTTATGCCCTAATTTTCTAAGTTTGCAAGAATTTTTAGACCGGTTTATGCATCTGATATATCCTAAGACAATACCCACAAGGTAATGATCATTGAGTCCTTTTTTGTAGGAAAAAAAATGAAAAAACAAAGAGCATCAATTACAAAATGAGTGAACTGAACAATGAAAAAACTGAATTCTAAAATACCTTTCTGCTTTTAGAAAAATCTTCGTGTGGCAGTGTTATCACTAACTCGTCTGGAGCGATTAGGAATCCCCCGCGGAATGAAATGCACGACAACATAACCTGTGTGTGGGAAATCAAGGCAAATGCATCTGACCATATACTGCTGGCGTTTCCATATGTTAAGTAAGTCATGAGTACATTACTTAAGTATATAGTGCAGTTTAAAGTTCCAAGCATTTCCCCATGCTTGATTCTCATAAGCAAAAGAATCCTTCACACTCTTTCAAATTTTGAATTTTGAAATAATTGTAGACACATAGGAAGTCAAAAAAATAATACAGAGAGTCCCACATATACTTCCCTCAACTTCCCCCAATGGTGGCTTTAATATAACTGTAATACAATACTGTTGGCTAGGCCACAGATCTTATTCTGTTTTCAATATTTTCTACATCGACGTGTGTGTGTGTGTGTGTGTGTGTGTGTGTGTGTGTGTGTGTGTGTGTGTTTATGTATGTGTGTGTGTGTGTGAGAGAGAGAGAGGGAGAGAGAAAATGTATGTTTTAATGTCTGGTTAAAGATGAAGATTCCAGGGAACCCCCCCCAAACCTAATAAATTAAGGAATTCTAGGTTTTAATATAGTAAATAGTCAAAGTTGATGTCATTCACAAATGAATGTCTTATGGAAATTAATTCCCAGGAACTACTTAAATTATTTATTACTTTCGAATTTTGCTTAATCAAAAGATGACTTAGGGGCACCTGGGTGGCTCAGTCGGTTAAGCGTCTAACTTTTGGTTTAAGCTCACGTCATGATGTCATGGTTCATGAGTTCAAGTTGCATGCCAGGCTCTGCACTGACAGCACAGAGCCTGCCTGAGATTCTCTCTGCCCCTCCGCTGCTTGTGCGCATGCTCTTTCTCTCTCTTAATAAATAAATAAACTTAAAAACTTAGAGTGGACAGCTCATCAGTCTGAAGCATGGTCTTCTGACTCGAATACCAGGGCATCTGGACAAAACTCCACAGTGAAAAACAAGAGCTAACAAATCATATGACTTGCTCAAAGCAAGCTTGGCAGACCTGTAGGCAGGTTGCCTATAAAGTTTTGTAAATAAGTTGTTTGGGACCTGAAGCCATGTCCCACAGGCAGGCCTTTTCTTGGACCAGCCCTTGGCCCTGGGCTTCCAAGCACCCGCAGTTCCAGGTCTTAGCAGGTGCCCACCTAGTGCTTCAGCCTTCTCTCCCTTCTTCCAGGTAAAATCCTATCCCCTTAAGAAAAAATGAGATAAAAGAATCCATGCTATGTTTAAATGGCTGACAGGCTCTTAATCTGCCCCAGCTTCATTGTCTCAAAAGAAAGGGTGTGCCTCCAGCTACCTCTAAGATCTGCTAATGGGGAGGCCAAAAGGCAGCCTTTGGTCTTTGCTTCCTTAGCCTTGACTGCACCAATGAATATTTTGAAATCCTGGATGGCCCTCCATCCTCAGCCAAGTCCCTGGGGAAGACCTGCTCTGGTTCCTACCTCACCTACGCATCCTCCTCCAGCTCATTGACTCTCGTGTACTTCCGAAGCTTCAACAACATAGGGAAAAACTTCATCGCTTATTATTATTCTGCAGCCAAAGGTATGAATGGTGGTTAGAAGCATGATCTTTGGAGCAGCCAAAGGTATGAATGGTGGTTAGAAGCACGATCTTTGGAGCTAGAGATGGACAACCCACCTCAGGACCAGTTAGAGCCCAGTCACTTACTCTGTGACGCTGGACAAGGGACCTGATCTCTCTGTGCTTCAATCCATTCCCTTGTATAATGGGGATAAGAAAAGCTTGCCTCCTAGACTTGTTGTGGGGCTTACCTGAAATGACACAAGTAAATCCCTTAGTGCAGTGATGGTGTATCATAAGTGCTCAATGCCCGGCAACTTCACCATGGATCCGGTTCTTGTAAATACCTCATTGCAGTCAGCCCATTAGGAAGCCATTTCTGGAGTTACTCTGAATCTAGGACTAGGTGGGTGATGTAGGACCTACAGAAGAAGAGGATGTGGTCTCAGCCCAGGAGGGGCTTGTGTACAACCTAGAAGTTCAAGACAAACACATATGATGCAATGAGAGGACAAGTAGAATGTACTAAATGAAGGCGAGCAAAAAGAATAGACTACATTGACACATGAATGCACCTCAGTAAAAGATGAGAGAAAAAGAGAGAGAGAGATTCAGGCTGTAAACACAAAGGAAACATAGGAGGAAACAGCCTCAGATTTGTCTTTCAGCCTGGCCAGGCTGTAAGTCAAGAAATAGGAAAGAGGCACAGCAGGTGAGAGAGCTGTTTAAGCACAGCGATGGGATGTATAGGACGTGCAGGGAGCAGGTAGACAGGACAGAAGCTAAGTCAAGGTTGGTTTCTGATGAACTGCAGGTTCTCAAGGTTCAGTAAGCACAAGGGTGATCAAAATAGCAATGAACATTTACTGAACGCCTATTTTATGCCAGGCAACCCCGTAAGCACTTTACATGTATTCCCTCTGTATCCTCACAGAAACCCACGGTTCTTCCCCTTTTACAGACGAGGAAACTGAGGCATAAGAGGTTCAGTAATTGTTCTGAGATTCCCTCATACTATTTACCACTAAGAGAAAAGATGCTGCCTCATAGACCTCTTGTGCCATTCTAGACTGTGCCCTGGTGGAGATGCAGTTCAGACAAGTCTTCCACTCTGTGAGCAAGCACTGAGGAGGCTCAGTGAGCAAGCTTCACACATGTGCTATGTGTCACAAAGTGGATCAGAGAAAGTCACTGTCACTGTGTTTGAACAGTTACTGACGAGGTTTCCCTATCATTGCAGAGGCGGTTTCCAGGACCCCACATCTAATCAGTGAGTCACGTTTACTATTGTTACTTCATCTTCATTCTTCACTCGTGTGTCTTTCTTTGTCCTCATTGCTGGTGCCTTCACTCCGTCATAGTGTGAACTCTTTTACATTTCCAAATTTCCTATATCAGTCTAGCTAGCTGAGAGATTCTGTCTGCATACGTCTTGTACAAGTTCGATGCCCATTCACTGTGGAACCAAGTTACACATACCAACAGTTGGGTCTCTGTAAATTGATAACCGTTAATTAGATTTCTTAATTCTTTGCTTTAATCAAAGACATTGAGACACACCCAATCAAACATTCCACATTTAGGGAAAGTTAACACAACAGCAGCACATGGAAGAAATGCCTTTTTCCCTGGAAGGACACCGTGCACATTCACATTTTGGCACAGAATGGCACAACTTAAGTGTTGTTATATTTCCAGCAGCTGGGCAGAGGAAGGGAATATTATTTCAGCTGGATCCCATATGTCTTAAGAACAACAAGAGTTTGGTTTGGGGGGGGGGGTCACTTATTATAAAGACGCCAGGGAGAATGAACCAGCCAGAATCTTGGTGTTTAAGAGAGGTGGCCATCTTGACTTGCCCACATCCTTCCTTTTTACCTGAAGGCTGTCATCTTGTATTCACAGCAATCCCAATGACAACACCCAAGACAGTGACAGCAAGACCAGGTAAGCCCTGGAATGCATGCATTCATTTACCAAGTATTCTTTCCTCGTGGCATCTGCACTTGTACCTGCTTCATGGGCAGGAACTTGACTAGCTGCAAGTAGTTCATCTATTTGCAAAAGGGCCAGTTGGCTCTATGCAGATTTTTACGGCCATCCAAAACTCTTGAGATTCTTTGGCTCTAGCATCCCAGAGTGAGCAAAGTACATTTTTTTTATCAGTATTTTTCAGAGTCATCAAAGCCTGAGCAGCTTACAAGTACCTTCTGGCAGGGTGTTATCTTGTCTTTATTTGGCCAGTCCTGCTCATAGTTAACCTGTATCTGTGTATCACTAATAACCTTTTTCAAAATGAGTGGGTGTCAAAGCCATTCCAGAGGCAGTGAGATCGAATAGCAGAGAAAAATAGTGAACTTTGAGATCAGAAGAGCTGAGTTTAGATCTGCTAGTTACCAGATGTGGGATTTGGGATAAATCATTTGACTTCACCAACTTTCAGTTTCCTTATGGATTAAACTGCTATATGAGGACTCTTCTGCTTACCTCCTGAGTTATTGTACAGGTGAAGATGAACAAACACACACATGTGCAAAAGCACTTCACAAAACCACAAATCACTGCGAATATTATTTATATTGTTTTTCTCCATTTAGCTAAAACAGATGGGCACGTATCTTTGGCCCAAGGGATACTCGATTTATAAATATTTTAGGCTAAATGTTATTTTGAAAATTTTAATTACATATTAACCTCCAATGAGGAGGTTGAGTAGTTGACTAACTGATTGTTTCACCAAGTTCTCCATCCCTAATAGTGGTGTCAGGGTGGAGAGCTAAGCCAGCTCATGGGCAATGTACTGTGTCCCAGAGGGCAATGCTCACCAGATCTCTGTCTGCAGGGGACCGGACAGACCTGAGGCTGGTAGGCGGCTCAGGTCGGTGCTCAGGACGCGTGGAGGTCCTCCACCAGGACACCTGGGGCACCGTGTGTGATGACCTCTGGGACCTCAATGAAGCCGAGGTCGTGTGCCACCAGCTGAGGTGCGGACGGGCCGTGTCCGCCCTTGGGAAGGCCCACTTTGGTCCTGGCTCTGGAGACATCTTCCTGGACAACCTTCAGTGCTCCGGGGTAGAGCGCTCCCTGGGCCAGTGCGCCCACTCAGGCTGGTCGGAGCACAACTGTGGCCACCATGAGGACGCCAGTGTCATCTGTTCAGGTAGCTCCTCCTCTTTCAGACAGTCATTGCCAGCCCCACCATGCTTTAAGAACACCCTGCTGGAATTCAGAGCAGGGCAGGGACAGAGACAGGGCCTCAACCAGGTGGCATTCAAGTTTTGCCTTAATTTGGGAATTTAATTATGGGAATTTTTTAAAGTTTATTTATTTTCAAAAAGAAAGAAAGAGATAGCATGAGCAAGGGAGGGTCAGAGAGAGAGGGGGAGAGAGAGACAGCCCTGATGTGAGGCTCGAACTCATGAACTGTGAGATCATGACCTGAGCGAAATCAAGAGTCAGATGCTTAACTGACTGAGCCACTAAGGCATCCCTTTAAATACGGGAATGGGAATTTTTAAGGAATTTATCTAAAGGTCTTTCATTCAGAGGCAGTGAGAAGATGTCAATCTGGACAGACTTGAGTCTGAATCCTAGAGCCAGTGCTGACATTCAGACTGCATTTGGGCTACACTTAAGCTCTCAGAGCCTCAGTTTCTCCATCTGTAAAATTGGGGACTGATTGCTGTCTTGCAGACTTGCTGAAAGGATTTGGCCTGTCTTTGCAGATAGCTGCCAAGTGTACTGCGCATTCGGTCATTTGTATTACCATCTTCCTCACTCAACACACCAAGGGAATCAGTGAATTAAAAAGGCTCATTTTAATCATCTTATGACATCTCAAACTTTTAAAAATACTTTGGCTTTACTCGTGTTCAATGAAATCTGGCCATGTGTAGCAACATGGATGGACCTTGAGGGTGTTATGCTGAGCGAAATAAGTCAGGCAGAGAAGGACAAATATCATATGTTTGCACGTATAGGAGGATTAGGAGGAACTTGACGGAGGACCAAGGGGGAGAAGAAGGGCGAAAACGGTGGGGGAAAGGGAGAGAGGCAAACCATGAGAGACTCTTGAATGCTGACAAAAACTGAGGACTGATGGGTGTGGGGGGGAGGGGGGGATGGGCATAGAGGAGGACACTTATGGGGATGAGCACTGAGTGTTATGTGAAAACTAATTTGACAATAAACTATTTGTAAAAAAAAACACACACATTAGTAGGGAGTAAGGTAATCACCTCTGGAACATCTATCAATAACCCTTTCCAATAATGAGATGCCTTTTGGGAAACTAAGAGCTGTAACACCTGGTGTGGTTTGAAATATCAGGAAGTGTAACTCATTACTTGGAGTTGCCCATGTGAGAAGGCTCTGAGTCAGATGTCAGCACCTGCCCCCTGTGACTTTCATCTGAAGTGATACTTAGAAGCTTTGTCTGTTTGTTGATGTGTTCATCTGTCTGTCTGTGTGCTTCTTGGCATCTTGTGATGTGTGGCATGCCTGACCTAGTTACAGGTCCCAAGTGCCACGTGTTATTTCCGTTTTCATGTTCTGGAGGATGACTGTCTACCTGAGCTGACCTCCATGACTCCCCAAAGTCAAATTCATCTGCCACAAAATTGGCAGTTCAAGTGATACCCCACACCCCCAGGTGCACCGTATAGCTGACCACTTCCTCACCATGCAGGAGCAAGCCAACAGAGAGAGACAAGCTCTCTGTTGTGTCCACCGATGAATAGGGTCCTGCCAGCCCTATGTTGTTTAATGGGACTAATCCTTTCCCTATTGAATCAATAAACACTTTCAAGGATGTAATTAAAACCTTTGTATTCAATGGTTGAAGGCAAGATTTCTGAAAAATACTGACATATGTATCTTTATATAAACAGATGCTGAAGAATCACTTATTACTAGTCCAGGTAGGTGACACTTTTCTTGATGGGACTCAAATATCCATTGTTCCTGATTTTTTTTTCTTGGGCTATTTATTGTCTCCCAGCTCTAAGTTCACTCTCTGTCTACACTGCAGAAGTTTTCGTACCATTGGAATTATTATTTGTGATTTTTTTTAATGTAGTAATTGCTGTGTGTATATGTGCACGTGTGTGTGTGTGAGAGAGAGAGACAGAGAGAGAGAGAGCTCATATTTTCAGAGACACATGCATGAGGGAAACAGCACTTCAGGATCATTTGACATAGCTATATGCTTTTCCCTCTGGCTCAAAGGCCTTTCCCCACCTGCTCCCTGGCCCACTCCTTCTTACTGATTTTGGGATTTTAAAATTTTTTTAATTTAAATAATTTAGTTAACATACAGGGTAGTCTTGATTTCAAGAGAAGAACCCAGTGATTAATCTCTTACATATGACACCCAGTGCTCACCCCCAAGAAGTGCCCTCCTTAATGCCCATAACCCATCTAGCCCATCCACTACCCACCACCCCTCCAGCAACCCTGTTTGTTCTTGACATGAGAGTCAAGAATCTCTTATGGTTTTTCTCCCTCTCAGTTTTTATCCAATTTTTTCCTTCCCTTCCCATATGTTCATCTGTTGTGTTTCTCAAATTCCATATATGAGTCAAATCATATGATATCTATATTTCTCTGACTTATTATAATACACTCTAGTTCCATCCACATTTTTGCAAATGGCAAGATTTCATTCTTTTTCATCACCAAGTAGTGTTCCCATTGTATATATATACATCACATCTTCTTTACCAATTTATCAGTCAGTGAACATTTGGGCTCTCTTCGTAATTTGGCTGTTATTGATAATGCTGCTATAAACATTGGGGTGCATGTGCCCCTTCTAATCAGCATTAGGGTAGGCTAAAACTAAGAGCTCAGGAAACAACAGGTGTTGGTGAGGATGTGGAGAAAGGGGAACCCTTTTGCACTGTTGGTGGGAATGCAAACCGGTGCAGCCGCTCTGGAAAACAGTATGGAGGTTCCTCAAAAAATTAAGAATAGATTGTTCTCAGCATTCAAGAGTATGTTGATGCATAGGGGCACATGTACCCCAATGTTCATAGCAGCACTCTCCACAATAGCTAAAACCTGGAAAGAGCCTAAGTGTCCATCAACAGATGAATGGATCAAGAAGATGTGGTTTATCTATACCATGGAATACTACATGGCAATGAGAAACAATGAAATCTGGCCTGTGTAGCAACATGGATGGACCTTGAGGGTGTTATGCTGAGCGAAATAAGTCAGGCAGAGAAAGACAAATATCATATGTGTGCACGTATAGGAGGATTAGGAGGAGCTTAACAGAGGACCAAGGGGGAGAAGAAGGGCGGAAATGGTGGGGGAAAGGGGGAGAGGCAAACCATGAGAGACTCTTGAATGCTGACAAAAACTGAGGACTGGTGGATGTGGGGGGGAGGAGGGGTGGGCATTGAGGAGGGCACTTGTGGGGATGAGCACTGGGTGTTATATGGAAACCAACTTGACAATAAACTAATAAAAAATTAAAAATAGAACTCCCCTGCCACCCAGCAATTGCACTACCAGGTATGTATCTTTCTCAGTGTTTTAAGAGGACTCTTTCCAGGAGCACTCTTTAATCTGTTCATAACATAGCACCTGTTCTTCCCTTCACCATTTTTATCACAGTGTGCAATAGACATGGTCCTAGAGTCTGCATGTGATTGAAGGACTTTAGGCTCCCTGAGGTCAGGAACTATATCTCTTGGCTTTATAGCAGCAGCATCAGTGCCCTAACAGGAAAGACAAATCAATGAATGCCTTTGAAATGAAATTAAACTGGCTGAAGACCACACCCCCTGCAGCTCAGGAATACACTAGAAACATGAGGAACAGGCCCCAGTGCTCAAGACCCGGCTTTTTGCAACTGCAAAGTCCTGCCGGCCTTGGAGGCCTGGTGCTGGTGAACCTCAGGTAGGTCACATGGGGACTCACACAGTCACCAGATCTCTGTCTGCAGGGGACCGGACAGACCTGAGGCTGGTAGGCGGCTCAGGTCGGTGCTCAGGACGCGTGGAGGTCCTCCACCAGGACACCTGGGGCACCGTGTGTGACGACCTCTGGGACCTCAGTGAAGCCGAGGTCGTGTGCCGCCAGCTGGGTTGCGGACGGGCTGTGTCGGCCCTTGGGAAGGCCCATTTTGGTCCTGGCTCTGGAGACATCTTCCTGGACAACGTGCAGTGCTCTGGGATGGAGCCCTCCCTGGGTCAGTGCTCCCACTTGGGCTGGTCAGAGCACAATTGTGGCCACCACGAAGATGCCGGTGTCATCTGTTCAGGTAGCCTTTGCCGTCTCGGACAATAATTTCTAATGCTATTCTTGAAGACATTTGAAACTGCCTCCCAGACGGAATTTTCATCCATTCACCCATTCACTCATTCTTGCATGAAACAGCCCTTGAGCGTCTATTCTGCACCAAGTCCTGGGCTCACACACATGCTTTGGCAGCATATGGGAAGTCTAGAATGTTCACATACCCCAGGACCCCCTGGGGCATTACAATGCAGAGTCCAGGGCCCCGCCCCCAGAGAGCATGACTAATTAGTTTACGAAAGGGTGTTAGAATCAGCATTTTCACAAGTAATCCAGCTGATTCAGCATAAGAGGGACCATGAGTAACCTGTCCTGCCTGCTGTGGGGCAGAGGTGACCCAGCTGCTGTGTCCTACCTCTCTCGGCCAGAGACCCTGCCAGAGGAGAGCTGAGTCCTGTGTCCAGATAGTCCTGTGTCTCTCCTTCAATCCCCATCTGTACCCTCTACCTCTATCTCCCAACACCTCCTCCATGCTTTGGATTCACTAAAGAGAGTGACCTATTGCCTTTCTTTATGCATCTTTATGCAGATGCGGAAGAACTGCCTCCTCCCACACCTCCAGGTATGTCCATATCTTTTTCTAGTCTAGACAACTTTCCAATAATATTAATAATATCCAATTTACTTATAAATGCTAAGAACCAGGCACTGTTCTGAGCCTCTCATATATATAACTTGTTTCATCCCCCAGTAACCCCCAGAGGCAAGTACTTTTCCAGATAGGTAAACTGAAACATAAAATGTTAGCAATGTTTTCAGGGCTAGACAGTAGATTTGAACTCACACCGTCAGTGTTCTTGGCCACCAGTCTCATTTACCACACCCTTTCATTGGCTCCGGCTACATAAAGACCAGGTAAAATTAGCACAAAGATGGGCAGACATTTTGCTCAGATTATTGCTAATCATGCAAAAGAGGCATTTTGTATTATATTTTACAGAAGAGACATTTGAGGAACAGAAAGGTTGAGTAATTTTCCTGAGAGCACTCAGCAAGTTAATGGTGGAACTGTGTACTGACACTGATCGGTCTGACCACAAAATATACTCTCTTGGGGATCTTATGAGTTTTGCCTGTTTTCAAAGATTTTATAATGTAATGATTGAGTGATATTCATCTGTAATAAAAAGATTAGCAAAACCAGACCAACACATGCCATGTAAATTATGAAATGATACTGAAGATAAATGAAAAGGCATTTTGTTTCATTGCAGTAGACATTTCTGAGCATTTGCACAGCAGTAGGGCATGATGCTAGGGTTTCTGTATGAATTGATTTATTTAATCCTCACAGCTAAGGATTAAGGAGATCCAAAAGCCTACCTGAGATAACTTTATTAGAAAGAAGCAGGGGTGAGCTTGGGTGGCTCAGTTGGTTAAGCATCAGACTCTTGGTTTCAGCTCAGGTCATGATCTTAGGATTCATGGGATCCAGCCCCACATCAGCCTCTGCACTGACAGCCCAGAGCCTGCTTGGGATTCTCTCTCTCTATCAAAATAAATGAACCTTAAAAAAAATGAAAGTAGCAGAACTAGACTCTGCAGACCCCATCTCTTGCCCTTTGAATGAACCTGCGTGCCCCCACACAGCCTCAGAGACTTACACAAATCATGAGTCATTGGCAAAAGCATCCTTCTCGGACACTTGCTTGGAGGAGACCTTGATGTGTTCTGAGTGTCCATGGGGGCAAGACCAGCTTTATGCGTTGGGGTCACAAGTGAGGGGGAAGGGCCATCCAAAGTTAAAAGGCCATCATGGATGGGGCCAAAGGCAGTGAATGTTTAAATGAAGGCCTACCTGTAGTCTTCTCTTTTTCCATAACTCAGCTAAACTGAAGATTACAGAGATGATGGGGAAATGAGGAAGACTGTGTTGAGTGAAAGGAGCCATTCTGACTGTCTATTGCTACTCCATAAACATAGCAGTTTAATACAATGACTATTCAGTTACACGTCATGTTGTTTTGGGTCAGGAATTCGGGCGCTGCTTGAACAGGAGACTCTTCTGCTCCACGTAGCACCAAGTAGGGTCGCTCGGTGCTGTTCACCTCGAGGCTGGTCTGGAGTCAAGGGCAGCTGAGCTCACATGCTTGGTGCTCGGTGGAGGCTGCTGGAAGGGTGGGCTCATCCAGGACGCTCTTCCTCCCCAGACAGTCTCTGGGCCTCTTCACAAGTCTCTGCAGCAGGGTGGCTCAGGGCGCCATGAGCAAGCCAGTGTTCTCAGAAATAAGTGGAAGCTTCTAGTCTCTTAAAGCACAGTGTCATCTCCACATCTCCACCATATTCTGTTGGCCAAAACAGAGGCCACCCAGCATCAAGTGAGGAGACCTAGATCCCATTTCGTGATGGGAGGCATGTCCAAGAATGTGTGGCCTTCTTTAATCTGCCCCAGGACAGTAGAAATGTTCACTCAGCACCGTCAGACCTTTCCCAGTCCACACTAAGTTCATTGACATTTCAGAGAAAATCCTTTACATTTCACTAACTTGTAGATGAAACTCCATATTTTTCCTCTGAATGTCATCATCCTCTCCCTTTTTTCTTTTCCTTCTAGGTCTTTCCACAGCTTCTCAGGATCATATACCAGGTAGTCACTTGTTTTAAGTGGAAATGGTAACTCCATGCAGAGAGAATCAACACAGCAGATGCTAGGCGGTGTGCCTTGGATGTGGCACAGACAGACTGGAACATCATGGGCGAGGGCTGCCTGTCCACTACCCATGCCAGTCCTGTCATGGCCACCACCACGAGAACACCAGGGGAGTCAGGACTTCAGTTGATGGAGCCCCTTGGTCCTCACCACAGCCTTGCCGAAGGGCATCCATTAATGCTGCTAAGACCTATAAATACTTACTTTCTAATTAAAGGGGCAGGCTGGAAAGGGGGTCTGCCTAGGTCAGAGTCGGTAATGGAAGGGTAACAAGAGACTAGAAGGGAATGTGGTTCGTCCATCTGAGGGTACTCAGCCTGCTTTCTGGGTACAGTACTAGGGGGTGGGCGGCCACGACCGGCACCAGCTTGCAAGTAGAGGTTTCAGGAAATCCAGTCCCAGGGGAGTTCGTGTCTGTCTGACCTGGCCCAGTTGTTGTAACTACAACCAACCAAAACAGAGCGATGAGATGCCTGGGCACATCCCCACCTCCGGCCATCTGTCGCAGGAAAGACCAGGAATCTTGAGATTTTGGAGCATTACCGGTTAGTCGAGCACAAACAGAAAGAAGAAAATTAAGCAACATACTAATTTAAGGACAAGGTCAACAACACATGTTGTGTTTTAAATTTCCTCTAAAATAATTTGATGATTCTAAGACTTCTGCTTTCTTGTGTGGCATGTTGCTTTAAATGAGTGTGCGTGCATATGTGTATGCATGTGTACTGATTTCTATTACCATGACAACTAATTTGGAAGAATTAGAGTTCACTTGTGTAACTTATAAATCTAAAAACCTGTAAGTTTCATTCTCAGGAGCTACTGAGTTCAAAGAAACACAATCTACCCAGAAAAGGTAGTGAAGAAGTACTTGCGGGGGTGGGAAGGGTGCCCATCATATCGTCCTTCAACAGTCCACAGTGTCCCCTTATCTCCAACTCATCAGACCCCAAAGTTGTTCTGGAGCCTCTTGTTTGCCAAACCTTCCCAAACTAGCACCTTACCCAGACCTGACAGCCTCTGTCCCTGTGTCCCTCATTCCCAACCCCCTGTGTACATCCACTCTGCCTCTGTCCCTACAAGCAAGAAGCCTTCTGCAATAGAAGAAGGAGATAGTGAACAGACCCAACAAATGCAGTATTTTCTTCATTAGATAGTAAGGGGAGAGAGAAAGGCAGGGAACTCCCATGTATTAACACTTTTCCCCTTTAGAATGAGATTGAATAGGCTCTCCTTCCCAGGTGACATTTAGGCCAAAAGATCTGTTCAGACACTCTGGGTGTGCCCACCCAGGTGGACTGCTGTCTGACTCCACTAGACCACTGGGTTTGAGTGGGTCATTACTGAGGTCCCCAAAATGGGCACATGCTGACATCCTTTATCCTGTTGCTTCAGGAGGAAGTAGCTCTTGTGGAGGGGTCATGTCTAGTGTGTCTGGCTCATTTTCCAGTCCACTGTATCCGGAAAGCTACCCGACAGACATCCAGTGCGTTTGGGAGATTCACGTGGATAAAAAATTCCGCATAGAACTCATGATTCCAACTCTGAAGTAAGATAACAAACTTTTAAGAGAAGATTCTCGGGGCGCCTGGGTGGCTTAGTTGGTTAAGCGTCCGATTTTCACTTAGGTCATGATCTCGCGGTTCGTGGGTTCAGGCCCCGTGTCGGGCTCTGTGTTGACTGCTAGCTCAGAGCCTGGAGCCAATTTCAGAGTCTGTATCTCCCTCTCTCTCTGTATCCCCCTCCCCTACTCACACTGTCTTTCTCTCTCTCCTAGAAATAAATAAAAAATATTTAAAAAAAAAGAAGATTCTCTCTAAATAAGAATATTGGTTTGTGAAATCAGAATAAAGATATTTCTTTTAGCCCTAAACGTTTAGGGGGGAAACAGAAGAACACAAAATTCCTCCCAATTTTAAAGGTCAAGTTAATTTTGTGATCTTATTCAATGAGTTACTTCTAGTTCGAAAAAATTAATAAATGATTTATTTACATATTTAACTCAACCTTATTATGATATTTTTTTCTTTTGATTTTGATTTCTAAAGGTGCCACCCAATTCCTCCTTACCACCTTTGTACTTGTACAGTGGGTACCAATGCTCATCCTCTTAGACTTTGTATTTCCTTTATCTAACAGTGAATAATAAGAGGTTTTCCATACACACACTTGAGCCACCTGCTCTAGCCCCAGGCCCAGCATCTTCTCAATGTTGCCACCAAGTGAAAGGAGACAGTGAAATCATGACCTCATCTATGACACGTGGGGAATACATTTCTCTGAGTCACTTTTTTATCTCCATTTTTTAATCTCCATGGCATGAAATAATAGCTGACATTTTTTTTAGTGTTGGTGTATCCAGACTCTATATGATGTATTCTGTTTGCTTTGTCATATTCCAGCATCACTACCGCCCTAGGATATATACCCTTGTCCTGTCCATTGGAGATAAGGAAGCTGAAGCTCAGAGAAGTTAATTAACTTGCCCGAGGCTGACCGGCAAGGTCTGTCTAATGTCAAAGCTCCAGCTCTTCTTTGACACATGAGTCTATAGGCAGAGTCTGTGCAAAGACCTTCTTGTAGTATTTGACAGACATCATGCTAAGAACACAGCAACACTGTGAGATGCTATGAAAATCCACCTGTAGCACACACTGAATTGCTGCTCGGTCCATGGAGTCAGGCATGCCCTATGCCAAAGAATATTCTAGAAACATGTTTTCTTTGTTGATTGAAACCCTAAGGACACAGAGAGCCCTCAATGAAGTCAGAACCTTGAACCCACACCTCCAAAGTCTATCTGTTTTAGGTTATCGGTTCCTTCAAAATCAGCCTCACACACATCCCTAGCGAGAGATTGCCAAAGTACAGATATTCTCTATATGCTGACACTTCTATTTTAAAATTAACTTTTTGGGGAATGCCTGGGTAGCTGAGTCGGTTAAGCATCCAATTTCAGTTCAGGTCATGATCTCACTTTTCGTGAGTTTGAGCCCCGTATTGAGCTCTGTGCTGACAGCTCAGAACCTGGAACTTGCTTCAGTCTCTGTGTCTTCCTCTCTCTCTGCCCTCTGCCGCTCTCAAGAATAAATAAACATTAAAAAATACAAGTAAATAAAATTAACTTTTTTCTCCCCAAGATTTTGGGTATGGAAAATGTCATGAAATATGAAATACGGAGGTAGGAAAATCTGGCTGTGATGTTTACATGCTGATCATCAGGGTGATTGGCCTGGTAAGAATTTGTTTGCAGTGCACACCAGCATCTCTAATGTTTCATGTAGATGGTGACTGCTGATTACTAAGTTGTAGCCATAAGCCTCCTATAATGCTCAGACAAAATAAGACTTCTGTAATAGGCATCTGTAAAAGTTAACTGATATTTTATGTATCAATATGCAGTTTAAAGTAAATCCAAATATTTAATTCCATGATTGCCATATGTTTTAAGCTTTTAGATCTAAGAAGTCTTAATCTGCCACTAACCCTCCACTTCAATCCCCACAGCCTAGAGGATATCCTTGGATGCCCTTACGACTCTGTTGAAATCTTCGATGGCCCCCGGATCGCCTCACTGTCCATGGGGAAGTTCTGTGCGTCCATATCTGTGATATTTTTCTCCTCCTCAGACATCATGACAGTGGTGTTCCGAAGTGATTCTATGATCACCAACACTGGCTTTTATGCTATGTTCAACGTGATTCCACAAGGCAAAAGGGAATCAGGTAGGAAGTTTCAAGTAGGCTTTTGGTCTTTAAAAGACAGAACAGTTTTCTAACTTGAGGGCCCTCCCCTATTAGAAAAGGCCTGGAAGTCAATTGTTAAAACACCCCACAATTTCCCCCATAAGCCCTACTGTGTGCCTGGTAGATTTTCTCAGTAAGAGGGTCACATGGGCAAGTGAACTAAGGCAGCGAGGTGCAGTTGAAGTGACAAGATGATTTGGGGGTGGGGGGGAGTGATAATGCCTGGGAAGACAGAGCCTGGGTGGGGAAGGCAGAGAGAATGCTGGGGTGAGGTGGTTGCCCCTGTGGATGGAATGGGAATGGACAACCTTGCTGAGGAGGTCACAGGTGATGGATGACAGTGAGAGGGCATTCCAGGCAAAGAGAAGAGCAAATACAAAGGCTCTCGAGGATGTGCTGGAGAAACAGAGGGAAGGGTCAGAGTGGCACAGCGTTCACTCAGGCAGGAAAGGCTGTCCTTGTATGTCTCCAGGAGACAGCAGGCAATTCCAGCTGGCCACTGCCCGTTGGCCCAGAAATAGCTGTTCCTATTGAGCTTTATGAATTCATTAGACACCCTGGTGGCCTAGGTGCCTTCAAGGGATAAATCTACCCTGATCCAAATCATGTCCAAAAATGCAGTTGGGAACCCATTTCCCCCAGGATCCCAGTACTGTGTCAGAGAACCACACAGCAAGATCTGAGAAGCCAAGGTGTAGTGGGTGCTGAGTGTTGTGCTTTATACTCCCACTCCCACCCACTCATCACCGCAGCCCTCTGAGATACACACTGCTAGAGCCCCCATTTTACAGATGAAAAAACCGAGGCCCAGGGAGACAAAGCAACTTGTCAGAGGTTACACAACTAGAGAGCAGTAGAGCTGGATTCAAATCCTCCTCTGTCTCACCTTCAAGCCCATCAGCCAAGCCTGTAACAGAATCAAGACAGCCGTTGGCTTTGCTTTTGAATTCATTTGCCTTAGCCATGAACATGGGAGCTAGAAATCCTTCCTACGTAAAACTTCCCAAACTCAAAAATAAAACCCCGCTCTGTTTAGAAGATGGACCGGAGCTGCGACTGGTGGGCGGCTCAGGACGGTGCTCAGGACGGTTGGAGGTCCTCCACAGGGGGGCCTGGGGCACCGTGTGTGATGACCTCTGGGACCTCAATGAAGCCAAGGTCGTGTGCCGACAGCTGGGGTGTGGACCAGCCATTGCAGCCCCTGGAAAGGCTCACTTCGGCCCGGGCTCTGGAAACATCCTCCTGGATAACATTCAGTGCTCGGGAAGTGAGAACCACCTCGGCCAGTGCCCCAGCTCTGGCTGGTCAGACCACAATTGTGGCCACCATGAGGATGCCGGTGTCATCTGCTCAGGTAGCCTGTCTTCCCGTGGCAGGTTCTTTCTAACCTTTCAGCCAGCAGCATCTTAGTGGTGGATGGAGAGTGTGCACAAAGCAGGGCTAGAGAATCGGAGGGTGGTGGCCCCACAGATGAGTGTCCTTTAGCCAGGTTGACAAAGAATGATGAGAGCCTGACTCCATTCTAAAGACATGCTCACCAGGGCCATGCAACTGTCAGGCCCTGTTCTCTGCAACCTCTCCCAGGCCTGAGCTGCTTTTCCAGAACCCAGCATGCCCTCGTGCTTATTTGTGTAACACGAAGTTTACCTGCTTGAGATCTGCTCACACTAGAAAACCACCACCCGCCTTCACAAAATGTAACTTAGATTTCCTAAATTTACCTCTTTCTTCAATCGTGCAGATGCTGGGGACTGGGCTCCAGATGTGATCCCTGCATCCCCAGGTAGGTCCAAGACCGTGAACTTCCAATCTCCCTGCAAAGTGAGTAAGAAATCTAATATCTGTCTTGACCCAGACACTGGTGGACTGTGACCTAGACACTGACTATCCAAGGAGCCTTTAAATTCCTGATGTGCTGGCCACACCAAGACTAGACATATTAGAATCTCTGGGGTCAAACCAGGTCATCAGTAATATTTAAAGTTTCCCATGTGATCTCACCATGCAGAAAGTTGAGAACCTGCGGCTTAGACATTGAGCTAAGAGCCTCATTTCCCAAATGAAATAGCATCCCAATGCCCCTCAGGACAGCAGAGCAAGGAAGAGCAGCAGGAGATGGGGAAGGGGGGGACGTAGTTCCATCATCCTGGCTGGGAAGAGGGTCAAGATGGAAAGGAGAGAAGGTAAAAAGCTTTATCTCCCAGGGACACATATTGGAAAATGAGAGCGTGCAAGAAAACACTGATGCATCAATGGCTTGCTCTCCCAGTGGGTCAAGAACAAGCCGATGTCAGAAGTGAAACCATTTGGGGCTGTTCTGGGGGCCTTCTGGCTTTGCCAACACAGCAGGAATAGAGAAAGGGTACACCTTGTTCTGGTGACCCTACTCAGAGTCGATGTGTAGCAGTGACCTCCAAATGCAAGACTCCGGTGGTATCTAAGCATGTGTGGTCCTGCCTCCTACAGCTGCCTACCTCTCCAGGACAGGCACTTGCTGCCCACTTCCCTTCCTGCTGGCACTCTGGTCCCCACCCAGCCTCCTCCCCAGCCCTGCTCAGTGACAACTTCCACCCTCTGCCCTCAGTGGGGGCTTGGATGTAAGACAGGTTGAGGTCAGGATGCAGTGTTTGGGAGGCGGGCAAGGTGGCCGGTAGCCTGTCCCTACGCTGAGCTGGCATCACCATGGGACATTTGGAGGGATACTTGATGGGGACCTCTTACCCACATGAGTCCAGGCCCCAAGGTCATCCCAGGTGGACGTCACCATCCCCTATAGAAATGAATCTGTGGGAAGGGGTGATTGCCTTCCTCACCTCCAGTTGAGGCCCCACATTTTCATTTTGCACTGAGATCCAAAAATCATGCCATAGCCCTGGAGGGAAGCCAGAGCCCACAGAACCATTTCTCAGGGACCCATAAGCAGCTACCTCTGCTCGGCGCCCTCTGGGTTTTCCTTTCCTATCCCAGTGAGGAATCTCCTCTAGCCCAGAGCCAGGGAGGAGAACATGGCCTTTAGTTCATCAGACAGCTCTGACCCATGTTCACTTGCAGTCCAGGGTTTCAAACCTCAGAAGGCTTTTCTCTTTTTTCTCTCTGCTATAATATTCCTTTTTTGAGGCATAGCTGATTGAATAAGAGAATGGGTCATGAAACAAAAAAAATTTGGGGGGAGAATGAAATCCTTTATGTCTAAATAGTATCCCCCTGTAAATGAACCACTTCTTGATAAAGCATTATATATTCACCTGGACCACACACACACACACACACACACACACACACGCACACACTAAGGTTTTTGCCATTAAACTCTCTAAGGGAAATGCAGCATATTAGACATTTTAACAAAAGACAATTGCTTCTGATACAACTTTAGGTCATGAAAAAACACATTCTGCTCATGGCCAGCACCCTTCCTGAGGAAGGACTAAGAAGGGTAGACAGTGGGTAGTACCGCTGTCCTCACTGCCCTGCACCTAACGTCAGTGCTGTCCATGGAGAAGGACAATGGGCATAAGGGAATTCTTAACAGCATCTGACCCATTTGCTTCAAGCCCCATGCCCACTAACTCTTGATGTGGGACTCCAGCAAGTACCAGCTTTCCAATAGACCAGGCTTTCAAAATCTGCCATTGACCCACCAGGCACTGGCGATTAAGGATGCCTCTAGAGGGGCACCCTGCGTGGCTCAGTTGATTAAGCATCTGACTCTTGATTTCGGCTCAGATCAGGAGCTCACATTTTGTGAGTTCGAGCCTGCATCGAGCTCTGTGCTGATAGCACAAAGCCTGCTTGGGATTCTCTCTCTCTTTCTCTCTCTGCCCTTCCCCTACTCATGTTCTCTTTCTCTCTCTCTCTCTCTCAAAAATAAATAAACCTTTATGTTAAAAGGACACATCAGAATATAGAAATATATGCCTCACGGAAATCAAAGCCAAAAGGACACAAGAAAGGAAGAAGCCCTCCCCACTGAGAGTCATCTACTTCAATGTAATTCTTGTCCAACCTGCCTTCCCCTGTCCAGGCTCGCAGTCATCCGATTTTTGTCCCTGTGTGTTTTTCACGCTCTGCAGTGGTGTGCTCAGATGCTCAGTGATTTTACTGTGGGTGATGCATGACTGATCGACCTCAGGACACCCCTGGGGTTGGTGGACCCTCACACAGAAGAGAAAACAAGTCACATAGCTGTGCATTGTCTGTGATTTCTTGGCAAATCACTGAAAGAAGGGGAGAGACCGCATGCCACATCGGGACAGGACAGAGAAATGAGCATTCCCACACCACACATCAAGACTCAGGCATAGTTACAGGTTCATTCATTTGTATGTAAATATATGATGCTTTTGTGATGCCTCTTTCCTAATCTTCTTTGGTTTTGGTTTTTGCAGCTCCCATCCCTCAAGTGCCTACACCACAAGGTAACTCTCTTTTCATTGAAAGTATAACCTGTAAAAGATGGACTCACTTTGATAACTTGTAAAAGCAGAATAGATGTCTGTCTGTTCTGGCTGCCTGAGGGGAAGGAATTGGTGGGATGGAGCCCTTGCGAATGAATGGATTGTCTACATCTGAGTTGAGTTGGTGTTTGCATGACAGGAAGCTGGGCAGAGCATTAATGAAATATTGGCTGGACACCCCACATCCACCATGTACATGTCCCACGCCATTTCCAGTCTCACCTAGAGTCTTAGGGTCCTGCCCTGGTACAAGTCACACATCTTTTCTTCCCCCTCATTCCCTCTCAGGGATGCACACACTGCAGCCAAGCCACAGCTATGTCTATATCACCCATGACCCCCTCCCATTTTGTGACTTACTATTGAGTTTGATGGAATACTGGATTCTACTCCTGGGAAAATGCCAGGTGCCTGCCCAAAGAAGCCAACCAGTGGTCTCTTGTCTGCTTGCAGGAGGAAGTAACTCTTGTGGAGGGGTAATTTCTGGTCTCTCGGGCTCCTTCTCCAGTCCTTGGTATCCAACAAACTACCCCACTGACGTGGAGTGTATCTGGGTGATACACGTGGCTGAGAAGTTCCGCATAGAACTGGTGATCCCAAGCTTGAAGTAAGCAGCTTTGCCTATTTCTACTCCAGAGGCCAGATTAGACTTGAATCCATGCGTTCCTCAAGGACGTGGTACATATCTAGTCGACTCAGCTGTTATAACAAGAATATCATACACTGGATAGCTTAATAGACAACTGAAATGTGTTTCTTACAGTCCTGGAGGCTGGAAAGTCCAAGATCAACATTCAGTGTCTGGTGAGGCCCTGCTTCCTGGTTCACAGATGGTCATATTTTCACTATTGTCTCACCTGGTAAAAGAGGCAAGGGAGCTTTCTCAGGACTCTTTGTAAGGTCACTGATCCCATTGTGAAGGCTCTGCCCTCATGACCTAATTGCTTCCCAAAGGACCCACCTCCTAATACCATCCTGTTGGGGGTTAGATTTCAACATATGACTTTTGAGGGGACACAAACATTCAGCCTACAGCAGTGTGTGACACATCTTTTCACATTTTAGGTGACAATCGTTCCAGTCGTCTGAGCTTAGGAGTCTTATAATCATTGAGCTCAACTTCCTATGCAAATGGAGAATGACCCAAACACCCCATGGGCATCCCTGACACCAGACCACCAAGGGAGCCTCAGCTGGGGTGACCCACACATAAAGACTTCATGAACCCTCCATTGGGGTTCATGCTAGCTCCCCTGGGGACACTGCCTCTTCTTTGGGCTGAACCCAAGTTTGTTCTTCTTCATTCTCATTTTCTGATTATCATTCTTGCCTCTACTGCTACATAAAACACATCTGCTTCAAGAATATCTATCATGCCCCTGCTAATAGTTTTCTTTTGTAGATTAAATAGAATCCATTCATTCTTTCCTCTTAGATACATTGTACTTCCTACTTCTTTCTCCAACCATCACCCATTTTTAAAGGAATTTCTCCTGTTTTAATGCATATTTATATGCATGTATATATACATACCTATTCACATACACATACATATACATGAGTAACTTTTCAATGAAAATACTGCTTTTCCCGATAATGTTTAACCTGGTCTCATCTTTCTACACTGAGTCCCATCTGGGTCATTCTCTCTTCCTGACATTGTCACAGTCTCTGCCAGACCTCTGCCACTGTTTTCCACCTGTGTTCATTGGCCTCAGCAGTCAAGGAGCTGAATGGTTAATGCTGCCTTCAAATGTAAAATGAGTCAGCAGTGGAGTGAGGGATGCACTCGATTAGCTTTACCTGATAGCCAAAATTCCTTTCAAATGGGGAGAAAGTAAACTGATATCAGGGAGCATTGTATATGGTGAACAAAATATATTTTTCATCCCTTCATTCATTCATTCATCTACTGCACACACATTTATTCATTTAAAGCAGTGTGAGAAGATCTGGTCTGGTATATTCAAATCTATGGAAAACATGATTCTATTCTTTGCGGGCACAGAGTATCATTTTACCACTTCTGGAAAATGGTTATTCCAAACAGCTGCAGTGACCCACTCTCCTGCAATCTCTCAGCTGCTATGCCAGCATAAATTCCCTACTCTAATTTCAGAGTATACACATCAATGAGCTGCTTAACATGTTACCTAGCACCAGAGCTTAGGCACTGATTTTCTCAGGTTTTGGTGTTTTTAAGTCTAGATTTCTTGATATTTGCTTTTTGTGTCTAAGAACAGGAGGTTAGTCAGTTTGCTCCAATGAGGCTTCACTAGAAATGGTAAACCCCACAGGACATTTGTCTGGGACTGGAGGCATCTTATATTGTCTCAATTGTGGGCGTGGGGTTTATATGAGTACTGTCACATAGCGCTTGGAGGTCATGGATGTGGCTGAGTGTCCTACCATTCACAAGACAGCCCCCTACAGTGAAGACTTCTCCACCCCCAAATGTCGATGGTGCTGAAGGCCCCTGATTGAAGCTTGCTTTAGTTTAGTTTTTTTTTTTTTTTTCTGTTTCAGCTTCTATGGAAACCAACTTCACACTCAATTTGCAAAAAAAATCCATATTTAAAATGTGCCATTTTATTCTTGCTAAGTGAAGTGTGTCTTGTTTTCCACTGAAATGATTTCTCAGATTGCAATGTCACCTGTCACTGTCACCCTACTGTCACCTTACACACAAATCTATCATTTTTTCTTATCTTAAACATGGGTTGTTTTGAGGCACTTGTCTCTTACTCCATTGGAACAGGTGTGCTTGGCAATAAACAGGCTTTCAAATTTGGATATATCTATTGTGTATGTATTGTGCAACTGGCATTTACAACACATGCCTCAGGCGCCACTTATGGCTGTTTGAATGTCAGCGTACATACCTCCCGTTTTTGTCATGTGAGACTAATGTTTATATTCTTTAAAGAATATTTGTTGAGCCTGGTTTCATGCAGGTCCTGGTCTAGGAACAGACTTCTAGTGCCAAACAAGACAGACAAGATCTCTGTCCTCATGAAGTTTATATTCTAGACGGGGAGATAAATAGTACTCATATAAACGAGTAACTCAAGGATAATTACCATTAGGGATAAGTTGATAAGTGCTGTGAAGAAAAATATATATACCTAGATGGTAATAGAATAGAGAAGGGGGGTGCAGACACGGTTTGGTGGGATGGTCAAGGACAGCTTCTCTGATCACCCATGTCAGAACCAGGCAATTTGGGGCATGGAAGGAGAGAGTCCTACTCAGCAGGCCCTGAGGGCTTATTAACAGCAGATCACCATCTCTCCTTGCTCCAGGTCCCATTGAGTGTTCTACTCAATGAGACACTAGCGGACACCTGCCTGCCCCTCAGGAAGTGTCAGAGTTTGAATAGTCAGGAGACATTCAGGAGACACTAGTGGCAGAGAGGAAGCTAATGGGAAAGACCGAAAGCCAAGATACCAGATAGAGGCCGTTGAAATAGAGCATGTGAGGCAGTGTAAGGCTGACTGACCTGGGCCAGTGCCCATAAGGAAGGACAGAAGGGTAAATTCAAGCCATATTGAAGGAGTCAAGTCTACCAGCGGGATGTGTGGTTGAAAGGAGTCAGCAGGGCTGATTGCAGCTTCTGCCTGGATACAGTGCAAATGATGTTTTATTTAAGACTTTTCTGCAGATTTCCTTGAGATTTGCTGTGCCTTTACCTCCTCAGATTAGAAGACATCTACGGGTGTCCTTATGACTTTATTGAAGTGTTCAATGGACGGCAAGTTGCCCCACTCTCCATGGGCAGATTTTGTGCTGGGGAAGAGCTCACCTTCCTCTCCTCTTCAAACATCATGACTGTGGTGTTCAGAAGTGATGCCATGATCACCAACACAGGGTTTTATGCTCTGTACAATGCCATTCAACAAGATGAAAAGGAGAGTGGTAGGTATCCTAATATCCACCCTTGATGGAAGTTAGAGCTGATTTGTGTTCTTTCCCTTTAAGAGAGAATTTTCTAAATCCGACCCGCGGAGTACACCATCATTAACACCACCCTGAGTGATGTCCACTCTAACAGACCCCAGCTAATCCCTCATCCCACTCTGCCACTCACTGTCCTTTTCCACCACAACAACATCCTGGCTAAAGAAACAGGTCGCTGAATCTCATATCTTGCATCAACTGTGTGTATAGATGAAGGCCACAAATGAAGATCTTTCTTTTCCAAAGGAAGGGAAGATACAGTAGGGCCAATCCTTCTGGAACAAACCTACCTCAGACTACAACTACCAGCCCACCTGATTCCAGGTGAATTCAATATGAAACCATCCAGAGCACTTATACAGACCTCTTAGGATGTGGGGAACATTCCAGAGCTCTCAGTGGATTGTGCTTAGGGTGACCATGTAACGTATCCTCCAATTAGGATACTTTTGAGAGTTTAAAAGGGACTATAAAATAATTAACAGACATTACTCACTCTACAACATTATAAACCAGGACTATTCCAGGCAAAGCAGGACATAAGGCCACCCTATCTAGAGTCCAATAGCCTAATACAGAAAAATGAGCCCAGGTGCTGGGCATTCATTCTTTAACTGCAGAAGGTCCTAGAAGTTTTGGAGACAGCGTCACAGCTCAGAAGCCTCTGTCTTCCTGTCTCATAGGTGCGTCTTTGAGACTGGTGAATGGCAGTCACAGGTGTGAGGGTCGAGTGGAGGTCTTTTACAATGGCACCTGGGGCACAGTGTGTGATGACAGCTGGGACATAACAGACGCCAGGGTGGTGTGCCAACAGCTCAGCTGTGGTGAAGCTTTGTCTGCCCCAGCTCAGAGCTACTTTGATGGGGGCACTGGCCACATTGTGCTGGATGACATGCAGTGCACGGGGAACGAAGCCAGGCTGTGGCAATGCAACCACAATGGATGGTTCTCCCACAACTGCGGGCACCACGAAGATGCCAGCGCCATCTGCTCAGGTGAGCCCCATAAGACACAGCTGTCCTTAGAGCAGGTCTTGCCTACCTGCAGCTTCTGGGAAGAGACAAGTCAGTGCCAGCAATTACTCAGAAAGGAAGCGAGGGCTTCAAGCCATCTCTTTCAAGTCAACTTGTCTAAGAGTTAGTGTCCTTTCTCTTAAATTATTGTGTCTGTAACTTGTTCAAGTTTACCTCTTAAAAGTTGGATAATTAGGTAGACGATTTGTGTCATCAGACATCCCATTCCTGGATAAGCATGCCACAGTGTTGGTGACAGTCCACTCCCCACTAAGACTAGCAGAGTGCTGACCATGTGCCAGCTTCAGTGCTGAAACCAGCACATCTATATGGTCACTTCATCTTCACAATCTCTAATAAAAGAGACAATTGCATTCTCATTTTATTGATAAGGCAACAAAGGTGTTCCCTCGATAACACACAGGCCCATACTCTGTTAAGTATTCCCAAGGTACAGCCTGAAAGACTGAGCTTGGTTCAGTTACTAAAGCTCCTCCAGCCCCATCACTGATGAAAAGCAAAATAAATACCATATATATATATATATGTATATATGGTATATATATATATATATTTGCTTTCAATTTTCATACTTCCAGCAATTAGAGGAACCATCATGAAACTGAAAAGTAGAGTGTTCTTCCTCACCCAGAGGGCCCTGACGTAGGCTGCCAATCTTTAAACAACATTGATGGGTTTTGGGGCGCCTGGGTGGCTCAGTCAGTTAAGAGTCCAACTCTTGTTTTCAGCTCAGGTCATGATCTTACTGTTCGTGGGTTCTAGCCCTGCATTGGGCTCTGCACTGACAGTGCAGAGTCTGCTTGAGATTCTGTCTCCCCCTCTCTCTGTCTGTCCCTTCCTACTTGCTGTCTCTCTCAAAATAAATAAAAATAAACTTAAAAAAATAAACAACATTGATGGGTTTATCCCAGCTGCCCAGAAAGAATGTGTTTGATCTTTAAACAAACAAGCAAAAGAGTATCTGATTTTCTTTTATCAATTACATGACTATCTGACTCATCCTCTCTTTGGTCTTTGAGTAGGTATCAATGGCAATCCAAAAGTGGGACCAACAGGTATTGTTCTTCCATACATTTCAACTGCTTGCCAGGCCCCTGAAATATGTGATCCTGGTTAATCTTCAATACTACACTCGAGGCACAGTCGACAGCATAAGCCTTCTATTGCTAATGAGCAGTCTGTTCATGTTGACAAGATGGTGGGGCTGGGGGCCTGCAGAGGGCAGGGAGAGAGCCGGGGTAGAGTTCAGGGTCACCAGAAATGTAGTATCTGGACCCCAAGAATGCCCTGAGTTGGTACCTGCAGTAAAAGAGGGCCAGCTGTTGCAGGGATGATCATCCTACAGATGCTGTGGGGGCCAAGGAAATGAGAAGCCAGGTGAACCTCCAGCGAGTTGTGTCAAACTACACCTATTTGCACACTTAGTGTGCAGATGCCCCAGCTCTTGAGGAGCCGGTAATCTCTCTCCAGTGAGGCACAGAGAAGTCACAGCTTTGAGTGTCAGTATTTTTTAGTATTTTAGAGGCATATGTTGGATAAAAGTCCTTGCTCACAGTATCATTTTTTTCTCTGTATATTTTCACAGACTCGACTGGTGACGGCCCTGCTACAGGTATGTCAGCTTTATGTAAATCCTTCACGTGGTTTTATATTTGCCCTTTTTTTTTATTTTAGAAAGAGAGAGAGAGAGCAAGTCGGGGAGAGGGACAGAGCGTTAGAGAGAATCTTAAGCAGGTTCCATGCTAAGTGTGGCTCTATCCCACAACCCTGGGACCATGACCTGAGTCAAAATTAAAAGTCAGACACTCAACCAACTGAGCCACCAGATGCCCCTGGCCTTATTTTCTTTTTCTGTTTTTTTTTTAATATTTTTATTTATTTCTAGGAGAGAGAGAGAGAGACAGCATGAGCAGGGGAGGGTCAGAGAGAGAGGGAGACACAGACTCCGAAACAGGCTCCAGGCTCTGAGCTGGCAGTCAGCACAGAGTCCAATGCGGGCTCGAACCCACGAACCGCAAGATCATGACCTAAGCGAAAGTCGGACACTCAACCGATTAAGCCACCCAGGCGCCCCTCTTTTTCTGTTTTTTTTTTTTAATTTATTTATTTTGAGATAGAGAGAGAGCCTGCACATGTGAGTGGGGGAGGGTCAGAGAGCTAGGGAGAAAGAGAATCCCAAGCAGGCTCCACAGCATCATCAGTGCAGAGTCTGACACAGAGCTTGAACTCACACAACATGACATCATGACCTGAGCTGAAATCAAGACATGGATGCTCAACCGATGGAGCCACCCAGGTGCCTAGTGCCTTATTTTTAATGTCAGTACTTCCAACAGCTGAATAAATTATCTCTTCTTTTTACATATGAGAAGCTGCAGTACAGAGGGGTCTTTCACTTAAATTCCACACCAAATCCAGAATTTCAGCCATAAAGTGGACGCTCTTCTGTTGGTCTGTTGGTGCTGATTCCAGCTGGGATTTGTACATAATCTGAGAGATCTTCCAATATGGGCAGTTTTATGACCAGCCAGTGACATGTACTAGGGGCTCAATTGTTCTCGTGTCTTTTCATTAAAACACATGCTCAGACCCATCTGTGCACGTGGGTCCAGAAAGCCCTGTCAACCATACGACACTGTCATTTGTCCTCATGAAGCCCTGTAAGCTTGAGGAACACATGTAATGGTCTCATCTGATAAACAACAGCATTGGAAACTCAGAAAAGTCCCCAAAGCCAACTTTGTAGTTACTGGCCAAAGCAACCCTGAAACGGGTGCCCTCACACCTGCTGCCCATGCCCTCTGACCCCTCTGAAAACACCAGCACAGCTCAGTGCTTCCTTCTGATGGGGTGTCTTCCCCATGTCTTGTAGATGAAAACTTCCACTGTGGTGGTCTGCTCACAAATAATTCGGGCTCCTTCTCCAGCCCTTGGTATCCTAAAAAATACCCTACAAATGTGGTGTGTGCCTGGGACATACAAGTGGATGCCAGGGCTCATGTCAAGCTCACATTTGATGTGGTGAGGTGAGTAAATATCTCCCACTTTTCCTCTCCTCTTTGCCCCGTCATAAACATAGTTATGCTGCCCACTGCCCCTACCCCTACCAATAAGCGAACAAACAAACATAAATAAAACCCCCCTTCCATAGTTAACTCTCAAAAGTGAGGAAGGCCAGGGAGGCCCGTTCTGTAATATTGATCAAAACTTTATTTTTTTAAATAAGTTTATTTATTTGTTTTGAGAGAGAGACAGAGAGAGTGAGTGGGGGAGAGGAGAGAGCAAGTAGAGAGAAAATGCCAAGCAGGCTCCACTCTGTCATCCTAGAGCCTGATACAGGGCTCAATCTCATGAACGTGAGATCATGACCTGAGCCAAAACCAAGAGTTGGATGTTTAACTGATGAGGCCACCCAGGTGCCCCTTGATCGAAATCTTAAAGGCACAAATCTTCTAAGGCAGCAAGTCTAGTTCCAGAGAATCAGTGTACTGATAAAGTCCTGTGCACAGAGGATAAGCATGGCAATGTTCTTATAGGAACACTAGATTGCAAATCATCTAACTGCCCATCAGCAGGGGATCAGTTCAACAGGCTTGGGTCCATCTCACATGCAGGGAGTATTGCTAGGGAATGGTCTGCAAGAAAACTTTGAACCACACTGCAGTGTCTGCCTTCTCTGCTTAGACTCTATCTGGAAGTGAGCAAAAACAAACGGTTCATTGTAGCTGCTTCTAAGAAGCAGAATGATGTCGGAGAGGCAAGTCAGGGGTTAGAGGAAAATGTACTTATCACCAAATACCTGTCAATAGCACTTAAGTTCTATTCTTTGTGCTTATAATCCATATTCAGGAAATGCAATTCATTGGAAACTTAACAAATTAAAAGGATTTTATAAACAGGAAGATACATACTGCCTAAAGCAGCAGGGTCTTATTTCCCTCTGACCTGTTTGAAAAGATGTAGGTTTCAGATAGGTCTTCCAGAACTTTCCCTTCCTGAACCAACCTGTGCAGTGTTCAGTGGAGCGAAAGCCTCAGTAGATGGAGTCTGAGTGATATGATGTGTTCATAGGTTGGAAAACTTCTTCGGCTGTCCATACGACTTCATTGAAATCTTTGATGGCCCACAGAGCGAATCTTTTTCTCTGGGAAGATTCTGTTCTGGTACAACCCCAGTATTCACCTCCTCCTCAAATCGCTTGGTGGTGGTCTTCCACAGCGATGCTATCGTCACCAACATGGGCTTTTTTGCATCTTATGAGTCTCTTGTGCAGGACGAGAACAATACCGGTAGGTCCTTTGGTCTTTTGGCCCCGGTGCTGCCTGGTGATGAAGGCGAGGGTGGGTGGCCGAGTCTGACTGGGCACCAGGGATTGGAAGGTGTCCCCATGCCTCTTCATTTACCCCTGAGATCTGACAGGATGGAGGTGTGGTTAAACACCCGACACTGCCATGGAACAGCACGTCCCCACACACCTTCTGATACTACAGCACATTGCAGGGCACCGAGGAGGGGTCTTGTCAGACGCTGTCTCCAAGCCCGTTTCACTCAGAGCATGTGTGGTCCCTTTGCATCTGCTTCAAGATGTTGTCCCTCCCAAGAGCAGCCACAGCCAGTGTCAGCATGCCTGGTGGTGCCCACCTTACACGGGGCTTCCAGATGCCTCCTTTTGCCTCCGTCCAGTAGACAGTCCTGTCTGGGAAAAAAGCTTTAAGAAGTACCCCTCGAAAACTCACATTGACATGAGAGTACTGTTTGTGGCCCGCTTTAACCCTTGGTGGCTCCCTCCCCACGTCTGAGAGGAGAGCCCTCAAAAGCGGGTCAACTCACAGGAAATGCCCTGGCCCTTCCTTGAGGGCAGGGGCAAAGGGAGAGCACCCACAGCATGACCCAGGTGTGTCCTCATTCCCCAGATGTGGCCCTCAGGCTGGCCGGTGGCAGGCACCAGTGCGAGGGCCGCGTGGAGCTGCGCTACAATGGCACCTGGGGGACCGTGTGTGACGACAGCTGGGACCCACGTGATGCCCAGGTGGTGTGCAAGCAACTGGCCTGTGGCAGGGCGGTGTCGGCCCCCGGAAGGGCGCATTTCCACCAAGGTGTGGGCCCCATTGCTCTGGATGACGTGGAGTGCGTGGGGACGGAAGCCAGGCTGTGGCAATGCCTGCATGGTGGCTGGTTCTCCCACAACTGTGGCCACCACGAAGATGCCAGCGTCATCTGCTCAGGTGGGCCTGATTCTGGGACAAGTGGGTGGCAAAATGATATTCCCAACTGTCCTCAGAGCAGGAGGGGGTCCTGAGGTCACTGTTTCCCAAGCTTCAGACATTAGGATGTTCCTGTGTGGCTTCTGGCCACTTCCAACCAACACCATGTCTTCCTTAATACTTTTCTTTATGTGGAATGCTCTTCTTTCACTTACATGAATTCGTTTTATGAGGAAGTCCTATATCCCCACCATACACAGAGAGCCAGGATCACCTGCCATATACAGATAATACACACAAGCAGACACAGCGACAATATAACAATACAAAAATGTTTAAAACTAAAATAAACAATGAACTATCATGGTGCCTGGGGGGCTCAGTCAGTTAAGCATCCGACTCTTGGTCTCGGCTCAGGTCATGATCTCATGGTTTGTGAGATCGAGGCCTACGTTGGGCTCTGTACTGACAGTGGAGAGCCTGCTTGGGATCCTTTCTCTCTCTCTCTCTCTCTCTCTCTCTCTCCCCCCCCCTTTCTCTCTCTGCCCCCTCACCTCAAAAAATAAATAAACTTAGAAAAAATAAAATAAACAATGAACTATCTAATCTGATCAATTCATCTGCATGCATATCTGAAAATGTCCTTAATCAGAATGGAACTCAATGTAGATTTTTTAACTGGAATGCTATATAAACAAGTGATTCTTAAAATAGCAGATGCGTTACCTCAAATTATCTCACATCCCAGTGATGAGTCATACCTCAGGGAGGCATGTCTTTGGTTCATCTGCCTTGTTGCCCAGGTGACAAGATGACTCCTGAAGTCACAGAGCTGGGGAGCTGGGATCCCAGGTCCCAGCCCAGGGCTCTTCTTCCTCAGCTTTACCCCAGTTGAGTTTCTGCAAGTCAGTGCAGTACTTGGAGTCAAAAGCTCCAGTTTATCTCTGCATTCTTCTGGGTTTGGCTGGGAAGAGGCAAAGTGGTGTACCAGCTAGACAGGCCCACAATGACCGGAGGACGAAAGAACAAACAGGGGTGGAGATACTAGAAAGTTCTGAGAGAAGAAAGGGAAGTCCAGGGGGCAGAATCAGTGTTGAAGAAAACATAGGAGCAGAAGCCACATGCTGAGTGTGACATCCGAGGACAGTGCTGGGGGATTCAGGAACAGAGAGGTGTGGAACCAGGACCCCAGGCAGAGCCACTCAAGGTGGGTCAGAGGTGATGGGGAAAGGTCACAAAGCAGCTTCCAGAGTTCTCCACTCTGGCCCTCGGGCTTCCTCCAGGTGCTCACATGGCCAGAGCATGTCCTTGAGACAAACGTAGTTCCCCACTTTGTGAACTGGCGTTTGCTCTGGGAGGCAAGACCCACATACCTGGGAAGAACTACAAAACCAAAGCAAATGGCAAGATGGGCATTCCACATAAGGCAACCATCACTGTGGCCAGAGTTTGAAGAAAATTAAAGACATTGTGATGTTCCTCAGCTGGACAGAAGTGAACCCAGTGACCCACGACATCTACTGACTGTAACCATGGCAACTCAGGGCCATTCTCATATGCCCAGATTGGGTGCAGTTTCTCCCCAGAACCAGACATGGACCTTTCTGTTCCAAAGAATTGGGTTTGAGAAGAGTGATTTTGATTTATGTCTCTCACAGCCTCTCTGCCTTACTCAACACCATCAGCTCCTGGGAGTTACCCCACTTCAGGTAATTTCAAATGTTCTTTTTTTTTTTTTAACTTGAGAGAAAGAGTACAAGCAGAGGAGGGGCAGAGGTAGAGAGAGAAAGAGTGGGAGAGTACAGAGAGAGAGAATCCCAAGAAGGCTCCACACTCAGCTTGGAGCCAGATGCAGGGCTCGATCCCACAATCCCAAGATCATATCTGAGCCACCTAGGCATCCCTTCAGTTATTATTGATTAACTGTAACTTGTCTTGGCAAAGTCACCTTGGGCAGTAGTGCAGTGGATAGATACAAATGTCCTGTATCTGTCACCCTGGCTTCATCATTTATGAGCTGCCTCAGAATCTGTCTCTCCCTCTCTCTCTCTCAAAAATGAATAAAAGCATTAAAAATTTTAAAAATAAAAAGAATAAAGGAAGTGAAAGCATCAGTTGGTCTTACCCTGACTGTGTGACCAGTTCAATAGTTGTCACACTTCAAATTGAGTCAGCTGCTTGTCTGTGGCACAGTCTTTAACAGTAAAATACAATATGCAGAGGAGTTAGGAAAAAGAGTGACCCTAAACCTAAAAGGAAGCGCCAGAGTAGGTTATACTGGACAGCAGTGATGCCCAAAGAATGCTTTCTATTTACCTGCTTTAAAAAAAAAATCTATCAACCACCGCACTTTGATTTTCTTGAGTGTGCTTTAGCTGCTTGTCTTCCTGGTGCATGCAGCAGTGGGTTGATGGAAGGCTCCCTCCAGAGCAAGGACCTGGGTGGGGGATCCATCTAGAATCAGAAGCTGCAGATAATCCACAACTTGGAGGGCCCACAGATAGGTAACAGAGTTATATGCGCTTGTCACCTAAGGTGTTGTATCCTGTTGTGTTTCTCTCTGTCCTTAGTATCTTTCCTGAAGCCAGCAGAGGAGTCCACGTCAGCAGGTAAGCTCTTCCTCTTCCCTCCGGGGCCTTCTCTTATGGAAGTTTTAGCTCAGAAACACCCACCATTACTACCTTGGGAGAAAGTGTCCCCACTGGATACACTCCTCTGCAGCCTCAGGCGGGCGCCTCAGGGCAGATGGTGGCCCACTGATCTCAAATCTCCCCCCAGCCCCACCATGAACTGTCTTTGGCTGTGTCTGAAGCACATCAGTCTCTGGTCCCTGGTCTCTGGTCTCTGGTCCCTTCTGCAACGCTGTCCTCTGAACTGTCCTATGTGCTCCCAGGAGTGTCTATGCACACGTGATGGCATCTGATCCTGAAATGACATAGATGGAGCTATTGCAATTGTCATTCGATCAGTGTGTGCAAGGGCATGCAGAGAACACTGCACACGCATGTGTGGACACACACACACACACACACACACTCACACACTCACACACCTCAATCAGTATGTGCATATTAGCATCTCATAAAAAAAAAATAACCAGAAAACCGTGTGAGTGCCAGAAACCAACACTTCAGGACACACAGTGAAGACAAGAAGTGGATCCATGATGAGGCGGGTCTCTGGGCTGGCTCGCTAAGGAGCAAAACAATTTCTCAACCAACTGTCATCTCAGGAAACACAGGGAGTAATATCAAGGCAAAAATTAAATGAGTGAAGCAGAGTGAAGGAAGAAGTAGATCTGTTGTCATCGATCATCCATGCTCAGTTTCCAAGAGCTGCTGGCTCTTCTGTGGCCTTTCCGATGAGCCTTGATGGAGGTCATTGCTTGAAATTGTCCCCCAAGGTCTGGGCCTGCAGCTGGTGAACGGGTCAAGCAGGTGCGAAGGACGAGTGGAAGTCCGCCACACCAACACCTGTGGCACAGTGTGTGATGACAGCTGGTCCATAGAGGATGCCCGTGTGGTCTGCAGACAGCTTGGCTGTGGGCCAGCTGTGTCCGCCTTCTCAGGGGCCAGCTTCAGCCCCGGGGCAGGCAGCATCCTCCTGGATGATGTCAAGTGCACGGAAAGCGAGTCCTCACTGGGGCAGTGCCCTCACAATGGCTGGCTCACACACAACTGCGGGCACCACCAGGATGCTGGCGTCAACTGCTCAGGAGAATGCAGGTCCCTTCTGGGCCAGTCATGGAGCTGCCCAGGCCAAGCCCGAAATTAGCAGATGGAGTCTGGAGATGTTCCCACACCTGGACCTTCCCCATGTCCAGGACAGATTTCTTGCTCTAACTTTGAAAAAGTTGCAAGCCGTTTAATGTTCAGGAGGGCGCCCTTCCATGGAGTGACCATCAAGGTTAATCCATTAGACAATAAAGTAATGGCGTTTGTCTCATAAACTTGCCGGAGGATTACACAAGGCATTCAACATCTACTCAGGCATGTGGCCTCTGTAGATGCACAGAATGTTGACTCCTTTGCTGGTGGTGGTATTTTCATTACTAAGGCAAATTCTTTCAGAATCATTACCCCAGAGTTTCAGGCCTGGTGACACAATCCACACCTGGCTCTAAAAACCCAGAGGGGACAGCCCTAGCTGCGTAAGAACAACTGTTTACACAGGCTTGTTGAGTGGCATATAAACTGAGACAATGGTCTTCAAACCAGTCGACTGCTCTGGTTTCTATTATGAAACTGCCTTCATGTCTCCTTTGTCTTTGTAGATCCTACAGCTGCTGGACATCCAGGCATCTGTGAGTTCACATCCATCATATCTGCTGATTGGTGACTGGCCATCTAGTGCAGGGTCCCCATGCTGAGTCCTCCTCACCAGCCTTAGTTTGCCTTGACAGTGCTCTCAGCTCCAGGCCCTTCCCAGAAGGCAAAGTTCCAGGGCTGTTTCCCATTCCCTTGGGGTCCCACTCTGCATCCAGAGGAAAAGCCATTCTGGGTGTTGCCGGGTTTGATGTCATCCTTCCTGTCTGCGAGGTCTGCATTTCAGCAGGACAGAGACACTGGTTCCTTGACCCAAAGTGGTGGCTCAAGCAACAGAGGTTGTGTTAGCCTGGAGAGGACAGAAGGGTCTGGGGGCCAGTGGGCCTTGTGCAGGAGCCACTCCCATGCCTGCAGCCCCACCTGGGACCCCCTCTGTAGTTCTGAGAAGGTGTCAGGCCTATGGGGGCCACACCTTCACAATCCCGATGCCCACATTATTTCTCTGATTTTATTATTCTTAACCAGAGTAATACATATACCTGTAGCAACTGTATGAGCTACCATCACATTTTAAACACTAACTACCTGTGGGTGCCTGGGTGGCTCAGTAGGTTGAGCATCCGACTTTGCCTCAGGTCACAATCTCACAATTCATGAGTTTGAGTCCCATGTTGGGCTCTGCTCAGAGCCTGGAGCCTGCTTTGGACTCTGTCTCTCCCTTTCTCTCTACTTCTTCCCCGCTTGTCCTCAAGTGTGTTCTCTCTCTTTCTCTCTCCCCATAATAAACATTTTTTAAAAAAAATAAATGCTAACTATTTGATTAGAGATTGGATGGGGTTGTTTAAAGGCAAACTCACGTATGTGATGTAGACAGTACTTAGAAGATCATGAAATTGCATTGTTGGTTTGGAAGGTGCTTACGATGACTATTTTCTTTTTCACATGTACAGTTGCTGCAACTCCTGGGAAACAGCCACATGTTTTCCAACCAATAGGTATTTTTTCCGCTCTTACATTTTGCAACTTCTTTTCTTAGGCTGGCATTTGTGGGCCCACAGAAATGTAGCCAACATAATTTTCATGACTTTGGTGCTGCACAGAATAAAAGCTGTGCTCATCAGAGGCAAGCTGGTGGTATGGTGGGTTCCCCTCGTGTAGGGACCTCTTCAAGGAGAGCTAGTCACCCACCCACCCTCGGTGGCATCATCAAAATCCCTGTAGGAAGGTCCTGAACCACACAGTGCTCTTGGGAGCCCTTCTCTAGGGGGACCCCATGAACCAGCCCGGTCTCTGGGGCTCAGAATCTGAGAACCAGCCTCATTTGCTTTTGGCTTGGGGGGTAAGTTTCACTCTGTGAGTATCTGACCTTCTTGTAGGAGTGACGCCCCCTCTTCCGCTGCACGATTTCCCAGCCCCAACCTTCTCCATCATCCTCCAATAAATACTTCATCCTTTTTAAAATTCAAGGAAAGTGAAATTAATTTTGTTATGAGAATTCCGTAACATTCTTCAAGAGACCCGGGTAAGAAATGTGAAGCCCTAAGCACTCAGCCGAACTGTTTTGAATTTTAAGAGAAACCACATGACAAATGGCACCCAAAAGAGAATGAAAGCAGACAGTTGTTTTTAAGTGTGTCTTCCACAAAGCCACCATGTGGCCCATATTTCCATAAAGAAATGGCCCAGTGAGGGCAAAATGCTGGAGTTTGTGCTGAATTTCAGAAACAAGAAACCATCAGATGGTCTCCTCCGCATGTATGATTTTACTTCCCCGGGGACGCAGGCTGCAGACTTGGGCTAGAATTCTCTAACTGGAAATGCCGTCTCATTCGAGAGTCCCGGGAGCCTTCTCGAGCATCTCTGCTCTTCGGCTCCTGCAGATCTGCCGGCGGTGAGGCTGGCGGCCGGGCGCAGCAGGTGCGAGGGCCGCGTGGAGATCCTCTACAATGGCACCTGGGGGACCGTGTGCGACGACCTCTGGGACCTGCCAGCCGCACGGGTGGTGTGCCGGCAGCTGGGCTGCGGAACGGCCCTGGCGGCCCCGAGGAGTGGTCTGTTCGGTGACGGCTCGGGCCCCATCTTCCTGGACGATGTGCGCTGCACGGGAGATGAGACCAGCCTGGGCCAGTGCCACCACCTCGGCCTGTCAGTCCATAACTGCGGTCACCACGAGGATGCCGGGGCCGTCTGCTCAGGTACCTGAACTCCCCGGAGACCAGGTTTCCTTCTCTGTCAGGCAGGCTGACCCTGAAAGGCTTGGGGTTCCAGGTCATGAAAACAGCTTGTCCCTGGTTTGCCTAGAATTTTCCCAGTTGGAGCGCTGAGGCATATGTCCCAGGAACCCCCTCAGATTCTGCTAACCCGGGATGGTGGTCACAATCATCTCCACTGTACCTGATATCACAGCCTGCTCCCCTGGCCCTAGGAAGAAAGTAGATCCTAGGAGCAAAACAAGCAAAGAAACAAACAAAAACCCAAAAAACAAACAAACCAAAAAAAACAAATAACAAAAATCAAAACAAAAAAATGCCTGGAAGTCAGGAAGTTGTGTCCCTGCTCAGGATGGTTTTTAATTTCCAGGAAACATTTTTTTATGTCTGTCATATCATAAATTTCTCGTGAAGGTACTTCTCAGAGAGAGCTATGTGGGGAAACTCTCCTGAGTTGCTGATTTTCCAGCTCAGGATTTTCTTGCTATTAGGGACAATTTTATGCAACCATTCAAAAAAGCTGAATGAATATTTAAAACCCTTGCTTTGTTACGTTTTGTTACTAAATGATGTATGCAACAAATATCTGTGACCTCCCCACCCTCTCCACGGCCCCGAGACACTCCCCTCTCAGAGTTGGTGGGGGGAAAAGCTTCCTAAATGTATGAAGATGCAGACAAGGTGGGAATATTTCCATCCCATCCTGCTGTGGGATAGTTGTTGGGTTTTTGTTTTAATTTTTTTTAATATTTATTTTTGAGAGAGAGTGTGTGTGTAAGCAGGGGACAGACAGAAGGGAATGTGGACAAAAGATCTGGGTGTCAGTGCAGAGCCTGATGTAGGACTCTAACCCACCAACTGTGAGATCGTGACCTGGACTGAAGTCAGATGCTTAACAGACTGAGCCACCCAGGCGCCCCTCTTGGGTAGTTTTGTTTTGTTTTGTTTTGGGTTTTTTGGTTTGTTTGGTTTGTTTGTTTGTTTGTTTGTTTTATCTGTAGAGTGAGCGTTTGGTGCTAAAAACAAGTCTCGGCATCTCTCAATGAGAACTTTGAATTGAAATGTCATCAGAGGCTCATCTGGCCTATTTTGTAGCCTCAGATCCGAGGGGCTATGGATGGTTCCTCCCTGGAAAAGTTCAGGCAGACGCTTCTAATTAGCGTCCTTATGGATGCCAGAGTCTCACCAGCTGAGGGAAGGGAGGTCTCAGGAGCGCCGTCGCCTTTGTCAGGATGTCCTGAACCAGCACATGGGCACCGATGTGGGTTCACGTGCCCAACGGCTGGTGTGTCCGTGAGTGTTTTTGCAAGTGTGCACCTCCACTAACATGAATGCCTTGCGCTTTCTCTTTCAGTTACCGAGGCTGCCCCAGGATCAGCAGAAAAAGCCCCGGCCGTTGGTAATCCTTTGACTGTTTCTTTCATACCTTCCTCGCTATTGAATCTTCCTAGTGGACTCCCTGAGGTTACAGTAGGAAGGTCAGGGCCAGGGTGGATTCAGCCCTGCCATGGAGGGAGATGTTGCATGTGGAGCGGCCACTTGTCTAAGTCTCTGCTTCTAAACTCTGTCTGACTGTTGGGGCATCTGGGTGGCTCAGTCAGTGAAGCATCCAACTTCAGCTCAGGTCACGATCTCGCAGTTTGTGGGTTTGAACCCCGCGTTGGGCTCTGTGGTGACATCTCAGAGCCTGGAGCCTGTGTAGGATTCTGTGTCTCCCTCTCTCTCTGCCCTCCACCTCTTGCATTCTCTCTCTTGCGCTCTCAAATATAAATAAGCATTAAAATTTTTTTTTAATGAAATGTAACTGTGAATCTGGGCCAGTGTACAAGTCTGGCTTACAGAAAATAATGAGAAGTTGAACTTGACCTATTTCCACGCTGTTGCTTAGCAATTTAATGACTCCATTCTGAAATAGGTATCTGTCCTCAACTTTGCAATTATCATATTTCAAATGCAAAGATGGGAATGAGGGAACAAAATGTCTGAAATCTGAGCTCGCCTGGAAAAACCAGTCACTGCACTGATAAGCACTAATCTGACTTTTTCCTATGGGGCTTGGAGAAAGGAACGAGAGATTGTACAGGACTTCGGGGTTTGCTACGGTAAAAACTACAGGAAAGTCCTATTAGAAATTATTTTCCAGGGGCGCCTGGGTGGCTTAGTCGGTTAAGCATCCGACTTTCGCTTAGGTCATGATCTCGCGGTTCAGAGCCTGATCTGCGTTCAGCTCAGAGCCTGAAGCCTGTTTCAGTCTGTGACTCCCTCTCTCTCTGACCCTCCCCTGCTCACGCTGTCTCTCTCTCTCTCTCCTAGAAATAAAAAAAAAAATTAAAAAAAAAAAAGAAAAGAAATTATTTTCCAGAAGAGCTAATCCCGTTCCAGTAACAACCCTGAATCTTCCCCAGACTTGCCCATCGTCAGGCTGGTAGATGGGAGGAGCCGCTGTGAAGGTCGCGTAGAGGTGTACCACGGCAGCGCATGGGGGACCGTGTGTGACGACCTCTGGAGCATCAGCGCGGCCCACGTCGTGTGCCGGCAGCTGGACTGCGGGGAGGGCATCGGGGCCCTGGGGAACGGCCACTTTGGGGAAGGTGTGGGCAGCATCCTCCTGGATGACGTGCACTGCCAGGGAAACGAGACCACGCTAGGCCAGTGCCGCCACCTGGGTCTGTCCGTCCACAACTGCGGCCACCATGAGGACGCCGGGGTCATCTGCTCAGGTACTCTTGGCTTCCTCCTGACGCTACTGGAGCCACAGCTCTTGGGGTGGAAGAGGGGGCCCTGGAAGTAAATGTGAGGAAGCTTGGGTCCCGCCGGGGTCCTCCAAACCTATGCCTAAGGTCTGTTCTCAACACTGGTTTCGCGGAGGCCTCTGGGTCATTCTTAGCCTCTCTTAACTTGCTGGCCTACCCGATGCTTGAAGCTGCATTCACGATTCTGCTTTAGAGCCCTCGGTCTCGGCCCTCTTCAAGGATTTGCCAAATTCGCTGTTATTCACCCGCTGGGGTAATTGCTCTTCCTAGCCTGTCTTAAAATTCTGTGTTGAACCTTCAAGCTGACTTTGTAGTGCCACTTTGAGGAGTTCCATGAACAAAACCCAGTCCCTCTCATCCGCACCCCCTGTGAAAGCACCAACACTATTTCCTTTTGGCCTTAGTGGCGTGAGATGGTCTCCTTTTCTTCTTTTTTTTTTAGTTCAGCCCATGTATATATTATCTTTGGCTTCCAGACAAGTAGAATTAGAAAAGCCAATCAGATGAAGTGAAAATATCCACTACCTTGGAACAAAGACAAGAATAATAGGATTCAGTGGATTCATCCATTTATTTTACAAATATTTATGGAGCCCTTTGCCGGCTCCAGGCAAACGAAGTAGTGAGGGCAGCAGACAGCAATCCCCCCCTCATCCGGCTTCTGTTCTCGTGCAAGGGTTCAGGATCATTGATGCGTTTTAACCACAATAGGTCATTAACGAAAGTCAATGAACATCAAATGGCAGAGGTCCTAATATGCTTAATTATGTCAAGGGGCCACTCTCCTTTTATATTCAGATCTTGGTACTATGTTTTAAATGAGTTAGTTTAGTGAAAATGAGCAATCCATGTAGTTTGGCTACTACTTTCCCTGGCAGCCCCAGGAAAAATGTACTCTTCACGGCATCAGAGAAACAGCCTTTCTGACCCACGCAGGGATCCTCAGAACCAACGGATGGTTCTCACCTCAGCCTTACCTCCACCTCAGTCTCAGCAAGAGGCCTTTCTTATTTTTAATTTCACATTCCAGAAGCCATTTTTGTATCTTGTTTTAGTCTGAGGCATAAATGTTTTAAGGAAAAAGATGTCTTCTTAATTTTGTTTGTGGATGGGATTTTTATTTGATTTTATCTTATTTTGTTTTGCTTTTGTTTTACAGTTTCAGCATCAGCCACAGAAATGACCACTTCACCTGGTAATTTTATTTTCTCACTTGCCTTATGTACATCATAGATGGCTACATGGCCTCATAGATGGCTACGAGGCCTCACATACGGTTAGGGTTAAAGTTTATGCATCACCAGAAATGAAATATCAAGCTTATATCACATCTAATATGAGGTGCTCACATACTCACTGAATGCTTAGTAAATTGGGCAGATGCTGCTTATATACTTTTCATATGTATGTAGGACACCATGTGCCCGGTTTGCTCCCTCGGCTCTTGGTATAGCTGCAGGTCTCTGAAATCAGGTTACAGTGAATTGAGCCTCCTCAGATTCACACACTTGAGAATTCAATGAGTTCATTTTTAGACAGTGCAAGACTTCAGGCATTGTGGGTACAGCTGTCCCTATAATCTGCATTTTCAGAAAATAATAGTGCCATATCTCTCATGTGTTTCAAAACACACTACACCAATCCAGTCATATGCAAATAAAAAAAATAATCTGCATGGCTAAATAACTTGGGGAAATACCATATCCCTCTCTTGAAGATTCACAGTCTGTTAGCCCATTAAAGTCTCTGACAAGTCCTGTAGTTAAAGATCTTTTTAAAAAGTTGGCTGGACCTAGTGTTTCTCAACTTTCTTTGACCACTGAAACCTTACGAGTAGAAATGCAGCATCACGGCATTTGGAGCCCAAGAATCTGGCCTTATGGTTTGGCTTTAGCCTTAACCAACTGGGTGACAGTGAGCAAATCCCCTTAACTCTCAGGGCTTCTGTTTCCTCTTTGGTAGAACAGAAGGAGGAAGTTTGTCCCAGGGATTGGGTGGCAGACACTGGTGGAGGCACACAGTGACAGGACTTTAGTAGTCATACTCCTAAGAGATGTGTGTGCTACCGTCTGATGCTTCTGGCTTGGCCCTCTTTAAGCAATACATATGTCTTTTTTGTAAAATTCCCTCTTGGGGACTTTGGGAATCATTCTAGGACTTGAGCTGGTCAATATATGGGTAAGTAAGTTCAAGAAATGCCATCTCAAAACAAACCAATTCACTCAAGTTTTCTCTGATGATAAACAGTTATGAAAGTAGCTCATGGTCCCTATTTCCTAAATCTCAGAGCCCTCTGCCAGGCTTAGTAGAAACTGACCTCTAAGAAAATCAGACAATGAAATCAATTTCTCACTTTGTGGTTGGATCTGTGAGAATCAACTGTGAGGTCTCTCGGGCAAGTTCAATACGGCATCATCACAGTAATGCATTTTTTCTTTTTTTAAAAAAATATTTTAAAATGTTTTTTATTTATTTCTGAGAGAGAGAGAGAGAGTGAGCAAGGGAGTGTCAGAGAGACAGGGAAACACAGAGTCCAAAGTAGGCTCCAGGCTCTGAGCTAGCTGTCAACACAGAGCCCGACACGGGGCTCGAACCCACGAACTATGAGATCATGACCTAAGCCGAAGTTGGACGCCTAACCGACTGAGCCACCCAGGTGCCCCAATATTACATGTTTTTCAAGATGTGGAAGAAACCTTAAAGTCTGTCAGAATGGAAATCACAAACAGGCAGTCTGTGGGGCCAATTTTGACCCAGGGAGGGGTTTTGATTCAGACAACAGAGTTTTGCTTCTGCAATGTTTACTTTTCTTTTAATACCACATTTTTAAAATGGGAAGTTTTCATAAAAAGTCCAGGTTTCAAGCTTTTATGGAAAACTCAGAGGAGAGGAAGTGCTAGCATGAATTTTGGCAAGGCATCAATTATCCAGGCCTGGGGAAGAAAGGAACCCTTTTATGGGGGCAGTGCTGTCTGGTTTCCTCCTGGCCTGTGCCAATTATTTCTGGGCCTAGAGGCAGCTCCAGTTTGGATGCTTGGTGCCTCTCAAACTTCAACGTGTGTATAAATCACCTGGAGACCTTTTAAAATGCAGACTCGGATTCAGTAGTTCTGGGGTGCGACCTGAGGGTCTGCTTTTCAAACAAGCTGATGTAGATGCTGCTGGTCTGTGGATTAGCCCTTCAAAGTCATGTGCTCGGTTACACAAAGAGCAGAAACCAGAACCCAGGTGTCTTGAGTCCCAGATCCAAGTACCACCTTCCTCATTATTTATTTTCTTTTACTTAGTATAATATACAAGAACAGGAAAATCAAATAGGAACAGAACATAATCAAATATGACCACGGCTGGGGCATAATTTGTAAACTGGGTGATTTTTTAAAATTATTTACCAATGAACTTGACTGACAAGGATGATATTTAATTAAAATGTCCTTAAATTGTGCTTGTCTTGACAGTTCCTAACTCCATTTCAGCCACCGATTCAGTCCTTGCAACAGGTAACAAGTTTTCTGCTGATTTGTCCTCTTAATGCCTTTAGGGAATATTGCTGTGTTGAAATTCTACCGAGATCATACACTTATACTATTTTCCAGGGGTCATTTGGCTGAATTAACCCCTTGGAAAATCGACTGGAACCCACAAATAGACAAAAAGGGCCTCTACACAGCCGAGTTTAGGTCCCAGCATTCAAGCTCAAGTAAAGTGTTTGAGTCCACATGCGGGTGCCTACTGAGCCTGTTATTACTACACACACACACACACACACACACGCATGCACATGAACGCACACACGTAACAACTGGCTATCAGGTGTCCCCACTGACTCTATTATGAGAGACAACAAATGGGAGGAGGTGGGGACGAGGGGGAAAAGAGCTGCTCATAGAACAGCCACAGTGGCAATTGTAGGAAATGCCAACAGATAGTCTGACAGCCAGAGAAGTCAGAAACCCATTAAATGACACTAGACTTGCTAAATGTCCTGATATGGGGACACTGACCTCAACATCCCTCAATCACCTCTGTACGACAACCCTGAACAACAATCGTTTTTTCCTCATGAGACTGAATCAGGCAGGTTAGAATATGACAAATGTCTTCTGTTTAAAAGGACAGGACAGGAAAACGTGCTTCATTTCAGGAAAGTTTTCTTTTAGAACGACTCACACGATTTACTTTGGGTATATTCACTTTTATTCAGGAGGTAGGGAAATATCTAGTCCTCACACCTGAGTTTTAACAACCACAAAACCAGGTCAATGAGATTATAGGAAAGGCGGAATTGTGCAAAATTGGAAAATGCATAAAAACTTTGTTGACTGACTTTCCTGTTGGTGTTTCGTATTTAGGCACAATTTCTACTTCAGCAGAAGCGACTTCCTCACCTGGTAATGCCCTCTGCCCCCTGCCAATGTAGGCAGATGGGGCAGCAAGACAGCTTGGGCCATGTCACCAGGGCAGATGCCAGGACAGCTTGGTGGGGGAGCGGGGAAGACGTAAGGTGGTCACTGTCTTTGAGCAGAGTGCCCAGTGTGGGCCAGAATTGTGCCAGGCATGAGGTGGTGGTACCTCTAGAGGAGGTAGAGAGGGGACCTCTCTGGCCAGGTAAGATCACCTGTCACAGGTTCTCGAAGCATCACATATTTCTCCTTCATTGCACTTGTCCCAGTGGCAATTTTACCGAGCAAGAGCCCCATCTAGTTTTCTTTAGTGTTTCTCTCCAGCACCTAGTACGGTGCCTGCCACAGCATACGGAAGAAGCAAAATTTGTTGATTAAATAAATGAAGTCTGTGATCTCTATGCCCCAGTGACAGAGGGAAGGAGACCAGTTAACAGTAAAACAATTATTTTAGCCATTTGGCAAGTATTGACCAACTGCCTTTTCTTATTTCCAGAATCTTTTAGTATTACTGTAACCACCTTAACAGGTAATGTTGATGTTATTTTGGGTTCTAGCCATCTTACTAGCTATAAAAATCTTATGTGATTTTCCAAGGAGCTTATTACACAACCATTTATGTCTTGATCAAATTATTGCATTCTTTAGATTTTTTTTTAGTGTTTACTTTTTTTTAAGAGAGAGAAAGAGACAGAACATGAGCAGAGTGGGAGGGGGAAGTGGGGGCAGAGAGAGAAGGAGATACAGATTCTGGAAGGCAGCTATGCTCACCACTATACCGCCAACACAGATGAAGGAGATACAGATTCAGCTCAGAGCCTGACACAGAGCTCGAACTCACAGACTGCAAGATCATGACCTAAGCCAAAGTCACACACTTAACTGACCGAGCCACCCAGGCACCCCTTGTTCTTTAGAGTTTTTAAGTATATTTATACTGACCTGACTCACATGGGTCACCTCTGTATCCCCTGATGGTGAATGAATTCTTGACAGCCCAGCTAAGGGCATGGGCTTAGGGAAACATTAGTTCAGCAAATCTGGCCAAACTCAAAAATAAGCCATTTACTGTACTGACTAGTGTTCTAATGTCAACTGCCCATGACAAGACTTTCTCCTGGAGACCAACCTCAATCTGGGCATTGGAAGAATGGCAGGGAGTTCAGCCATGGCTTTGATTGATCCCCCTTAGATATTCATCCAACATTCAGGGAGGGTAGCCTTATGCCAGGCTCTGTGCCAAGGTCCTGAGGGATAGAGAGTTGACCACGGTAACAAGTAACACCCCTCTCATACAATCGATCTGTGCAATGCTGATTGCAATTATCTGAGGAGTTCCTGATGTGGCTTTGGGTTTAACAATTAAACAAAGAGACTGTTGGAGGTTTATTTGCGGGGAGGACCATAAAGAGGGCGCTCTCCCCTACTCTAGGGACTAAAGCACTTAACTAAAACACCAGAGTTAACTCCAAAAATGGTCCTTATTGCTGAGGGCAACTCTTTGTAAAAGAGGCAAATAGACCTAGACCACAGTCTAGGTCTTGGGACAGCCCCCCTAGAGAAAGTTCCAGTCTATAGAGCTCACCCTTTCCTTATCACTTCCATCCAACCATTTGAGGAGAAGACAGAGGACTGGGCTAAGAAAGCCCTCCATTTACAGAACCTTTGTTAATTAGGCCCATATCGGGAGAAACATAGACCAATGGTTGTTGCCTGATGAGCAGGTAACATCTATATTCTCCAAGGGGCAGAGTAAAGGGTGGGCCAAAGGAATGGAGACCCAACAAGTGGATTGGTGCCCTAGAAGGGGTGGTGGATCTAGAAATGTCCTGCCCTTGCTCCTGTCCGAAAAGCAGGAAGACAAGTCTGACTAGTCATACTGAACTATGACGGCCACCTTTAGGTGTCCTGTGTCTTAGGAACACATATGCCTCAATGGCTGTCATATTGCTTCTTATTTTGTTCACTTGCAGCTCCAGTTGCAACCACCGAAACCTCCACACCAGGTAAAACACTGTCTCCTGCCCCATTAGGTGCCTCTTCTTGGGATTGCATTCACCAGACTAGGCTCTTCCATGGAAAGTTTATCCCCAACACAGCCTCCATGAAGACAGAACCCCAGGAGTCCTCTGCACCGGTTTTTAGGTTTCTTCTTCTCTTTTTCTACAGATACCTCTTCAACCTCAGTGGAGGTGACCTCTCCATCTGGTAAAGTCTCTCTTGTGCTGTTTGAATGAATGAGACCAACTTCTTACTTGCCATGTTCTGTTCAGAAAAGTAGCCCACGTAACGACCGTTTTGACCACACAGGAAACTGAATGAAAAGACACCCTGAAGTGTCTTCGATTTTAAGTGTCCTATTCTCTCTGTTCATATACAGATATATCCTCAGCCTCCACAGAAGTGGACACGCCCTCTGGTAATGTTTCCTCCCTGTCACATTTCTTATGTTAAATACGACCACCTCTCCTTCTTTCTGTTGGACAGAAGAACCTATGTACTGCATGTGTTGTCTGTGGTATAAGCCCCAGTGTAAACAGAAGTCCCAGCATCCTTTTCATGGAAACAGAGCCTCATGTTCTCCTCATACATCCATAGACACAGAGTGGTCCCTTCACTAGGGGACACTCTCCAATTGTTGCCCTGGTCTTAATCAGATGTGCCCGTGGGAGGCCAGGGCAGGCTTGGTGCTGTGTGCTGTGTTGCAGGTGATGCTTTGACCCACCCAACACATGCAAATACGAGAGAACTGGGTTGTGATCGTGTTGGCTCTACCCATATGCAATTCCACTTTCTACCACACTGTTGTTCAAACCAAAACATTCTATTTTCTTTTCATTCTACTTTGTTTACAGACACAAGTCCCACTCAGGGAGAAGAGACCTCTTCACCAGGTATGCTCTCTGCTCTTTGAGGCAGCCCTGGTGAGTGACTTTCTGAGAAACCCCAGACCAGCAGGAATTACACACCCAGAGTAAACACTTCCTGTTTCCCCAGGAGAGGTCAGGGGAGATGAGAGGGAGTTGGGAAGCTCCAGACCACGACCCTAACGGTGGTTCTGATTCTGAACTCTGTGAAGGCAGATTCCAGGACAGGATGAATAGGATAAGAGAGCGTCATGTGTCAGCCATGGAGAAAACCTTGGAGATGACCCACGGCATCAAATGTCAAATGTCCGTGTGCATATGAGTGGCCTGAAGAGCTTGTTCGGAGTCTGAGATCAGGTGCCAGCAAGCTCCCTGACAGAGAGACAGAGAGAGAGAGTGAGCTCTGGTGTATTTTCTTATAAGGACAGTGATCCTATCAGATCAGAGGTTCCCTTATGACCTCACTTAACCTTGATTACTTCCTCAGCAGCCCCATCTCCAAATACAGCCACACTGGGGGTTAGGGCCTTGACATGTGAATTTTGAGGAGATGTAATTCAGTCCACAGCAGTCACAGCACCCAGCAAGGCAAGCTGGGTCTCCCAGCTCCCAACCAAGGTCCTTTCTGCCCCCAGGCTTTGCCGATTAATCTGTCTGTGTGACTCCATCCCATCCGTATGATACGGACCTCCTCACTGGCAAAGCCTACCGCTTTCTTCTCTTATCTATTTCCTTTCTTTTCAAGTCCTGGGTACTTTGAAGACATAATGCTGTTAAAGGCAGTGAACCAAGCTTAGGACTTTCCTCTCACTTATACTTACGGAGTGTTTTCCCTGTCTCCTTCCACCCCTCCCTTCCTCACGTTCTTCTTTCCCTGCTTCATCGTGACCTCACCTTTGGCAGAAGATCCCTTCACTCGTACATCTCAGTGGCTCTTGACATCACGTGAGATGAGCTTTCTTTTGCAGACCTGGTTCGTGGGAACTGGGTTGATTTTCATGTTGATTCAGTGGCATCACACACTTTACCTCTTTTACAAAAGCATGACAGCATACTTGCTTCTTGCCTCTCGGAGTGTGAGGGCAGATGTGGGGACCATCAGACCATCCCCTTCCTTCCCCCTGGTCCCTGCTCACCTCAGAGCAGAGTGACTGCGACTCCCTCATTTTATGCTCCTGAAAGGCAGAGTGCTGTAGAGAGGGTGGGTGCTTCGGGGCCTCCCAGGTCAGAGCTGAGGGCATGGCATCTGAGTCTGAACCTCCTCATCTCTACCATACTGATAATACTTCCCCGGAAGAGCTGTTGTAGGGATTTGAGGTGTGAATTATACTATGAATCCTGGATGCTCTAAATGGGATTTATTCATCCATCTTGCAAAATGCCAACTTCTTATATATCATTCCATATATATATTATTTCACTCCTGGATGTGTGAGTTCACAAGATGAATAAGCAGGGCTGATTCTTTTACATACAGCTTATGAATCAGGCATATTCTCATAAACTTGGCATCTACAGCATAAAATATCAATGACAACCAATTTGAATGCTTTCTTTTCACTGGGAAAAATCTCTCTCTCTTTTTCTTGGCAGCCTTAGATCTGATTTCAACAAAGGCGACATCATCACCTGGTAAAGATCATGTGGTTGTTGCTGGATTAACTCAGTTCCATGGTTCTTTATACAACTATGCTCTATCATAAGATCCATTGTTACTTTTCCTACCTTGCCTCCCTCTATAGATTTTCATGTGGAATTACATCTCTCAAATACAATCTTTTTTTTAAACATTTTTTTTTAAAGTTTAAATATTTTTGTAAGAGAGATAGTGTGTGTGAATGGTGGCAGGGGTAGAGAGAGAGAGAGGGACAGAGAATCCCATACTGACAGCAGAGAGCCTGATGTGGGACTCAAACCCACGAACCGTGGGATCATGACCTGAGCCCCTCAACTGCCTGAGCCACCCTGGCGCCCTGATCTTTCTCTTATCTAAAAATGCTTCTGAGAAATCTGATTGGTTTCCTTCTTTTTATTTTCAGCCCCTATAAACATTTTTCCTGCTAAATCTAATACTTTTATATTTTTCCTATAAAAATTCAGTATACTTATAAGTCTTCTTTTGTGACCATTTAGCAAATTATCTTCTTTTTGGAGTATAAGCAAGACTCAACACCACTTGTTACATTTTGATAAGCAAATAAAATATAGTGGATGGTATTTCTGCATCTAAACCTAAGCAGAATTTCAAACAAAACTATTACTTTCTGAACCTTGAGAAAATGTGTAGATCTTTCAGCTTTGAATATAAATATGTGACTTTGAGGATATGTGTTTTTTAAACACAGTTTTTCTTTTTTACAGTTATAATTTCGATTGGTGAAGACATGATCCCTCTACCTGGTAATATTTGTTTGTTCCTAAGCACTTCAGTTATCAAATCATTATTAGTACTGTAGGATCATATTTCTTTTTTTTTTTTCAAAGTTCCTCCTCTTTACAGAAAACTTTTAAAAAAAAATTTTTTTACATTTATTTATTTTTGAGAGATAGAGTGAGACAAAGCACGAGTGGGGAAGGGCAGAGAGAGAAGGAGACACAGAATCCAAAGCAGGCTCCAGGCTCTGAGTTGTCAGCACAGAGATCAATGCAGGACTCAAACTCACAAACCGTGAGATCATGACCTGAGCCGAAGTCGGACACTTAGCCGACTGAGCCACCCAGGTGCCCCTCTTTACAGAAAACTTTTATGAGTAATAGGTGTATATGTATATATCCATATGTATGTGTGTGTGTATGTATGTCTACACATACCTTTGTGGGTCGGGAGCCTCATAGTCACCTCCTGAGACCTGATACAAAACATATCTGCCTTTATTCATAGTTCAGACAAGCATGCTTATCTTGCTCTAGTATCATAGCAACCAATTACATAAGAAGAGAGCTACTATCCTAAATGAGGACACTACAGTCACAGAGAAGCCAGTGGTATTTATTCACATTCACTAAGCATCTTCTACAGGCCACGCAAAGCAGGGAGTTGGAAAACAGTTGGTAGCAACCACTCTTATATGAAGAGGAATCATTTTACACACATCTATGGGTGTGGCATCGCTAACACACTATAGATTTTTTAAATTAGTTTTACTTCTTTAAATCATCTTTTTTGAAGTATAATTACCTACAATAAATTGCAAACATCCATGAAGTTTTTCTTATGTCTACAACTATGTCACCACCACCACAACCAAGATCTAGAACATTCCCATCACCCCAAAATGTTCCTTCATGTCCCTTTGCAGCAAACCCCCCAGGCCACCAACTGGTCTCTTTCTGTCACTGTAGATCAGATTTGTTATTCTAGAATCTCACAGAAATGGAATCAAATAATATGTGCTCTTTTGTGTCTGATTTCTTTTGCTTAACAAATTGTTTTTGAGATTTGTTCATGTGGTTCTTTATATTGGTATTTTGTCCCTTTTTATTGCTTAGTAATATTCCCCTGTGTGGATATTCAGCAATTCATTTATCCCCTCTCCCGCTGGTGGACACATGTGGATGGTGGAGAGTTCTGCTGCACACAAATCTTCCCGTGCACGTCTGTTCCCTTTCTCTTGAGCAAACACCTGGGAAGAGCCAGGTCACACAATACACTTTGTGCAGTTCAAGGGTTGGCTTTTATTCATCCAGAGTAAAAGGAAGATTACTGGACAGATTTTGTTTGCTAAGCCAAGCCAGTGCCTCAACAACTTCACTCCCAAGATTTGAGGGGTTTGCCATTTTGTTTTCTTTTGGGTTTGGGTCCTTTCACGCTTAGATTCTTAGATTCATTGTTCGAGGGCTTCTGTTAACTCAGGTTTGGCTTTTCTATGAGGGAATTCGAAGGGAGCGGGGGTGAGGAGAGAGACAGAGGGCAACGGCTCACCGCAGTGTCATTTCTCCCACTGCAAATGACACAGAAGGGGCAGCGGAGGGCAGCTGTGCGCCTGTCGCTCCCGCGTCCCCCTACTCACGCTCACTCTCTCTCTCCCCTCCCCCCCCACCCCCCACCCCCTCCGCCCGCAGAACCTCCCCTGCGCCTGGCGGGCGGGCGCGGCCGCTGCGAGGGCCGGGTCGAGGTCCGCCACCAGGGCGTGTGGGGCACGGTGTGCGACGACCACTGGGACATCAGGGAGGCCCGCGTCGTGTGTCGCCTGCTGCGCTGCGGCCCCGCGCTCTCCGCCCCGGGGCGCGGCCGCTTCAGCCCGGGCTCGGGGCCCATCCTGCTGGACGACATGCGCTGTGTGGGCACCGAGAACACGCTGGGCAGCTGCGGCCACTCGGGCTGGACGCGCCACAACTGTCGCCACCGCGAGGACGCGGGTGTGGTCTGCGCAGGTGCCGCCGCGCGTTCGCGCCCCGGGCTGTCCCCGGGGCTCCATCCCTCTTCCTCAGCCCTGTTCCCAAGGCCAAGGCCCTGTCTGCTGGGAGAGCCAGGGCACATTTGTCGCACAACCGCTGAGCTAAGTATTTGCGTCGCTCAGACTTGCGGTTTTATTCCAGCTCAGGGCGGCATTTGCTCTAAAATATTCCAAGATTACGAGCTGGAAGGAAGAAGTGACAGTGTAGTACAATGATTTAGGACAGACCGAGGCTATTAGTCAGACTGCAAGTCCCTTTTTCAATTTCTGACAAGGTCATCAAGGGCACGATCCTAGGTGGACACCCTTCTTTACCTTGACCTGGCCCTAAGAAATCAGAACCCCGGGTTCCTCATGTGTCCTTTTCACCCAAGATTTGGCCTATTCCTTTCCTGGACTACTTTTTATTACTACCAGATACCCCTCTTGGCATTCTGGCCTACATAGGCAGACCCCATTCTGGGTAGAGTAGTACTTTCTTATACTTGCCTTGCATTTACCCAGTTAAATCTCGAAGACTTACAGAATTCTAAGATTTGGTGAACAAGTCTGAGCCCCCACTGTTCCATCCCTAGTTTTTTTAACAGGCAAACCAAAGAATCACTCCCATTGTTTTCGTCCTTATGTGAGAGTTACTCTTGTTTTGCATAGAAATGGATCACAAATAGAAAAACTATCAGAGTCCCCCTGAGACTAACAGTCTCGCAGAGAGCCATAGAGTAGGAGTCCCCTGGGGTCTTGGGATCCTGTCTTCCAGATCCTCACTTTCATTGTGTCTGTTTACAGTTCCAGCCATGCCTCCTGGCATCGGAGGGCCCAATGGCAAGGGTAATTCGTTTTTTCATTCTTGGATTATACACCAAGGGATTCACTGGGTACAGCGACCAAAGGAACAGAGGTCTGGGGCCGAGAGTGTTGGAAGGGGTTGAGTGAATCTGGCCAGCCACGCTTCCTGGCCGGGACCCTAGCCACAGGTTACTGTCCTGCCTTGCTTTTGGGCTGGGGAGGCCTTTGATGGCCATAAACTGCCTGCTTCCCAGCTGAGATTCCAAGCATGTCGTGTGCATGGGAAGGGACACCAGCCAGAATTCATATATGTGATGGTGTTAATAACCCACAAAGCCCTGTATTTACTACCCTCTTGGTGTTGATGACACCCATATTCTCAATACTTCTTCACACACATCGGGATCCCTCTGTCCTGCTCCACCAAGAGGTTCTGGGCCCTCTTTCCTTCCCATCGCCCTTGGAGTATTTTCAAGCCATTGCGCTCCAGCTTTAATAGCTAAACCGAACGAGCCCATTTCCAGGCACTGCATGTCTACTGCTGGCTATATCGTCCTCCTCCAGGGCTTCTGCACAGTTGACACTTGCTTCTCACCAGGTCCAGCTGCCTCTGCTGTACCCAAAGACAATGGTAAGCCCTCCCCTCTAAGCTGCGGGAAGGGGGGAGGGGCTGAGAGAGCAGTTGTCCCAGGGAGAAAGAACGGGCTTTGAGGGACACCAGCTTATATGTCTCCACCGTGATCTCTCACATCCCCATCTATTCGCTGGGCTTTCGGAGGCTGGGAAAGAAGCCCCTTAACACTTACACTCCCTCCCTCTTTGCTTCCATGCTCTTGCCTCAGATAGATGTATGTTCAGCCTTAGGTAATGGAGGAAACAGGCTGTTCTCTAAATCTATAGACAAGGCTCTGACTCTCGGCCCGTGGGACATGTGCTGTGTGTCTAAGACTCCAGTGATTAGTGTGACTTTTTGGAAAAGAGAGGATATAAATAAAGTCAGCAAAAATCAAGTCAAGGTTGGGGGTGATGAGAGCTGAGCCAGCCCCCTGCCCCAAAGCACTGTCCATGCTTTATAAAGTAAGCGCACACCCACATCCCAGACTTGCTCACCCAGTGTACCAGATCGTCTTTGTGAGTTTCTCCCCATGCTCCTCCTCCTGCAGCCCAGCTCTCCTGTTTGCCTCACCTCTTCCAAGTCACCATTGACCGAGGTTATCTCCGGAGGCTGGGCTACTCCTCTTGGGACATCCACTTAAATGATGAGCTATGTCGTCCCCAAGTCACTGGGCGCTACCTGATCTTCAACATTCCCTATGGTCGCTGTGGCACCGTCAGACAGGTAAGAAACTGACAAGGTGGTGGTACCCTTCTGTGGATGGAGGCTGAGGAGAGAACTTTGGAAAATTCAACTACCTGTTAAAAACCTGGCAGGGACAGAAGAAAGGCACAGTCATGACTTTGTTTCTGAATTCAGTGAGACCTGGAGCACTCACTAATTTGTCTGAAATCTTCTTTCCTTTCGGGAATTTGGAATACGTACTGAATTTGGAATACGTGGTAGTAAGTGCTGAGTGCTGAAGGACTGATGGGTGGGTAAATGGATGGATGGATGGATAGATGGATGGATGGATGATGGATGCCCTTCTTTTAGCTCCAAACCTGAGCATTTCCCACGACTTGTTTCTTTATTCACCTTCACCGCACACCTACTATGTGCACGTTATGACGCTGGGCATGGGAGAGGACAAATGATCTGACTGCTGTGTTCTAACCAGACAACTAGCTGTATTTCCCAATCTAGAAAGCATAGATCTAGGACATTTGGGTACAATGAAATATATATGTCTGTTTCATTTTCCTTAACCACCAGCTTATTGCACAACACAATGTCACTGAAATTAAGGAAACAAGTGAAGAATGTATAACTACAAAATCACTTTTCTCAGCATATCTAACAATGTACCACGTTACACATGTTACACGGTCTCCAGGCTATTCCTGTCTTCCTTCATATCAGTGTTTAGACACACACACACACAAAAACAGCAAACATTTGGCATTGTTGGAGGCTTAATCCACTCCAATGGTCTGCATGATGCCAAGTGACCATTTATCTCCATACTTCACATTTTGTCTATTTGGTTGTGCAGCCCACGGTCATCCTTATCCTTTTTGCTCTGAAGCTTCTAGTTTTTGCGTCAGAGGTTTCTGCCCCAAGAGCCACGCTGGAAGCCCCCCAGTGTCTGGGAGGTGGGCACTCTGGAAGCTTCTAGACCATCAGGGAGGACTCTGATGCTATCTTCTGTGGCCCTGACTGGCCCAGCTCTCACAGCACTGGGGCCAGAGGACACAGCAGGTCAGGACACAGTCTCAGGCCACCCACATCGAAACACTGCCACAGAAGGGTCCTGTGTGTGATTTCAGAGTCCGTGAATGAGCAAACCTTCTGAGGACACAGTAGCCAACAAGATGGGGGCCCTGCCCCTCCGCTCTCACATTCGAGAAGGAGACAGCACTGCACAAATGCACATACGAGAAGAAGCATTTTACAGATGCTAAGATTGCAGAACAAAGACGAGAATAGGAGATGATGTCGGATGGAGGGAAGGTCACTTGGAATAGGGTGGCCAAGGAGCTGAGGCCTGAATAAGGAGTAGGTAAAGGATGAGGGGTGTTCTCCGTGCAGGTGTGACAAGTGCCGAGGCCCCCAGGCAGCAGCAAACCTGGAAGGCTTGAGGAAGAGACTCAAAGGGTCAGTGCCAAGAAGCCCAAGGTCAGGTTGGAAGGGGTAGGACCATGTAGTCATGGGGTTTAGCTTTTCCTCTAAGCTGTGCATCAGGGCAACTGACAAGCGAGATACCAGTTCTTAGGGGCAAAAAGAAAAAAAAAAACATCTGTTTTTATGGATAAAGCATGCAGACCATAAAGAGTATCTTTGTTGTATTATAATGGGGGCTGGGAAGGGGCAGGGGGTGAGTAGGAGAGAAAAGGTCTAAAAAGACGGACCTGATCTGAGCTGACGGGGCAGTCCTTGGAGGGTTCCGAGGCAGACATCAAGGATCTGAGTCACACAAGCAGAGGCTTCCTCGAAACGGTGTCGCTGGGTGGGCTGAGTGTCTGGGCGGCACCCAGGCTGTGGGGAGGAGGCTGCCAGAGGCGATGGCACCTTGCACAGTAGCCTTTAGCTCCCCCTCCCCTTAGCCTTCTGCGTCATGCTGGATTTGAAGGAGCAAGGCTGAGACTCAGAGTGAACAGGGCCAGACCCACACCCACCAGGAGCCAGAACTGGTCTGGGGCCAAGAGAAGGGAGGAGCTGGAAGAGAGGAGAAAGGCACCAGCAGGTCAAGGTCTGCGCGAGGCTGAGAATACCCGGGCTGAGGAGATGGCATGTGTGCAGGAATTGGGCAGAGAGAGCACCACGTAGCTAGAATGGACCTCCTGCCCCACTAATACCAGCAAGGCTTGGCCCTCACAGGAGGGAGGAAGGAAGTCCAGGCTCACACACCAGGGCTCCTTGCATGCTCCCTGAACTGCAGTGGCACCCGCCATGGCACTCGGTCCCACAGGAGGCAGCCCCGAGACCCCCGCCTCCAGCTCACCAGTAACAGGTACCCAGCAGGTGTGTGAAGGAGAGGCCTCTGCCAGTGTAGGAAGATGCTTGGCGGGGAGACATGAGCACTGGCCAGAACCTCCCCTCTTGTCTCCCCAGGAAAGCCCCGGCTCCCTCAGCTACTCCAACTCCATCAGAAGTCGAATACGGGGCCACCCTGGCCGGGTCATTGTGCGGCACAAGGTGCCTCAGCTGAAGTTCACTTGCAGGGTGGGTGGCCCCTCTGCAGTTGAAATCATTCCCGGGGCTGACGTCTCAAGGGAGAGCATCGGCTATGATGTGTCCATATCCTTCCTTGAGTCACCCATGAGCTTGGGGCCCCATGATGCCAGCCAGAGGAAAGCGGTCTTCCTCCAGGCCACACTCCAGAGCCCCGACCCCAGCCTGAGGCTCTTTGTGGACACCTGTGTGGCCTCTCCAGATCCCCATGATTTTACGACTGTCAAGTACGATTTGATCCGGCAAGGGTAAGGAAAATAAAAGGCCCTCTAGAGTTGACTATTATATTCGGGTGGCATTCCTTTGGGGGACCTGTGGCTTCTCTGGTGGATCTAAGTCATAACATTGTGCAAAACAGTCCTCATCATGTCCCAGAGGTGGAGATGGGGCCTCTACTGTCCCTCTGATCCCAGTTGGGGACAAATAGTTATAGGAAGTCTGGACACATTCCCTTGAATCCCCAAAGAGTCTTGGGCAGAGCCCCTGCTGACCCAGACTCTGCTCTCCCATCTCACATTTTCATACCTGTACCTCCCTTTCCTTTGTGTTTTATGCGTTTTTGACACTCTCTATTCATGGTTCAGGGCCTCTGCCCTCCCCTGATGGGCTCATGCATTTTCTCAGCCTAAACTCTTACAGTGGTGAGATTCACTATGGCTCCTTTGGTTTTTTTGTTTTTTTTTTTTAATTTTTTATTTATTTCTAGGAGACAGAGAGAGAGAGAGAGCGTGAGCAGGGGAGGGTCAGAAAGAGAGGGAGTCACAGACTCTGAAACAGGCTCCAGGCTCTGAGCTGGCAGTCAGCACAGAGCCCGACGCGGGGCTCGAACCCACGAACCACGAGATCATGACCTAAGCGAAAGTCGGACGCTTAACCGACTAAGCCACCCAGGCGTCCCACACTGTGGCTCCTTTGATTAAACAATGGATTCGCCAGGTTAGAACGTTGGTATAGTTGTTTGCCTTTATAGCTCTGTTGCCCCCTAACAGGAACAAAACAATTAGAGATGGGCAATTGGTAATCAGCGCTAGACAACAAAACCCTGTCACTTACTGGTGGCAGCGAGAGCCACATGGGAAGCATCATCATGATACCTGTTTCCAAAAGCCAAGGGGAGGGACAAGACACAACACTGTGCACAGGTGACATGAGCTATAACATGGGAGGTTTACAGATATGGCTTTAGATTCCTCTGGGTCTTAGAGTGAGAACGCTCTTCCCTTTCCCTTCTCCTTGCAAACAGATCCAGGAGAGAGACACAGTTTGGTGTCAGAATTTTAACAGCCGGCATTCTTCAATTCTGCTTGCTTAAGTTTAAATTGCTCTTCTTTCTCTAATTTCTTACGGTGGGGTCTTAGATTATTGATTCTGTATCTTTCTTCATTTCCAATGCATGCGTTTGATTTATTGGATTGTGGTAAATTGTATATTCATTTTCACTTAGTTTGAAATAATTTTTATATTTCTCTGGAGACTTTTTCTCTTACCTCTGGGTTACTTTGAAGAACTCTGGGATTCATATGTCTGAGTCCAAGCCTGATTATTTGAGTCAGGATGCGTTCACACCATACTTTAAGTTAATTCTTGCGGCTGGGGGGGGGGGGATTTCTTCTCTCAGATGCATCAAAGACAATACCTATGTCAACCTCCACTCCTACCAGAAGAACACAGCCCAGTTCAAGTTCAACGCCTTCAACTTTCTCAGCAGCTATGATGTGGTGTATCTGCAGTGTGAGGTCGCCGTGTGCAAAGTGGGGGACCATTCCTCTCGCTGCTCCCAGGGCTGTGTCAAGCAGAGTAAGAGGGACGTGGGCCCCTCGGAGACCACAGAAGAGCGGACTGAGCATTTCCAAGTGGTGGGGCCACTGAAAATCCACAGAGGGACGGGTCAGAACAAGACCCTTGTTTGATTTCTCCACTTTTCACATGAATCTCTTTTTATAAAGCAAAGTCTATTTCCCTTCAGCAATGTAATAAGTTTGACAAATTAGGAGTTGTCCATACAGTGACAAATGAAACTGCTAAAGAAGTTCTCTCTGAAGTTTGTTGCTAAATAAACCTTCTCTGATTACTAAACTTCTAAGGTGGTCACTATCTTTGCCAGCTGGAGATGCCGCATTTTCTTATTCTTCACTACCAAGCATGTGATCATTGTCTTAACTGTACAAAATGTTATCGAGAACAGAATTCTCTCTATATATCAAACTGCTAATTTAAGGATTTTTTTAATTGACTCCTTAGTATTCAGATGCTAGTCGGTGGATCTTTTTGTTTCTGTCCCTTGGGTGATGTGAGAATTTCTTTTCAGATCTCTCTAAGAGTCTTATGGAAAATAAACTAAGTGTCAGGAAGTCACTGCTTTTTTTTTTTAATTTTTTAACTTTTATTTATTTTTGAGACAGAGAGAGACAGAGCACAAGCCGGGGAGGGGCAGAGGGAGAGAGAGACACAGATTTTGAAACAGGCTCTAGGCTCTGAGCTGTCAGCACAGAGCCCAATGCGGGGCTCGAACCCACAGACCGCGAGATCATGACCTGAGGCGAAGTCGGACGCCCAACTGATTGAGCCACCCGGGTGCCCTGCCACTGCTTTTTTTTTTTTTTTTAACCTTAATAACTTTAATTGAATCAAACATGTCATTTACTCATTTACTTGTTATCACTTACTCAAAATAAGCTCATTTTGTCCATTTCAAAGGGAACAAGTTATGCCTTTGTTGGGTTTGGGTGAGAGCTTTGATATTGACAGCAAATGAGAGCCTGAGACACAATCACATGAACCACCCGTGACTGCTTGCTGCACTACCACGCACTCAGTCTGTGCCCAGATCCTCAAAGCTTTATAGGAAACTTTAAAAGTACACTGGAAATCTGAAGACTACAAAAATGAAGGCTTGTATATCTCATACTCTCCTGAGAAAGGAGGGCAGCACCCACTTTATCTAAGCCCTCTTTGAATCACAACAGAAAGAGGTCTGCACCAGGCTCAGTACCCTCAAAGCTGTCTCTAAAGAGACAGGTTTGGATATGGTCAATGTTTTTTTCTTAGCTTGTCAAGAAATATTCAACAGCAACATTTAAAATATGAGTCCTCAAGCCCAAGAAATTGTTCCCACCATTGTCATTAAATAACATGTATGAGATGAGATGAATATGGCCAAGTCCCCTGGGGAGGAGGGCAGAGTTTGGGGGAGCCTGGGAGCTAACCCTGAAGTCCCCAAGAGATGAAAATCTGACAAGTGACCCAAGGGCGGGCATTGTGTCTAAAGAGGAGCCTCTCAGTTCCATTTCAAATGTGCCCTTCATCGACAACCATCTTGGTAAAAATAGGTTACTGACATTTACTTTGACGATGTTCCCTGCTTACACCTGGTAGAAGCTGATAAAAATGTAATTATGGGTCAGTCTGGGGAAGACTGATCCTTAAATCGAAACTCAATCATTTGTCACTGAGTGGCTTCATCTTCAGTCGCACGATTTTATCATTGGACATCGATTTCACCCAAGTGCTTCAGATGAATTAAGGAGTTTTCCAAGTAGCTGTGAACTGCTGGAGTTTCTACTTTCCAAAGCTTATCTGCCCATTAACTGCAGCTATCCAAATGTGTTGAGGAAGTAGGAGGCTAAGAGCTTCCAAACTCAGCATCATGTGGCTTTTAACAGATGCCTAATGTGAAAACTATTGACATTGAAAGGACCGAACTTTTCAGAATAAATAAATAAGGGGCCGGTGAACGTCCAGGTCAGGCTCTCCAGCTGTGGCTCAGCTGATGGAAGCCAGGAAGTGGCCCTTTCCACAAGTACTCCAGGTGGTTCTTAGGGATGCTGAAGTGTGAAATCCATGGCCACTGCTATGCATCCTGTGCTTTTTGGATCAAAATCCACTTACCAGAAAACTACAACCCAGAAACACCCATGGATACAGACAAAAAGGTCCCAAGAGAAGCCTGTTATCTCCAGTCAAATTTAGGATGGGTAAAGGAGCAGACAGGGAAGACAGAGAACTTTTACAAAAGAGCCTCCTGGCTCCAAATCCATGGGTGAAACTGTGGCCCTACCCCCAGCCCAGCCAACAAAGGTGAAGCAGGGGAGTCTAGACTTTCTTCTGCCCTCAGGATCCTTTACATCTCCCCTCCCCTGTGCGGGGTGGTGTTACCTCTGGGCAGTAACCAGAGCCTCCCCAACACCTCCCTTGTCAGGCGGAGACCAGCTGGGGAGACTGGGCTTCCAATCTCACCCTTTATGACCATTCTGGGTAGAGCCATGACCTTGACCCTCACCCAGAGGTAATGAGGCAACTCTACCTTCCTAGGGGGAGGAAGAGCAGAGGTCACATGGGTAGCCTGGCTTCCACCCTGCTCAGTGAGAATGAAGTGACCCTCCCCATCTTGTCTGCACCTGTTAGTATTCCATTGCCCAATTTGCTTTTAGCCTTGCTGACATACCTTGTCAAGCATGTGCCTTGAATACAGCATAGAGTCAGAATTTAACACTGTGAGACATTCTGAAAATTCTGCTCTTTTAGGATGTGAGTCTAGTGACTGCTCTGGTATGACACCCACATCTCCCTCAGCTGGGATCACTTGTTCTTCAAGCTTCCAGGAGTGTTGGTGGCTGATGGCTCTCAGTCCCACTGCTCTGTAGGGATTCTCTCAGCTCAAGGCAGCTGTCTCAGCCACATTCAGAGGCTTCAACAAACAAGTGGTCAAGAGAGGCACATAATGACAGCACTCTCAACAATAACCAAAACATGGAAAGAACCTAAGTGTCCATCAACTGACAAATGGATCAAGATGTGGTTTATCTATACAATGGAATACTACATGGTAATGAGAAAGAATGAAATCTGGCCATGTATAGCAATATGGATGGAACTTGAGGGTGTTATGCTGAGCGAAATAAGTCAGGCAGAGAAGGACACATACCATATGTTTGCACACATAGGTGGATTAGGAGGAACTTAATGGAGGACCATGGGGGAGAAGGGGAAAAATAGTTGTGGAGAGGGAGAGAGACAAACCATGAGAGACTCTTGAATGCTGAGAACAAACTGAGGGCTAATGGGGGTGGGGGAGAGGGGAAGGGGCGTGATGGGTATAAGGGAGGGCACTTGTTGGGATGAGCACTGGGTGTTATATGGAAACCAACTTGACAATAAACTATTTAAGAAAAAAAAAAGAAAGAAAGAGAGGCATGTAATGGCCAGAGCACCAAGTCTCAGTATGGGGCATCTCTGAAGAGCCAGCCCAGCCCAGGACTCCTGGGGGTTGACTGGGCTTTTTGCTACAGCCACTTCTCCGTTCACCACCTCCCCTGCCAGGTCCTGCTTCCCTCACTCCTTTCAGGGCTTGATAGTAAGCACACTCTCCAGGAATCCTTCTGGACGCAATCCTCTGTATCAGAGTTGGTTTCCTGGGATCCAAGTCATGACCGTTAATATGGGGTGGGGTCCGAGGAAGCAGGTACTAAGACAGGACTTGGGGGGCCAGCCATAGGTAATCTCCACTGATGGCAGGTAACACAGATTGCCCCTGACTGCAACTCATTTTCTCATTTAATCCTTGCAACACTCCTGGGGGGTGGGCAGCTGTTATCTTCACTGTTTTAAATTGTGGAGATCAAGGCTGAAGGGGACCTGGACAAGGTGACCCACCAGGGAAGAGGAAGAGCTAAAACCCAGGCCATCAACTCCAGATCTGGGATCTTAAATCACTTTACTGCAGTTTCCCCTGAAGAAAACAACTTGCTGATATATATTATTTTATACTTATAATGCCTTGGGATAGCTGAATAGCTCTGCAAAGGGTTTTTTGGTGCATGGCAACACAATTTTACACTGTCTACTGAGTCACAAATTTTGACAATTGTCTTAGTCTTATACTACATGCCTGGCATGCCTCTGAGAGCCCTCACACCTGGCCACCAGCACAAGATGGGCCAGCAACCAGACAGGTTGTAAGTTCTGATTTTCTGTACTGAGTTTGAGTTGCCCATTCTGATTACGTTCTCAGTGTTTTCACACTAGGTTGGAAGAGAACTTTTCAGTAGCTACATTTTGTCATACTGATGGAATGCAGAGGACACCCAACCGCATGACCACTTGGGGGAAGTGCTTGGAAGATCCGTGTGGAAATATTGAAAAAAAAAATGGGAAAGATGCGTTTTGATTTGGAGTTGGAAGCCCAGCAGGCCCCTAACGATTTGTTCAATGAGAGTAGAGATGGTGTCTTACTTGCAGTGTATCCCCAGGCATTACTGTGTGCCTGATACACATGTGTGGGGGTTGGGTGGGAGTCTTTGAGCACTCAGAAATGTGGTTGCCTCTTTGCATGTAGATCAGAACCCAAAACCATGGTGGTACTAGGTTGACGAGGTAGAGTTTTGTGATGCATCTAAGACAAAGACTTCAGCGTGATGTTCAGTATGTGTAAAGTCAGTTCACACTGAGATCTTTAATAATTGCTCGGCCACAGTAGATAGGAAGGTGTTAAGTCAGAACTGACTCCTCCTTGCTACAGGTATGTTTGGCTTTGGTGTTTGATGGGAAATGAGAGAATTGGTGTTTTCATTCGGTAACCTAGAAACTACGCAGAAGTCTCACCTATTATAGTCAGGTTCTTCTTTCCAAAGCCCTTTTCTGAGATGTGTTTAAGTTGTAAAATGCGGGGACTCTGCACTAAAATAGCAAGGTGTATGAATAAAACAGACGGTCATTCTCTTTGTCACACTCCATTTCAGAAATGATAACTTTTGTATGTGTTTCAAAACGTAGCATAGAGGGGTGATGGGCATGGAGGAGGGCACTTGTTGGGATGAGCACTGGGTGTTATATGGAAACCAACTTGACAATAAACTATTTAAGGGGGAAAAACATAGCACATTTGCATCTAGAAAATAAATACATCTAATGCTGAAGACTTAAGTAAAAATAACCTTTTTTCCTTTCACCTAATTATTTACTGGAAATGTTTTGTTTGTAGTAAAGGATGCTTTTAATTCATTTAATATTTTGGAGGCTTCAGTTCTTTACTCTGATACCTAATTTATATAATGTTTGCTCATCTCTATCACCCTGCAAGGCAGCACACTCTGACTACAATGGCAGGAAGACTTGTGTATCACTTTTATGAGACTCTCTCTAATTTATTCATAATGGGTAGCATTTCCTTCGGTGTTCAGGGGAAATGCGTCTCACTTAAGGCTGGACCCGTCAGTTAATATTCTGCAGCTTCTGGTACTTGTAGTCTGTTCTCTGCTTCACAAAATGCCTTGCTATGATCGTAGCCACGATCACTACATTCAGAGCAAGGACCATGAATGAAAATAGATGCAGACTGTTGAAAGGTTGCTTCTGAGTTTCTTCTCCATGTATTTGATACTGAGATCCTGTAACTGGAAACAAGATAAACATCATTTAAAGAAAAGCATTACTTGGCATTACAAAATTTTCATGAATCCTGAATATCTCCTCGCAAATGCATGTCTTGTGCATCAACTAATGTGTGGTATATAATGCCACACAGCCCACAGCAACTGTGAGCAAATATTTCAATTAGTTTGTTTCTGTTAGAAAGGACAAGATGCCCTTACATTTGTTTGTTTAAGCAGTTAATTTGTTTCCCTGACATAAGATGAAAAACGTGAAAATCAAGCATCTTGGTCAAACCGAAGTGCAAGTCCATTTATGGATTTCTCGCTATTTCCCATAGTTGTCGTAATAGATTTGATCAGTAGAGAAACAACTAGTTTCTCCTCTTGAAATAGGAAAAGGGTACTTTCTTTTTTTTTTTTTTAAGTTTTTATTTATTTATTTTGAGAGAGACAGAGACAGTGTGAGCAGGGGAGGGACAGAAAGAGGGAGGGAGAGAGAGAGAATCCCAAGCAGGCTCTGCGCTGTCAGCACAGAGCCCGATGCAGAGCTCAAACCCATGAAACCATAAGATCATGACCTGAACTGAAACCGAGAGTAGGACACTCAACTGGCTGAGCCACTCAGGCACCCCGGAAAAGGGCACTTTCTAATATGGATGATATTTCTATAACTTTCATTCACAAATTTTCAACTAATTTCAGACTAATATCCACAAATGCATCATCCTTAGTGAATGTGTTTATAAAGTTCCTGGATTTAATTTTTGAGTTCTTTTGTTTTTATCTTAGAAATATTTTGCTAAAGGGACGCCTGGGTGGCTTAGTCGGTTAAGCGTCCGTCTTTCGCTTAGGTTATGATCTCGCGGTTCGTGGGTTCGAGCCCCGCGTCAGGCTCTGTGCTGACTGCCAGCTCAGAGCCTGGAGCCTATTTTGGAGTCTGTGTCTCCCTCTTTCTCTGACCCTCCCCTGCTCACTCTGTCTCTCTCTCTCTCTCTCTCCTAGAAATAAATAAAAATATTTTAAAAAAAGAAATATTTTGCTAAAAACTAGAATCCTACTCCCTCATAGTCCATTCAAATAATAATTAACATAGAATTCACAAGATTCTTTTATGCCAAGATAATTTTCACATGAGATAAATTCTTATAAACAGTTTTTATTTAATTATAGTCTGTCCAAAGCCGTTTAGCTGTGGCTTGTCCGTGAGCGGCCACCACCACCTGATTCTCCTGTGACCTGGCAGGGCTCATGTTTCAGTCTTTTAAAAAGAAGCAGGGCTGGAGGCACCTGGGTGGCTCAGTCAGGTAAGTGGTTAAACATCGGACTTCAGCTCAGGTCACGATCTCACGGTTCGTGACTTTGAGCATTGAGCTTCGGATCCTCTGTCTCCCTCTCTCTGCCCACCCCCAACTCTGTGCTCACGTTTGTGCACATGCTCGCTCTCTCTCTCAAAAAAAAAAAAACACAACATTAAAATCTCTGCCCACCCCATGCTTGCATGTGCATTTACGCTCTCTCTACCTCTCTCTCAAAAATAAGATCAACATTAAAGAAAAGAGGGGCGCCTGGGTGGCTTAGTTGGTTAAGCGTCCGACTTTCGCTTAGGTCATGATCTCACGGTTCGTGGGTTCGAGCCCCGCGTCGGGCTCTGTGCTGACTGCCAGCTCAGAGCCTGGAGCCTGTTTCGGAATCTGTATCTCCCTCTCTCTCTCTGACCTTCCCCTGCTCACGCTGTCTCTCTCTCTCCTAGAAATAAATAAAAATATTAAAAAAAAAAAAAAGAAGTAGGTCTATCTTAAAAATAGAGTATTTTCTATGTTTTAGACAAAAATTGCTTTTTTACCCCAAAAAGGTGGTTGCGTGGGATGCTGGTTAAAATACACTGCTTTGATTCTGTTATCTGCCATGGTGTCTATAACAAGGAGTCAGGAAGCTAAGAGAATGTGTTGTTTTTAGTAGTGAGGAAATTATACTCAAAAGCCACAGGAATAGTGGTACATTGTCAGTACTTAATATGCTTAAAATGTACATGGCTTTCATCAACTAATAGAAAGAAAAATTAATCTGTGTGTGCTTAATTCAAATTATTTAGGACTTGGCTACAAATATCATAAGTCTCTGTACTGTACATACATAAGAAGGAACATAGTTGAGCAGAATGTAATGGGCCATGAGGAGTCCGTGTTCCTTACCTGAACTTCCACTTGCAATTCGGTCCCTTTTCAGACGAATAGGTCCTATGACAGAGTTGGTCTTCCATTTGTATGAAGAAATGTCACGCTTCCTCCTAAAGACACAGCCTTGGCTACAACGAGACTGATGGTCGCCGCTGTCACATATCAAAATCTTACACCGTAGGTACACGGAGCCCAGAGTTCTCAAGAATTTAAAGGCATTAAATTGGAATCTTCCGTAGAGTTCAAATAATGGATACACCTTACACGTCTCATCTCGACTACACCTGGAACAGAATTTATGGCACGTTTAGAAAACTTACAGTTTGGTCTGTTTGATGTTGAGAAGAAATGATGCAAAGTTGTGTCTGAACCATCTAATTTGTGGGTCCAAAAAGTTCCCTAGAAGGACAATGTCTTTAGCTCAGACCACAGTGATCTAGGCTATGGATATGCTTCCTGGGTAAGATAAAGTTCTCTTCAGCAACAAAATTCCTAGTCCATGTGAATTAATTAGAAAATCAATTCAAGGGGCACCTGGGTGGCCCAGTTGGGTAAGCGTCCGACTTCAGCTCAGGTCATGATCTCACAGTTCGTGGGCCTAAGCCCCTCGTCTGGCTCTATGCTGACAGCTCAGAGCCTGGAGCCTGCTTTGGATTCTGTGTCTCCCTCTCTCTCTCTGACCCTCCCCCACTCACGCTCTGTGTCTCTCCATCAAAAATAAACATTAAAAAAATTTTTTAAAAAGAAAATCAATTTAGATATATCAGAATTCAAACACCTTACTTTACACACTTGCTTTGAAGGTGCCAATATGGTTGATGTAGTTAAAGTCCATCAGCTTATAGAAAAAGAGGAAAACTATCCTTTCAAAAAAAAAAACTTCTTTTTTTTTTTTAAAGAATGCCACATATACTTTACTAATTGCATTATGTCTGTGTTCTAAATCTAGAACAAATGAAATAATCTTTTGGGGTTTTGTTGAAAATAATCAATATGGGGCGACGGGAGAAGAAGCAAAAACAAAACCACAAAGCCTTCTTGACAAGAAATAAATTTGTTTCTTCCAGCAAATGTTTTGGAAACATACTTAAAATTCTAATGGATATGGGCTGTGGCTGTAGAAATGCTCTAACTTAAAGTATTTGTCATATATAAAGTATATGTGTATATACTTTCTATATATAATACTTAGAGCATTTAAGTATTATATATATATAATACTAATGGTATTTTATAAAACAATTGAATTTACTAAACTCCATGGTATCAGCATAGAAAAAAATTATACAGTATGCATACAGGAATCATATAACCACACACAAAAAATACTACTTCATTCAAGTCATTAATCCTCAGAAAAGCATGCCACCCATCAGCACATACCCACTCTTGATTAGGTCATAGGTTGGAGATGCGAAGTCAGGTGTGGGAGAGGCGATACAGGTATCAAGAAATACCACCAAATTTGGATCTGAAGTGTGTATACTGGCTTGAACAAAAAGAGTTTGGTTCATGTCCACATAATATGGTGACTCCAGTATAGGCTTTTCAAATGAATCGGATTCAAAAAGAGCCATGCTTGTGTTATATTTGCCCAGCTCACTTTGATTCTGTATTATGTCATCTTCTGTTATGTACATCGTCTCCACAGTAGAATTATGTTCCATTTCACACTTCAGAACAATCTGGAGATGTTTCTGACGAGTGATCACTTCTGATATGGAGGATGGAATAAAAGTGATTGTATTGGTGTAAGTAATTGAATGATCTTCTGCCTGCGGAAGAAGGTGAAATTCAAATGTTGTATTTTAAGTCCAGTAATATTTTAGAGCATTGATGTGAATGACATATGTGGGTAGGCACATAGTTTTCATAAATTGCAAGTCGGTAGCTTGCGTGTTGGAAAACTATAAGGCTCAAATGTGCTTTATTTAAGAAACATGCTGGGTAGGAAGAAAACATGTGAGACAAGAGACAGAGCTTGGCTTAGAAAGACGAAGATGGAATTAGACAAAACTTTTTTCAGTTACATTAAAAACAATTTTGTGGGGCGACTGGGTGGCTTAATCGGTTAAGCGTCCAACTTCGGCTCAGGTCATGATCTCATGGTTTGTGAGTTCAAGCCCTGCATCTGGCACTGTGCTGACAGCTCAGAGCCTGGAGCCTGCTTTGGATTCTGTGTCTTCTCCTCTCTCTGCTTCTCCTCAGCTCATGCTCTGTCTCTCTCCCTCAATAATAAATAAACATTAAAAATTAAAAAAAACAAACAATTTTGAACCCAAATGTCCAGCCCTAGAAAGACTTGAGACCCTATAATGTACTGCCTTTTATAAGTAGCATTAAGTTAGTGTGGCTCCCTGGGCAGTTTCCCAAGTGTATGAAGATCAAAGTCCTGCAATAAGGTTCCCCCAGACCACCTTCCCTAGGGATGTGCAGGTAATCATCCAGGTGTTCACATGGAGCAAAAAATAATGATTTACTTCCATCCTTATCGATTCCCTGGAGTAGCTCCCATTTTTTTCAACGACATCATTGTTTCATGACCTGAGTGAAAAGTTTAGGGAATACATCCTAAACGGACCTATAGGTTGTAAATGTCTGAGATCTTAAAGTTCTAGAAAAGGCAGAACAAATCACAAACTTATATCCTTCGTGTTTAAAACAAAGCATAATGTTTTTATCTTCTCTCCTTACAGGGGAAAGAAGATCATAAAAATAGTTAGGTTTTTGCTAAACATGAGATGTAGACCTTATCTGTACAAGTAGTATTGGTAGAGTCTTACACCTGCAGTATTTAGATGTTCGAACTTTCTGCAGTGAATTGTCAGAGTTCTTCACCTTTTGGGAAAGATAACCACCCTCCAGTGACCCTGAATATGAATGTGGTAATTTGACACTGGTGTGTAAATGAGTGAGTGCACTTATCTGTCCCCACAAGTTTACCATATATCAAGCCGCTAATACTTGGGAGTTTTTCGTTAAAGCCCCCAGCAAGTGCCGCACTGTCAGCGCTATCTAACACACCTCCGGCATTCGACAAAATCCAACTCAACTTTACCTTTTTTATTGTACCACATCCATTCAGAGGAATAGAAAAGTCCACCACATTTGATATCCTCGGTCTGCAAGTTGGGTCACTTAGTTGTAAGTTATTTTCGCTATATTTTAATGATGCCAGATAAGATTTACTAATGATAGCTCTCATCTTGTCTGAGAAGCAGGTTAAAGATGCTGTCAAGAAAAAAAACAAACAAACAGATGATTATATTTACATCAACTAGGTACTTTGGATCTTGAGAAGCTTTGTGCACAGAAGATTATATAAAAACTCAAAGCCTTTTTGCTCTAAACCATAATCAAAAGCCCGAGACAACAGAGCAGTTAATCCAACTTTTACGATGTTCACTGTGACCTTGTTTGCCCCTTGAATCTATGACTCTATTAGTTTTAATTGTGCCTTTACAGAAGGCAGGAAGGAAAACAGTCCCTGTTTTCTACAGAAATTGTTCTCAAGTTAATAAAATCATTCCCTTCCTCGTGTACGAAGCAATGCACAGAACTGATTCTCCAGCTTCAGATTATGAATATGTTCCAAAGTATGTACGACAGGCTTGCAAGCAGGGTAGCCACAGTTGGGCTAAGAATTAAGGGACAGTTTCAATGGGCACAGACTTCAGACAGCTCAAAATAGCTGAGGAGCAGGACTTACTAGTGGTGACATTTTCCGCATAAATTGAGGTGTAGGAAGCAGTAAAGCCTCGGTAGGAGTTGGCATAATCTGCAGACAGCACAACGGTCAGCGAGTTTGCCGAGGACTCGAAGGTGGGCTTTGCATAGCCACACATTTGTCCAAGCAGGCCAGATGTGGTGGACAGCCCATCGTAGACGGCGATAAAGTCAAATCGGCAGTGTTCGTCCCCTTCTATGCTAGAGAAGTAGTGTCTCTGGTGAGAAGGCTTTCCAAGCCAATTCAAATCTCAACAATCCCAGTCCTAAGTGATTCAAGATCTTCCTTACGGTAGGATCTTAGGCTTCTGATGACAAACCTGGGCCTTTCCCGTCCCTGATGCGACCTCAGAATCTTGAGAAAAATAGTCCCCTTAGTTCAATGCAATACTATTGGTGTGTTCTTTTTTTAACTGTTTTTAATGTTTTATTTATTTTTGAGCAAGACAGAGCATGAGCGGGGAGGGGCAGAGAGAGAGGGAGACACAGAATCTGAAACAGGCTCCAGGCTCTGAGCTGTCAGCACAGAGCTTGACACAGAGCTTGAACCCGTGAACTTCAAGAACAGGACCTGGGCCAAAGTCAGACACTTATTGGTATTTTCTTAATACACCCATTCTTTTAATAATGCCTTTCTAGGAGGGGATCCACATGACCTTCTCTCTTCCCCAGGTTCCCCATTTGTGAAGTGGGCTCGCTGCCTTTCTCCAAGAGGAGAAATGGACCGGTACTTACAACATGTCTTTGAAGTTTAATTTTATCTTGTAACCTTTCTCCATCTGTATGTGCCACACACAATAAGCCATCGCAGGATGTGGATTTGGGTAATTGGGGCTGGTAAAGGATCCTTCAGGGGCATCCAAGTAACCACCACAGTTTGGAATAGCTGAAAGGGATGTGAGGGTGACCAAGAATGTAAATCAAGAGACAGACTTCATTTAGTTTCTGTGCTGTGCTTCAGCTTAATAAGCAACCCTCCACCCTCACCCCTGAATTTTATTCCATTGCCCTCTTATGAATTGGTAGCAGACTGAGCTTTTCATCCTTCTTTATCACTGGATTTTCTGGCCCCTTGTGCAGGGCAGAGTGACACTGTAAGATCTCTCCCAGCTTTAGAGACCCTCCACTAAGGGTCTTAGCCACAGAAAATCCTCTGTGGACAAAAGCCACAGAATGGGATGCACACTCTTAGGACTAACATTTGAGGCTCCTCCTCACTTGGCCCCAGCCCCGCTTCCCAGCCTCATCAGCCACCTCCGCCTGACCTGCTGTCCCAGACTGTCCTTCCTTCCCATGGCTCCTCAGACTGTCGGTGCCAGCAGACAGGAGCCCTCCTCCCCTGCTTCCCGCCTCTCCTTACCCTACACCGTTGTTCACAGCTCAGCTCAGATGCAGCCTTCGTGAAGCCACCCTCCGTCCCTCCCATCCCCGGGAAGTAAGCGAGCAGCCGGACGAGTGAAACACAGATCGCCAACACCGAAGGCTCTTTTTAGGGGGGTGTGGAACGGTGCAGGCTGGCTAAGGCCTGGGCTGCAAGTCAGGTAAGGCCCGAAAGGGTGGCGTGAGTCTGGCTTCGGAAAGCCTTGACTACTCGACTCTGGAGATCTGCCACCACCAAGGATTCCGTGGTTTCAGAGGAGAGTGACACGGTCCCCTCTGGGCCTCGGAAAGCAAACCAGAGTGGAGCTTTGTTCCAGAACCCTCTTGCGGAATTGCTTGGCACTCTGCTTTGGGGTGCAGTGGAATCTGGGTGCTGTGAACGCGGGACCATGTATTTGTTCTGTAGCCTCAGCCTGCCTGACAGTCTTAGATTCAGATGTGAGATCAGAGATTCTCAGCATGTGCTCCCCGGATGACCTTCTTCATCAAGAATTACCTGGAAGGGGCAACTGGGTGGCTCAGTCGGTTAAGCATTGGACTCTTGATTTCAGCTTAAGTCACGATCTCATGATTTGTGAGTTCAAGCCCCATGTGGGGCTCTGCACTGACAGCACTGAGCGTGCTTGGGATTTTCTGTCTCTCCCTTTCTCTCTGCTCCTCCTCTGCTCTCTCTCTCTCAAAAATAAATAAACATTTTTAAAAAATTAAAAAACAAATCACATGGAAGACGTGTTAAATATTTACATTCGATAGCTCCACAGATGTTATGTATCAGACCAGAGGGAGGAGCAGTCCTGGAATAGGCATTTCAAAGGATCTCAGGGTTATTAATACAACAGGCTGGGAGCACCTGGGTGGCTCAGTCAGTTGACCATCCGACTTTGGCTCAGGTCATGATCTCATGGCTCATGAGTTCAAGCCCTGTGTCGGGGCTGTGCTGACAGCTCAGAGCCTGGAATCTGCTTCAGATTCTGTGTCTCCCTCTGTCTGCCCCTCCCCCACTCACTCTCTGTCTGTCTGTCTGTCTCCCTCTCTCTCTCAAAAATAAATAAACATTAAAAATAAATAAATAAGAGTGCCTGGGTGACTCAGTCTTAAGCGTCCGACTTCAGCTCAGGGCATGATCTCACAGTTCATGGGTGCGAGCCCTGCATTGGGGCTGTGCTGACAGCTCAAAGCCTGGAGCCTGACTCAGATTCTGTGTCTCTCTCCCTCTCTGCCCCTCACTGGGGCACTCTGCCCCTCTCTGACCCACTCCTGGTCAGTCTCTCTAAACGTTAAACATTTTTTTGAAAACAGGCTGAACTTGGAGCTTCTGCTTTGTTCTGTCACACAGTACATCTCAACACGTACCTGTCTGATCAGCCCCATCCACCTGCCTCACCGGAGAGCTGCTTAGAAAGGCAAATCCATGGGCTCCACGCCAGAACCGATGAATCAGATTCTGATTTCACAAGCCCTCGGGGTGATTCTTACACACACAGGTTAGAGAACTACTGCTCTCACACACAGCGAGCTCTCAGGGCACAGATCCAGACTCAAGGCTACGACAACCCATGCAGGAGAGTATGTGGCCCTCTGTGCTCGCAGGTGCAGAGTATGAACACATGAGAACTTACAGGTGCCAGGTGAGAAGTAGTAGTAGAAGATGAAGACAGTTCTTTCCATTCTTACAGAGTCGGTGACTATTTGAATCGTTAATGTATCGGATGATGATTCAAAAACAGGAATGTAGTCATGTTTACTGCAGACTCTCCCTAGCAGAGGGTCCTTGGTAGAGTTTCCTTCAAAGACTTTGATGTTTTCATTTTCACACCCCCCACTGGGATCCAGCCTGTGAACAGAACACATGTGTGGTTGGAGACAAACCACCAGGCCAATGGGTTCAGTGGGGAGTCCTTTGTTCACCTCCGTATGGCAGTTTGCACGCCATGACTCACCACCCCCTACCCCCTCCACATCAACCTGCCACCGTCAATCTGTAAAGGCCTCAGGAAGCACAATGCTTGGCCAACAATTCTGTAAAGTCAAGGGGAAGGCAGGGCTCGAGTCCGGGACTCCTTTCCTTCCATCTCCATCTCTCCCATTCCTCATGCCCCTGAGCAAATTGTGGGGTGAGACCGTCTTATTTAGAATTCATTCCCTTTTCACATTTGAAATCCAAGCCTGTAGAGAGGTGACGCAACTCTTCTTCCATGGCTGCCTCTCTCATGGGAAGGCAAATTTAGCATCTCCCCAGATGCCCCTTCCTTCCCACACATCTCCCCATCCTCGTTCATAAGGATGGTCCGTGCCCTGCAGTGGACAGGGCAGACCCGGATTGTGTATTGTTTTCTACCCATCCTGACAAGGTCTCTCCGGATGGCCTCAGAATCCTGACATAGTTGCAAGATGGCTTAGAGGGAACAGCACAAGGGTAGACGAACCTGAATTCTCCTCCTACCGTAGTCACTTCCCTGCTGTGTAACTTTGAATGAGCTACGCAGTATTTCACTCACTGTCCCTTCTGTAAGCTTTCTTCTTATCCTGTGGGAGGTTTATAACCATCTGAACAGGACGCACCTGGTTACAGCCCTGGCACACAGAAGTGTCTAAGAAAGGTGAAATGCTCATCTCCCCTCCTTCACTTTTCCCCCGCTGCCATCCTCTCTTTCTCTAACACATCAAGAATAATGTATATGATTCATGGGGCACGTAGCTGGCTCAGTCAGGTAGACGTCTGGCTCTTGATTTCCACTCAGATCATGATCTCACAGTTCATACATCAAGCCTTGAACTGGGCTCCACACTATCAGCACAGATTGCTTGGAGTTCTCTGTCTGTGTCTCTCTACCTCTCTCTTTCTCTCTCTCTAAAAATAAATAAAAGCATTTTAAAAAATAAAATAAAATCTTTAAAAAAAAAAAGAATACGGCATGTGATTCTTAATAGCCCTTGAATTCTAGGCAATCTGGGAGTCCCCACTCTCTTTTGTCCCCTTGAAGGCCAAACAAGTCAATTCCAACTTCCCTGGTGTGGAGCCACGAATCTCAAATCGTGGCACCTTGACCACACCAGCAGCACCACCAGCAACACCTGGGAAGTCGTTACCTGTGCACATTCTCAGGCCCCGGCCACTCCCATCTGGGTCAGAACCTGGGTCCATGGTCCCCCACTTATGCTTTTGCAAAACCTCCAATGGCTTCTGATGCTCCCCAATTTCAGAACCACGGGCAGGGGGTGAGAGTAGGGGCTATGGTGCAAGGTTGCTGGGATTCAGTTCCTGTCCCACCTGTGTCAGTCTGTGACTCTGGGCATATGAAGGGACCTCTCTGGTATTTCTCACCCACTGACTGGGGATTAGACTACATCTACCCCAGAGGGCTGTTGAGAGGGTTCACTGAGGAGGGTCCCATGAAGCCCTGAGAGAGTCTTGTCATGCAGCGCCCTGTCCTCAGCCTGGCCTCGCACTGCCATACTCTGGGCACTTACAGAAAACACTTTGAGTGTATTTATTTCAAAATAAAAAAATTAAAATAAAAAAAAAAACACAAGTGCCTGGTTCCCACCCACCCCCCATCCAGACTTTCATGAGGTGCAGCCTGGGAATCTGACTTTCTGGAAGCTCCCCTGCTGATTATAATGTATAGATTGAAACCATGACTTTGGTGTTTTGGGGCCTGGAATCTGGAACTATACTAGCCAGATACTAACTCTGGTTGCTCCACTTACTACATGACCCAAGACAAGTCCTTGTGCCTGTGATACTCATCCTGCCTTCACAGGCCCTCTGTGACCACAGCCAGGGGCCCTGTCATCAGTCAGTGACTGTCAGCCATTATGACCATCCTCATGGTCATGGGAGTTACTGCGACCTCTAGGAGCAGCTGATCTTGTTTCGCCAAGATCTGGTATGGCCAGAGTTCAACCACTCTCATTAGAAAATAAAGCCTCTACTTACTGGAAATGGGAAAAGATGAGTCTGATGCTTTTGTTTTCTGGTTTTTCTAGAGTCCAGGTGCAGTCCTCATTGGGATTGAGTTGCAGGATTAGGGCTCTATGGTCATCTGATTGGCTGGTGCCTCCCAAACTGGCCTGGCAGCTTGATTTGCCTGGTAGAGACCACAGTTAGCACTGAGGAAAGTCAGCAGCCCTGCCCTTTTCCTCCAGGGGCTGGGACTCCACCTCCCACATGTACTATCCATACAAGCACGCAGGTCATTGTGAATGGTATTTAACTCATCCAAAGTAAGCCACCAACAACTGATCTGTCCCTCTAGAGTCCTTGCAGAGAAAATATTTATGATTTTTCTATACGTGGAGCATAAAAGATAAAGAATATATTAAGGCTTGAATAAAGATGGTTTTGAAAAGAAGCTTTATATCTACAATATACAAAGAACTCCTAAAACTCAATCATTAAAAGACAACCCAATAAAAAATAGACAAAGGACCAAAATAGATATTTCTCCAAAGAAGACATAAAGGCCAATAAGCACATGAAGAGATGCTCAATATCATTAGTCATCGGAGAAAATGCAAATGTAAACCACAGTGAGAGAGGGGCACCTCGGTGGCTCAGTTGGTTAAGTGTCCGACGTCGGCTCAGGTCATGATCTCGTGGCTCATGAGTCTGAGCCCCATGTCGGGCTCTGTGCTAACAGCTCAGAGGCTGGAGCTGATTCAGATTCTGTGTCTCCCTCTCTCTCTGTCCCTCCCCCACTCATACTCTGCCTCTTTCTCTCAAAAATAAATAATAAAACATTTTTAAAAAAAAGAAAACCAGAGTGAGATACCACTTCATGCCATTTTAGAATGAGAAAAAAAAATTAGTGTCAAAAACAGAAAACAAGAGTTTGACAAGGATGTGGAGCAAGTGGAACCCTCCTGCAAAGCTAATGGGACCATAAAATGGGATGGCTGCTGGGAAAATGGCCAACAAGTCCTCAAAAGATTAAACAGGGAGTTACTGTAACCCAACAATTCCACTTCTAAGCATGTCTCCAAAAAGAATGAAAACATATGCACACTAATGTTTATAGCCCCACTAATAGAAATAACCAACAAGTGGAAACAATTCAAATGTCCATCAACTGATGAATAAATAAAATCTGGCCCATCCATATAACGCAGGATCAGTCAGCAATAAAAAGGAATGAACCGCTGGCCCATGGTAGGGCATGGATGAACCTTGCAAATATTACGCTGAGTGGAAGATGACATATATTGTAGGGTTTCATTGATAGGAAATGTCCAGATTAGGGAAATCTATAGAGATATAAAGTAGATGGTGATTGTCTTGGGCTGAGAGCATTGGAAAAAACAGCTAATAGGTACAGAGTTTCTTTCTGAGGTGATGAAAATGTTCTCAAATTAGACAGTAGAGATGGTGGCACAATGTTGTGCCTATACTAAAACCCAGTAAATTTTACATTTTAGAAGAATGGATTTTATGGTATGTGAACTGTATCCTGATAAAGCTGTTACCAAAGAAAAGGAAGAGAGGGAAGAATGGGAGGAGCTGCAGCAGCAACTAAAATGGAATGTGGATTAAAAAATCAAATACTTCAGGGGCGCCTGGGTGGCTTAGTCGGTTAAGCGTCCGACTTTCGCTTAGGTCATGATCTCGTGGTTCGTGGGTTGGAGCCCCACGTCAGGCTCTGTGCTGACAGGCAACTCAGAGCCTGGAGCCTGTTTCAGTCTGTGACTCCCTCTCTCTCTGACCCTCCCCTGCTCACACTGTCTCTCTCTCTCTCTCTCTCTCTCTCTCCTAGAAATAAATGAAAAAACAAAAAATAAAAAAAATCAAATACTTCAGAACGGAACCCAACTAAGAGTTAAAACCTCCACTTAGAAACAAAAAGGTTCTCATTTTCTTTTTATCTATGGCTGATGAGTTATGTCCTTATAACAATAATTTCTTATTTTTTCCCTACAGTAACTACTATTATGTTTATTAGTTTAAAAATCAGAAAGCAAAGAAAAAAGTATATAATCCCACACTTCCAGGAAAAAAAGGACCATTAAAAACTTCTTGTAAATACTTCAGAACCTTTCCTTTCTTATTTCCTGATTTTTAAAAATGCTCAAATGTATGTATTTTAAACATAAACATCATATTGTACAAATTTCAGGTAGCTTTCTCTCTCTCTTTCTCTCTCTCTCAAGGTAGATCTTGGGCACCTTTCTTTTTTTTTTTTTAATAGTTTATTGTCAAGTTGGTTTCCAAAGAACACTCAGTGCTCATCCCTACAAGTGCCCTCCTCCATGCCCATCAGCCCCCTTCCCCTCCCCACCCCCGGCTTGGGCACCTTTCTTATAGTTAAGTCTTACTTGTAAGAAACTGCCAATGTATATGCCTTTGTGTAGATTTACAACTTACATAATAAATGAGGGAAATTCACATTGTTTTTTACAATTGGGTAAATACTCCGTATGTTTGTTTTTCTGTACTTTTATAATTACTTCTGAAATATTTAGTTCTCAGTAGCAAAATTACCTGGTAAAATTCTTTGTGCTTTTTAAAAATATTTTTACAGATACTGTCATGTAAGCTTGAAAAAAGCTTAGTACTAATTCGAAATCACATCAAGAGCATATGAGTCAATGTTCTCTGTAATATGGCCATTAGCAGATAATTAAAACGTCAAAACTTTCGGCAGAGACCACTTGAAAGGAAGTCTCTCTATTTTGTTAGGGAGAAAAAACTCATTTAATTTTCTTACCTTCAGACTCGGTCAAATTGAACTCCGCCAAACACGGCACAATGAAGAGGACCAAGAGAACAAGTCTTCTCACAGCCTCCATCTTTGTCAGGGGAGGAACAGCCCAGCGGGGTAGCAGGCTTTTATACTTCTCGGTGTTTCATAACCACTGGCTTCATGAGCTTTCTGGCGACCTTCAGGGAACTGTGTCAGTCTGACCTGGCAGGGGCTAGATTTAGGTGAGAATAGAGCAGCTGTGTGACTGGTTTATTATCAGCAAACCCCAACAGCGAGTGTTCCCTCTCCGGCTCCTTTCTGGAAAGCTTACAGAAAGTTCCCAGCTAAAGACTTCTTCCCAGGGGATCTCCAACACCCGGGCAGCAGGAGGCACTGAGTAAGTCATCACGGCACCAACTTCGAGTTGAGCCTTCGCCCTGTTACTTGCTCAGATCGTGAAGCAGGTAGCATTGCTGATATCTCAAGCCTTTGCTGGTCTTCTCCTCAAATTAAAGTCAAAGGATCAGCCAGGGGAGGTGGGTAGCACCCGGGCAAAATGTGGGTCCAGCTAGGTCACTCTGATGTCTGCTGCGGTGCTAGGAGGGAGAGGAAGAGGTGGTACAGGGTGGGGAGCACAAAGAAAGTACAAGTTCAGGTTCGGCTTCTAGGACTTCAAACCGTTATGCCCAGAGAGGCTGCCGCAGGTGAATTAAAGTCCCCTCGGCACTGTTTTACCAATGACAGAAAGGAATACTGGTGTCCAAGGTGAGATGGGTGCTGCAGTAGCTAGGAAGTTGTGCTCACAAGGAAGTTGTGCTCACAAGGAGCTTGTATTGGGGACTTCCCTGTTTTCATTCATTCATTTATTCAACAATTATTTGTTAGCTCCTGCTTAGGGCCTGAGGACTCAGAATTGAATATGAGAAACATAATCCCTGCTCTTATGGAACTTATTCTCAAAGCGGAGGCGACAGAAAACAAAGAAACTGAATTACAAATAGTGAGAGGTACTATGAGTATAATGAAACAGGGTGATGGGATAGAGTGGGGGAGGTGTGATGTTGGGGTGCAACTGAGAAAGATGAAATGCGAGCAGACAGAAAGACAGAGGCATTCATGTGTGATCTGGGCTTAAGAGATGCATTTTAGGCAAAACAATGGGCAAGTGCAAAGGCCCGGAGGCAGGAATCAGTTGGGCATGTCTACAAAATAAGGGAAGGCAGGCCAGTATGGTGGATGTGAGTAAAGGAGAGAAGAGTGAGACGTAAGTTAAGGAGAGGGAAATAATGGTCCAACAGTGAAGGATGTTGTAGGTCAGATGAGGCATTTGCATTTTATTCGAAGTTCAGATGGAACTTTTTGAGCAGGAAAATGACCAGCAGCTCTGTGGAGGTAATGGTAGATATAGTAACAGAGCTTATAGCTTGGAACCCTTCCTGGGTGCCCCCAACTTTCCATGTTGTTCTGACTGTCCTGCAGCCCAGAGATCCTTATGTGGCTCTAAGACACTGAGGTTCTTGGCAGGGCATAGTACTAGACTGTGATCCAGAGGATCCGTTCCTAGTTAGGTGCCTGGACCAGGCATTTGGCTTCACACCAGTGCCACAGCGGCAAGGCCACCCCTGTGACGTTAACAAGTTGTGCTCAATAAGGAGCTTGGACACTCATCAAGGTACCTGGCACATCCCCACTCAGTTCCTGGAGGCTCGGAGACTTCTGGGGCCGGCCACAAACCAGGTGGCGACTGGACGTCCTGATGTGCGAGTGAGCAGGGGGCATCAGTACAGGGTAGGGACCCTTCTGATCACTAAGGACCCCTTACCCTCTGCTGTGCACAGATCACCACTCCTACCCCCCACTTACTTACTAAAATCCTTGCCCTATCTCCTATGGACATGATCGCCTAGCTCCCTGAACCAGGAGCACTGGGTGTGAGAGCTCTGTGGTCATTCTTCTGGGAGGGGGCTCCCACAGAGGAAGGAAACTTGGGTCAGCAATCAGGGGAGAAGCAGCTCAGGCCACTGGCAATTTGCCATGAGATCACTGGATCTCAGGACCTGTGGGGTTGGTCTACCTTATTTTGCTTAATCCTCAGTGTCACCTATGCAAGTCCTCAACTTACATCAAGGAAACTGAGGCTCAGAGATGTTAAGAAACTTCCCCAATGGCACGTGGCTATTGAAAGGCAGAGTTGGATTTGAACCAAGTGTATCTAGCTCTGAAGCCCACGGGGTATACTATGTCCCTACTGCCTACTGGAGGGGTGTCTCAAGAAACCTTTGCCCTATCTTGCCTCCTTCATGGACCCTGGGACGCCTGAACGTCTGATGTACTCCCATAGAATTCCTGTACAGAACGCACTTGCACAGGGCCTCTGGAGCTCTGGACACTGTGCCGCCCATTGAGTGGAATGGGATGTGCTCAGGGGCTTGCCAGGGATGAGAAAATCGAACAACTGAACACCAAAAACCAGGCCAGAAGATGCCAGAGAGAGGCAGAGAAAGTGCTTCAGGAACTCAAGAGGGACAGGTTACTTCCAGATGGAAAGTCTCAGGGCAAGATGCAGGGAAGATGCAGCCTCGGATCTGCCTCCTGAAACTCATCCTGGGGCTGCCCGACACTCAGCCTGTAGGGATTTTCACTGCCATTGCAAGCGGCTGCTCTGTGAGAGCAGCCTCAGCTCCCACCACCCCTCCTGGCAAATTTCACCACCACTAGAGTGCTGAATGAAATGCCCTCATCAGCCAAGCCCTCTGGAGAGAGTGCTCTGCTCACAAAGCCAGGGTTTTGTTGACAAGTACAAAATGCAGTTTCAGATGGGGAGTCTGTGAGTCAAAAGGGGTCCAGACAGAGGAAAGAGCAGGAACAGGAGTGGAGAGGAGTGTGTCCTACTGCTGAGATCGAGAACCCTGGCCTCTCCGATCCAGCTGGGGGTTCCTATCAGCAGTCACAGGCACTGGCAGCTGAGTTAGCAAAGCTCAGTGTTAAAGTGGTCTAAAAGGAGATCTGCTTCTGAAGATTCGGTGAGTGCCAGAGGGAACACTCGCAGGTCTTCTGAGATGTCTTTTAGATGCCATTGGGCTCAACCTCATCATTACACAGACAAGGTAACCTAAACCCGTCGCATCCGCTTGTTCCCACTCCCTCCAAGATGACAGTTCTCCTTCTTGAGGACAGTGTGACATAATTGCCCACAGAAGAGGTGTTGGAGGAGAGTGGATGGAGTGCTCAGGAGGAGGAGAACCACATGAACTACTCCAGCTGGGGCTTTCTGCTGAGTCGGAAACTGGAAATGCCCTGAAAGCGATATATTTTTTTCTTATGGGGTCAGAGATGTACCAGATGTTTTTATTTTCTACTCTAACTCTCCTTGTATTGCACTATAATACTACATGATAGTTGCCCCAAGTCACCAAGTGGTTAGTACATTTAATACATTTAAGTGCATTTTATTTTTATTTTTTTATTGTTTAATGTTTATTCATTTTTGAGAGACAGAAAGAGAGAGAGCACACAAGCAGGGGAGGGGCAGAGGGAGAGGGAGACACAGAATCCGAAACAGGCTCCAGGCTCCAAGCCATCAGCACAGAGCCCGGCGTGGAGCTCAAACTCAGGAACTGTGAGATCATGACCTGAGCCGAAGTTGGACCTTAACCAACTGAGTCACCCAGAAGCCCCTAAGTGCATTTATAACAAACAACGACAAACACCAGAGGCAAAGGATTATTTTCAATATTGCATTTATTGAAAAGTACATAAATATGTTATATAATACATAATGTAAACACTATAAAACTTGACTTGAATAATAAAACATTCTACTAGGAAAGAAATACTGCACATGAAGATTTTTGTGCCCACCCAAGTCAGAGTCCCTCGTTTACGTCACAGAAGCACGGTGGCAGGGAATCAAAGTCGGCATACAAGCTACATTCGTCACAGCATTGGAGGTTGGGATAAGACCCAGCAGTGATGGCTGCAGCTGTGACCTTGTCCAGAGGTGAATTATTTTTTAAGGCCAAACACAGAGGTGCCTTTGAACATCTCAAGAAAAGACACACAAAAAATGTAGGATTAGAATTTTTCTTCTCCATCCGTTTGTCACAATTATCGGGGGTATGTGGGAAGTTTAGGGCTGGAGCCAATCAAATGTATGACACGAACCCAAAATTAGAGCTCTCTGGCCCTGTCCCAAGTTCCTAGCTAACCCCCTCCTCTCCCAGGACTGCTAGAAATGTAAAATCAGGTTACAGCAAATAAGGGAGAGTGAATTGCAAGGGTGGCTCACCCAGCTGACTGCTACAGACCCATCAGGTGCAGGGCATGATCGGGAAGGGGCCACAGAGGGCCACCCCCCAGGTTCTGGGATTTACCTTCTAGCTCACAGGCTTAACTTCCCTAGGATGGGAACACCACAACTTCTGAGGACCCACATTTGAAGGCTCCTATCTTTTGTCTAATCTAACTCCCTTGCGTGGGTGTGCCTGGGGATCTTCACAGCTCAGTTTGCCTACAGTCCTACAGGCCCACCTCCCTGTCCCAGAGGTCAAGCACAGTGAATGAGAGAACACCTGAAAGATTCAGCCAGCCTATCCTCTGAGTGAGTCCAAGACCCAGACGTATTCATAGCCTCCCGCACAGTCTGCAGTGCCTGGGACAGAGGGAGGGCCCAGCCAGTGTGCTGAATAAACCAGCTGAGGGTCAACGCAGGGAAGGTAGGTGAAGCAAAGCAGCACCCAACCACCCAGCCTAGAACATTTTACTTATGAGCTCACAGCCCTAAGCCAGAAGGGGGGAAAAACCAAGATTCTACATTCACCTGCCTTTGCCTTTTCCAACCTACTTGCTGTTCCTGACCTCACCTAGGGTAAGGCCACAGGGCAAGGAATGACCTTGCTCAAGCAGAGAGCCCCAGGTATCCTATTTGAGGGGTATTTTTCACTCTTACCCACATCACTCACTTCAATGCGTTGGCTATTTTGTAGTAGAGACAGATGACAACACCCATCAGCACAAGCATGGCCACCAGGATACTGCCAGCAATGCAGAACATAATTATTGTGTTGATTTTAGGAGACTTACCTAGGCAGAGAAGTGCAGACAAGTGATGAATGTGGCTTCCCTCCCCACGCACCCACCTAGCAACCTCAACAGCTTCTTCTAGTGGAAAAAGAATGAAACCCAAACCACAGATCCTTATGCAAAATGAGTCTTCCCAGGAAGGCCTAGAACCCTAAACTGGCCCAGAGAGGTGGAAAAGGGTTTAGTTATGAATGAGAGGAGGCTGAAATGCAAAATCCAGAAAGAAAGAAGAAAGTGGAAGAGTCTTTTTCTTCCTTTCACGGGCAGTAATGTGCAGCTGTAAGCAACAAAACACCTGCACTTGAACAAATGGTTTTACTCCCAGACATCTGGATTTCCTGGACTACAATCACTTTCAGATTCAGAATTAACTCCTCACTTGATATCAGGCTTAAAAATCTCCTATGGGAACGATTAAGGCGATGGCTTTTTAAAAATGTTATGTTCAACAATGCTGATAATATACAAATCCATCTTCTAAGTGATACAAGTTTCAGGAAAACAGTTTTCTATTCTCCCACTGACAACTGCCATTTTCCCTTCTAAATCCTCTCTGGAAATCCAGTTTTTCTGGAATAAGCAATTTGTTTAATCTTACTCCCTGAAACTTGGGGAAAGTAAGCAAAGACTGATGAATAAACAACCCAACTGCCAAAACATACTTACTAGGGTCTATCTCTTCCATGCTCGATGAATGCAGGCAGCAAAAAAAAATTACAATTAATATAAACTTTAGGGAACAGTACATCTTATCAGGGATTTCTCAAACTTTTAAATTGAGAAAGAATATTCTAATCAACCCTTTTAGGAGTAATTAAGAGAGAAGTTTGAAGAGCTTGGTTTTAGATGCATCATCTCCGCGAGGGCTGACAGAATGTACAGCCACTCTCCAGCTCCAGCTTCTGTGCCTGTCAGGTCATACATAGGATGTGTGACATCAACACTTCAGACACCAGCTCCCTTTCACAGTGTTCTGAATTCCATTCCACATTCAGATATATTTTAAGACCAATAGCAAGATGAATGTCCAAATCCTATTCTAAATCATTTACTCTCAGCCTCACCTTTTTAAGTTTTCATCCCTCAGAGAACCTTTTAAGGCTTTACTGTTAAACAAAAGCAAATTTGGGATTTTGATAGAATAAAATGATAGTAGTGTGGGGAGGCTAATATCTAAAAATATTCATATCTAAAAGTTCAATTATAGAAGGCTGGGTATATTTTATGCTGTGGCAACACAGTAGAATAATATATAGTTATAGTCATTCTACAGGACTCAGATATAGGTTCATTGACTTCAGAATATTATCATCCTTTATGGCTAAAGCAAAAAGATTTCAAAAAGTAATTTGAATAGGATGGCTGTTATAAATCAGGTTTCTATTATTTTAAGGTACTCACACCTAACAAAGTTTGTTCAATTAAAAGAGGAAACTGTTTTAACTATGAAGGGTTATTTCTTGTTGCTCTATCCAAACCTGGGTGGAATCACAAACAGCAGGGGAATTATCAATTAAAGCAGTCGCATAAAACCTCTGAAAATTCTTTCCTCTCTAAAAGCAAAGAGAAATCTAGCAGAAAAACTGCCTTTTACAGACACTGAAAATAAAAAACTTGGTGCAGTTCAGGAAACATTTATTTAAGAAGAACTGAATCTCAATATAAACAGCAAGGTTTGTGGCATTGTTCCATCATTCCCTCTCCAGCTCCATGGCAACCTTGAAAATAATGGCCCAAGCTCCAATGCAGCCACCAAAGGGAAAACAGAGGTAAAGCTGCATCAAAGCCTTATTCCCAAAGAATTGTCATTATTGGACCTGTCTGCTGGTTACCTGAAAATCCTCACTTGCAAAGCTATCTGCATTTGACCTAACTTGAAGTTCACCCAATGCAAAAAGTCTTCTAAGGGGATTTTGGCAAAAACAATTACAGATGATAGTTTTAACTTCCTGGCTGCCTGAATTATTGGATAACATCTGGGACAAAACACAGAGTAGCCAAGTGGCTTAAATGAAAAGCTGGCAAATTATATGTCCATAAAATATTCCTAAGACTCAAGGCCATGCACATGTGTAGGACTGTGTGTGTGTCTAAATCTGTGGGTATACTCAAGAAGACATAAGATGGCCCTAAGCATTCACCTCTGACTGACCTTGAGGCTTTTCCCAAGCAAAAAGTGAAGGCTATGGCAGAGTTTTCAATTGCTTGGCTGATTGCTGAAGGCATCCCCCAACATGCACACAGAATCCCTCATGAAAGGTGGATTTATTGGTTCTAGGCATTTAAGACAATCTTTGTCCCATTAGCTGCTCACTAAGCTAATCAAGAGACTTCAGTGCCTGCATACAACAAGAATGACAGGTTTTATAGAATTCATTGTTCTCAATGAATTGAGAAGTCACCAAACAACAGACCCTAGATAGCAGGGAGAATCAGATTTCCAGAGTTGCCATGGCATATTATTTTAAATGTCTAGTTTTCAACAAGACAAAAAGACAGGAAAAAAGAGAAAGAAAGAAAGAAAGAGAGAGAGAGAGAGAGAAAGAGAGAAAGAGGAAGGAAGGAAAAAAATGAAAGAAAGAAAAGTATGGCTGATAAAAGGAAAGTAAACCAATTAATAAAAAAACTTTCCCTAGGAAGCCCAGACATTGGCTCTAGTAGACACAGGCTTTAAATCAACTATTTTAAATATTTTCAAAGGAATCCATGCCTAAAGACTAAAGTATGAGAATAATGTCTGTGATGGAGAATACTAATAAAGAGATAAATTATTAAAGAATCAAATAGAAATTTTGGAGTTGGAAAGTATAACTGAGAAAAATTCGTTAGAAGAGCTTAACAGCAGATCTGAGCAGGCAGAAGAAAAAAATCAGTGAACTCCAAGATAGGTCAATTGAGAATATCCAGTCTGAGGAACAGGAAAAAAAAAAAAAAAGGATGAATATAAACGAACACAGAAATTCCAGTTCCACCACAACATGTAAAGACCTTGGGAGGTGCTATCCTCAAAACAAGAAAAAAGCTGAAAACACTGATAATCATAATGTCTTCCTAGGCCAGCCAGTGAGTTGAAGTCACAGGGCACATAGACACCCCAAAACTGATGAGGCAGCTGAATACAGAGATCTGCAGCTTCTCAGGAGCAGAAGCCACTGTTAGAGCCAGCAACTGGTAAGAATATTTCAGTGGTAATTGGTAAATTGCTGGAGGCTGAATGAGGACCAGCACGGGAGAAAATAATTCCTGGGGTCCCAAATTTTGTCTGGGGGAGAGGAGCCACTTTCATGAATTTTACCTCAAGGAGATCAACTAGACCTGTGATGACCACAAAAAAATCCCCTCACGCTTTGGTCTCCACTGAGAGCACAGTGGAGGTGGCCTTATTCAGGAGGTGAAAGTCCTGAATTTCCAATACGCCTCCTCTGATATTAACCCAGCAATTAGGTGGAATGGTGCCTCATTACCACTAGGTCAAAATGAAAAGCGCAGAGTTCCCAAGATCTCCACTGATTATGAAGATACGGGTGTCTTCTCCGACAATAGTCTGGCAGGAAGGGGTGATTTGGGACAACTCTTTATAGCCTGGTGAAAGTGTAGGCTCTCTACTTAGTCTTTGCTGGGGTGGAGGGACTGGAGGTGGAGCCACAGTTTTTCTTCTGGGATATTTGGCTGGAATACAGGCTCCTTGTGTTGTTAGGCTCCTTTTTTTTTTTTTTTTTTTTGGTCCTTTGGCTAGAGACAGCAGGGTTTGGGGTTTTTGTTGCTGTTTGTTTTGGTTTGGGTTTTTGGGGTTTTGATTTTTTTCTTTGTCGTTGTTGTTGTTGTCTGCACCCATCGATGTTTCAGGTTGCTGCTGCTTCATTTCCAAGCATGGAAATATGAGGAGTAAAACCAAACCAAACCAAACCAAACCAAACCAAACCAAACCAGGGAGTTCACCACCATGTTCCTTGGATTTCAAGTTTCCTAGCTTGTCTGTTTTCTTCTCTCCACCTGTCAGGGTCTTGTGTTTGTTTTATACATAACGTCCAGGATTTTTAGCCACACTTGGTAGAAAGCATAAAAGTACACCTACTCCATCCTTCCAGAAGCAGAAGTCCCTCATATGGAAGATTTGTGATTTGTTGTTTTTATTTTTATATTTTAGTTGTTAATATACACTGCAATATTGGTTTCAGATATAGAATTCAGTAACTCATCACTTACATACAAAACCCAGTGCTCATTACAACTGCTCTCTTTAATACTCACCACCCATCTAGTTTCTTACCCACCTCCCTGCATCAACCCTGTTTTTCTCTTAAGAGTCTCTTGTGGTTTGTTTTCCTTTCTTCTCCCAACCCCCCCATATGTTCATCTGTTTTGTTTCTTACATTCCACGAGTGAAATCATATTATTTTTCTTTCTCTGATTTACTTATTTCACTTAGTATAATACAGTCTAGCTCCATCCACATCGTTGTAAATAGCATGATTTCATTCTTTTTGATGGCTGAGTAATATTCCATTGCATAAGTGTGTGTATGTATGTATATATACACATATGTGTATACACATCCATATGCACATATGAACATACATACACACACACCATATCTTATCTTTTCATCAGTCGATGGACATTTGGGCTCTGTCTATAGTTTGGCTATTGTTGATAATGCTTTTATATGGGAGACTATGGAATCAATTCTCTTCTTAATGACCAGAGCCACTGTGCCAATCCTGCATTTGTCTGACCCTAAGACTGAATGCCTCCTTAAAATGTTGTACCCAGGCACTTCACATGTGTTATCTTAGATGGGGCCCTGTCCATGTTTCAACATAGTTTATCTTTCCAACTTCATCTTCCACTGCATTTCCCCATCTCTCATGCATTTTCATGCTACTGAGCCTTGACCAGATGGCTCTCCCAGTCCCCTTCCTCCTCTATCCGCTGTAATACTAATCCTGCAAGGCTTCATTCACTCAATGCAATAGCCTCTATAACATCTTCACTGATTCCCATCTGTCTCCCATGTTAATTGCTCCTGTTCCTCTGTATCCATGACATTCGCTTGTACCTCTCTACAATTTTAAATTCCAGGAACACCAGCCGGTAAAGCATCTGACTTCAGCTTCAGTCATGATCTCACAGCTTGTGAGTTCAAGCCCTGCATCAGGCTCTGTGCTGACAGCTCTGAGCCTGGAGCCTGCTTTGGATTCTGTGTCTCCCTGTCTCTCTACCCCTCCCCTGTTCATGCTCTGTCTCTCAAAAATAGATAAACATTAAAAAAATGTTTTTTTAAATTTTAATTTCATCTGCCATAAGGATTTCCAGTTCCTGTTTTAACTCTGAATGGACATTTGTCTTAAGTACAGGAACCTATTATGTTCACCCTCACTAAACTCAATACTCTGGAGTTGAATTAATTGTGGGGTTTTTTTTCCTGCTTTTTATCTCACAGAAATGCTTTTTTCCAAGCTTCTTTTCTATGCCCTCCATCAAAGCAGTAACTATTCTGAGGGACGTGTTCTTGAATTTAATCATGATTAAATAGACAGATTATGTATACTTACCCCACAGAGATGATTGCTTCATTTCTTCGTTTCCTTTTATTCCTGTGGTTACTTGATTGCTGTCTGAGGAGTCTGTACATTGAAAATTTGCCCTTTTTCACACCCTCCTACACTGTTGGTGGGAATGTAAACTTGTACAGCCCCTCTGGAAAACAGTGTGGAGGTTCCTAAGGAAACTAACAATAGAACTCCCCTATGACCCAGCAATAGCACTGCTAGGAATTTACCCAAGGGATACAGAAATGCTGATGGATAGGAGCACATGTACCTCAATGTTCATAGCAGCACTCTCCACAATAGCTAAAACATGGAAAGAGCCTAAGTGTCCATCAACAGATGAATGGATCAAAAAGATGTGGTTTATCTATACCATGGAATACTACATGGCAATGAGAAACAATGAAATCTGGCCATGTGCAGCAACATGGATGGACCTTGAGGGTGTTATGCTGAGCGAAATAAGTCAGGCAGAGAAGGACAAATATCATATGTGTGCACGTATAGGAGGATTAGGAGGAACTTAACAGAGGACCAAGGGGGAGAAGAAGGTGGAAATGGTGGGGGAAAGGGAGAGAGGCAAACCATGAGAGACTCTTGAATGCTGACAAAAACTGAGGACTGGTGGATGTGGGGGGAGGAGGGATGGGCATGGAGGAGGGCACTTGTGGGGATGAGCACTGGGTGTTATGTGGAAACTAATTTGACAATAAACTATTTGTAAAAAAAAAAAAAAAGAAAAAGAAAAAGAAAATTTGCCCTTTTTCGAGGTGTGTTTTACCAGGCAGAAACTGAGGATCCCCAATATCAAACAGAGGGCCTAGAATCCATTAAGTGCTGACACATCTCATGGGCAATAATCCAAATATGAATTTTGTCAATCTGATAACAACTTTCCTGATCCAAACCTCCAAATTCACACAGAGCAAGAAATTCAGAGAAAACAGTGAACCATAAGCATTATCACTTCATTTATTAAGAATATTTTAGGGGCTTCTTGGGTGGCTCAATTAGTCAGGCATCCAACTCTTGATTTTGGATCAAGTGTGATCCCACCTTCATGCGATCAAACCCCAAGTTGGGCTCTGCACTGACAGTGTGGAGTCTGCTTGGGATTCTCTCCCACTTTCTGTCCCTCTCTCTCTCTCAAAATAAATACATAAGCATTAAAATATATTTTATTTATTACTTAAAGTCAGCAACATTAAGCTACTGACCTTATTACTTCCAATATGTTTTAGCAGTATTTTTCTGAGCTTCACTGGAGATGGTCAGAAGACAATGATAAGACTTTGATAGCTGAGGAAACTGAAGCACAGAGAGGAGAAGTGACTCCGTTGGGTCACCTAGCAAGTCACTGGCAGAGCAGGAACTAAGTCCTGGTTCTGTGATGTGTCCCTCTAGTTCCCCTCCTCCCAGGTTCAGTGCCCTTCTACCCCCCTCAACCTCTCTGCAGCCCTCTGAAATGATGTGTCGTTCCCCATTCCCAGGGTCCACTAACCCTATTATCCAGAGGCCATGATTTTTGGCTCTGAGCTGAAAGATACACAAAGAAAACCAGTTGCATTTCATTTAGGGAAGGGCCTGGTTATTGAGAATATTTTCATCCTAAGTGCTCATTGGCAATTCGTATGTAGTGATTGGTCAAGAGTACTGAGTGGGGCGCCTCGGAGACTCAACAGTTCAGTGTCTGGCTCTTGATTTCGGCTCAGGTCATAATCTCAAGATCATGTGATCAAGCCCGGTGTCAGGCCCCATGGGAGTCTCTCTCCCTCTTCTGCCCCTCTTGTGAGCATGCCTGTGCACTCTCTCTCAATTAAAAAAAGAGGGGGGGGGTACCAGGAGTGGTGGGAGGGGCCATGTGTTCCAGATGGCAAAGAGTAGGCAGCGGCTATGTGCAGAATCCAGGAGCTGAACTTTGTCATGTGATCCAGGTTACAGGGGCTTGTTTTCCTAGCAAACTCTTCATCATTCACATGCACAAGGACTTTCACCCAGATCCCTTACTTTGCCAAGTGCCCATTCTGTGGCTGTCACCTGGGGCAGATGGTTGCAAATACCCTGCTACTTGTAAATTGCATATCTGGTGGCAGAAAGCAGCCCAGGTTCCAGGCTATGGGGAATGAGCCTGTGAATCCTCCAAACTGAAATCCTACTGTAGCAACATATGATAGCATAGTATAGAATCTATACATGCCAGTTAATTTAAATTCCCTACTAATTCCCAAATCAGTGTCATATGTAAGACTGGTTCTAATGCTTATTTTGTCTCTTCAGCCTAAGTTTTTCTTGCATTTTAGCATTGCATTATGTTTTGTTGAGAACCAGACATAACATATCTGTAGAAACATGGAAGAATTGAAGGAATCAGGTTATTAGTGTGGAGTTTTATGTTCATCTGGTTAGGAGTTAGGCTATGTTGTTTTTTTTTTTTTTTAATTAATGTTTTATTTATATCTAGGAGAGAGGGATAGACAGCGTGAGTAGGGTTGGGTCAGAGAGAGAGGGAGTCACAGACTGAAACAGGCTCCAGGCTTGAGCTGGCAGTCAGCACAGAGCCCGACGCGGGGCTCGAACCCACAAACCGCGAGATCATGACCTAAGCGAAAGTCGGACGCTTAACCGACTAAGCCACCCAGGCGCCCCAGAGTTAGGCTATGTTTTAATGTCTGCTGTAACTACAGCTGTCAGAGGCTTCAATTTCCTCTGGTATTCTTGCTTTTGTTCCCCCACCCCCACCCCCGTCTTTTGGTTTCCCTAGAAACTCCTTTTAAAATAGTCTGGGTCTTCGTCTTTTCAACTGTAATCTGTTTTTATACTGAAGCCCTGTTGATGTTGGTAAGGCACTGAGGAAGGAAAGCATTCCATAATCCTATGACTAAATCTGTTTTCAGCATATCTGAGTCCCTAGCTTGTCACCATCAAAAATGTCTTTTTCCCCCCTCTCCCTACTTGCGGACTGGAAGGCTAAAGAGGTCAGAGTTGTCTAACAGCTCATCCCCCAGGTCACAAAAGACTCTGGTAGTTTCCCCTGAGGCTACACCTTTGTTAAGAATACTGTGGGCTGGGGCTGGGGACAGAGCTCAGGTAGTTCAGCATCCTACTTCAGCTGGGATCTTGATCTCATGGTTCATGGGTTCAGGCCCCTCATCAGGCTCTGTGCTGACAGCTCAGAGCCTGGAGCCTGCTTCAGATTCTGTGTCTCCCTCTCCCTCTCAGCCCTCCCATGCTCATGCTCTCTCTCTCAAAAATAAATATTTTAAAGTTTTTTTTTTTTTTTAAAGAATACTGTGGGCTGTATTTCTAAATGGTTACTTTTCCCTTCCCCCTGCAGAGAGCCTGAGCAAATCTGGTGGGGTTCCTGGATGTAAAAAGTATGGGGCTCTCAGGAGTTTCCATCTCCTAGCTAGTCCACACTCGGCTTCCAGCAATTTACTAATGACCATTTAAGTGTACCTACTAGTTACTGCCTCCAGAAGATTCTATCCCTGATAAGTGAATCTCAAGTGTGATTTTCTGCATTTACCTATCTCTCCAGTTTTCAGAGTGGCTGTTTGCTCTGTGACCTCAATTATCTGGCAGATTTTTAAAAAGTCATTGATTTTCAGTTTGAACAGCTTTTCTCTTATTATAAAGACAGTTGTGATTAGTTTTAAATTCTTTTCATGTCAGAATTGAAACCATAATTTTTGATTTTTTAAAATTAATAATATAAACCCACATAAACAAAAGCTCTTTGGAGTATTCAATGAGAGTGTAAAGAGTCCTAGGCCAAAAGTATCTGAGAACTACTGTGTTACTATGGTCAGTCATGATTCACACTATAAATCCTAAGTTAACAATAAACTGCTCTTTAAAACAGCCACACCAAAAACTTACATTGTGATATTGGCCGGTTTTCAAAAAGGTTTTATTATTTATTTGAAGTGGAAAAACAAACAAGAAGAAACATTTGCAATTCATGACGGGAGTAATGTAGTCCATTAAATCAAGGTAACCTCAGCACAATCACCACTCTGGCTTTGAAGAAGGAAAAAAAACCGTATGACTGAATTTTCGGATTTCTTCTTTTTCTGCTCCTCTTACATTGTAATAAAGTTCTGAACTCATACTGCTACCCTTATCAATTCCACGCAACAAACCTATTCTGAATACATCCAGGGGTGCCTGGGTGGCTTAGTCAGTTAAGCGTCCAACTTTTGCTTAGGTCATGATCTCGCGGTTCGTGGGTTCCAACTAGGCATAAAATAATTCCTAATCTCAATAATCATTCAGATGGTAAGGAACACAAATATGACAATTATTTCATAAAGTCCCAAATCACAAGAGACTTACAGTACCTAAAACTTCTAAGTGTAGTACAGAAAAATTAGTAATTAATTTTGTAGTGGAGGTCTATGCTTGGTTCTCAACAATAAAGAGGATTGTGCCTACTCTCCAAAAAAAAAAAATTTTTTTTAAAAAAGACATTGTAGGTAGAGAGAAAAGCATGTGCAAAGGTAGAGGAGACCAGAATGCACACAGGCATCAAGAGTAAGAAAAGCTTTATATGCTAGGCTAAGGGACAAAGATGGTGACTCAGGAGCAGGACAGAGGTCAGTGCAGAGGATGAAACAGAGAAAATGAAAATGAAAGCTAATGACCAGTGAAGAAACTCCTGGAATTATTCAAATGAAAGTTAGTGCTTGACAACAGAAGAGGCAGAGGTGGAAAAAGTTGGGATTCCAAAGAAGGAAAGAAGGAAAGAAGGAAGGGAGGGAGGAAATCAAGACTTGGTGATTTACTGGATACATGGGAATGAAAGAAAGAGAAGGACCACAGCACCCTAGTTTTCTGACCGATGGCTTTCAGCTTTATGTAAGGAAGGCAACACCCAGTTGGCAATATTGATCTTGTTCATTAACTTGAACTCTGAAAAAAAAAAAAAAAAAAAAGAGTATTTTCCTTTGGAGACTGTCCAAACAGGCTACCAGGGATCACAGTTAACTTACGACCATTGGAAGCAGGACTTAGGGAGGGGGAAAAAACAACCAAAAAAACCCCACAAAAAACTGTTCAGATACCTTAGAATCAGTCTGGAGTACTAATCTTTGCAAACATGAAAACTAGGACACTCACAACTAAGGACTTTTCACTTTCTGACTGCTGCACATATCTGATCCTTCGGTGGGGTTTCTCTTTCAATCTTGGTAAATCCTTCTAATATACACTCTGGATAACAGATTACACACAAAAAATTACACTTCCATTCTTCTAACACCATTCCACAGATAAAAAGAACGAAAAGGGTACTGTACAAGTACCACCTGCCTTCCCCAAATTCCCAGGACACCACCTAGCTTTTATGAAAGCCCTACTTTATTTAACCCAGCAAGGTCTTATTTTCATAATAGCAAAAACCCTCTTCACATTTCTTTTGGGTGTTAAAACCAGGCACCAATGGAGACCTTGGTAAAAGCAAAGTGGAAAAACTGGAACTTTTGGAAAGCCAAGGATGCTCTAAGGCTTTTTAGGAACACTCCACAAACCCAGAATAGGAACTCCTCAAACAAAATTAACAGGACGCAGAGTAAGATTTCTATGTTCCAGAGAGAATGCCACCAACCATACCTGGCTGTCAGCCCAAATACGAAGAATGCTGACATTCCAATTTTATTTGAATCTAATTCTCCGGGATTTTTTCAAGATGAGGTTGACAGGACGGAGCATATTTCCCTGATGAAGAGTGATGTTGAGCACCTTTTCAAGTGTCTGTTAGGCATCTGGATGTCTTCTTTGGAAAGTGTCTACTCATATCTTCTGCTCATTTATTTTAATATTTGAGAAAGAGAGAAAGCACACACATGCTTGGTTGAGTGGAGGAGGGGCAGAGAGAGAGAGAGAGAGAGAGAGAGAGAGAGAGAGAGAGAGAAACAGAGAACCCCAAGCAGGCTCCGTGCTGTCAGCACAGAGTCTCACATGGGTCTTAATCTCAGGAACTGTGAATTCATGACCTGAGCTGAAATCAGAATGGGCATTTAACCAACTGAACCACCCAGGTGCCCCTTCAGCCCATTTCTTAACTGAGTTACTTTTGGGGTGTTGATTTTCATAAGTTCATTACAGTTTTGGATACTAACCCCTTATATGTCATTTGCACAAATCTTCTCACAATCCATAGGTCACCTTTTAGTTTTGTTCCCTTTGCTACACAGGTTTTTATCTTGATGGAGTTCCAATAGTTCATTTTTTGTTTTTGTTCTCCTTGCTGCTAGAGATGTGTCTAGTAAGAAGTTGCTACGGCTGAGGTCAGAGAGGCACCGCCTGTATTTTCCTTTCAGATTCTGATGGTTTCCTGTCTCACATTTAGGGTCTTTCATCTATTTTGAATTTATTTTTGTGTATGGTGTAAGAAAGTGGGCCAGTTTCATTCCTCTGCACGGTGCTGTCCAGTTTTCCCAACACCATTTGCTGAAAAGTCTTTTATTCCATTGCATGGATATTCTTTCCTGCTTTGTTCAAGATTAGTTGACTATACAATTGTGGCTCCATTTCCGGGTTTTCTATTCTGTTCCGTTTGATCTGTCTGCTTTTGGTGCCAGTACTTGACTGTCTGGATGGTTACAGCTTTGAAGTAAGACCTGGTGATTTATTAAATGTATGGGAGCCTTTACTTTTTTGCTCTTGGTCATTCAGCCTCACTAAGGAAGTCAGAATCCAGTTGATAACACTGACCGCACTCCTTAAATTGAAGATTGGGGTTTTTGAAGAAAAGCCTATTTTCCTATGGACTGCCCAAAATGTTAACATGAATTAAAGTTAATTTATGACTACAGGAAACAAGATATATAGAATAAAAACACTGATGTAGACCACCTAGAATAAATCTGGAGTACTGAAAAATCTTTGCAAACCTGAACCTTTACATTTAAGGACTTTGGAACTTGATGCTCCATTTATCTATGACCTAACTTCCTTTTTGCTTTCAAAAGATGAAAAACTCAACTGCACAAGTCTTTCCAGTTAGAGGATGGGTGGAGGTGGTGGGGAGGCACTAGTCACCTTCCTATCCCTTGGGACAACTAGAAAGTTCCATCAGCTCCATTTTTCGGAACCCAGAAGTGAAAGGTCCTTCAAGTCCCGGCTCGGATGTCAGTCCACCAGCGCCGGGGCCCCACTCCTGCCCGGGACTGGTTTCTGCTCACGGCAGCTGCCGCCCCTCCTGCCGCTCCTTCCCCAGCGCTGAGGCCGGAGGGCACCAGGTCAGCCCGACGCCATCCCGCCCTTGCGCCGCGGCTACCGACGGGGTGACGTCCGGCCGGCGCCTCGGCTCCACCGCAGCCCGTGACACCGTGCAAATCTCCGCCCGCTAAAGCCACGCTGCGGGCACCCACCCACCCGCTGCCCGCGGGGACGACGTGGGGAGGGGGGCGCGTGAGAGGTAAAAGAACCCCCAACTGCACGGCCCGACCCACCGCCCAGGGGCTGCTGTGGGCGGGAAGGCCGCGGCGTCCACCGCAGGCACGGCGACGGTCGGCAGCAGGTCCTCCAGATCGCGTGCAGCGACGGCACCCCTCCTACGACGATGGACTCTCCTCACAGGACCGACCCTCCCGGGCGGCCAGACACCCCTCGTCCACACCGCCTGCTCTTTCCCCGGAACGACGTCGAAAAAGCCGCCTGGCTTCCCCGCGCCTGCGCACAGCTCCTGTGGCCGTGGCGCCGCCCGGGCGCATGCTCCGTCCTTGAGCCGGTCCCCGGCAGGTTTGGAACCGCGTTGCCGAGGCTGGCTGGCGCGCGCATGCGTATCTCCGGTGCCTGGTCCTTTCCCCACTGGACGAGGAGCCGCGGGTCTTGGAATTGAAGCCCGCCGAGCCGGAAGTCGCTGTGCTTCTTCACCTCCCTCCGCACCGGCGGAAACACTAGCCGTGGAAGAGAGGTTCCGGAGTTGGCGTGGGCTGGCGGCCGCAGAATGGAGCCCCGGGCCGAGGACGCGGGACTGAGCCGCCGCCTGGTGCTGGCCTCTTCCTGGGATGCTGCCTGCGGGGCCCTGGCCCGGAGCCTCCGTCTCACCCGGGCTGATCTCGGCGGCCCGGACTTGGACTGGGAGGAGCTGCTGGCGCCGCCTGCCCCGGGGTGCGCAGGGCCGGCGGGGCCTCGGGCCGCGGCTCCGGGATGGTCGCGCTCCTGCGGAGCGGTGCGGGGAGAGGGCGGGGCCCCGGGGTGCGGGAAGGGACCTGGCGGCGGGGGACCCGCACCTCGCGGGTCGGACTGGGCCCGCCTCCCTCCCGAGACGAGCCGACCGGGGCCTCTTGGCGACCCTGGTGGGCGTTAGAAAACCCAACCGTCGAGAATCCCCGTCAGCTTAATTATGAGAAAGATCCGCGTTTGCCTTTTACTGTATCCTGCTCCCCACACTTGTGCCCCCGTTTCCCACTCTTGTGCGCACAGTAGGTGCCCAGGCAACTTTTTCTGTTGAAGGAGAGGTCCTACGGAGGCTTGAGTCGCCAGTCGAGGCAAAAGTAGAGGGGACAGCCCCGGTGTCTGGAGTGTGCCCGTCTCCTTGTGAACCTGCCGGGTGCTTGGGAGGGTGCGGGCAGCGCCGTGGTAAATGGAAGTGAGTTAGAAGTGGTCCCAGTGGCCCAGTAAGAGGGTGGCGAGCAGTGTTCGGACAGGTGCGCCGTGTAACCGTTTGAACGATTTTCTTTTCAGCCAAGGTCTGGTGAGTTTGAACAGAAGCCCCGACAGCCAGGATGAAAACCCCTGCTTCCTTTACCTGAGAGGTGACCCTAACGGAGGTGAAGAAATCGTTTCTATTGGCATTTTAAGTTCAGCGAGAAATATGGAAGTGTACTTAGGAGAGGAGTACTGTGGAACCAGTAGGGGCAAGAATGTGTGTAGTGATCTGGATAACAGGTGTGTAACTTGCTCCTGCGGAAGTGCCCTCCCCACGCGGTGTGATGTGTCCTCAGCGGTTGTGGTATTTATTGATTCTCTGACACTGATGCCAGCACGAACCGAAGTTTAGACTCTTAAGAATCTTGGAGTGTACATCAGCCCAGTTTTTTCTTTCTTGTTTTTTTTTTTTTTTAATTTTGGAGAGAATGACTGAGTGTGAGTGGGGGAGAGGGGCAGAGAGTCAGAGAGAATCGTAAGGAGACTCCACACTCAGGGTAGAGCCCCACTCCGGGCTCAGTCCCATGACCCTGGGATCATGATCTGAGACAAACCAAGAGTCCGGTGCTCGACCAGCTGAGCCACCCAGGGACCTCCCAGTAGTTTTTACAAATGGGGAAGTTGAGAGTTAACAGAATGGGGATAAGTTGGTAGAAAGTTATAGCTAGTTAGTGGAGAAGTTTAATTCGAATTGAAGTTATGATAAATGTTTCTTGTGTCTGTCTCCTTAACTCAGAGGGGTCTGTTTTCCAAATATTAATTAGTGAGTCTGGAACTTTGAACAGTTTCTTGTGGGAAGCCCATTACAAATAGTACACAAACCCACCACTGTGTCATACCAGTATACTGAATCTGCTATTATACTTTTAATTTTTTTCTGAATTATTAACAAAGATTCCGTCCTAATCTTTCTTTAATCCAACTCGTAATATAAACTATTTTATTATACCACGTATGTTAGAAATAATGAATATGTTTATTGACCTTTAAAACACGCTCTGTGCTACATGATTTTACATTTGTCATCTTTTTAAATTATCTATATAGATAGTCAGGTGTAGTCTTTTTACCCAGTGCAATTCTGTATGAAGGCACAGTTCCTTATGTTTTACCAGGAAACCTGAATCTCAGGATTTATGTATTGCCCTGGAACCCTTCATTTTTAAACATAACTGTTAAAAGTGATATGAATGAAAATTTATAAAAGTCATTTCTTTTTTTATTTTTAGTGAAGATGAGAAGATTATTTTGTACAAAAAATATCTTAAATTGGAGTCCTCCACTCGTGCTTGTAAAATAAAGGTAAGTAGTCACTAAATCATAACTTATTTGAAAACTACAGTTGTTTTTGTACTACATAAACTTATTTTCTGATAGTTCCCTTATGCAGTAAGTCCAGCGTGGTCCCGGGTTTTAGTTGAGAAATACTAAACATGGAAGCAGAAATGCTTCTCTAAAAAATTGCCAAACTTCAAGGCACCTGATTGGCTCATTTGGTTATGCTTCCAACTTCAGCTTAGGTCATGATCTCATGGTTCAAAAGTTGAGGCCCACATCAGGCTTTGCACTGAGCAATGTGGAGCCTTCTTGGAACTCTCTCTCTGCCCCCGCTTCCCTGCTTGCTCGCGCTCTATCTCTCAAAATAAATAAATTTTTAAAACATCAATATTCTCCTTTTAAAATAAATCAACATTTACTAGCTATGACAGTGCCATGTTATATGCTATTATTAATAAAGTGGTATTGTACTTTTAATTTCAAGCCTTGGAAAACTGAGTTTAAACACATTTTTTATTTTTATGTAAAACTGAGGTGCAAAGAAAATGACAGTTTTTGTCCCAAAATATCCAAAGACAACACAGAGAAGTTCCACACAGAGGCGGTACAGAGTTAAAGGAATTTGGACCAGTATCTTCAACATGAAGAATATTGTTAAAGTGAAGTATAATGGTGCCATCAGAGTCTAGGGAAAGAGTGCTGAGCTGGAAATCAGAAGCCCTAACTATTAAATGAGCTTTGTTGGTGACGAATAAAATAGCCTTAGGCTAGTTTCCTCACCTGTTTGCACCTACCCTGTGGGTTATATAAGGACACTGAATACAGTGAATCTCTGAGTTATTTTTAAATATTGAGTTATCTTTAAAATATTTTATCTCTGTGTTTGTTATTACACAGAAAGTCACAGAACGGACCTTCCAAGATGTTGATATTCCAAGATACTGTTTTAGGTAGTAAATACTAGTAGCTTCTAAAGTTTAAAGTGGCACCGGGATGCCTGGATGGCTCAGTCGGTTAAGCGTCCCACGTCAGCTCAGGTCATGATCTCATGGTTCGTGGGTTCGAGCCCAATGTCAGGCTCTGTGCTGACAGCTAACTCAGAGCCTGGAATCTGTTTCAGATTCTGTATCTCCCTCTGTCTCTGACCCTCCCCTGCTCATGCTGTCTCACTCAGAAATAAATAAAACATTAAAAAAAAATTTAAAGGGGCGCCTGGGTGGTTGAGTCGGTTAAGCATCCCACTTCAGCTCAGGTCATAATCTCAAAGTTCATGTGTTCGAGGCCCATGTTGGGCTTGTGCTGACAGCTCAGAGCCTGGAGCCTGCTTCGGATTCTGTGTCTCATTCTCTCCTCCTCGCCCACTTGTGCTCTGCCATTCCCTGTCTCTCAAAAATAAATAAATGTAAGAATTAAAAATTAAAGTCATTTAAACAAAGCGATTCATTTATTCGACAATTAGAATGCCATTTGATACCAGATCCTGTGCTAAGTAAGCATTTAGGAAGTTACAGTAATGAAATAAATTGGAACAAAACCCTCACATTGCTAATAGTATGGTGGCCAAGACAGATAATAAGTAGATTCAGTGTGCAAAATATGTCCTACATTCAATAGTAGAAAGGCTTGGGAATCAAAAAGCGTGAATGGGATCACACAGAGGTTGGAATACAGGTGTGTAAATGTAATGAGATGTTTACATAGTTGTTGATGACAGTCCTATCTTTCTTTGGTGCCACACTGAGTTTTTCGATGGTGGATCTGTGTTCACCTGCGTCAGTGTGATATATGGGCTTGTGTGTCTGAAGGTGAATGTTTTTTGACTGTTTGGAAGTTCGAGGGAGTTCAAGGACTGTTTCAGTTAGGGGGACCTTACGAGGATGTCTTCTAGGGCAGTAGCATATGAAAGTAAAAATAATAGCTACGGGTGCACATTTTTCAGCCTTAATCAGTGTGGTCAGTACTGGAGATTTTAGCACCTAATTCTCAGAACAACCATGTGAAACCGTTGTTATTACCCTCCCTCATTTCATTCCTGATTGAGGTTTTCGCCTTTTCCCAGCGTCACACAGGCTCCTAGTAGAATCATCATTGAACCCAGTTCTGTCTGATTTTTTTTTTAAATGTTTTTATTTATTTCTAGGAGAGAGAGAGAGAGAGAGAGACCGCGTGAGCAAGGGAGGGTCAGAGAGAGAGGGAGTCACAGACTGAAATAGGCTCCAGGCTCTGAGCTGGCAGTCAGCACAGAGCCCAGTGCGGGCCTCGAACCCACGAACTGCGAGATCATGACCTAAGTGAAAGTCGGACGCTTAACCGACTAAGCCACCCAGGTGCCCCCAGTTCTATCTGATTTTAAATTCTGTTCCCGTTCCACTTTGCCACCGGGTTGTCCATGTCACACATAAAATGTCATTAGGTTCAGAAACATGGACAAAGTGAGGCAGCCTGAAGCCCTGGGAAAACTACTGGAGTAAAAGCTGGAAGCACCAGGTTCAAAGCTCTGACCTTTACTGCTTGGGTGTCTTTTGACAACTTACAAAATCACTTCTGAACTCATTTTTTAGTATGTAAATGATCAAGCTGCCTATAGGATCATCTTGACATTTGCTTAGAGTTCTCACTTCGAGAGGACCGACTTCTGTTGAGTATTTCAGTAATCAGGTAGCATGGGCTCTAGACAGCCTTATTTTGCATTAAATATTTATATTTACTCTGCAAGTTGCAGTATGTTAAGCTCTCCGATTGGTACAGTTTATTTCTAATCCCATAAAAAGCTAAGTGAGTAAATGAGATTTTATGTTCGCCATCCCCGTTTGCTATTTTATGTGTAGTCTGTTAGTTTGAAAGGGCTTTTTTTTATCTAAATATTTCTAAGCCACATGATAAATTTGAATTTTTTTCTACGACTGTACTAGAGGAAACTTGAAAATGTATTTAAAGTTAATTTTTTTTTAATGTTTTTATTTATTTCTGAGAGAGACAGCGTGAGTAGGGGAGGGTCAGATAGAGAGGGAGACACAGAATCCAAAGCAGGCTCCAGGCTCTGAGCTAGTTGTCAGCACAGAGCCCAACATGGGGCTTGAACCCATGAACCGTGAGATCATGACCTGAGCCAACTTCGGACGCTTAACCGACTGAGCCACCCAGGGGCCCCTAAAGTTAATTTTTTGATTCTTGAATGTTTTACTCTTAAGTAAGAAGTAACTTTAAGTGATGATTATTTTAATGTCCTTATTTCTGGAACTTCCTTGTTTTGTAACAGTTGCTCTCCTTTGGTGAAAAGCCGTGTGTGTTCCTCAGTAGAGTTGTGGTACACATGAGGCAGGTTTCAGCCAGGTCTTCCACGAGCTCTCCTGCTCTGGGATCAAGGATAGACCTGCAGAGGGTCCAGACGATCATGGAGTCCATGGGGTCAAAGTTGTCACCTGGAGCTCAGCAACTGATGGATATGGTTCGATTTCAGCAGCAGGTGGGTAGAAATGGGTTCTGTCCGGGGACTCCTAAACATTTCAGCGTGATGGCTTTTTATAAGGATGTGTATTGACGTAAATCTTTTCCTTGAAAGTTTACTGTTGATTGGACTGTTATTTTATTTACTTTATTTGCTTTGGTAAAATAGCATTTTGTAGACTTTCCCTTCTACAAAATATCTTACTGCAGACCTTCACAATTTTTCACGAATTTGCTCATTCATTCAGCACCTTTTTGGTAGATGAGGCACTGTTTTGAGCACTTCAGAAGGTTTTTCTCAAGGATAAAGAGGAAATTGGAAGAGAGTTGTGTAAAGGAATATTGAGAATAGTGGAGGAACGTGTCCAGCTCCTGAGACTCCTGTTTGAAAAGGGTTGGGAATAGTGTGTTTTTAAAGTATGACCCACAGAACACCTATATCATAATCCTTTCCAATGTTTACAAAACGCGTATCCTCGCCACACTTTCCACCTGCTCAGTCTCCCAGAGTGGGATCCAGGAATCAGTATTTTAAACAAGGTTGCGATGTGAAATTTATGCCCGCTGTGCTTGGAGAATAACTCTTGTCAGTGCAAAGATTCTATGGAGAAACAGATTGAAGATTTTCAAAACGAAGAAGTTTTCGAAAGCAAGAAAGAGTTTGTAAATAATAAGAGATGAATGAATTAAATATGACTAGTTCACTGACTGATTTCTATCTTTTAAAAACTTGGGGGAAAAAGAGATGGTAGATTTATTTTGGAGAGGGAACATGTCTTTAAGTCTTAAGGTTTTATTCCTTAAGTTGTATTCATTTTCTTTGCCATGAATTAGAATCAGTGCAGAAGGGTATTGAGTAAAAAGTCAACATGTTTTCCCAGCTGTCCTCCCATTACCCAGAGGTGACTATTAACAGTTTCGTGTGTATCCTTCTAGAGTTTTCTGTGCATTTGGAAACTATACATAAACTGTCCCAGCCACCACTCACGGGGTAATGCTCTAGACCCTGTGTTGTAACTTGCTTTCCACCTACTGCTTCATGTGAGGAGGTTTGGGGGACGCCCCGGAGAAGACAGGTGGTCCCATTCAGTCTTCCTTTCTACACCCTAATGTGGGAGAATCCTTATTTGTGGAGTGGATCCTGATGGTCTAGGACTGATTTTAGTTAACAAACAAGGACTCTCTGGATTTCTAAGGCATGGCTTCTTGGAACATGCCACATAAACCATTTAATTATCTGAGCATAAAATGGGGATGTTTTATGACCTGCTATGAAGTGGTTCGCCACACACCGTTTTAGAGCCTTCGCATGTCAGGTTGGACTGGGCCTGTCCTGAAGGGGAAAGAGAGGACATGGGGTGCTGTGTCGGAATCATAGACCTCCCGCTGCTTCGCCTGTGCCTAGGGGACTACTTGTTTTCTTGAAACTTGTATTAAAGGTTAACACTCTGAGTCATGCGGCCTGGTTTGACACTACCGACTTTTGTTTTATCACAATAAATATTAAAGTTATTCCTTAGTTCTTTGGATTTGAAATGCAGATGTACTAGCTTTGATTTATTTTTATTCTAGTAATTTAGAGTAACTAAGTAGGAAGTCTGTATCAAAGTGCCTAACATACAGCTGTTGTTTAAAGTTATCTGAATGGAGCTCCTGGGTGGCTCAGTCAGTTTAGCATCCGACTTTGGCTCAGGTCATGATCTCACAGCCCCGGTGTTCAAGCCCCGCATCAGGCTCTGAGCTGACAGCTTCAGATTCTGTCTCCTTCTCTCTCCGCCCCTCCCCCATTCACTCTGTTTCTCTCTCTCTCAAAATAAAATAAAGTCAAAATTTTTTTTTCATTTAACAGGATATCATAGGCCTCTTACTAAGCAATAAATTTGTATCTCTGATTTTATGGATATTCTGTGGTATGTAGTCAGTCATTGATTCATGGATATTTAAGTCTTTTAGAATATTTTTTTTCGTAGCATAGAAGGAATTAAATGTCTATTTTTCTAAATTGTTCCAGTATCTCCTCAGAGAGTAGAATTATTTTTGTAAAGAGTAAGTCCTTTAGGTTATTTAATATGTATTTAGCCGTTCACTTTCAAAAGGATCTGATGTGCCCTCAAAGTAATATATGACAGGACAAGTAAAAATAAGAATTGAACAAACTGACAAAAAGAAGTAGAAGGGGCGCCTGGGTGGCTCAGTCGGTTAAGTGTCTGACTCTTAATTTTGGCTCAGTTCACGATCTCATGATTCATGAGTTTGAGCCCTGCATCAAGCTCTGCAATGACAGCGTGGAGCCTGCTTGGCTGCTTGGGATTCTCTCTCTCTCTCTCTCTCTCTCTCTCTCTCTCTCTCTGTTTCTGTCTCTGCCTCTCTCTGTCTCCTCTCTCTCTCTCTCTGCCCCTCCACTGCTAACACATGAACTCTTTCTTTCTCTCGAAATAAATAAACATTAAGAAGAAGAAGTAGAATACCTACCTGGCACTGCGGTTTGTTCACTTACTCTAGTGGCATATGGATTCACCTGAAAACATTTGATATTTCATAGAAAAACAATCACCCAATGAGCTCTGATCTGAGGGAAAAAATGACTAAAGATCAGTGATTTTCTTATAATCAGAATATTAATATATGTCAGAAAGGACATTTTGCATAGCGATTGCATTTACATTGGGCTTTTTTAAAAGTTATTTTTAATGTTTATTTATTTTTAAGAGATAGAGACAGGCAGAGCATGAGCTGGGGAGGAGCAGAGAGAGAAGGAGACCCAGAATGAGAAGCAGACTCCAGGCTCTGAGCTGTCAGCACAGAGCCTGACATGGGGCTCGACTCACGGACCACAAATCATGACCTGAACCAAAGCCAGATGTTTAAACAACTGAGCCACCGAGGCACATCCTTTTTTTTTTTGAAATTATTTGTTTATTTTTGAGAAAAGAGAGGAGAGAGAAAATCCCAGGCAGGCTCTGCACTGCCAGCACTGTCAGCACAGAGCCTGACGCAGGGCTGGAACTCCAAAATGTGAAATCGTGACCTGAGCTAAAATGAAGAATCAGATGCTTAAACAACTGAGCCACCCTGGCCCCTCTCTCACAAACTCTTAAACAGCAGGAACTATGGGATGATATATCCCAATAAGAATCTGTCATACAGGTCTATTCTTTGGATTTCAGGACAGAAATACCATAACTCTTAGTTATGGTAAAGGTCGTTTTGCTTTTCTCCTGTGGAAAAATTAAAGAGCATAACAGATAGGATAGCCTTCCCTTCAACACAAACCAGAGTCTTCTCAGGAAGTATACTGCATGAGCAGTTGGTTGAGGCCACAAAACAGAACTCTTATTATCCTGGAAATTCTGAAAAGAAACACAGCCATAGGTAGCTCATTTTATTCATTGAAAATGTCACAAAGGGGGCGCCTGGGTGGCTCAGTCGGTTAAGCATCCGACTTCGGCTCAGGTCATGATCTGACGGTTCATGGGTGTGAGCCCCGTGTCGGGCTCTAGGCTGAGAGCTAGCTCAGACCCAGGAGCCGTCTTCGGATTCTGTGTCTCCCTCTCTCTCTGATCCTCTGCTGCTCAAGCTGCCTCTCTCTCTCTCTCTCTCTCTCTCTCAGAAATAAATAAAAAACATTAAAAAAAAAGTCACAAAGGTGCATAGTAAATCTAACTTTAACTGACTGTCTCTGTGGCCTCCATGAAAACCTCATTTGCAAAAGAAAGACCTAATAAAAATGAGTAGTTTGCCATATGTGGAAAGTGGGTGAATGATATTTAATTCTAAGAAAATGATCAATTAATTGTGACTCAGTTGAGAATAGTGCATTTTATACCATAAATTAAGGAGGCCTTTGTAGTGGAGACATTAATGCTGATGCAGTTTTACTAAGCATGTGAATACGTAATATTTCCTTTAGGGGAAAAACTACAGTGAAAAATTGTTAAAAGCCCGGACTCTGGACTTAGGTGGCCCAGGTCACGCCCCGGTTCTGCCACTTACTAGTTGTGTTACCGTAGACAAGTGCCTTTAGCCTGGGTCTCCTCAACTCAGTATCGGGATAGTAATTGTAGCCTGCGTCGCGTGGATATTTTGAGGATCAAGTGAAAGGATGCACATCACCTGCCTCACAGTAATTACCCCAAAGTTAGCTCTCCTCACTGTTAATAGTCACGTGTATTTCTCTACCTTGCTTAGAATTGCGTTCCCATTGGAGAGCAGCTTCAGTCCATTCTGGGAAATGCTAGCTACAAACGCTTGGCTGACCTGCAGTCATCATCTGCTTCAGGAGCCTTCGACAAGTCCCCGCCCACGCCTTTTCCTTTCAGAACCGGATTGACCTCTGGAAACGTGATGGAAGACTTAAAAGCTCACATTGATAAAAGTCCACAGCCGCCTGGTGGAGGAAAGACCACAGACCTCAAAGAGTACAAAACTGTGTCACAAAGCCATGGTCTTTTCGAGAAAGACCTCAGAGATGCAGTTTCTTCTTTGCTACCAAAGAAAGCAAGTGACAGTTCCAGTATCCCTCACTCTGAGTTGCTGCCTTTTCTCCAGAATTTATGTAGTCAAGTGAACCATCTCCGCGTGGGACGTAGCACTAACTGGCAGGAAAACCTCACTAAGACTGGCGAAGGCATTGCTGGTGCTGTGTAAGTATTTAAGACAAGTGTGATTTAGATTTCGTAGGTGGAAGAATCAGTTGGAGGAGAACATTTGTTTCACTAACTACTGCCTAAAAATGTTTCCTGAGGTTATTTTAGGAGCTTCCCCATTTTACACATTGATGTACTTACAGGGAATAAATATTATCATACTTATAGGGAATAAATATTCTGTAGAGTAGAATGGTTTTCTTTTAAAGAAGTGTCTGAGACTGAAGATGTTGGTCACTTCTGAGGCATTATATGGAAGGGGTACAAGCGTCAAATAAGGGTTGGAGTGGAAAGTTACTGTATAATTGGGGAGGAGCTGTGGGAACCATAATATAAATATTTTGTGCTTGATTATAATCACTGAGTCATCATGGTAGATTTTCTTGTAGATCTTGTTTGCCAGAGGCTAATTTTAGTCGAGTCATCAATGACATTTTTAAGCTTATAATCATTTATGGTGTACAGGCTCTCATCTGCTGATTTCATAATTCTAATTTTTTTATAGTCTTGGTTTCATTAATGGGTGGCTAAGTATTTGGTATGTTTCCCCATTCTTCATGTAGATGTAATGTGTCAGAATATTGCACTAGACTGAAATTCATGACTCTAGTCATAGTTCTGGCTTAACTACTGGCCTTACTGTTTAACTCTTGTGGCTGAGATTTTTTTTCACATGTAAAATGAGGTAGTTTTATTGGTTGACATTTTCTTCAGGTCTCCGATAGCGTTGAAACTTGAGGAGTTTAGTAAGTTATTGAAAAAAAGCATTGTTTTTATTCTGTAAGGGTATTTGTTACTTAGTAACAGTTTTTAGTAAGGATACTCAGTAAGGAACAAAAAAAGGTTATTCTTTAGTTGCTGATAGCTTACATCAGTGAACTCTAGTTGGTATGTGTTACAGTAAACAAACAAAACAAAGCAAACAAAAACCAATTAAGTTGACATTAAAAATTGCTCTGGGGCCAGGTGAGATTGGATGTTTCCATTTCTCTCAGATCGGTCAGTGCAAGATGAACTGACATTTCTCAAAATTTTAAAGAGTAAGGGAAAGAATTTTATTGGAGGCCAAGTTAACACAGTTGCGGGGATTATGCAGTCTTTACAAAGAAGAGAGTGTTCTGGGAAGGAACAGTGGGTACAGGGTGATAGGTGTTTTTACCTAAAGATTTAGAAATCACCATAATGAAGGACATTCCAGAAAGTTAATGGACTTTATGTTACATTTTTTGTATGTGCAAGACTTTATGACTTTATTATTATTTTTTTATGTTTATTTTTAAGAGAGAGACACAGTGTGCGAGTGGAGGGGAAACAGATTCTGAAACAGGCTCCAGGCTCTGAGCTGTCAGCACAGAGCCCAATACAGTGTTTGAACTCTGTACTGTGAGATCATGACCTAGGCCGAAGTGGGACACCCAACCAACTGAGCCACCCAGGCGCCCCTGTCCAAAAAAATTGGAATTTATTTATTTATTTATTTGTTTGTTTGTTTATTTATTTATTTATTTAACAAAGCAGACATATAATGTATGCTCCATGAAAAGCAGACCCCATGCTTTGAGGTTTTGCTGAGTCATTTTTACCTTGGTAAAATGGTCGTGACCTGAGCTGAAATCAGGAATCTGACGCTTAACCAACTGAGCCACCCTGGTACCCCTGGAAAAAAAAGAAAAAACATAACAGTTTGAAAAATCTGTCCTATATTCTAGAGTGGTGTTCTAAATTTTTTGGTTTTTACACTCTGAAATATAATTGAGGATTCTAAAGAACCCTTATGTAGAGAATATAAAAAATGTGAAACCCATTCTATAGTAACATATCAATTTTTATGAAAAAATACGTTTTCTAAAAAAGTTTCATAAGAATGGTATTATTTTAAATGTATAATATTGGGGGCATCTGGGTGTTCAGTCAGTTAAGTATCCTACCCTTGATATCGGCTGAGGTCACGATCTCACAGTTCTTGAGTTTCAGCCCCACATGAGACTCTTCACACTGACAGTGCAGAGACTGCTTGGGATTCTCTCTCTCTCTGCCCTCCCTCCCCCCCATTCACTTTCTCTCTCTCAAAACAAATAAATAAACTTAAAAAATATCAATTTATAAAATTGATATTAGTTTTTGGTCGCATTCTCCTGTATGTTGCATTATAGCATGTCATCAATAGCTCGTAAGACCGTAGAGGTACCAAGTGCAAACTGAGTTAACCTCTGAAAAAGTATTTATTTATACCCTAAACTTACTACCTTAGGAAAGTCTAAGGAACAGGAAAATACGCAACCACAACTTCTGCTGATTATCAGAGCAGTGACATTACACCTTGTGTAGCTTCGGGACAATGTCACTGTACGTTCATGAGAATCCGAGGGTAAAACGTTCAGATGACATCTTAGCAGTAATAGAGAACCACTTGTGATTCCTGGGAGCTGAAAAGTCACAGCAACCCCAGGGCTTTGTGGACCACACTCTGAAGGTCACTGTCCTAGTGTTTGTTGGTTGTGAACTTGAGCAACTGGAGTGCTTTTTACTATTCTCATTTCTGTTTGGCCATTCCAGTTACATTCATTTTTAGATGTTTTCATATTAGGTTAGAAAAAAACTTTATGATACTTACGTGGTAAAAAAGACAGAACTTTAAATTGTAGGGTTGTTTAGGGAAGTTCTTAGAAGACAGGTGGAGACTTTTAAAAATCAGACAATATCACTGAAGTCTTAGGACACTGAGCCACAAGAGTTTGGGAAGAGAGAGACAGAGTACGCTTGGAAGGAACCTCATAAGGCTGCCTCAAGAAACAAGCCAATCTACAAATGGTGGAGAGCCCCAAATACCACTACCAGTAGGGAAACAAAATAACCAAACGCTCAACAAGAGAAACCAAGAGATACCATCCAAAGAACACTTCCTGAACAGAAAGCCCTGAACAGTCAAAGAGCCCTTTCTAATACAGCAGAACTCGCAGGGGCCGAGTGTACACAAGCTTTTAAAATTAACGAGAGATAGAAAGCTAACCAAAATGATGAAACGGAAGAACTCTCCTCCAAAGAAATCCAGGAAGAAATGAACTGCTCAAAACAGATATAAGCAACATAACTGAACAAGAATTTAGAACAATAATCATAAAATTAATCACCGGGCTTGAAAAAAGCATGGAGGACATCAGAGAAACTATGGCTACAAACAATATGGAGCTTAAAAATAATTATGGTGAATTTTAAAATGGATAAATGAGATACATAATAAACTGGAAGTGTCCAATGCACGGATTGAAGAGGCAGAAAGGAGAGTAAGTGATTTAGAAGACACTATTATAGAAAAAGAAGAAACTGAGAAAAAGAGAGATAAACTGATCCAGGAACATGAAAGAAGAATTTGAGAGCTCAGCGATATAATCAAACAGAACAATATCCGTATCATAGGAATTCCAGAAGAGGAAGAGAGAGGGAAAGGTGCTGAAGGAGTCCTGTAACAAATTATAGCAGAGAACTTCCCCAACCTGGAGAGGGAAGTAGACGTTGAAATTCAAGAGGCACAGAGAACTCCCCTCAGACGTAACTTGAATCGATCATCTGCACAACATATCATAGTGAAACTGGCAAAATATAAGGACAAAGAATTCTGAAAGCAGCTAGGGAGAAAAGGGCTCTAACATACAAAGGGAAACCTATCAGAGTGGTGACAGACCTATCTACTGAAACTTGGCAGGCCAGAAAGGAATGGAAGGAGATCTTCAATGTGATGAACAGAAAAAATAAGCAGCCAAGAATCCTCTATCCATTAAGCCTGTCATTCAGAATAGAAGGAGAGATAAAAGTCTTTCCAAATAAACAACAATTGAAAGAATTTGTCACCACTAAGCCAGCACGACAAGAAATCCTGAGGGGGACTCTCTGAGGGAAGTGTTGCAAGGAACGCAAGATACCAGAAACACCACCACAAGCATGAATCCCACAAAGGACACAATGACTCTAAACCCACATATTTCAATAATTACACTGAATGTAAATAGGCTGAATGCTCCAATCAAAAGACATAGGGTAGCAGAATGGAAAAAAAACAAAATCCATCTATTTGCTGTCTACAAGAAATGCATTTTAGACTGGAAGATACCTTCAGATTAAAAGTAAGGGGATGGAGAAATATATATCATGCTACGAGGAAGTCAAAAGAAAGCTGGAGTAGCTATACTTATATCAGACAAACTGGACTTTAAATTAAAGACAATAACAAGGGATGAAGAAGGGCATTATATAATAATTACAGGGTCTATCCATCAGGAAGAACTAACAATTATAAATGTCTACACAACGAATATGGGAGCACCTAAATATTTAAAACAATCACAAACAGAAACAATCTTATAGATAAGAATGTGCTAATAGTAGGGGAATTTAATACTCCACTTACAGCAATGGATAGATCAACCAGACAGAAAATCACTAAAGAAACAATAGACTTGAATGACACATTGGAACAGATGGATCTGACAGATATATTTAGAACTCTACATCCTGAGGCCATGGAATTCACTTTCTTCTCAAGTGCGCATGGTACATTCTCCAAGATAGATAACATACTGGGACATAAAGCAGCCCTCAATAAATATAAAAGAATTGAGATAATACCATGCACCCTTTCAGATCATAATGCTTTGAAACTTGAAATCAATCACAGGAAGAAGTCTGGAAAACCTCCAAAAACACGGAGGTTAAAGAACACCCTACTAAAGTATGAATGGGCCAATCAGGCAATTAGAGAAGAAATTTAAAAATATATGGAAACAGGGGCGCCTGGGTGGCTTAGTCGGTTAAGCGTCCGACTTTCGCTTAGGTCATGATCTCGCGGTTCATGGGTTCGAGCCCCGCGTCGGGCTCTGTGCTGACTGCCAGCTCAGAGCCTGGAGCCTGTTTCAGTCTGTGACTCCCTCTCTCTCTGACCCTCCCCTGCTCACGCTGTCTCTCTCTCTCTCCTAGAAATAAATAAAATATTAAAAAAAAAATAAAAATAAAAATATATGGAAACAAATGACAGTGAAAATACAACAATCCAAAATCTATGGGATGCGGCAAAGGCAGTCCTAAGAGGAAAGTACATTGCACTCCAGGCCTATTTCAAGAAATTAGAAAAAGCAAAATTGCAAAATCTAATAGCTCACCTAAAGGAACTAGAGGCAGAGCAACAAGAGCACCCCAAACCCAGTAGAGGAAGAGAAATAGTAAAAACCAGAGCAGAAATAAACAACATAGAGACCAAGAAACAATTGAACACATCAATGAAACCAAGAGTTGGTTTCTTGAAAAAATAAACAAAATTGACAAACCTCTAGCCGGGCTTCTCAAAAAGAAAAGAAAGAGCACCCAAATAGACAAAATCATGAATGAAAATGGACTTATTACCACCAACCCCTCAGATATACAAGCAATTATCAGGGAATACTATGAAAAATTACATGCCAACAAATTGGACAACTTAGAAGAAATGGACAAATGCCTGAACACACACTCACTACCAAAATTCACACGGGGAGAAATAGAAAATCTGAACAGACCCATAACTAGTGAAGAAATCAAATCAGTTATCAAAAATCTCCCAACAAATAAGAGCCCTGGACTTGATGGCTTCCCTGGGGAATTCTACCAGACATTTAAAACAGAATTAGTACCGACTCTTTTCAAGCTATTCCAAAAAATAGAAATCGAAGGAAACTTCCAGACTCATTTTTTGAAGCCAGCATCACTCTGATTCCCAAGCCAGACAGAGATCCAGCAAAAAAAGAGAACTACAGGCCAATATCCTTGATGAATACGGATGCAAAAATCCTCAACAAGATCCTTGCAAATCGAATCCAACAGCACATAAAAAGAATTCTCCACAAGATCAAGTGGGATTCATTCCTGGGTTACAGGGCTGGTTCAATATTCGCAAATCAATCAATGTGATACATCACATCAACAAAAGAAAAAATAAAAACCATATGATCCTGTCGATGAATGCAGAAAAAGCATTTGACAAAATACAGCATCCCTTCTTAATAAAGACCATTGAGACAGTCGGAATAGAAGGAACTTACTTAAACATCATAAAAGCCATCTATGAGAAGCCCTCAACTAACATCATCCTCAACAGGGAAAAACTGAGAGGTTTCCCCCTGAGATCAGGGACACGACAGGGATGCCCACTCTCACCACTGCTGTTTCACATAGTGCTGGAAGTCCTAGCATCAGCCATCAGACAACAAAAGGAAATCAAAGGCATCAGAATTGGCAAAGAAGAAGTCAAACTTTCACTTTTCCCATACGACATGATACTCTACATAGAAAACCCGACAGACTCCACCAGAAGCCTACTTGAACTGATCCAAGAATTCAGCAAAGTTGCAGGGTACAAAATCAACGTACAGAAATCGGTTGCATTCTTATACACCAACAATGAAGCAACAGAAAGAGAAATCAAGAAACTGATCCCATTCACAATTGCACAAAAAACCATAAAGTACCTAGGAATAAACCTAACCCAGGATATAAGAGATCTGTATGATGAAAAGTTAGAAAACTTATGAAGGAAGTTGAAGAAGACACTAAGAAATGGAAAAACATTCCATGCTCATGGATTGGAAGAATAAGTATAGTTAAAATGTCATTACTACCCAAAGCAATCTACACATTCAATGCAATCCCAATCAAAATTGCACCAGCATACTAATCAAAACTAGAACAAACTATCCTAAAATTTGTATGGAACCACAAAAGACCCCGAATAGCCAAAGTAATCCTGAAAACTAAAACCAAAACGGGAGGGGTCACCATCCCAGACTTTAGCCTCTACTACAAAGCTGTCATCATCAAGAGAGTATGGTATTGGCACAAAAACAGACACATAGACCAATGGAATAGAACTGAGAACTCAGAAATGGACCCAAAAGTATACAGCCAACTAATCTTTGACAAAGCGGGAAAGAATATCCGATGGAAAAAAGACAGCCTTTTTAACAGATGGTGTTGGGAGAACTGGACAGCATCATGCAGAAGAATGAAACTAGATCATTTTCTCACACCATACACAAAACTAAACTCAAAATGGATAAAGGACCTGAACGTGAGACAGTACACCATCAAAACCCTAGAGGAGAAAGCAGGAAACAACCTCCTTGACTTCCACAGCAGCAGTTTCTTACTTGACACATTCCCAAAAGTGAAAGAATCAAGAGCAAAAATAAACTATTGGGACCTCATCACGATTAAAAGCTTCTGCACAGCAAAGGAAACAATCCATAAAATTAATAAGCAACCGACGGAATGAGATAAAGGGTTAATATCCAAAATCTGTAAGGAACTCACCAAACTCCACACCCAAAAAACAAACAACCCAGTGAAGAAATAGGCAGAAGATATGAACAGACACTTCTCCAAAGAGGACATCCTGATGGCCAACAGACACATGAAATGATGCTCAGCATCCCTCCTCATCAGGGAAATACAAATCAAAACCACCCTGAGATACCACCTCACACTAGTCAGAGTAGCTAAAATGAGCAAATCAGAAGACTCTAGATGCTGGCGAGGATGTGGAGAAACGGGTACCCTCCTACACTGCTGGTGGGAATGTAAACTGGTGCAGCCTCTCTGGAAAACAGTGTGGAGGTTCCTCAAAAAATTAACAATAGAACTCCCCTATGACCCAGCAATAGCACTGCTAGGAATTTACCCAAGGGATATAGGAGTGCTGACGCATAGGGGCACATGCACCCCAATGTTCATAGCAGCACTCTCCACGATAGCCAAAACATGGAAAGAGCCTAAGTGTCCATCAACGGACGAATGGATCAAGAAGATGTGGTTTATCTATACCATGGAATACTACATGGCAATGAGAAAGAACGAAATCTGGCCATGTGTAGCAACATGGATGGACCTTGAGGGTGTTATGCTGAACAAAATAAGTCAGGCAGAGAAGGACAAATACCACATGTTTGCACGTATGGGAGGATTAGGAAGAACTTAATGGAGGACCGCGGGGGAGAAGAAGGGAGGAAATAGTTGGGGGGGAGGGAGAGAGGCAAGTCATGAGAGACTCTTGAATGCTGAGAACAAACTGAGGACTGATGGGTGTGGGGGGGGGGAGATGGGCATGGAGGAGGGCACTTGTGGGGATGAGCACTGGGTGTTATATGGAAACCAACTTGACAATAAACTATTTGAAAAAAGAAAAAGAAAACAAACAAAAAAAAATCAGACAATATCAGTTTTGGTTTGGAGCTCCAAATGGAAAGACCCTTTGTAAAGACTTGTTCTTTGAGGGTAGAAATGGTATCATTTTTATATTCTCATTCAGCTGTGTGCTTCAGTGTTTCAGGGGTTAAGGATCCAGAATGCTTTGGGCACTCAGGGTTGCGGGTGCCTACTCCGTGTGTATTTTTGGAACCTGGCAATATGTTGTATGAAGACAGCACAGCTGTGGAGACACATCTCAGCAGTGGGTGCTGGCTGCTTGTTTTAGTAGAGCTTGGTTGTTTTTGTGATGCTGTCAGGAATCATTGTTATATCGTTTTGTTTTTAAACTTCTTTGTAGAACGGAAGAGCAGCCCGTGTGCTCCTACTTGGAAAAGATCCTTACTAAAAGTATGGACCTGATGGAAAAGAGGCTGGTGGACTACATCGATCGGCGGATACATGAACTGCAGGAGCACATAGACACAAAGATGGCTCCGCTAATGGACGTGCTGCAGAATCCTTACTCCCCGCCCGCCGGGGCGGCCCTCAGGCAGTGTGACTCCGGAGAAGGACTTTCAAATGGAGAAAGATAAGTGCTCAACGCGTGCAGTGTACTACAGATATTTATTACGTATTTATTACAAAGCCAAAACCCCACAAGTTCAAAGCAAGTACTTGTGGCATCTGAGGATCATCGTCTTCCATAACGTGACCTCAGTGTTCATTTTAACTGTACTTGTTCCTGTAAACCCGGTCCTGTGCACTAAGATCTAAATTGATGGGGTTATAAATTATTTTTGTTTACGATATTGTTCACTCGGACAGAAATGTATGTGTATTTCTGGCTTAACTGTTTAAAAATGTTAAGGACTTTTAATGTAATCCATGAGTCTGTGTTGTATAATGGTTTTGATAGAAGTACATTTTTTTATTTATAATAGGGCTTATTTTATGGTGTTAGTATGAAAAAGAAGACTTAGAGTATCTGATAATTTTTCTTTTTCTGATAGATTTTTCATGGAAAATTAGATACTTAAGACTTAAAAACCTTTCATTCAGATCACTGACTTATGTTTGGGGGTGTCTGCACTCAGACAGTGGCCCAGATGCAGTGTTGGGCACGTGTACGCACGGACGCAGTGGGGCCGCTACTGTCTGTTCCGCGGCGAGTAGCGGTGAGTAGAATGCAGACATCAGAACTGGCCTGTCCTTGTTGTGATTATTACTACAGATTTAGTGTTTGATGTAAAACGAGAGGATTCATCCTGTTTCATCTCAGTAAACCCAGAAAGCGTGCGGAACCTTCCTTGCCCGAGGCCTTCTCTCATGGTCTCCACTGTGAAGGGCTGAGGCCTGCACCGAAGGAAGAAGGCGTGACTGGGACTCTCTCTGGCAGACGTCATTTTCTGAAATGAAACTACTGTGTGTGTGTGTGTGTGTGTGTGTGTGTGTGTGTGTGTGTGTGTGTGTGTGTGTTTAAAAGTCATCTACTTGCATTTAAAAATAAATGTATCGGGGCGCCTGGGTGGCTTAGTCAGTCAAGTGTCCGACTTTCGCTTGGGTCATGATCTCACGGTTCGTGGGTTCGAGCCCTGCGTCGGACTCTGTGCTGGCTGCCAGCTCGGAGCCTGGAGCCTGTTTCAGTCTGTGACTCCCTCTCTCTCTGACCCTCCCCTGCTCGTGCTGTCTCTCTCTCTCTCCCCTAGAAATAAAGCATTAAAAAATAAATAAATAAATAAATGTATCTTCTTTGGAAACTACTTGTCTCAAGTAAATGGAAACGTTTTCTTTTCAGTGAATCTTTGCTTTAAAATGTTTTATTTTTATGAAAATGGAGTATTTCACACTCATTCAATATTTTGGTGGGTTCTTTAAAATAAGGGCGCCTGGGTGGCTCAGTCAGTTAAGCGTCCAACTTTGGCTGAGGTCATGATTTCACAGTTCATGAGTTTGAGCACCACTTTAGGCCCTGTGCTGACAGCAGCGCCTGGAGCCTGCTTCTGATTCTGTGTCTCCCTCTCTCTCTTTGCCCCTCCCCTACTTGCGCTCTGTCTCTCAAAAATGAATAAATGGTAAAAAAAAATTTTTTAATAAAAAATAAAAATAAAGGCTAATTTAGGGGTGCCTGGATGGCTCAGTGGGTTAAGCGTCTGACTCTTTATTTCAGCTCAGGTCATGATCTCACAGTTTATGAGATTGAGCCCTGTACTGGGCTGTCAACACAGAGCCCACTCCCCACTCGGGACTCTCTCTGTGCCTCCCCCACTCATTTGCTCTCTCTCCTCCTCTCTCTCTCTCTCTCTCTCTGCCCCACCTCTCATTCTCTCTCTCCTTCTCTCAAAGAAGGAAAGCTATTTTTTTTTTCTGTAAGAGAGACAGCATGAGCAGAGGAGGGTCAGAGAGAGCGAGATCTAGAATCTGAAACAGGGTCCAGACTCTGAGCTAGCTGTCAGCACAGAGCCGGATGCGGGGATCGAACTCATGAACTGTGAGATCATGACCTGAGCTGAAGTCAGACACTTAACGGACTGAGCCACCCAGATGCCCTTAAAGAAGCTTTAACTGAATGTGAATAAACACTTCCTAAAAAGACCTAAGGGTTAATACTCCACTTTTAGAGGAACAAAGCTTTTTGTTTTCTTTTTCTGTGGCTGCTGAGTGATACCTCTACAAAAATAGTGTTTTACACTAAAAATTTGTCATTTTACTAAAATCTAGTAACACTGTTTTGTGGGTGTTATTTTTAAGATATAATTGACAAAAATTGTGTGTATTTAAGGTTGTACAACATGATGTTTTGATATATCGATATCAAATGTTGTGATCGATGTTGTGAAATGATTACCCAAATCAAGCAAATTAACACATCCCCTCAAAGAGTTCCCACTTTGTGGGGAGAGGAACACTTGATATCTATGTATGTAGCTCACTTCAAGTGTATAGTCTAGCCATCTGTAGGTAGAATGCTGTGCATTACGAATCCAGAACTTATAGTCAGTACCCTTTAACTACTTATCTTGAAAATTAGTACCCTTTAACCAACATCTCCCATTTTCCCCACACCTTGTCTCTGGTAACCACCATTCTACTCCCTGTTACAATAAGTTCACCTTTTGTTTTTTAATTTTTAATGTTTATTTTTGAGAGAGAGACAGACAGAGTAGAAGCAGGGAGGGGCAGAGAGAGAGGGAGACACAGGATCTGAAGCAGACTCCAGGCTCTGAGCTGTCAGCACAGAGCCTGACACGGGGTTCAAACCCATGGACTGCGAGATCATGACCTGAGCCGAAGTCGGAGGCTTAACCAACTGAGCCACTCAGGTGCCCCAAGTTCAACTTTTTTTGAGATTCCACATATAAGTGAGATCATGCATTTGTCATTCTGTGTCTGCGTATTTCACTTAGCATAATATCCAGGTTTATCAATGTTACTGCAAATGGCAGGGTTTCCTTTTGTAGGTTTTGTTTTTTTTTTTAATTTCCATTTAGTTAACATACAGTATTATATTAGTTTCAGGTGTACCAATATAGTATTCAGCAATTCTATATACTACCCAGTGCTCCTCAAAGGACTTCCTTTTTTAAGGCTGAATAATGAACTCAAAATGGATTAAAGAAACCATAGTGAATCCTAGAAGAGAATTCTAGAAGAGAGCATAGGCAGTAATTTCTCTGACATCGGCCATCGCAACATTTTTGTGGGTATGTTTCCTAAGGAAAAGGAAACAAAGGCAAAAATAAACTATTGAGACTACATTAAAATGAAAACCTTTTGCATCGCAAAGGAAACAACCAACAAAACTATGGAATCCATGGAAGGGGAGAAGATATTTGCAAATGACATACTGATAAGGGGTTAGTATCCAAACTATATAAAGAACTTATGAAGGGGCATCGTCGGGTGGCTTAGTAGGTTAAGCATCTGACTCTTGATCTCAGCTCAGGTCTTGATCTCAGGTCAAGAGTTCAAGCCCTGTGTTGGGCTCCACGCTAGATGTGAAGCCTACTTAACAACAACAACAACAACAAGAACAACAAACAATGCCAAAAGAAACTCCAAACAATCCAATTTAAAAATGAGCAGAAGACGTGAACAGATATTTCTCCAGAGAAGGCATCCAAATGGCTGTCATCCAACACTCACATAAAAAGATGCTCAACATCACTCATCATCAGGAAAATGCAAATTAAAACCACAATGAGGTATGACCTCACACCTGTCAGAATGGCTAAAATCAAACTGAACAAAAATAACAACTATTGGTGAGGATGTGGAGAAAAAGGAACCCTAAATACACTGTTGGTGGGATTGTAAGTTGATGAAACCACTGTGGAAAACCGTATGGAGGTTTCTCAAAGAATTAAAAATAGAACTACCATATGATCCAATAATCCCACTTCTGGAAATATATCTGAAAGAAACAAAAATACTATGTTGAAAAGATATCTGCCCTCCTATGTTCATAGCAGCACTATTTACAATACCCAAGACATGAAAACAACATATGTGTTCATCAGTGGATGAATAGATGTACACACACACAATTCAGCCATGAAAAGGAAATCCTGCCATTTGTGACAACATGAATAAACCTTGAGGCCATTATTAAGTGAAGTAAGTCAACAGAGAAAGATAAATACTCTATAATCTCACTTATGTGTGAAATGAAATGAAGGAATTAGAAAGGGAGGGGAGGGAAGGAAGAAGAAAAAAGAAAAGAAAAGAGGGAAGGAAGGAAAGACTGAATTTGAGAAAAAGAGATTGGATTCATGGGTACCAGTGGTGGAAGTGAGGGGAGGGGGAATAAGAGGAAGGCGGTCCAAAGGAAAAACTCGCAGTTATAAGATAAATAGGTGTTAGGGATGTAATGTACAAACACTGTGACTCACTCAGGTTAACACTGTCATACACCTTATGGTGTATATGGATAACAGTTACTAATGGTAAATTTAAGAGTTCTCATCACAAGGAAACAACTGTTTTTTGATTTTTGGTTTTTTTTTTTGCATCTATATGAGATGACAGATGTTAACTTATTATAATCATTTCACCATACATGTAAGTCAAATTCTTACTCTGTCCATCCCAGACTTTTCACAGTGCTGTATCTCAGTTACCGCAACAAAACAGGAAAGAGCCCAACTCTTAGTTTCACTCATCGTTTCTAGAGTTTTCCTGGTTTCTATTTTATTTCTGTTCTGATCTTTGTTCCTTCCTTCCTTCTGCTCTCTTTGGGTTTAGCTTGTTTTTCTCTTTCTAGTTTTTTTTTTTTTAAGGTTTTTATTTTATTTTTGAGACAAGACAGAGACACAGAGCATGAGCAGGGGAAGGGCAGAGAGAGAGGGAGACACAGAATCGGAAGCAGGCTCCAGGCTCTGAGTTGTCAACACAGAGCCTGACAAGGGGCTCAAACTCATGAACTGCAAGACCATGACCTGACCCAAAGTCTGATGCTTAACCAACTGAACCACCCAGGCACCCCTCTCTTTCTCATTTCTTAAGATATAGAGGTAAGCTCTTTATTTGAGAGCTTTCTTCTTTCATAATGAAGCCATTTATCACTGTAAACCTCCCTAATTAGGACTGCTTTTGCTGCCTCCCATAAATTTTGATATATTTTGTTAACATTTTTATTTATTTCGAGATTTTTTTTTTTTATTTGCCATTTGGATTTCTTCTTTAACTGATGGTTTGTACAGGAGTGTGTTGTTTAATTTCCATAGTTTTGTGATTTTTTTAGTTTTCCTTTATTATAGATTTCTAATTTTGTACCACTGTGGCCAGAAACTCCATGTGACTTTAGTCTTTTTAAATTTGTTAAGACTTGTTCTGTGACCGAGCATATGATATGTCCTGGAGAATCTTCCATGTGTGGGTGAGAACAATGTACCTGCAGCTCTTGGATGGAATGATCTGTATATGTTGGTAAGGTCCATATGGTCTAAAGTGTACTTCAGTTCTAATGTTTCCTTAGTAACTTTCTGTCTGGATGATTTACCCATTGTTGAAAGTGAGGAATCAAATTCTCCTACTATTCTTGTATTGTCTGTTTCTCTCTTCAGATCTGTTAATATTTGCTTTATATATTTGGTGCTTTGATATTGGGTGCATATATATTCACAATTATTATATCCTCTTGAAGAATTAACTCATTTTTCATTGCGATGACCTTCTTCTCTCTGTTACAGTTTTTGACTTAAAACCTATTTTGTCTGATATAATTAAAGTCACCCCTACTCTCTTCTTGAATGTCTTTGTCTAACTGCGGTATCAGGGTCATGCTGGCCTCCTAAAATGAGTTTGGAAGTGTTCTTTCCTCTTTTGTTTTTTGGAAGGGTTTGGGAATTATTGATATTAATTCTTTAAGGAGAAGTTTTTAGAAGTAAAACACTTGGTAGAATCATGCTTTTTAAAATTTTTCTATATATTGTCACATCATCTTGAATAAACTGGTACCAATTTAATGCCCTATGAAATATATATGAGTACGTTTTTCCATATTGAGAGCAACAGAAGGTTTTAAAACTAAAAATCTCTGGCAGGTGCCTCTTGAATAGCCCTGTATAGATTGAAAAACTGGCTGAATTTTCTTACCTTCAGACTCGGTCAAATTGAACTCCACCAAACACGGCACAATAAAGAGGACGAAGAGAACAAGTCTTCTCACAGCCTCCATCTTTGTCAGGGGAGGAACAGCCCAGCGGGGTATCAGGCTTTTATACTTCTCAGTGTTTCATAACCGCTGGCTTCATGAGCTTTCTGGCGACCTTCAGGGAACTGTGTCAGTCTGACCTGGCAGGGGCTAGATTTAGGTGAGAGTAGAGCAGCTGTGTGACTGGTTTATTATCAGCAAACCCCAACAGCGAGTGTTCCCTCTCCGGCTCCTTTCTGGAAAGCTTACAGAAAGTTCCCAGCTAAAGACTTCCTTCCAGGGGATCTCCAACACCCGGGCAGCAGGAGGCACTGAGTAAGTCATCACGGCACCAACTTCGAGTTGAGCCTTCGCCCTGTTACTTGCTCAGATCGTGAAGCAGGTAGCACTGCCGATATCTCAAGTTCACTGCTCTTCTCTAAAAGTTAAATAAAGCCTTTGGATTCTAAAGGAGCGGCCAGGCAAGGCAGGTGGTGTGGCACCGGGGCGTCCTCGGGTTGCAGCTGTGTCGCCCGATGCCTGCCGGGTGCTGACTCCGAGGAGGAGGATGACGCCGGATGAGGAGGCAAAAAAAAGTGCAGGTCCAGATTCAGTTGCCAGGAATTTCAAGCCATTAAGTTCAGAGAGCCGGAAGCAGGTGGGTTAAAGTCCCTTAAGCACTATTTCGCAGATGATAGAAAGGAATCCTGGTGTCCAAAGTGAGACCAGGAAGAGTAAGTGTCTGAGGGTGTAGCGTTGCCCCCCCTTCCTCCCTCCCTCCCTCTCTTCCCTTTCCTTCCTCCCTTCCATTCATCCATCCATCCATCCATCCTTCGTTTTTTTTCTCTCAACAGATATCCATTAGTTAATAGTTTAGGTTTTGAGAATACTGAATTGAACATGAGAGACACAGCCCTTGCCTTCTTGGAACTCATATTCTAAGTGGGGGGGACAAATGAAAAATTCAAATGGTGAGAGGTGCTATGGGTATACTAAAGCAGGTGGGGGCATAGAGAGTGACTGCCTCAGTAGTGGGGGGAGATGCAGTATTAGAGTGGCCAGGGAGTAGCCTGAAATCCGAGCAAACACAGAGATAAGGGGGAGGTTCTCATGTGTGATCTGGGCTACAGGGGTGCTTGAAGGCAAAAGAAAGCGCAAGTGCAAAGGCCCTGAGGAAGCAGCAAGTGACTTACTTAACACATCCACCAAAGAAGGGCAGTCCGCCAGCGTGGTGGATGTCAGTGAACAGAAGGGAGATGGCAGGTAAGCTAAGGAGAGGCAGATAATGAACAAAAGGTGAAGGCTCTGTAGGTCAGATAAAGTGTTTCGATTTTAATCTAAGTTCAACTGGAACTGGTCTGAGCAGGAGAATGATATGATTAATTTTTAAAGAGTTTTCTGTGGAGGTAGCAGTAGGTATAGATCAGATACTCTCTGGTGAAACCCTTTCTGGTTGCCCTGAACCCTCTGGGATATACTGACTGTCCTGCAGCCCAGAGCCCATCACTGGGCACTAGGATATCGGGTTCGTGGGGAGGGCACAAGCTCATGCTGTGACTCAGCGGTCTCCATTCCGAGCGAGGTCCCTGGGCTAAGGATTTGGCCCCATGCCAGGGCCACAGCGGCAAGGCCAGCACCTGTGACATTGGAACATTGTGCTCCCAAGGAGCTTGGACACTCAGCCAGGTACCAGGCACAGCCCGACTCAGGTCCTGTTAGCTCAGAGACTTCTGGGGCCGACCACGTACCAGGTGGGGAGTGGCGTCCTGATGTGGGAGTGGGCAGGGGGCATGCATATGTGGTGAGGACCCTTCTGGTCACTAAGCGCTGCTCACCCCCTCTGCTATGGCCACAGATCCTCACTGCTACCCCCACCCCTGGCCTTTCTTACTGCACCCTCTCCCCTCTGTCATGAAGACGATCTCCTCGCTCCCTGAACTACCCTCGCTGCATATGAGAGCCTTATAGTCAGTCACCCCTAGGTGGGGAGAGGGAAAACACACTAATTCCTTCCCTGGAAGGGAAGGTAAATATTTGAGTGATGTTTATTATTTTCCCGATATCCCATGACTTAAATACTATAGTATAAAAGTAAATACTACTTACAGGGCACCTGGGTGGCTCAGGCGGTTGAGCATCCAACTCTTGATCTCAGGTCATGATCCAGGATCATGGGGTCAAGCCACGTGTCAGGCTCTGCACTGAGCATGGAGGCTGCTTAAGATTCTCTCTGCCCCTCTCCCCCGCTTGCGCTCTCTCGCTCTAAAATAAACAATAATTTAAAAATAATAAAATAGATTTTTAAAAAAGATTTTAACTACCACTTAAATACTGACAGGAAGACAATACATGGTATGTTACATGAAATGGGAATAAGAGAGGAAAGAAAACCAGGACATTTGCTTAATGTGTGTATATTATGTATATGTATACATATGTACATAAGTGTATGTGTATATATACCAGCATATTCATAATAAGTAGAAAATAATCATAATTACAGTCCTTGTTTCTGTGATTGGTCACATGGCAGTAGCGGGTAGTCAAAACTGCTCATTCTGTACTCTCTCTGCTTTCATCAAGAACCTCAGCTGGTCATTGGGGTACCTGGGTGGGGCTCATCAGTTAAGGGTCCAACTTTGGCTCAGGTCATGATCTCGCGGTGTGTGAGTTTGAGCCCTGCATTAGGCTCTGTGCTGACTGCTCAAGAGCCTGGAGCCTCCTTCAGATTCTGTGTCTCCCCCTCTCTCTGCCCTCCCCTGCTCATGCTCTGTCTCTCTCTGTCCCTCAATAATAAAAATGTTAAAAAATAAAAATAAAAGAACCTCAGCTGGGCATGATTCTTTACCCAGCAGGATGACACAAACTTTCATTCCCGAAGGGTCTAGGCCATTAGTTGTCCTGGCTGCATTGGGTTGTTGTAGTTTTCCATTGGCCTTAATCACGGAGTCTCGCATTATGAAGAGGTACCCTGAGAGGTCTCCTGCTTTCCAGACATACTCCTTACCTCCACCATGCCTTCTCCTTGGACTCCCTTCTTGGCCTGATAAATCCAAGACATGGGGAGCCACAGTGGCTGGGGGGCAGCCCTAAGTTCCAGGTCAGGGGGATCACTGTCGCATCTCCCAGTAGAAGCACTCCTTCCTTGGAGCTAAGGCCTCAGGCTAGGCCAGCAGAGCAAGAGTTGTGGGAGTAGGAGACATTTATTTTTCTAGTGGTAACAGTGCTAGAGGTAATGGTGAGTGGTGCCGCTCCCATTTCTGGCCCTTGATTCCTGAACTGTGAATCCAGGCTCTAGGAGAAACAATACCACAGGCTGGATGCCCAGGCTCAGAGCAATCACAGTCTTCTGGAGAACCGTGCCCCACATATGCAAGGTCCTGCCACCTAGCTGGGGCTGTAGTGGAGACTTCAAAAGGCCATTCCACCGTCCTGGGAAGCCAGCTGCTTCAGGGTGGTAGAGAAAATGCACCGTGGAAACTACAGAAGTGGCCTGCGGGAGCGCAGTCCTGGGAAGGAGCCTCGTCTCCTGGGCCCCACAATGCCCAAGGGGACTAGATCCCTCTATCTGATAAATCCTGGAGGGTGTGGTGCTTCGTGGGCTTTCTCTTTTCAAGGTGTTTATGAGCACCTGAGAACAGGAAATGTGTCTTATCTCCAGGCTAAGTTCCTAACAGTCTGGAATCAATTAGGTGTCACGGACAATGAGCCCCAGATAAATTTTTGTCAATCTGGCAATAGCTTTGCTCACCCAAACCTCTAAATCCAAACACAGCAGTAAACTCAAGACACAAGAACAAACGCTGTGTTAAATTCTTTCGATCACTGTTAATATTTTGGAGCGCCTGAGTGGCTCAGTTGGTTAAGCATCTCACTTTGGCTCAGGTCATGATCTCACAGTCCCGGAGTTTGAGCCCTGCGTCAGGCTCTGTGCTGACAGCTCAGAGCCTGGACCCTACTTTGGATTCTGTATCTCCCCCTCTCTCTGCCCCTCCCTGCTCGTGCTGTCTCAAAAAAAAAAAAAAAATTTTTAACATGGCTCATTCAGTCACCCACATCCAGCTACTGACCTCACTACCATCAGCGTGTTTGGAAGTATCTTTTTGAGTTCTAGTGGGGGTACAGTGGCTCAAATCACTTTTAACTGAAGCAGAAACTAAGCTCAGAGAGCAGAAGTGACTTCCATTCTCCACCCAAGTCAGGGCAGATCAGAACCCAGGGCCCAGCTCTGTGACCTCGCTCACTTTTACCCAGACCCAAGTCCAGTTCTCTCTACCACCGAACCTCTGTGAGCCCTCAGAAATGTTCTCGTTTCCCATTCCAGCCCCTCTGGTTCTATGGGTTAAAATGCTCTGGCTCTCAGCTGGAAGGTGTGCAAAGAAATTCAATTGCAGGCAGTTTAGGGAGAGCCTGGATTTTGGGGTTTTGTTTTTGTTTTTTTCATTTTATGTCGTAAAAACACCTTCCCGCAATCCACATGTACTGGTACTTTGGAGTGTTGGCAGTGGTGAAGTTTGGAGGTGTAACAGGAACGGGGAGCCGCTTGGGTTCAGAGTCAGCCGGTTGAACTCTGATCCACGTTACCGTGGCTTGTCTTCTCTGTGGCAAGTTCTTCGTAAGTCACACCCACAAGGACTTTCACCCACGTCACTTCTTTTGCCGAGCGTGCCCATCCTGTGACAAACCCCTGACACTTGCAAGGTGGCAGAAAGCAGCCTGGAGCCCACTCTACTAGGAGTAAGCCTGTGGGCCCCCCTTACTCGGCCCAGGCTCCATCCCTGCGCTGGTCCCCACGGCTCCTGCTCTGCCCCCAGGTGTCTCCCCCATCTTTACCTTCAGTCTCCTGCACCGCCGAGAACCTTGCTGTGGCCCCAGTACCTTCCATGAGAAGAGTCCAGTGTTGCCAGTGGGAGAGAATCGCCCTACAAAAACCCTACGTCCTCGGAGCCAACTCAGTGCCCAGGGATCTAGAAGAAATAAGCGTCTGGACTGATGGCATGCCCTCAGAGGTTAGCACCTGCCAGGGTTTGAAAACTGGTTCTGAGGCTTTGTAAAACCCAAAAGAGGATCCCCATTTTTTCAGGGTCTCAAGGAAAGGGCTCCATGTGATACAATCCATGCGGAATTAAGCACCAGGAAAAAGTCTCTCTCATTCAGAGATGCCGTGTTTCCCTTTTAGCCTAGGCTGCTGGGAAGCTTAGTCTCAACTGCTTTCAGATGCTTTAATTTTTCCATCCCCAGCATCCAGCACATCCTTTCTTGTTCAACTGTCAACATGCCTTTTTCTCTACTACTCTGAACTCTCCTTCTTATACTGCAAAGAACATTACAAGCTACTTGCCCCATGTCCCCAAGCGGCTAGTATACAAATTTAAGTAATTTAAGTGCATAACCAACCATAAAAAAATGCCTGAGGCAGAGAGGATTATTTTCCTATTGCAATTTATTCAAAAGTACATAAATATGTGGTAAAGTATCTAACATGATATAAACATTATTTGAACCTGACTTTGAATTACCAAGAAAGAAATAGTGCACATGAAGATTTGTGTGCCCACCCACGCCAAGGTCTTTTGTTTATGTCACAGAATCACGGTGGTGGGGGGTTAGAGTTGGCATTCAAGCTACATTCTTCACAGCTCTGGATGCTGGGATAGGACCCACTAGTGGAGTCTCTGGTCCCTGTGACTGTGGCTGCATTACTATGGATGACAGCCAGAGCAAAAGGTGCCTTTGAACATCTCAAGAACAGACATACACAAAGCATAGGATTAGAATTTTTCTTCTCCATTTATTTGTCACAATTATCGGGTGTATCTGGGAAGTTTAGGGCTGGTGTCATGCATTTGATTGGCTCTCTGGCCCTGTCTCAAGTTCCTAGCTCACCCCCTCCTCTCCCAGAACTGCTAGGAATGTAAAGACAGGTTACAGCAAATTAGGGAGAGTGAATTGCAAGGGTGGCTCACCCAGCTGACCGCTTCAGGCCCATCAGGTGCAGGGCATGATCAGGAAGGGGCCACAGAGGGCCACCCCCCAGGTTCTGGAATTTACCTTCTGGCTCACAGGCTTAACTTCCCTAGGAAGTAAGATCCAAGGTTGAAGAATCACTTTAGAAATGCAGCCCCTGTCCAGCCCCATGTCCTACGCCACAGGCATGTGACATCAACTCTTGGGACACCAGCTCTTCGACGGAGTTCTGAATTCTGTTCCATGTGTAGGTACACTTTAGCCCCCAGGAAATAGACACACTATTTTGAGTCATTTAAGTCAAAATCTTTCCCTTTTCAGGCCTTATTTCCCTCACACTGATTTTTAGGGTTTGACTGCTCCTCAAAAGCAGGTTTAAGGTTTCAATTTAAAAAAAATAAAAAGACAGAAATACAGGGAGGCTGGGGAGCCTGGGTGGTTCAGTGGGTTAAGCGTCTAACTCTTGACTTTGGCTCAGGTCATGATCTCACACACTGACAGCACGGAGCCTGCTTAGGATTCTCTCTCTCCCTCTCTCTCTCTGCCTCTCCCCTGCTTGCACACATGTGCATGTACACACATTCTCTCTCTCTCTCAAAATGAGCATTTTTTAAAAAGGTATGGGGAGGCTACAAATCCCCTTATACATAAAAGTTATAGAAGATTGGCTAGACCTTATGCTTTAGCTACACAATAAAATAACGTAATGCCATTACCAGGATTCAAGTGTATGCTTATTGACATTGGAAGATTTTCACACTTGGTGAGATATAAGGGCCACAGAAATGAAAAGTTGAATAGGACACCTGTTCTAGTCAGGTGTGTAAGACAGAGGCCCGCAGCCAGCCAATCTAGTAACATTAAGAGGAGACTCCGGGTGTAGACAAGATGGCTTGGCCTTGTTTCTCCCTGCCTCTCTACCCGAAGTATTAACCGCAATCCCTGGAAAAAACACAACAGTCAAAGAAGAACTCTGAAAGTTGGAAAGAAGAAAGCCACCGGGGACCCCAGGCCTGGGTGAGCAACACAACAGCAGAACAGAAATAGGTGACCCAGGACCGGTGTCTTCCAACCCTGAATCTAGCAACAGAAGATGGTGCCAGTGGGTACGCTGCTCTATGATTTAATGCAAGTCCAGCTAATATTCCCAAACTAGTGCAGCCCCAGTGACAAGGTGTGTGGTGTGGCAGCCCCACTGACAGTGACAGGCCAGGGGAAGTGATCTGCTTCCTCACTGGTCCTATGACTCCTCTCTGCTGGGGGAAGGTGCAGTGGCCAGTTGACAGCCCAAAGGGGATCAACCATAAGAAGCAACTTTGTCCCTGCGGGCTAGATTCCCTTCTCCCACTTAGATCTACCAGATGCTGCTAGCCTGGGGAAGTCTCCTGCTCCTTCTGGCAGCACCATCACGGGCCTGAGGCCTCAGTGGCACTATGAAAACTGAACAGATCAAACCAGCACTGCAAAGCCTTTGGACATTAAATTGTCATTGGAATCTCACCCCACAAAAGTAGACCAGGACCTGCATGCTAAATCTAAGCAGGGCGACTGTCTGATAAAATTAAAGATCTAAGTAGTACTTAGCCAAAGTAGCCAGGATTCAATGGAAAATCACCTGTAGGACCAAGAACCAAAGAAGCAACACCTGAATGAGAGAAGATCATAAATTGATGCTAACAGCAAGACGAAATTATATGTTGGAATTATCCAAAAGGATATAAAGCAGACATCATAAAAAATCTTCAACAATCGATAACAAATCTTGAAACAATCAAAATGTATATATCTCAAAGAAATGGAAGTTATAACAAAAGAACCAAGTGGAAATTACAGAACTGAAATGTACATTAACAGAAAATTAAAAAAAAAAAAAAAAAAAGCCTCACTGGATGAACTCACTAGCAGATGGAGATACAAGGACCAAATCCAAGAACTTAGGACAGAGCAAGAGAATTTACCCAATCTGAACAAAAATTTGACAAAGCCTCAGGGGCCTATACGGCTATGACAAAAGATCCAAAATTTATGTCATCAGGGTCTTAGGACAGGAGATAGAGGATGGGGCTGAATTTCTGAAGAAATAATAGCTAAACACTTGCCAAATCTGGCAAAAGACACAGATTCAAGAAGCCGAGAAAACTCCAAACAGGATAAACCTAAGGAAATCCATGGCAAGACATTATATATAATTAAACCTTCAAAAACTAAAGACAGAGAAGTAAACTTGAAAGCAGCCAGAGAGAAACAACACACCACCTACAGGGGAACACACCAATTCAAACAACGGACTTCTCATCTGTAACCTAAGAAGTCAGACAGAAGTAGCACATGATATTTCTCAAGTGCTGAATGAGAAGAACTTCAAGTTCTATACCCAGCAAAACTATCCTTCAAGAATAGGCAGGAGACAGGAAAGACGTTCCCAGAGGAAGAAAAAGAATTTGTTCTAAACATACCTACCCCTTAAAGAATGCTGAAGAGAAGAATAAAGTGAAAATCGTTGAGCAAGTGATGGGAATGGAGAGGAGTAATTTAGGGACAATAGTCAAGAAAGGCCCTTCTGAGGAAGTGACGTTTCAGAAGAGGCCTGGAAAAAGGGAGAGGGCAAGCTGAGGAGGTGCATTCCAGGCAAAAAAAATATTAAGGACACACTCCTGAGACTGTGACGGGTTTGTTGTGCACAAGGAACAAGGTGTGCTGTTGGGATAGAGTGGGATGCATGCAGGGGAGTGGCAAGAGGAGGCCATTTGGAAAGATTAGTCAAAGATACCATCTTGTGGGGGTCTGAAGCCCTCGTAAAAAAGCCTAGACTTTTTCTTCTGCCAGTTACAGAACACTTTTGCAGTGGGTTATGGTTTTAGGAGGGAACCCATGTGAGCTGGCTGCAGAGTCTGTGCTTTTAGACATAGACCAATGGTTCTCAAAACGAGCAGGCATCCACGCCAGCTGGAGGGCTTCAGGAAATGCAATGGCTGGCCCTGCCCTCAGAGTTTCTGATTCAGTATGCCTGAAGCAGGGTCTGAGAAATCTGCATTTCAAGTAAGATCCAAGGTAATGCTAGTGCTGCCGGTTCCTGAACCAGACTCGAGAACCACTGCTCAATATAACTGTGACTTTCTGCACTTAAGACATGATATAGAAGAGACTTCAAAATTGCCCAAATAGTAAAGATATTAAGAAACACGTGTGTCATTCTTACTGCTTAAGAGGATAAAAAGAGAACACAGTAGAAAAAGGGAGAGAAGAATTTAACATTTCCGTATAAATCTTCTATATTCCAGGGGTGTCATGTTCAGAACATTATAAATTTCATCCCATAGCATGAAGAGGCTCTGATATCTCCCCTTTCACAGAAGAGAAAACTGAGGTTAAAAAAAAAAAAAAAAAAAAAGGCAGAATCACTCATCCAATGTTACACAGCACGTGAGGGACCAAGGTGGAAGGAGACTTCAGATCTGTTCTGGTGTATTTCTCTCTAAGATATCTTGAAAATATGTCTTCCAAGGGCATTTGGAGAAACATTGCCAAAATGGTAGAAAACCATGTAGAAGATGCTAAATCTGCTTTACCTTGAGAGGTGGCCATTGAAAAAGAGTTCCTTCCTTTTAACAGCCTTGGACTTCAAACGTTAAAGGGAATCAACTCTAAGTAGGAAGATCCTACCCCATAATCCACACGGGCCTGGGGAACAAAAGAGGTGGATTCCAGGCCCACCTTCCTCCCATGACTTGTCAGAACTGTTGGCAAAGCCATTCAGTTCCCTGGGCCCGTTTCAGGATAGTGGGTGCTGTGTCGTTTGACAATGGTGGTGGCTGTGGTGATGGCAGCTGTTAAGAGGTTTCAATGTAAACAGACACATCCCACGTTGCAAACTGTGATAATGTAAGCAGTTGATCCCTCATCTTCCAGCTACACGTGTTCTCTTCAGTCTTGATCCCAGTGGAAAGTGTCAAAGTAAAAACATTAACATTTTTGATGGAAACTCTACGAAGGGGTCTCTGCTAAGGAAAGTCTCCAGTAAACATAACTATGTTCCATTTGAGACATTTCATGGTTTGGAAATTCTGACTGTCAAAAAGTCAAAGTTCCCTTAATCTTCCACTACTTCTCTTCTGGAACCCCTGGTTCTCATTTAAATGTAAACTTTCAGGAGCATACTCATACACACAAGGTTAACACAGATACCTGCGCTGGGTGTTTGCAATCCTGAGTCTGTTTCTTCAAAGACAGACACTCATTAAAGCAGTGGTTCTCTAACTCATGTGCATAAAAATCACCTGGAGAGCATGTGAAATCCAACTTTTGGGCCCCACCAGATTCTGAGATTCACTTGTGGAGCCCATGAATTTGCCTTTCTAACCGAGGCAGATGGGTGGGGTTGATCAGACAGCTACGTGTTGAGGTGTACTGTGTGACAGACCAAAGCAGACGCTCCAAGTTCAGCCTGTTTCATAATAACCCTGAGATCTCGTGAAATGCCTATGTAGGGACTGCTCCACCCTCTAATCTCACTCATAAGATCTGCGTTGGGACTGGAGAACGTTCAAGTTTGACAAGTTCCCCCAAGTGATTCTGACCGAGGCTGGAGAGCAAATGATGAGAAATACAGACTGAATTTGTCCCCAAAGCAGAGTGCCAAGCAATTCCGCAAGAGGGTTCTGGAACAAAGCTCCACTCTGGTTTGCTTTCCGAGGCCCAGAGGGGACCGTGTCACTCTCCTCTGAAACCACGGAATCCTTGGTGGTGGCAGATCTCCAGAGTCGAGTAGTCAAGGCTTTCCGAAGCCAGACTCACGCCACCCTTTCGGGCCTTACCTGACTTGCAGCCCAGGCCTTAGCCAGCCTACACCGTTCCACACCCCCCTAAAAAGAGCCTTCGGTGTTGGCGATCTGTGTTTCACTCGTCCGGCTGCTCGCTTACTTCCCGGGGATGGGAGGGACGGAGGGTGGCTTCACGAAGGCTGCATCTGAGCTGAGCTGTGAACAACGGTGTAGGGTAAGGAGAGGCGGGAAGCAGGAGAGGAGGGCTCCTGTCTGCTGGCACCGACAGTCTGAGGAGCCATGGGAAGGAAGGACAGTCTGGAACAGCAGGTCAGGCGGAGGTGGCTGATGAGGCTGGGAAGCGGGGCTGGGGCCAAGTGAGGAGGAGCCTCAAACACTAGACTTCGCGGCCACACTTTAGGATGAGTGACTGGGCAGCAGCCCTGCACCGAAGACAGACAATCCGGCGATGAAAGTGGGATGGAGACCTCAACACGCCCCCTTGGGAAGGAGGGAGATGAAATAACACTCGAAGTGGTGAAAATGTGGGAATGAAAATACATAACCCGCATCTTGATTTAATTTCTTGATCACCACACACCCCCTGCAGCTACTTTACTGCGGCGTCCTGTGAAGGTGCGTTTGCTCGTCCTGACTTCACAGACTTGGCTTATTGCATGTGGGGAAGTTATAAGGAGAAAAAGACTTCACAGACATTTTGTAAATACTATGGTCTGCTGCTTCTGTTGAGCAAATTCTGGCAGTATTTTCTTAGGAAATAACAATAAAGCAATTATATACCTAAAAATATATTCCTGTACAGCCATTTACAAATATAAGAAAATCAGTATCTGTGAATATCTAATATATGTCATGTAATTTAGGTCTTCATTAACATGGAAAGACTGAGAAATGGAAAATCAGGAATTAAAGCTCTTCTAAATTACTTCTCATACCATAATCATGAATGTTGTATTATTTTAATTATTTTGTAAGACAGACTTTGCGTGTTCTAGTTGTAACTCTATTGAGGCAACTTCTGAACCAAAGAACAGACCACAACGATCAGAAGCTGTATGATTGGAAATGAAAGGGTTTGGCTTTAAGTGAGACACGCTTCTCCTGAGTGCAGGAAGGCATGCTGTTTGGGGCGTTGGGGTGGCTCAGTCGGTTGGGCATCTGACTTCAGCTCAGGTCATGACCTTGTGGTTCGTGAGTTCGAGCCCCACAGCAGGCTCTGTGCTGACAGCTCAGAGCCTGGAGCCTGCTTCGGATTCTGTGTCTCCCCTTCTCTCTGCCCCTCCCCCATGCACGCTCCTCTCTCTTGCAAAAATAAACATTAAAAAAAATTTTTTTTAAAGAAATGTCGTTTAATGGCTACATATGTGGTGAATAAATTAGGAAAAACGCTTGATAAAGTGATATATAGACCTCCTGTCGCTGAGGTCAGAGTGATTTGTACAAGAACATTGTATTGGTTCTTACAGTTTAAATAACTAAACTCACTAAAACATTAAATGAGTATAAAACATCTTTTTCATGTAAACCAAATATTAGATGAAAATAAAATATTTCTATTCATTCAAGACAAATAGTTTCCAGAGCAGATGCATTTATTTTTTTAGATGCAAATATACCACCCCTCAAGATCTATGAAATCATTACAATTTCTGAAAATTACGTCTGCAGAGAGAGAACCACGATGTCCTTGATTCATAGGCCTTCACCCTCCTGTAAGAGCCTCAAGGCTTCGTGCTTGGAACATACCAGGGAAGGGCTCAGGAAAGAACAACCACTATCAGCTCAGAAAAGAAGAGTTCCTTATACTTTCTGGGTTTACAGAGATGAAACAGGTGACTTCTCTTATTTTCCACCAAATGCTAACCTAAAGTAATAATCTTAACAAAGGCCAGTTCGGATTTTTCTTTCCTATCCACACACAGCTCCAACATGACAGAACATAAAATTAATGGCCCCAATGTAAACTTATGGTGCAGAAGCAACACATCTAAGTTTTTATCTGAAATAAACAATATAAAATGTAACTATGTGGTCAGAAACTAAAGGTTGCAAGTCTTAAGTACTCAGTTTTAGAGAAAGAAAAATATATCGAATACTGTATTTTTTCATACCCTTAAAACATAAGGTCTTTGTATAAATTAAAACGGTCTTAGATCAAACACATATACAATACAGACTCATGAATTGCAATAGAAATTCTAAAAAGTTTAAACACTTAAACAAAAAAGTAAATAAAAGTAAAAAATAAAAATAAAAACATTGCAAACAAATAATTTATAACCCTATCAAGTTAAATCTTAGTGCACAGGACCGGGTTTACAGGAACAAGTACAGTTAAAATGAACACTGAGGTCACGTTATGGAAGACAATGATCCTCAGATGCCATGAAGTACTTGCTTTGAACTTGTGGGGTTTTGGCTTTGTAATAAATACGTAATAAATATCTGTAGTACACTGCATGCGTTGAGCACTTATCTTTCTCCATTTGAAAGTCCTCCGGAGTCACACTGCCTGAGGGCCGCCCCGGCGGGCGGGGAGTAAGGATTCTGCAGCACGTCCATTAGCGGAGCCATCTTTGTGTCTATGTGCTCCTGCAGTTCATGTATCCGCCGATCGATGTAGTCCACCAGCCTCTTTTCCATCAGGTCCATACTTTTAGTAAGGATCTTTTCCAAGTAGGAGCACACGGGCTGCTCTTCCGTTCTACAAAGAAGTTTAAAAACAAAACGATATAACAATGATTCCTGACAGCATCACAAAAACAACCAAGCTCTACTAAAACAAGCAGCCAGCACCCACTGCTGAGATGTGTCTCCACAGCTGTGCTGTCTTCATACAACATATTGCCAGGTTCCAAAAATACACATGGAGTAGGCACCCGCAACCCTGAGTGCCCAAAGCATTCTGGATCCTTAACCCCTGAAACACTGAAGCACACAGCTGAATGAGAATATAAAAATGATGCCATTTCTACCCTCAAAGAACAAGTCTTTACAAAGGGTCTTTCCATTTGGAGCTCCAAACCAAAACTGATATTGTCTGATTTTTAAAGGTCTCCACCTGTCTTCTAAGAACTTCCCTAAACAACCCTACAATTTAAAGTTCTGTCTTTTGTCACCATGTAAGGACCAGAAAGTTTTTTTCTTTTTTTTCAAAAAGTTTTTTTCTAACCTAATATGAAAACATCTAAAAACGAATGTAACTGGAATGGGCAAACAGAAATGAGAATAGTAAAAAGCACTCCAGTTGCTCAAGTTCATAACCAACAAACACTAGGACAGTGACCTTCAGAGTGTGGTCCACAAAACCCCGGGGTCGCTGTGACTCTTCAGCTTCCAGGAAGTCACAAGTGGTTCTGTACTACTCCTAAGGTGTCATCTGAACGTTTCATCCTCAGATTCTCATGAACGTACAGTGACATTGTCCCGAAGCTACACAAGGTGTAATGTCACTGCTCTGATAATCAACAGAAGTTGTGGTTGCGTATTTTCCTGTTCCTTAGACTTTCCTAAGGTAGTAAGTTTAGGGTATAAATAAATACTTTTTCAGAGATTAACTCAGTTTGCTCTTGGTACCTCTACGATCTTATGAGCTATTGATGACACATGCTATAATGCAACATACAGGAGAATGTGACCAAAAACTAATATCAATTTTATAAATTGATATTTTTTAAGTTTATTTATTTTGAGAGAGAAAGAGAGAAAGTGAATGAGGGGGAGGGAGGGCAGAGAGAGAGAGAATACCAAGCAGGCTCTGCACTGTCAGTGTGGAGAGCCCCTGTGGGGCTCGAACTCAAGAACTATGAGATCATGACCTGAGCCGAAATCAAGGGTAGGATACGTAACTGATTGAGCCACCCAGATACCCCCAATTTTATACATTTAAAATAATACCATTCTTATGAAACTTTTTAAGAAAATGTATTTTTTCATAAAAATTGTTATGTTACTATAGAATGGGTTTCAAATTTTTTATATACTCTACATAAGGGCTCTTTAGAATCCTCAACTATATTTCAGAGTGTGAAAACCAAAAAATTTAGAACACCACTCTAGAATATAGGACAGATTTTTCAAACTGTTATGTTTTTTCTTTTTTTTCCAGGGGTACCGGGGTGGCTCAGTTGGTTAAGCGTCAGATTCCTGATTTCAGCTCAGGTCACGACCATTTTACCAAGGTAAAAATGACTCAGCAAAACCTCAAAGCATGGGGTCTGCTTTTCACGGAGCATACATTATATGTCTGCTTTGTTAAATAAATAAATAAATAAACAAACAAACAAATAAATAAATAAATGAATGAATGAATGAATAAAGTCCAATTTTTTTGGACTGGGGCGCCTGGGTGGCTCAGTTGGTTGGGTGTCCCACTTCGGCCTAGGTCATGATCTCACAGTACAGAGTTCAAACACTATATTGGGCTCTGTGCTGACAGCTCAGAGCCTGGAGCCTGTTTCAGAATCTGTGTTTCCCCTCCACTCGCACACTGTGTCTCTCTCTTAAAAATAAACATAAAAAAATAATAATAAAGTCATAAAGTCTTGCACATAAGAAAAATGTAACATAAAGTCCATTAACTTTCTGGAATGTCCTTCATTATGGTGATTTCTAAATCTTTAGGTAAAAACACCTATCACCCTGTACCCACTGTTCCTTCCCAGAACACTCTCTTATTTGTAAAGACTGCATAATCCCCGCAACTGTGTTAACTTGGCCTCCAATAAAATTCTTTCCCTTACTCTTTAAAATTTTGAGAAACGTCAGTTCATCTTGCACTGACCGATCTGAGAGAAATGGAGACATCCAATCTCACCTGGCCCCAGAGCAATTTTTAATGTCAACTTAACTGGTTTTTGTTTGCTTTATTTTGTTTTGTTTGTTTACTGTAACACATACCAACTAGAGTTCACTGATGTAAGCTATCAGCAACTAAAGAATAACCTTTTTTTGTTCCTTACTGAGTATCCTTACTAAAAACTGTTACTAAGTAACAAATACCCTTACAGAATAAAAACAATGCTTTTTTTCAATAACTTACTAAACTCCTCAAGTTTCAACGCTATCGGAGACCTGAAGAAAATGTCAACCAATAAAACTACCTCATTTTACATGTGAAAAAAAATCTCAGCCACAAGAGTTAAACAGTAAGGCCAGTAGTTAAGCCAGAACTACGACTAGAGTCATGAATTTCAGTCTAGTGCAATATTCTGACACATTACATCTACATGAAGAATGGGGAAACATACCAAATACTTAGCCACCCATTAATGAAACCAAGACTATAAAAAAATTAGAATTATGAAATCAGCAGATGAGAGCCTGTACACCATAAATGATTATAAGCTTAAAAATGTCATTGATGACTAGACTAAAATTAGCCTCTGGCAAACAAGATCTACAAGAAAATCTACCATGATGACTCAGTGATTATAATCAAGCACAAAATATTTATATTATGGGTCCCACAGCTCCTCCCCAATTATACAATAACTTTCCACTCCAACCCTTATTTGACGCTTGTACCCCTTCCATATAATGCCTCAGAAGTGACCAACATCTTCAGTCTCAGACACTTCTCTAAAAGAAAACCATTCTACTCTACAGAATATTTATTCCCTATGATAATATTTATTCCCTGTAAGTACATCAATGTGTAAAATGGGGAAGCTCCTAAAATAACCTCAGGAAACATTTTTAGGCAGTAGTTAGTGAAACAAATGTTCTCCTCCAACTGACTCTTCCACCTACGAAATCTAAATCACACCTGTCTTAAATACTTACACAGCACCAGCAATGCCTTCGCCAGTCTTAGTGAGGTTTTCCTGCCAGTTAGTGCTACGTCCCACGCGGAGATGGCTCACTTGACTACATAAATTCTGGAGAAAAGGCAGCAACTCAGAGTTAGGGATACTGGAACTGTCACTTGCTTTCTTTGGTAGCAAAGAAGAAACTGCATCTCTGAGGTCTTTCTCGAAAAGACCATGGCTTTGTGACACAGTTTTGTACTCTTTGAGGTCTGTGGTCTTTCCTCCACCAGGCGGCTGTGGACTTTTATCAATGTGAGCTTTTAAGTCTTCCATCACATTTCCAGAGGTCAATCCGGTTCTGAAAGGAAAAGGCGTGGGCGGGGACTTGTCGAAGGCTCCTGAAGCAGATGATGACTGCAGGTCAGCCAAGCGTTTGTAGCTAGCATTTCCCAGAATGGACTGAAGCTGCTCTCCAATGGGAACGCAATTCTAAGCAAGGTAGAGAAATACACGTGACTATTAACAGTGAGGAGAGCTAACTTTGGGGTAATTACTGTGAGGCAGGCGATGTGCATCCTTTCACTTGATCCTCAAAATATCCACGCGACGCAGGCTACGATTACTATCCCGATACTGAGTTGAGGAGACCCAGGCTAAAGGCACTTGTCTACGGTAACACAACTAGTAAGTGGCAGAACCGGGGCGTGACCTGGGCCACCTAAGTCCAGAGTCCGGGCTTCTAAAGATTTCACTGTAGATTTTCCCCTAAAGGAAATATTACGTATTCACATGCTTAGTAAAACTGCATCAGCATTAATGTCTCCACTACAAAGGCCTCCTTAATTTATGGTATAAAATGCACTATTCTCAACTGAGTCACAATTAATTGATCATTTTCTTGGAATTAAATATCATTCACCCAGTTTGCACATATGGCAAACTACTCATTTTTATTAGGTCTATCTTTTGCAAATGAGGTTTTCGTGGAGGCCACAGAGACAGTCACTTAAAGTTAGATGTACTATGCACCTTTGTGACTTTTTTTGTTTAATGTTTTTTATTTATTTCTGAGAGAGAGAGAGAGAGCGAGGCAGCTTGAGCAGCAGAGGATCAGAGAGAGAGGGAGACACAGAATCACAGAATCCCAAGAAGGCTCCTGGGTCTGAGCTAGCTGTCAGCCCAGAGCCCGACACGGGGCTCACACTCATGAACCATCAGATCATGACCCGAGTCGAAGCAGGATGCTTAACCGACTGAGCCACCCAGGCGCCTCCTTTGTGACATTTTCAATGAATAAAATGAGCTACCTATGGCTGTGTTTCTTTTCAGAATTTCCAGGATAATAAGAGTTCTGTTTTGTGGCCTCAACCAACTGCTCATGCAGTATACTTCCTGAGAAGACTCTGGTTTGTGTTGAAGGGAAGGCTATCCTATCTGTTATGCTCTTTAATTTTTCCACAGGAGAAAAGCAAAACGACCTTTACCATAACTAAGAGTTATGGTATTTCTGTCCTGAAATCCAAAGAATAGACCTGTATGACAGATTCTTATTGGGATATATCATCCCATAGTTCCTGCTGTTTAAGAGTTTGTGAGAGAGGGGCCTGGGTGGCTCAGTTGTTGAAGCATCTGATTCTTCATTTTAGCTCAGGTCACGATTTCACATTTTGGAGTTCGAGCCCTGCGTCAGGCTCTGTGCTGACAGTGCTGGCAGTGCAGAGCCTGCCTGGGATTTTCTCTCTCCTCTCTCTCTTTCTCAAAAATAAACAAATATATATATATTTTTTAAAAAAAGAAAAAAAAAAAAAAGGATGTGCCTGGGTGGCTCAGTCGCTTAAGCATCTGGCTTTGGTTCAGGTCATGATCTTGTGGTCCGTGAGTCGAGCCCCGTGTCTGGCTCGGTGCTGACAGCTCGGAGCCTGGAGTCTGCTTCCAGTTCTGTGTCTCCCTCTCTCTCTGCTCCTCCCCCGTTCATACTCCGTCTCTCTCTGCCTCTTAAAAATAAACGTTAAAAATAACTTTAAAAAAAGTCCAATGTAAATGCAATCGCTATGCAAATTGTCCTTTTCTGACATATCTTAATATTGTAATTATAAGAAAATCAAGGATTTTTAGTCATTTTTTCCCTCAGATCAGAGCTCTTTGGGTGATTTTTTTCCTCTCTATGAAACATCAAATATTCACTGGTGAATCTATATGCCACTAGAGTAAGTGAACAAACCACAGTGCCTGGTGGCTATTCTACTTCTTCTTCTTCTTAATGTTTATTTATTTCAAGAGAAAGAGAGGGTTCATGTGTGAGAAAGAGAGGAGAGAGAGAGAGAGAGAGAGAGAGAGAGGGACAGACAGACAGACAGATCCAAGCAGGCTCCATGCTGTCATTGCAGAGCCTGATGCAGGGCTCAAACTCACGAACCATGAGATATTGACCTGAGCCAAAATTAAGAGTCAGACACTTAACCCACTGAGCCACCCAGGTGCCCATTCACTTCTTTTTATGTCAGTTTGTTCAATTCTTATTTTTAACTGTCCTGTCATATATTATTTTGAGGTCACATCAGATCCTTTTGAAAATGAACAGTTAAATACCTATTAAATAATCTACAGGACTTACTCTTTGCCAAAATAATTATTTGCCAAAATAATTCTACTCCCTGAGGAGATACTGGAACAATTTACAAAAATAGACATTTAATTCCTTCTATGCTCGAAAAAAAAAATTCTAAAAGACTTAAATATCCATGAATCAATGACTGACTACATACCACAGAATATCCATTAAACCAGAGATACAGATTTATTCCTTAGTAAGAGGCCTATGATATCCTTTTAAATGAAAAAAAATTTATGTCTTTATTTTAAGAGAGAGAGAGAGAACGGGGGAGGGGCACAGAGAGAAGGAGACAGAATCTGAAGCAGGCTCCAGGCTCTGAAAGCTCAGAGCCTGATGCGGGGCTCGAACGCACAGACTGTGAGATCATGACCTGAGCCAAAGTCGGATGCTAAACTGAATGAGCCACCCAGGAGCTCTATTCAGAGCTTTAAACAACAGCTGTATGTTAGGCACTTTGATACAGACTTCCTACTTAGTTACTCTAAATTACTAGAATAAAAATAAATCAAAGCTAGTACATCTGCATTTCAAATCCAAAGAACTAAGGAATAACTTTAACATTTATTGTGATAAAACAAAAGTCGGTAGTGTCAAACCAGGCCGCATGACTCAGAGTGTTAACCTTTAATACAACTTTCAAGAAAACAAGTAGTCCCCAAGGCACAGGCGAAGCAGCGGGAGGTCTAGGATTCCGACACAGCACCCCATGTCCTCTCTTTCCCCTTCCGGACAGGCCCAGTCCAACCTGACATGCGAAGGCCCTAAAACGGTGTGTGGCGAACCACTTCATAGCAGGTCATGAAACATCCCCATTTTATGCTCAGATAATTAAATGGTTTATGTGGCATTTTCCAAGAAGCCATGCCTTAGAAATCCAGAGAGTCCAGGTTTGTTAACTAAAGTCAGTCCTAGACCATCAGGATCCACTCCACAAATAAGGATTCTCCCACATTAGCATGCAGACAGGGAGACTGAATGGGACCACCTTTCTTCTCCGGGGCGTCGCCCAAACCTCCTCACATGAAGCAGTAGGTGGAAAGCAAGTTACAACACAGGGTCTAGAGCATTACTCCATGAGTGGTGGCTGGGACAGTTTATGTATAGTTTCCAAATGCACAGAAAACTCTAGAAGGATACACAAAAAACTGTTAATAGTCACCTCTGGGTAATGGGAGGACAGCTGGGAAAACACGTTAACTTTTTACTCAATACCCTTCTGCACTGATTCTAATTCATGGCAAGGAAAACGAATACAACTTAAGGAATAAAACCTTAAGACTTAAAGACATGTTCCCTCTCCAAAATAAATCTACCATCTCTTTTTCCCCCAAGTTTTTAAAAGATAGAAATCAGTCAGTGAACTAGTCATATTTAATTCATTCATATCTTATTATTTACAAAATCTTTCTTGCTTTCAAAAACTTCTTCGTTTTGAAAATCTTCAATCTGTTTCTCCATAGAATCTTTGCACTGACAAGAGTTATTCTCCAAGCACAGCGGGCATAAATTTCACATCGCAACCTTGTTTAAAATACTGATTCCTGGATCCCACTCTGGGAGACTGAGCAGGTGGAAAGTGTGGCGAGGATACGCGTTTTGTAAACATTGGAAAGGATTATGATATAGGTGTTCTGTGGGTCATACTTTAAAAACACACTATTCCCAACCCTTTTCAAACAGGAGTCTCAGGAGCTGGACACGTTCTTCCATTATTCTCAATATTCCTTTACACAACTCTCTTCCAATTTCCTCTTTATCCTTGAGAAAAACCTTCTGAAGTGCTCAAAACAGTGCCTCATCTACCAAGAAGGTGCTGAATGAATGAGCAAATTCGTGAAAAATTGCGAAGGTCTGCAGTAAGATATTTTGTAGAAGGGAAAGTCTACAAAATGCTATTTTACCAAAGCAAATAAAGTAAATAAAATAACAGTCCAATCAACAGTAAACTTTCAAGGAAAAGATTTACGTCAATACATATCCTTATAAAAAGCCATCACGCTGAAATGTTTAGGAGTCCCCGGACAGAACCCATTTCTACCCACCTGCTGCTGAAATCGAACCATATCCATCAGTTGCTGAGCTCCAGGTGACAACTTTGACCCCATGGACTCCATGATCGTCTGGACCCTCTGCAGGTCTATCCTTGATCCCAGAGCAGGAGAGCTCGTGGAAGACCTGGCTGAAACCTGCCTCATGTGTACCACAACTCTACTGAGGAACACACACGGCTTTTCACCAAAGGAGAGCAACTGTTACAAAACAAGGAAGATCCAGAAATAAGGACATTAAAACAATCATCACTTAAGTTACTTCTTACCTAAGAGTAAACCATTCAAGAATCAAAAAATTAACTCTAGGGGCCCCTAGGTGGCTCAGTCGGTTAAGCGTCCGAAGTTGGCTCAGGTCATAATCTCACGGTTCATGGGTTCAAGCCCCATGTTGGGCTCTGTGCTGACAGCTAGCTCAGAGCCTGGAGCCTGCTTTGGATTCTGTGTCTCCCTCTCTCTCTGACCCTCCCCTACTCACGCTGTCTCTCTCAGAAATAAATAAAAACATTAAAAAAAAATTAACTTTAAATACATTTTCAAGTTTCCTCTAGTACAGTCATTGAAAAAATTCAAATTTATCATGTGGCTTAGAAGTATTTAGATAAAAAAGCCCTTTCAAACTAAGAGACTACACATAAAATAGCAAACGGGGACGGCGAACATAAAATCTCATTTACTCACTTAGCTTTTTATGGGATTAGAAATAAACTGTACCAATCGGAGAGCTTAACATACTGCAACTTGCAGAGTAAATATAAATATTTAATGCAAAATAAGGCTGTCTAGAGCCCATGCTACCTGATTACTGAAATACTCAACAGAAGTCGGTCCTCTCGAAGTGAGAACTCTAAGCAAATGTCAAGATGATCCTATAGGCAGCTTGATCATTTACATACTAAAAAATGAGTTCAGAAGTGATTTTGTAAGTTGTCAAAAGACACCCAAGCAGTAAAGGTCAGAGCTTTGAACCTGGTGCTTCCAGCTTTTACTCCAGTAGTTTTCCCAGGGCTTCAGGCTGCCTCACTTTGTCCATGTTTCTGAACCTAATGACATTTTATGTGTGACATGGACAACCCGGTGGCAAAGTGGAACGGGAACAGAATTTAAAATCAGATAGAACTGGGGGCACCTGGGTGGCTTAGTCGGTTAAGCGTCCGACTTTCACTTAGGTCATGATCTCGCAGTTCGTGGGTTCGAGGCCCGCACTGGGCTCTGTGCTGACTGCCAGCTCAGAGCCTGGAGCCTATTTCAGTCTGTGACTCCCTCTCTCTCTGATCCTCCCTTGCTCACGCGGTCTCTCTCTCTCTCTCTCTCTCCTAGAAATAAATAAAAACATTTAAAAAAAAAAATCAGACAGAACTGGGTTCAATGATGATTCTACTAGGAGCCTGTGTGACGCTGGGAAAAGGCGAAAACCTCAATCAGGAATGAAATGAGGGAGGGTAATAACAACGGTTTCACATGGTTGTTCTGAGAATTAGGTGCTAAAATCTCCAGTACTGACCACACTGATTAAGGCTGAAAAATGTGCACCCGTAGCTATTATTTTTACTTTCATATGCTACTGCCCTAGAAGACATCCTCGTAAGGTCCCCCTAACTGAAACAGTCCTTGAACTCCCTCGAACTTCCAAACAGTCAAAAAACATTCACCTTCAGACACACAAGCCCATATATCACACTGACGCAGGTGAACACAGATCCACCATCGAAAAACTCAGTGTGGACCAAAGAAAGATAGGACTGTCATCAACAACTATGTAAACATCTCATTACATTTATGTAAACATCTCATTACATTTATACACCTGCATTCCAACCTCTGTGTGATCCCATTCATGCTTTTTGATTCCCAAGCCTTTCTACTATTGAATGTAGGACATATTTTGCACACTGAATCTACTTATTATCTGTCTTGGCCACAATACTATTAGCAATGTGGGGGTTTTGTTCCAATTTATTTCATTACTGTTACTTCCTAAATGCTTACTTAGCACAGGATCTGGTATCAAATGGCATTCTAATTGTTGAATAAATGAATCGCTTTGTTTAAATGACTTTAATTTTTAATTTCTTACATTTATTTATTTTTGAGAGACAGGGAATGGCAGAGCACAAGTGGGCGAGGACAGAGAATGAGACACAGAATCCGAAGCAGGCTCCAGGCTCTGAGCTGTCAGCACAAGCCCAACATGGGCCTCGAACACATGAACTTTGAGATTATGACCTGAGCCGAAGTGGGATGCTTAACCGACTCAACCACCCAGGCGCCCCTTTAAATTTTTTTTTAATGTTTTATTTATTTCTGAGTGAGAAAGCATGAGCAGGGGAGGGTCAGAGACAGAGGGAGATACAGAATCTGAAACAGGTTCCAGGCTCTGAGTTAGCTGTCAGCACAGAGCCCGACGCTGGGCTCGAACCCACGAACCATGAGATCATGACCTGAGCTGACGTGGGACGCTTAACTGACTGAGCCACCCAGGCACCCCGGTGCCACTTTAAACTTTAGAAGCTACTAGTATTTACTACCTAAAACAGTATCTTGGAATATCAACATCTTGGAAGGTCAGTTCTGTGACTTTCTGTGTAATAACAAACACAGAGATAAAATATTTTAAAGATAACTCAATATTTAAAAATAACTCAGAGATTCAGTGTGTTCAGTGTCCTTATATAACCCACAGGGTAGGTGCAAACAGGTGAGGAAACTAGCCTAAGGCTATTTTATTCGTCACCAACAAAGCTCATTTAATAGTTAGGGCTTCTGATTTCCAGCTCAGCACTCTTTCCCTAGACTCTGATGGCACCATTATACTTCACTTTAACAATATTCTTCATGTTGAAGATACTGGTCCAAATTCCTTTAACTCTGTACCGCCTCTGTGTGGAACTTCTCTGTGTTGTCTTTGGATATTTTGGGACAAAAACTGTCATTTTCTTTGCACCTCAGTTTTACATAAAAATAAAAAATGTGTTTAAACTCAGTTTTCCAAGGCTTGAAATTAAAAGTACAATACCACTTTATTAATAATAGCATATAACATGGCACTGTCATAGCTAGTAAATGTTGATTTATTTTAAAAGGAGAATATTGATGTTTTAAAAATTTATTTATTTTGAGAGATAGAGAGAGCGCGAGCAAGCAGGGAAGCGGGGGCAGAGAGAGAGTTCCAAGAAGGCTCCACATTGCTCAGTGCAAAGCCTGATGTGGGCCTCAACTTTTGAACCATGAGATCATGACCTAAGCTGAAGTTGGAAGCATAACCAAATGAGCCAATCAGGTGCCTTGAAGTTTGGCAATTTTTTAGAGAAGCATTTCTGCTTCCATGTTTAGTATTTCTCAACTAAAACCCGGGACCACGCTGGACTTACTGCATTAGGGAACTATCAGAAAATAAGTTTATGTAGTACAAAAACAACTGTAGTTTTCAAATAAGTTATGATTTAGTGACTACTTACCTTTATTTTACAAGCACGAGTGGAGGACTCCAATTTAAGATATTTTTTGTACAAAATAATCTCATCTTCACTAAAAATAAAAAAAGAAATGACTTTTATAAATTTTCATTCATTATCACTTTTAACAGTTATGTTTAAAAATGAAGGGTTCCAGGGCAATACATAAATCCTGAGATTCAGGTTTCCTGGTAAAACATAAGGAACTGTGCCTTCATACTGAATTGCACTGGGTAAAAAGACTACACCTGACTATCTATATAGATAATTTAAAAAGATGACAAATGTAAAATCATGTAGCACAGAGCGTGTTTTAAAGGTCAATAAACATATTCATTATTTCTAACATACGTGGTATAATAAAATAGTTTATATTATGAGTTGGATTAAAGAAAGATTAGGACGGAATCTTTGTTAATAATTCAGAAAAAAATTAAAAGTATAATAGCAGATTCAGTATACCGGTATGACACAGTGGTGGGTTTGTGTACTATTTGTAATGGGCTTCCCACAAGAAACTGTTCAAAGTTCCAGACTCACTAATTAATATTTGGAAAACAGACCCCTCTGAGTTAAGGAGACAGACACAAGAAACATTTATCATAACTTCAATTCGAATTAAACTTCTCCACTAACTAGCTATAACTTTCTACCAACTTATCCCCATTCTGTTAACTCTCAACTTCCCCTTTGTAAAAACTACTGGGAGGCCCCTGGGTGGCTCAGCTGGTCGAGCACCGGACTCTTGGTTTGTCTCAGATCATGATCCCAGGGTCATGGGACTGAGCCCGGAGTGGGGCTCTACCCTGAGTGTGGAGTCTCCTTACGATTCTCTCTGACTCTCTGCCCCTCTCCCCCACTCACACTCAGTCATTCTCTCCAAAATTAAAAAAAAAAAAAACAAGAAAGAAAAAACTGGGCTGATGTACACTCCAAGATTCTTAAGAGTCTAAACTTCGGTTCGTGCTGGCATCAGTGTCAGAGAATCAATAAATACCACAACCGCTGAGGACACATCACACCGCGTGGGGAGGGCACTTCCGCAGGAGCAAGTTACACACCTGTTATCCAGATCACTACACACATTCTTGCCCCTACTGGTTCCACAGTACTCCTCTCCTAAGTACACTTCCATATTTCTCGCTGAACTTAAAATGCCAATAGAAACGATTTCTTCACCTCCGTTAGGGTCACCACTCAGGTAAAGGAAGCAGGGGTTTTCATCCTGGCTGTCGGGGCTTCTGTTCAAAGTCACCAGACCTTGGCTGAAAAGAAAATCGTTCAAACGGTTACACGGCGCACCTGTCCGAACACTGCTCGCCACCCTCTTACTGGGCCACCGGGACCACTTCTAACTCACTTCCATTTACCACGGCGCTGCCCGCACCCTCCCAAGCACCCGGCAGGTTCACAAGGAGACGGGCACACTCCAGACACCGGGGCTGTCCCCTCTACTTTTGCCTCGACTGGCGACTCAAGCCTCCGTAGGACCTCTCCTTCAACAGAAAAAGTTGCCTGGGCACCTACTGTGCGCACAAGAGTGGGAAACGGGGGCACAAGTGTGGGGAGCAGGATACAGTAAAAGGCAAACGCGGATCTTTCTCATAATTAAGCTGACGGGGATTCTCGACGGTTGGGTTTTCTAACGCCCACCAGGGTCGCCAAGAGGCCCCGGTCGGCTCGTCTCGGGGAGGGAGGCGGGCCCAGTCCGACCCGCCGAGGTGCGGGTCCCCCGCCGCCAGGTCCCTTCCCGCACCCCGGGGCCCCGCCCTCTCCCCGCACCGCTCCGCAGGAGCGCGACCATCCCGCAGCCGCGGCCCGAGGCCCCGCCGGCCCTGCGCACCCCGGGGCAGGCGGCGCCAGCAGCTCCTCCCAGTCCAAGTCCGGGCCGCCGAGATCAGCCCGGGTGAGACGGAGGCTCCGGGCCAGGGCCCCGCAGGCAGCATCCCAGGAAGAGGCCAGCACCAGGCGGCGGCTCAGTCCCGCGTCCTCGGCCCGGGGCTCCATTCTGCGGCCGCCAGCCCACGCCAACTCCGGAACCTCTCTTCCACGGCTAGTGTTTCCGCCGGTGCGGAGGGAGGTGAAGAAGCACAGCGACTTCCGGCTCGGCGGGCTTCAATTCCAAGACCCGCGGCTCCTCGTCCAGTGGGGAAAGGACCAGGCACCGGAGATACGCATGCGCGCGCCAGCCAGCCTCGGCAACGCGGTTCCAAACCTGCCGGGGACCGGCTCAAGGACGGAGCATGCGCCCGGGCGGCGCCACGGCCACAGGAGCTGTGCGCAGGCGCGGGGAAGCCAGGCGGCTTTTTCGACGTCGTTCCGGGGAAAGAGCAGGCGGTGTGGACGAGGGGTTTCTCTCCGCCCGGGGGGGTCGGTCCTGTGAGGAGAGTCCATCGTCGTAGGAGGGGTGCCGTCGCTGCACGCGATCTGGAGGACCTGCTGCCGACCGTCGCCGTGCCTGCGGTGGACGCCGCGGCCTTCCCGCCCACAGCAGCCCCTGGGCGGTGGGTCGGGCCGTGCAGTTGGGGGTTCTTTTACCTCTCACGCGCCCCCCTCCCCACGTCGTCCCCGCAGGCAGCGGGTGGGTGGGTGCCCGCAGCGTGGCTTTAGCGGGCGGAGATTTGCACGGTGTCACGGGCTGCGGTGGAGCCGAGGCGCCGGCCGGACGTCACCCCGTCGGTAGCCGCGGCGCAAGGGCGGGATGGCGTCGGGCTGACCTGGCGCCCTCCGGCCTCAGCGCTGGGGAAGGAGCGGCGCCAGGGGCGGCAGCTGCCGTGAGCAGAAACCAGTCCCGGGCAGGAGTGGGGCCCCGGCGCTGGTGGACTGACATCCGAGCCGGGACTTGAAGGACCTTTCACTTCTGGGTCCCGAAAAATGGAGCTGATGGAACTTTCTAGTTGTCCCAAGGGATAGGAAGGTGACTAGTGCCTCCCCACCACCTCCACCCATCCTCTAACTGGAAAGACTTGTGCAGTTGAGTTTTTCATCTTTTGAAAGCAAAAAGGAAGTTAGGTCATAGATAAATGGAGCATCAAGTTCCAAAGTCCTTAAATGTAAAGGTTCAGGTTTGCAAAGATTTTTCAGTACTCCAGATTTATTCTAGGTGGTCTACATCAGTGTTTTTATTCTATATATCTTGTTTCCTGTAGTCATAAATTAACTTTAATTCATGTTAACATTTTGGGCAGTCCATAGGAAAATAGGCTTTTCTTCAAAAACCCCAATCTTCAATTTAAGGAGTGCGGTCAGTGTTAGCAACTGGATTCTGACTTCCTTAGTGAGGCTGAATGACCAAGAGCAAAAAAGTAAAGGCTCCCATACATTTAATAAATCACCAGGTCTTACTTCAAAGCTGTAACCATCCAGACAGTCAAGTACTGGCACAAAAAGCAGACACAGATCAAACGGAACAGAATAGAAAACCCAGAAATGGAGCCACAATTGTATAGTCAACTAATCTTGAACAAAGCAGGAAAGAATATCCATGCAATGGAATAAAAGACTTTTCAGCAAATGGTGTTGGGAAAACTGGACAGCACCGTGCAGAGGAATGAATCCGGACCACTCTTACACCATACACAAAAATAAATTCAAAATAGATGAAAGACCCTAAGTGTGAGACAGGAAACCATCAGAATCTGAGAGGAGAACACAGGCGGCGCCTCTCTGACCTCAGCCGTAGCAACTTTTTACTAGACACATCTCTAGTAGCAAGGGGAACAAAAGCAAAAAATGAACTATTGGAACTTCATCAAGATAAAAACCTGTATAGCAAAGGAAACAAAACTAAAAGGTGACCTATGGATTGTGAGAAGATTTGTGCAAATGACATATAAGGGGTTAGTATCCAAAATCTGTAATGAACTTATGAAATCAACACCCCGAAAGTAACTCAGTTAAGAAATGGGCAGAAGGGGCCACCTGGGAGGTTCAGTTGGTTAAATGCCCATTTTCATCTCAGCTCATGTCATGAATTCACAGTTCCTGAGATCAAGACCCATGTGAGACTCTGCTGACAGCACGGAGCCTGCTTGGGGTTCTCTGTTTCTCTCTCTCTCTCTGCCCCTCCTCCACTCAACCAACCATGTGTGTGCTTTCTCTCTTTCTCAAATATTAAAAAAAAAAAAAATGAGCAGAAGACATGAATAGAAACTTTCCAAAGAAGACATCCAGATACCTAACAGACACATGAAAAGATTGTCAACATCACTCATCATCAGGGAAATACAAATCAAAATCACAATGAGATACCACCTCACACCTGTCAGAATGGCTAAAATCAACACAGGAAACAACAGATGTTGGCAAGGATGTGAAGGAAGAGAAATCCTCTTACATTGTTGGTGTGTTAGAATGTGGAATGCAAACTGGTACAGCCACTTTGGGAAACAGTATGGAGGTTTGTCAAAAAAGTAAAAATAAAGCTACCCTATGACCCAGCAATTGCATTACTAAGTATTTACCCACAGGATACAAAATACTGATTAGAAGAGTTATATGCTCTCTGATGTTTGTAGCATCATTATCAACAATAGCCAAAGTATGGAAAGAACACAAATGTCCAATATCCATCGACTGCTGAAAGGATAAAGATGTGTGGTGTGTATGTGTATGTATACACACACACACACACACATATATATGCATATATATATATGTGTGTGTATATAATGAAATATTACTCCACCAACAAAAAGAATGAAGTCTTAACATTTGCAACACTCGATGGAGCTACAGTGTAGTAAGCTAAGTGAAATAATTCAGAGAAAGACAAATACCATATGATTTCACTCATGTGAAACTTAAAAAATTAACTTCATGTGGAATTTAAAAAATAAAACATGAACATATAGGAAGGAAAAAAGAGAAAGGCAAACCATGAGACTCGTAACTTAGAGAACAAACTGAGGGTTGATGGAGGGAGATCGGTAGGGAATGGGCTATATGGGTGATGAGTATTAAGGAGGGCACTTGTGTTGAGCATTGGGTGTTATATGTAAGTGATGAATCACTAATTTCTACACCTGAAACTAATTTTACCATATATGTTAAGTAGCTACAATTTAAATAAAAACTTGAAAAAGAAAATAAATAAATCACCAGGTCTTGACTTTCTTAAAGGAAAACCTCATCTTTCTCCATCTCTGCTGCTTGTTTTCAATCATTAGCTTTCATCTGAACAATTCCAGGAGTTTCTTTGCTGTCATTAATCTCTCTCTCTAAATATTTTATATATTTTTTGAGAACACAAAAGCAGGGGAAGGGGGTACAGAGGATCAGAAGTGGGCTCCACCACTGACAGTGATGAGCCCAACTTGGGACTTGAACTCACAAATCTCAAGATCATAACCTTAGCCAAAGTTAAATAGTCAACCAACTGAGCCACCCAGGCGCTCCTTCTCTCTCTCTTTTTTAATGAGTTCTGTGTCCAATGTGGGGTTTGAACTCATGGTTAAGCAATATTGCTGTACCCTATATAGTTTTTAACACAGCCTGACCTCAACCTTTCTGAGGAAATGTGGAAATGATGGGGAAGCTCTTGATCTAGAGCTGAATCTGTGCTCACATCCATGATGTTGACTATGTAACATCTTCTTATACTAAAGTTGCTTTGTTCAGTAAAAGAATTAACTTGTTCGAAACTTGCACATTCCAAAAAAGACCTGGTTGTTGCCCAGCTCCCGGAAATACCCTCTAAGCTGTTGGAATATCCTGCGTGATAAAATTTTCTTTTAACTAGGGGTCTTGGACCCCACCATCTTGAGGTTATGCTAACAATGGGATTTATGGTGAAGGGCCACATTCTATCAGTTTGACCCATGAAAGGGCTGAAGACTGAGCAACTAATGTCAGCACACGAGTGTTCCATACCTACATGACTGATCCCCAATAGAAACGTTGGACACCAAACCTCTGAGGAGCTTCCCTGGTTGGCAATACCCCTGCGCATGATGGCACATATCATTGCTGGGAGAATTACATGCTGGCATCACAACTCCACTGGGAGAAGACAGCTGGGAGATTGCACCCGGTCTTCTCTGGATCCTGCCCTATGTGCCTCTCTGAGTTACTAGTTTTAGTCTGCATCCTTTCATGTTTTAAGAATCTGTTATAAGACACACACAGCAACAAGACATGGTTATATCTCATAGCCATGTTAGACTCATAATCATGAGTATAGCAGCTTTTCTGAGTTCTGAGTCCTAACAAATCATTTAACCTGAGGATGGTCTTGGGGGCTACAACACAGCTGTGGTCATCAGTACACGTCAAGAGGTGGGCATTCTTCCATTGGTAACAGCGTTTATTTTTTTTTTAATGTTTTTAATTTATTTCTGAGAGCGAGCAAGCGAGCGAGTAGGGGAGGGTCAGAGAGAGAGGGAGACACAGAATCTGAAGCAGGCTCCAGGCTCTGAGCTAGGTGTCAGCACAGAGCCCGACGTGGGCCTCAAACCCACGAACCGTGAGATCATGACCTGAGCTGAAGTCGGACACTTAACTGACTGAGCCACCCAGGGGCCTCCATTAGTAACAGCATTTAAATTCTAAGTGGGGAAAATTATGGTTTTATTAGGGGTTAGTGTGTATGGCTTTTAAAAAGAACCCCACACTACTGTTAAATGTATTCTTGCTTCCCTACCTCTGCCCACCATCACTACCCTAGAGTCTTACTAAAGAGAATAATTTTAAAATAAAGTTAGGGGAAAAGATTTGAAAATACAAACAGAGGTATGAGGGGTGAGGTAGGTAGGAATCACATAACTGTGTCTTGTTGCTGTGTGTGCCTTACAACAGATTCTTAAATACTTTGGTTTTAGGACCTCTTTATGCTCTTAAACTATTGAAAACTGCAAAGAGGTTTTATTCTCATAACTTAAAAAAAATAACTTGTTCTGCTTGGATCTACAGTAGTATACAGTAATGTGGATGAATCCAGTAAAAACAGTAGATTGGAAAGGTAACCAGCATGAGTAACATTGTATCTATGGAAAAATCCATTCCAGCTTCAGAATACCTGGCATACTTTCATTACCGACCTGGAGTTGTCTTCTGCATTCTTGGAAACTCGGCAGTAACTGAGGTTGTTTCCCTATAGTTTTAAGATCTGGGTGAACCAACTCTTCTTTTGGTAAGTTCATAATGCAGGAAAGTAGCATCCAAGCTAAGTGTAGGATGTGTTTTGTTACTTTTTGTTATGTTTTTTGTGACCCTTGCACTTTCTGAAGAAGTAACCCATAAAATATTCTACATAATATGCTCATAACCCATTTTGAATATGGCGTGCTTCCTATAAAATTACCCATCTTTATGCACAATTACAGAATTCTGAGGTATGTTTATTAACATCCCCCCAGCGATACGTTATAATATTGGATTTCAGGGAAAAGGGACACTATAAAATCTTTATAGGATTTTTACCTCTGATAGCTGTATTTTTACATACAATATATATGAACAGCCAAAGTAAGTTTTCTTAATTGGTAGTTATATTTATCTCTATATGCTATGGACATTTTACTTTTCTCACTTTCCTCAAATAAAATATGACTTTTTTGGGGCGCCTGGGTGGCTTAGTCGGTTAAGCATCCGACTTTCGCTTAGGTCATGATCTCGCGGTTAGTGGGTTCGGGCCCCACGTCGGGCTCTGTGCTGACTGCCAGCTCAGAGCCTGGAGCCTATTCCAGAGTCTGCATCTCCCTCTCTCTCTGACCCTCCCCTGTTCATGCTGTCTCTCTCCGAGAAATAAATAAAAATATTAAAAAAATAAATAAATAAAAATAAAATATGACTTTTTTTTTAACAGCAAGGGAGGTTTTTATTTATGTGCAGATATCCAGCATTTAACACAGTATCTGATACACAAGTACCAAATGAACACTGAGTGAATAACTTTCAGTGTTAAAATACATGGCTCATTAGACTGTTGACTTTGTTTTAAACATCTTGGTAACTATTTTAAGCATAGAACAATGGTAGGAAGTAAGGAAACAGTGAGAACGCTCGTTGGAAATCCCTAGGAATTGTTTTCTTCCAAGAGAGTTGTTTTGAAAGCTTAAGAAACCAAGAAATTGAAATCTGAAGCATCATTGCTACTATGAACCAGAGGTTGACAACATCCAGAACCTCCTTTATCTTAGCAGAACTGCTTCTTGAATCTGTGATCTTTCCTCAGACACTTTGCTGATTCTTAGGGTTGAGATTAATGATTTTTCTGGGGCTAAGTACCCACTCTCAGCACAGTAGGGTTATTTACTCACCTCACACTAACAGGGGCAGAGCAGTCTTTGAGAAACCAGAAAAACACTACATATTGTGAAATTACTTCGAGATCTGGTAACATTTTGGTATCTGGGTCACATTTTAAGATACCTTTGTTAGGTTTTTCAAAAACAATAAAAAGGTAAGATTGGTGACTTGAAGATGATTCAACTGGAAATGATATTGATAGTATAGGAGCCAGTGGGGTTACAAGTTTTATACCAGCCTGAAATTTACAGGCGTTTTGGGAATGGGTATGAACAACTACCCATTGGAGAGCAAATAAAGGAAGTTCATTTTCACAGGCCCATGAGGAGGTGGCAGCTGATGGGACAAACACTAAATGTCAACTAGGCTATGGAATCGCTTGTCTTAGTTAATCTTCTCAGCAATAAGAAATGAGAAATTAGAGAGGTTGTAAACAATGCCATGTTGGCAATGCCATGTTTGGGTTAAGGTAAAGGTTTTTTAAAAACCTGATTAGATAGGGGTTCCAGAAGGCTTAGCTCTAGGAATTAGTAAAGAAAAGAGAAATGAGCAGAAGAGGTGAGGAGTGAGGTTTTCTATTGCTATTGTTGTGATTGAGGAAATCTGGGCTTTTGGCAAGCTAGAGTGTTCTGCGAACAGAACTCAGGGTTAGGTCTGTCAAGCAGCCTCACCACAAGTTCCAAGCAGAGTGACTGCTCCAGCACGACGGGTTACTGACCCACACCCTTCTATGAGAATCAGAATGCACAGAATGATGATAATTGGGAGGCACTTAGTGCACCATGTGGCAACCAATGCCCATGTGGCAACCGACTTAAGAGTGATTTAAGTCTGGGACGCCTGGGTGGCTCAGTCGGTTAAGCATCTGACTTCGGCTCAGGTTATGATCTCATGGTTTGTGGGTTCAAGCCCTGTGTCAGGCTCTGTGCTGACAGCTTGGAGCCTGGAGCCTGTTTCAGATTCTGTGTCTCCCTCTCTCTCTGACCCACCCTCGCTCACGCTGTTTCAGAAATAAAAAAAATTTTAAAAAGAGTGATTTAAGTCAGTTTTAACAAATCCTAAACAGGAGTGACCTGTGCCCCTTCAGATTATGCATTTGTATATGAGTAAAATGGGCCACAAATGTCTCCTGAGGATGGGGTTGCTTTTTGGTCCTTGTAATTGCCCCCTGTAATTACTGCAATCACACCAAAAAATACATCAGTCTGATTATGGAAACTAGAATCCAACAGAGCAATGAAAGTTTGGGTCCTTCCCCTCCCTAAAGTTAACATACTCAGCTTTACCCTTTTTTCTTTTTTTAGTTTTTTTTTGTTTTGTTTTTATTATTTAAGAGAGAGACAAAGTATAAGTGGGGAGGCACAGAGAAAGGGAGACACAGAGTCTGAAGCAGGCTACAGGCTCTGAGCTGTCAGTATAGAGCTCAGTGCGGAACTTGAACCCACAAACCATGAGATCATGATCTGAACTGAAGTCAGACACTTAACGGGACTGAGCCACCTAGGTGCTCCTCAGCTTTATCCTTAAGTCAACTGACGTGGCAGGGTAAGGGGAAAGGAGGTAAAGGGGAAGGCACAAAAGGGCAGAGACACCCAGTGTCACTAAGCCAGACGTTTTAAGTTCCAAGCAGCTACCTGCGTAGGCTCAATAAATGAACTTCTAAATTTCTGTTCAGAGTTCTGTATCTTCATTGCTGACACCATTTATTTGAGTTTGGGGACTCCGTAACTCAGCAACCACTTCCATACTGCTTTCAGCTGGGGACCTTGGGCTCGCTGCCCCGTTGTCATAACATCCCTTCGTCATTCTCGCACTGCCAATGACAAAATGTCATGAAATTAAGAGTATGTTTAACTCATGTCTCAGCTTCAAGAAAAAAGAAAATGTATGCATACAGGCTCGGTAGTCAAATCTATACCAGATTTAACATTAGGTTACTGATTATATTTTGCCCCTGTATGAGGATTCCAACCTCACTTGTTCACAGTTTTAACACACCATTTCAGGACTAAGAAGTAATCCCCTTTAAAATAGGGTAGAAGTTAGAATCTGAATTCAACTTCTCTACACACATCTGCACACAGGGAATTTGTTTTATGCCTCTCCACAGCTTAGTATTTCAGCACTAAAATACCTACTGTTCACTGCATGAAAGCACCGGAACCGAGGGGCGCCTGGGTGGCTTAGTCGGTTAAGCGTCGGACTTTCGCTTAGGTCATGATCTCGCGTTTCGTGGGTTCGGGCCCCGCGTCGGGCTCTATGCTGACTGCCAGCTCAGAGCCTGGAGCCTGTTTCAGTCTGTGACTCCCTCTCTCTCTGACCCTCCCCTGCTCACGCTGTCTCTCTCTCTCTCTCTCCTAGAAATAAATAAAAACATTAAAAGCAAGCAAGCAAGCAAGCACCGGAACCGAGATCTAGGGATGTTCTCATCCGGCCTCCACTTCCTCACACTTGCTGAGACTCAGGGCGCAGTAACTATCTACTTTGCCCTGCCACCTGTCACATTAGGAGGGGAGGGGCGGAGTGAGACCGTGGGGCTGTCAGCTTCACCCACTATTCTGACCTCCACCACTTGACCTTTCAAAGGCCGCTGGAGGAAGACGCCCAAAGTCTCTTCCAGGGTCGGGTACTTCGTGGCAGCAAGACCGAGGCGCAACTCCTAGTGGCCTGCAAGTTTCCATCGGGGAGGGTAAATCTAACTGAACACTAAGTCTGCCTCTCTGACCCTTTGGGAAGTGTCCAGGAGATACGACACGCAGCACCGCGGCCTCCCGAGCCTAGAGGACTCGCCTCACAAAGGGGAGCCCTCGGGAACCCCGGGCGGCGCACGGTGCCGGGACGGGAAGACGCGCGGGCGCTCTCTCCAGGCCCCAGGCGGCGCAGCGGGGCCGCGGGAGACTGCGCGTGCGCGCGGGGCGGACGGCGCCGGAGACGACGTCCCCAGCCGCCTCCCGTCTCCCGCGACAGCATGAAGACCGCCGAGGGCGCCAGACGAGTGCACAGCGAGGGGCCGCGGAAGCTAGGCCTCTGCCTCCTCTGCGGCCTGCCCGCGGCAGGAAAATCGACCTTCGCGAGGGCCCTAAGCCAGCGGCTAAGGCAGGGGCGCGGCTGGGCCGTCGGCTTGGTCGCCTATGATGACGTCATGCCGGACGCGTTCGGGGAGGAGGCGAGCGCGCGGCCATTGGTGAGTACGGAGGGGGCGGGGCCTAGGTTGGTCGCGGAAGGAAACAGACGGGCTCCACCTAAATGCTGGACCGCTCTTGTGTGGGACGTGCGACCCCGACAGCGGGGGAGACCGGAGTTCGAGAGAAGCGGAGTTGATTTACCACAGAATGTGTTGACTCCATCTTAGAATGACTCGTGGCGGAGATTTATATGTATATTTGGGGCATGTGCGGATTGTATATTCTATACAGGGAGTCTTAAGACAGCATTAGGTTTTGTCAGCGTGCAGGATGGTACCCCTTCCCCCGTAGTCAAGTATGCTCTTGAAAAGTCCTTAAGGAAGATTGTTCTTAGGAGAGGGACAGAATCTTAAAAATTTCAACACAGCCAGTTTAACATCCAGCCACAGGTGAATCCTTGTGGGTCTTCAAGTTTATACAATTGGGGGACTTTTTTTTTTTTTTTTTAAGAAAAAGGATACGAAATTATGAATAACAAAATTCCTAGGGCCCTTCCCATGACAATAGAAAGTGGCTGTGTAAATGAAAGGGCTGCCTCTGAAGCTCTCTCTTCATTCATTTCTGGGTAAATCTCCCTCTGCCGGCGTAGGAAAAGATGGCCGTTTCTCAGGTGACCACCTGATGAAGTAGTGGGCTTGTGTTTAGGCACCTGCTTGTATGTTCCAAGTACACGCTTCTCTTTAAGCCTTCAAATCACAAGCTGCACGGGAGACGCATCCCCTTGGAGAAGCACAAGAGAAGTGCGACCTCTGGGGGAATTCATGTCTCCCATCTTGTTCTCCCCCTAGACCCGATACTCTGACACATTCTGAAAATTTTAAATAGATTTGTCGTTCAGCATGTGTGTGTAGGTGGATGCACCTAAATAAAATGCGAATATGATACATTTCCACTCTCTAAGTATATATGTAAAATTATAGTACATTTGGTGGATGGAAACATTTTGGACCACGCCTGCAAAGTTACACATACTTTCCCTTGTTTAATTGTGAGGTGACTACAGTATCAAGTCCCTGGTAGCACTCGACTTAGTTGGATGATAGTATTTTTACCACTTGAGTGGAAGTTGAAAGTTATTGATATGTATCGTCATATTTGCTGGGATATTTCCTCACTTTTATTATTATATTTTTTTTTCCACTCACCCCTGTAGATGAAAGCTGTGGGACTTACCTAGTCACCATGAGTAGGAAATCTCACCTTTTAGGAAGTGATCATGTTTTCCTACTAGTAGGTTTAGCTGATGTATTTGTTGGATGTGCTGTAATGTCAGTGATGTGGTAAGGCATGGACAGGCAGGAGAGGGACCCTTATTTCCTGTTCCTGTGTTTTCTCTCCAGCCTGGACCTGTTCTCCACATTCCTTGAATGGCACAAGATTACCTGTGTTCTCAAGTTATTTATTCTCTTCCCTTCAGTCTCACTTTCCCCATCCCATTCCAACTCTGTCGTTAGCCTGAAGGCCTTTCATCTTGACCCAGGCCCCTTTCGACTGATCTTTTCTGTCCACAGCTTTTCTCGTGTCAAGGGCAAACCAGCATTGCTTTATCTAAGCCACATCATTTTATTTTGTCAGGGTATTGATTTTGGCTCCTCATTTCTCCTGGATGATAACAGCTTTTCATTCTTTATTCACTCATTCAGTCATATCATGTACTGGAGCACCTCTCAGGTGCCTGACCCACGGCTGGAGGCTAGTTAGATGGTGGACTCTTGATCTAGCAGAGTCAGAGATGTGCAAACAAATGCCTGAAGAGTGTAAGCCCCGCTAGAGTGGAGACCCAGTCTGTGCAAAACAAGGTGTCATGTAGGCAAGGGAGGGTCTGAGCTGCCTCCTGCATGGATGTATCTGAGGAGACTTCAGAAGGCTAGCATCAATGAGTAGAAGCTTCTGGGGAGACGAAACAGGAGACAGGAAGACATAGGAGGCATAATGAAACAAGTCATGGTCAGAGAATTCCAAATGGTTTAATTAGCAGTGAGCTGCGCACACGGGGTGGATGGCAATAGGCATGAGCACCCTATCGACCAAAGCCTAATATGAATTCTAACTTTTCCCTCTTTTATAGCTATCCCAATGGAAGTTGCTTCGACAGGAACTGTTGAGGTACCTAGAATACTTCTTGATGGCTGTCATTAACGGGTGTCAGATGTCTGCCCCACCCAACAGGACTGAAGCCATGTGGGAGGATTTTATAACCTGCTTAAAGGATCAAGATCTGATATCTTCTGCGGCACCCGAGGCCCCGTCTTGCTATCTCTTAACGAAGACTGCTGCTTCTAGACCTTTGTTTTTGATTTTAGATGACAACTTTTATTATCAAAGTATGAGATATGAAGTCTACCAACTGGCTCGGAAATGTAATTAAAACATTTTTTTTTCGTGCCCACAGATGTTTGTTTGCATATCAAAATCATGACCGCCTTTAGTGAGAATCGAATTGGATCAGGAAGTTAGTATAGATGTACTTAATTTTCAAAGCTAGACGTTCAGTACTGCCCGAGTGGTTAGTGGTTTCTCCTGCAGTGGCTGGGGTAATTTGCCTGATTTGTTTATTTTGCATTTTGGAAAATAGCGCAGCACTAATTTTGTGGTTTCAAATTGCTTTCAGATTCATTAGGCTTTTGCCAGCTGTTTTTAGATTGTCCTGTGGAGACCTGTCTGCAGAGGAATGGCCAGAGACCCCAGGCACTGCCCGCCCAGACCATCCATCTGATGGGAAGAAAGCTGGAAAAGCCCAACCCCGAGAAAAATGCTTGGGAACGCAACAGCCTCACAATTGAGAGTCCAGCATGTTCTCCAGAAACCAGGTATCCTAAGCAAGGCTGAGCTTTCCTGGGTGCCTCCCTGAGGGAGCACTGTGCTCCTGGGTTTACCCATGGCCACTTGGTTAACCCTTACACAAGCCACGGAGATTGCTCTCTCTCCTTTCTAAAGAAGACGCAGCTGAGTGAGAAAGTCAGTTTGCCCAGAGTCCCCAAGCTCTTGGTGGCTCAGATGTGAGCCCAAGTTTGCGGGCACATGTGTACTTTGGTTAAGACTTTGTTCTCCCAGGGGCGCCTGGGCAGCTCAGTCAGTTAAGCATCCGACTCTCGGTTTCAGCTTAGGTCATAAGCTCACAGGTTGGGAGTTCAAGCCCCACATCAGGCTCCATGCTGACAGCACAGAGCTTGCTTGAGATTCCCATCCCCCACCCCTGCCCCTTCCACACACACTCTATCTCTCTCTCAAAATAAATAAATAAACTTTTAAAAAAAGGACTGTGTTCACCCAGAGATCAGAGCAGGGAATGCAGGGACGGACACATCTTTGAAACTCTTGCCACAGTAGCACAGTCTAAATAGGTTGCCCAGTAATTTTCCCACTGGAAGAAAGAGCGGAAGTAGTCTAGGGTCCTGATTGTGCTTCAGACCTCCCTGTAGTTAGACCACTGCATGTATGTGATGCCTGTTGGCTGCGGCGCTCATGCTTTCATTTGTGATATATGCCTTGAGAGTTCTGGGGCTGCACGTTTCTAATGGAATTTTCGCTGCTGGAAATGTACTACATTTGTACTGTCCAGTGTAGTAGCTGCTGGCCACACGCGACTGTTGAACACTTGAAATATAGCCGGTGCATCGGACGGCCTGAATTTTAAATTTTATTTTAATTACTTTAAGCTTAAATGGCCTCATGTGGCTAGTGGCTATTTTCTCAGCACAGTTCTAGAGCTATATTGCCCTCATTTTCTTAGCTCCTGCCTAACTTGTCCACAGGGGACCAGCAGTTTTTAAATGGCTAATTTTTAAAATTCATTCCTCAAAATGTTTTGTTCCCAGGATACAGTTTCCATGCATTTTATAATACATACTTTAACTTACCAAAAAAAAAAAAAATTTGGATTTAAGTGACTTGTTTATAGGGTTTATGAAATAAACTACTGCTGAGGTTTTTTTTTTTAATGTTTATTTTTGAGGCGGGGGAGGGGCAGAGAGAGAGGGAGACACAGAATCGGAAGCAGGTTCCAGGCTCTGAGTTGTCAGTACAGAGCCTGACACGGGGCTCCAACTCACAAACTGTGAGATCATGACCTGAGTTGAAGTCAGGTGACCAACTGACTGAACCCCCCAGGCGCCCCGACTTTTCCTGACCATCCTAGCATGAAGAATGTTAGTTGGACTCTCTTGACACCATGACTTTGTCTTCACTCATCCACTTGTTACTGTCTGAAATGATAAATCTTGCTGATTTAATTATCTGTCTCCTAATGGAGATCATGTAATCCCTACTGGGCTTAGAGAGGGTAGGGCTCTTGCTGTACCCCCAGCTTCACACATAGTTTCACATACATGGTTGTGAATGAATGAATGAATTCTACCTGAACCCTCCATGGCCCATTGACCAGTGGGGAACTTTGCGAAAGCCCACCCAGTAAATAAGCAGAAGCCAGAAGTCCCTTCTTTAGGGAATAAAATAGAGTAGCCTAAAATTTAGCACTTAAAGAGGGAAAAGAGAGAATGTCTTTTCAATGCTTATTGAAATGAGTCCTAGGAAATTAATATTTTTAAAATAAGGGGATTCTTTTGCCTTATAGGTTTTTTTTGAGCTACATTGGATTTTGCAAGTAGGAGGTAGTTTCCAAATCATTTCGTTTTTACCCCTTTGGCATAGGATCTTTGGATTATAGCACATTTATTCCTCTAGAATTCAATTCAGTATTCATAAACACAAGTTCTTTTAAAAAAAAGATGTTTGATAGAAGGATTCATTTGATCTCACCTTCTCTTCTAGCCTGAAGTTGACTGATTTATTGCTTACTGCTTTGGAAAATCCAGTAAAATATATTGAGGACAATGTGGAACAAAAGGTAAATCTTCCAGTACAGATATAGTATGAACGGTAAGGTACAACTTTTTGAAGGAAGGTCTTTTTGAGTCGAATGTAAAAATACGAGTAAAATGTGAAAAACGCCTTTGTCGCCGCCTGGGCATCTCAGTGGCACTTGGCTTCTGCCAGCTGGCCACAGTGGCGCCCTGCTGGCTGCGTGCAGCAGCTGGTCAAAGCCGATGGTCACATTTTCAGAGCTGTTAGAGCCGGTAACAGACGTTGGTGTTAGTAGCTTGAGATGACAAGGACAGGAGCACTTGCACCACAAGTAGTGACAAGCGCTGCACACAGTGAGTCCGCTATTGGGCAGATTGCCAGCACCTGTCATCTAGACGGACTCATCTCGTAGGGAGGGACAACTGGAACAGAAAAGCCACCGTAACTTTCCTTTTAGTCTCATCAGATACGTATCACACGTTAGCCACCTCTTTTATAAAACCTCCAACCTTCCAGTAACAGTGTCTGTATCGCACAGGAAACAGACAGAATGATTTGTTCGACCAACGTTCTTCATCAAGCCGATCAGACGCTCCGAAGGATTGTCTCTCAGACGATGAGGGAAGCAAAAGGTATGTTGGGCAGGTGCGTGGGGTTTAGTTGACACGACTGTGCTGTTCTTGTTCCCTTGGGTAGTCGATTAGCTTTCCATCACGTTTACGTCATGTTTTTCGTTTCACTATGCAACTGGATTCTATAAAACTAAAAATTCTACCCCAGAGCAGGGTATATTCCTCCCTTCAAAACATTTTTATTGAGCGGCTCCTCTGGACCTGGTTTTATTCTAGATACTGGCATGTCACAGGGAGCAGAATATTACTCTGAGGAGAGAGACAGATAAATGCATGAGTCTCTGCCGGTGCCCTGAAGAAAACTAAAATGAGGTGAGGCAGCGTAGACTGATGGGAGAGCAGCTTTTAAAGGGTAATCAGGAAGGCTTCTCAGAGGTGATAGTTAGGCAGAGATATGAATAACAGAAAGAGGCAGCATGCAGGTATCTGGAGGTAGATCATTCCAGGCAGTGGACACAGGTGCTGAAGCCCCAAGGTGAAGTTGTTTGGTAGGTCCTAGGGCAGAAAAGAGGCCATTGAATCAGCTGAAATAAGGAATGGGGAGAGGTGGTCAGGGGCCGCATGTCCAGTCAGCAAGCTCAGTGTATTGTCCATCTGAACTTAGATGCCATGCATGGCAGTTTTATAAAATAACTCCTTGAGGGGCCCCGGGGTGGCTCAGTTGGCTAAGCATCTGACTCTGTATTTCGGCTCAGGTCATGGTCTCATCATTCATGGGATGGAAACCCCCCCTTAGGCTCTGCGGTGACAGTGTAAAGCCTGCTTGGGATTCTCTTTCCCTCTCTCTCTCTGCCTCTCCTCCTCTTGTTCTCTCTCTCTCTCTCAAAATAAATGAACATTAAAAAAAAATAACTCCTTTAGGTTTTAAATATTGAACTCTACACTGTTTAAAATTTGACTTAAAAACTAGTAGCAGCCTAACATTTCTTGAGCTTTTACATGCCAAGTGCCTAATGCATACTGTTTCCAGTCTTTACAGCCTCATGAGGTAGGTATAATTTTACAAACGGGGAAGTGAAGGTTCTAAGAGGATCAAATAACTTGCCCAAGGCTGAACAGCTACTAGATACTTGGATAACCTGGGTTCAGAGTCAAGTCTGACTTTAGTCTGTGCTTTGTTATGCTCCCTGTATCCTCAGCATCTATTATTAATACCTTTACAACAGCTTAGAACATTGGAAAAAGAAACAATACACTAACCATATGGTGTGTTTCTTACTTTTTTTAACCACAATTTATAAGCAGATTTTATCTTGTACCTGAGTGTGTAACCCAGTACACACACACACGTGCACAGCAACAAGTTTCACAAAACCATCACCTTTAGTGAGCTCTACTGCCTTCTATTTGATTCCATTTTAGATAAACACGGCTTGCAGCCTGCATCTCACTTGTAGGTTATAATCCAGATTTCGAAAAGCACAGGCCTGGAACAGAAACAGCAATATAATTAGAACAGAAACAAAAATAGTTGCAGGAGCTCTCATTCAATCATTTGCCTTCCTTGTCTTCTGTATAAAATGAAAAGGAGAGAGGGAAATAGGATCACGCTTGACTCACTCGTGACTCATTTCCCACCCGTTAAAAAAAAACTTTTTTTTTTGGTGAGGGAGGTGGTAGTAGCTTCTAGATCTATGCTTAAATGAAATTAGAAATTCATTTCTCCTACCATCAAGAAAGTGAAAAGACAACCCACAGATCAGGAGAAAATACTTGCAAATCATATATCTCATAAGAGACTTGCATCCAAAATAGATAAAGGACTCTTCCCGCTCAGTAGTAAAGATAACCCAATTTTAAAAGTGGGCAAAGGATCTGAATAGCCCTTTCCCTAGGGAGGATACACAACTGGCCAGTAACCACAAGAAAACACACTTGACATCATTAGTCATCTGGAAAATGCAAACCAAAACCATGAGAGGCCACTGAACCCCCTCGCTATGCCAGCCAAAATCAAAGAGCCCAAGAGGCGGTGAGCATGTAGGGCGGTCCGGACCCCGTCTGCTGCTTTGGCAGACAACCGAGTGGTTCCTGCAGCGAGTAAATGTAGTTACCGCAGGACCCAGCAATTCCACTGCCAGGGAAAGAGCAGTGAAAACCCTTGTTCATATAAAAATGTGTACACAAATGTTCATGTCCGCATTACTCAGAGAAGCCAGGATGACCCTGGTAAATGTTATATGAAGTGAAAGAAGCCATCACCGAAGGCCACACATTGCTTGAGTCCAACCACATGACAGGTCCAGAAGGGAGAAATCTAGAGGCACAGAGCCGAATTCAGGGCTCGTTCTCCTGAACCTCGAGATCATGAACTGAAGTGCGATCAAGAGTCAGACACTTAACCAACTGAGTCGCCCAGGTGCCCCGAGTTGTACTCTAAATGAATAAAGGGTATGGTATGCAAATTTACTTCAGTAAAGCTGTTTATTAGTAAAAACCTAGTTCCTCAGTGACATTACTCACGTGGCTAGTGGCTGCTGTATTGAAGAGGGCAGATCCAAAACACTTCCATCGTGGTAGGAAGTTATACATTGGAGATACTCTAGAGATTATGTACTACAGTTTCAACCACACTATCATTTCCTATTCCTGCCTTTTTGCCTTCCTACCAGTTAGTTCAAGAACATTCTAAACCAACTATCTTGTCAACAACAAAAAAATCTCCTTCAGACTTAACTTTTCTCCTTATGCATGGCATAGCAAGTTATTTAAAAGATTTTTTTCGGGGTGCCTGGGTGGCTTAGTCGGTTAAGCGTCCGACTTTCGCTTGGGTCATGATCTCGCGGTTCGTGGGTTCGAGCCCCGCGTCGGGCTCTGTGCTGACTGCCAGCTCAGAGCCTGGAGCCTGTTTCAGTCTGTGACTCCCTCTCTCTCTGACCCTCCCCTGCTCGCGCTGTCTCTCTCTCTCTCCTAGAAATAAAGCATTAAAAAAAAAAAATTAAAAAAAAAAATAAAGATTTTTTTCGTTATCATGTCAATGTGACCTTTTGCCGACATAGTACACCAACTCAACTGTGACTAACAAAGTAAGCTGATCAGTTTGTCAGAAGTATTCAAATTAATTTCCTGATGTTGTTAGACAGCCTGGCCTGATTTAGTTTACACAAATGAGTGTCTTTTCATTTTAGATGAACGAGTGCTTCCTTCCAACATGAAGTTTCTAGCAGAAGAACTCAACAAGCTCAAAGCAGAGTTTTTGGAAGACCTAAGACAAGGAAACAAAAAGTACCTGTGCTTCCCACAAACCATCGACGTATCAGACGTTATTTCTTTTTTTTGTTATGAGAAAGATAACATTGTCCAGAAATATTTTTCAAAGCATTAAAACTTCGGAGCTCCCAAATATCCAGGTTTGGTTGAGCTTGCAAAATAAAACAATTTTGTAATACTGGATGTTTTCTAGGCCAGTGATGGGAGTCACAAAACAAAAAGTCCCTCCTAAAGATCCATTTGTCAGAATAGAAATTACTTCAGTCGGTGACTTGTCAGATTTGACATGGATAATTGAGCATCAGAGGGAGGCTTCCCCATTTATGTGCCAGAACCCTTAGGGTAGGGCTGGTGGGGCCAGGAGTCTTTGTTTAATGGACCCTCAATAAAGCAGAGGAGGAGGAAGACAAGGTGTGGATGCATGGAGCTGGTTTTGGTTTTAACTCATATGGCAGATCTTCTCATGGGTCAGGCATCGACAAATTCAAACCAGTGTAGCCATAAAACTTTTTTTTTTTTTTAATTAAGTTTACATACTGGAAAATTACTAAGAACACTAATTGGATCCTAGTTTTCAAAGAAGAAAAATCGAGATCAATAAAAAGTGTTATTTTTTTATTCATGTATTACAAAAGCAAAGCTTCATTCACAATAAGAACTACAGACTAGATCTGGTTATTTTAGCATCCAACTGCTTTCTGGAATCCCTAAACAATATAGTGTTTTGCAACCATACTCAAGTTTTATGTTTTGCATATAAAATATGTTCTTTACATCAAAGTACATATTAACAAAAACAAGTTGTAGAAATCATATACCCTCTAATAAGATTATTTAATGAAAAAGTCCTTAGCTGGGAATTTCTTTAAAAATAATACATCCACTTGATAAATATTTTTGTAGAACTTAAAATGAAGTTTATCTCAACATTTTTTAAGTAATATCCCCTTTGTCAAACAATTCTGCAGATAAATGGCAAACACTTATTTCTAAAATGAAATAGCACTGGAAAATATTCAAAGTAAAAGTCTAGCCTTTACTTGAATTTCAAGAAGTTGTAGCTACATACTCAATTAATAAAATCTGAAATGAAATTATTCCCTGTTAATCTCTTCACAGTTTATTAAAAAAATATTAGTGGAGATAAATTATCTACAAACTTTAAAAATCTAAACTTATGTTCACTGAACAAAAATAAATTTAGTTTCAGAACATTGCCTGTTCACAGCAAAGTACTATAAATAGTTCATGTTCAACTTTTCCTAGCAGCTCATTTCTATAAAATATTTGATTAAAAATAAAATGGGAGAAACATGTTCAACACTTAATGGAAGACAGTATCATCTTCCCATGTATAAAATTTAACTCACAGAAAATTTAAATAAAATCTTTTTTAAAAATACAATACTAAAAAAGTTTTTAAGGTAGATTTGATTCAAAAACTTTAGTGCATTTAGAATTAATTGTAGCTCTCAAGCACTGACGGCTTTGGAACACGGACTGTGCTCTTTTAAGTCCTAGGAAAATTAGGATTCTAATTCTAGTTTGTAATTATGAAAAAAAGATATTTTCTGTTTAAAAGGTACCTTCAAAACATCTATCTTTAGTTGTGAGAATAAAAAACAGTGTTTGTCACTATTTGGCCCAGAATATAGTGTTAATAAACTGGTTTTAATGAGAGAATCCTTCCTCTTTCTTTAATGAAATCTCTCATTTTCTATCTTAGAGTATTGCTTTCGTTTGAAGAATACAAAGGATGAAGAGAACAATTGTAAAAGCTTCCAAATGACGGCAACCTGCTTCTCCTGGCAATACAGCAATACTAGAGCCAAATTAGATTTGGAAATGGTTGCATTAAAGCGGATCTGAGCAGTGAGTGAGTGAGGCAAGAAGAGAAACACAATTGTAGATTCATAAGCCTCAGATTTCACAAGGAAGAGAGCTATTGATGGTTTGGACAGACTCCTTGCTGCGCTCTGAACAATGCCGCTGAGATTAGATTCGATTGGATATGAAACCACAAGAACTCATTTTACTGGCTTCCTTGCATTTGGAAGGGAGGGCAGAAGGTCCATTAACTTGGCACTTGGGGGGTCTGTGGACATACACTGTCATTTCCCTTTTAGTCACTATAGAAGAGTTGAGGTCTTTTTTGTTTAATAAATGCTTAAGAGTTAGGATATTCTCTTTAAGAAGCCAATTAGTAACACTTTTTAAAGATCTGAACCAAATTAAAAATAAAACTTTTGCAAAGTACACAGAAACCAGCAGTTAGTAACAATATATTTTATTGTTTGACCAAGCTCTCTTCAGAGTAAGCTAGTTATTACACAATAAAAAACAATAGCCTCCTATTCAAAATTATTCTAGATTTAGCAAGTCTTATTTTTGTAAACAAATATCACATTTCACTGCATCTTGTATCTATTTTCCTACTTTTGTACCCTTTCCTACTAAGGCGGCGATTCAGTCTCCATATAGTTTTGTCACTGTACACGAAAAACTGGCAGACCTGCAAAGAAGCGTTACAACTTGAATTCACAGAAAATATTTCAAATGGCCAATTCTGAAGGAAAAACCAGAATTTGTTCTGAACACACATTCTCATTTTTTTAAGTATTACTTCACCATCACATTTTCCCATATGTTATTATACCCACCTCTTCTCAGAAATTATGGACAATGAATTGACAGAAGGCAGGAAATGGAATTTCAGAGATTTTTTAGTTTTTTTGTTTTATAAAGGACTGTATTTCCGAAGAGTAAGATGGATGAATTCCACTGTACCTCTTTGGTCATCAAAGGAATAGAAGGAATAACAGTCTCAGCATACTTATCAACCTCACCTGATAGTAATGAGGTCAGAATGAAGAATTTAAATGAAAAGTTCAAATTAAAAGAAACAAAAAGGCATCTTTATAGATAATCCTCTGATATTTCTAGCACTCTCCTGTATTTACCTGTGGTTTTTACAATAAACCAGAATAAAAAGATAGGTGTTTAAACTAGAAATTGAATAAACAGGTATTTTAAATAGTAAACCCATTCATTTCTTTTCAGAGCTTTTACCTCATATTTTTGTAACTTTAAAAAAGGATGAACTATTACATTTTCCCTTATGGAAAAAAAAATCTACAGAAAATAGTTCTGTGATTATTAGTTGAAATGAAAGCACTGATTGAACTTAAGCAATGTGAACTAAACAAGCATATCAGTTAAGGGTGCTGTTAAAAGGCAATTCTTCTACCTAACACTGAAATAAGCTGTTAATAGAATTCGTAAGAGGCAGTAATTCTACCATTTTGAAATACGGAAGAAATAATATCAAGCTGCAATGTGTACGTTGACATACCAAGAGTAGCAATAAGCTTTGAAGATTTTATGGACCATAAATATGGGAAATTTAAATGAATCCCTGTTAGGATTATGATTGCACTCCAATTCTCAAATGTCTAAATGAAACAAAGAGACCTCAGTGTGTCTAACTGTTCCAATACATAAATGACCCTGACCAGATTTTTATGGAAAACAAAAAAGGAGAAAACTTTGTTTCCACTGTCAAACTTACATTCTATAAATATATAGATAGATAGACTTTAAATTAGCAGACATCTTATTAGGAATGACCCTCCCCCCCGGAAAAAAAAAACAAACAATAAACAAAACTATAAAACATAAAAAGGTAAAACCAGGTAAAGCATAATGTGATTATTTTCAATCAGTGTTGGTTATGTTGTCCCCTTGCAAAATGACAGGCAAAATCATACTTGTTTTTACATTTGCAGCCACATATGTTACACTGGAAAGGATTTTCATACCCATGACACCCCATATGAATAGTGTAAAGGATGTTGTCGGCAAAGTACATGTCACAGTGCTGGCAGTGGTGCAGGAGCTGGGGGTCCTGGGCCGGCAGCGTCGGGGCGGGGGTGCTCGGCTGGCTGTTCCCTAGGCTGGGGGTACTGGTGTGGGCGCTCGGTTCACTGCTCGGGCCTGCCACCGGACTGTAGTTCCTCTGACTGTGGGGCGCCCGAGGCTCAGGGCTCGTGGGGGAGGAGCTCTGAGGAATACTCGCAGACACGGCGGCAACGACTGCCTGGGCCGAGGGCTGCTGCATCATGAAAGGCTTCTCATCGGGGCAGGGGACCACATCGGGGGAGGCGGGGTTTTGGTTTTCTGGCGGTAAACTGGACAGCTGTCCCGCCAGAGTTGAGAGCTGATTTAAAGGGTTGTCAACCATGAGTTCTTGGGGGTCCCTTGGCAGGCCACCCGTTGGCGCGGTTTTTGCCATACTTTCATATGAGTCGGTCTGGATATTTGGGATTTCATGGGCAAAGTCGTTAAGGTAGTCTGGCTTCTGAACCACCATGGAAGGTGGACTTAAGTTGATCAGTGCTCTTCTGCTATAGCCCAGATTACTTGTTTTCTTCTGTAAAACTCCCCACATTTTCTTGCTGCTTAAGGAAGACCTAGTACCTTTAATTGGTACCATTTTATGCTTGCGCCTTCGATGGTGGGACAGGTTACTTCGATCACTGCAGCGGAAGGAACATAATTCACATTTGTATGGTTTTTCTCCTGTGTGGGAACGCATGTGGGCTTCCAGATGGCGCTCATAAGCAGATGCGAATGGACACAAGTGACACCTATGAGGTTTCTCACCTGTTTAAAAAGAAAAATGGGGGAGAAACTGCAAAAGTAGCTCATTTATGGACAGTTTCATGTTTTGTCCGTTCATTAGATTTAGAAATCAGTCAGATTTCTTTGCAAAGAAACTTGTAAGCTTAAATAAAGCTTAAGAACTCATCAGCAACAATTTGAGATATACAGACTCATTCTATTAGTGTCATGGAAAAGTTATGGCTTCAGCTGGCATTTTGGAAAGAAGAAATAGCAAAACGGACGGTAGTATTCCCTATGTAACACGAACTTTACCAAAGGTATGCCTCAGTTATGTTTATGTACACACCTGTACATGAACACTTCTTCATATTCATACACACACACAAATACCCCTTCCTCCAGAAAAAATACAAAAAGCCTTTCTAAAAAAATCCTTCTACTCAACAGAAAGCTCAAAATGGAAATGAGTTTCCTTGTCCAAGTAGGAGTTATGCAAAGTGTCCCTCCAAAATGGCCAGTGATTTACCTCTACCTTCCTCCTCTTCCTCTCCAGCTGCCAGAAGGGATAATTTGAGTTGGTGCCCTGAGCTGAAAATGTTATAAAATATATATCTGGAACATGAGATTTGAAGCCATTAATTTAACAAGTAAGTACTAAGTACTTACGATGTGTCAGATGTTCTTTTAGGCTCTGCGGGCACCAAGTGACCCTGACACAAACCCTGTCCTCAGAAGGCCACCACCCCACAGCATGAGAAACCAGGGGCACACAGCTGGGACATCTGACCAGGCCAGGCACAGTTAGGGTTTCTCAGAAGGTGAGGTAGCTACAGCGGGCCCTGGAGATTAGCAGTGTAGTCTGTGACTGTATAAATGCCTTGTCCCTGGGTCTGCAACTGAAACATACTTACTAAGGATAAAGATAAATAACATTTTATCACTTGACACTACTGTTAGCATTAACCTGCCCAGCCTGAGAAGCAGATGCATGTTGAGAAATTATCTGGAACAAGAAGAAAGATGGCTAACGAAGGGGAAGCTCTTAGAAGGGGCCTGACTTCCTTTCATTATGCTATTGTTTTGGAAAAATGGAGTAACTTCTCCATTTATCCATACTGTATTATTAACTGTCAACTTTAAATGATTAGAACTATTTATAGGACGGATCAACCCGCCTTCCTTGGCCCCTCTCCTACCCCCAGATAAATGCCTTCTTCAGCCGTTTCTCCGTTACCTGTGTGGATTCTAATGTGTTCAATAAGCCGGGCCGTTCCTTTGCTGGCATAATTGCAGTAGCGACACTTGAGCTTCCCATCGAAGGTCCTTTCAAACCCGTCTACTAACATTCCTGAGTTTTCATCCAGAGAAACTTCCACAGATGGGTGATCAAGTCCATTTTGATCACCATCTGTTCCAGCTATAAACAAAGTGCAGCAAAAGAAATTATGCATCTCAGAATCAACTCAATTTAGCAATTTGGTTTTGAGTGGTAAAAAAATCATAAATTGATAGTTTATTTAGCACAAAAGCTAAGCTCATAAGATGCTGACTTTCTGTATTGAGGTTAATTTCACACAAAAGCAGTATCCTGTTTTTGAGAACCTTTTACAGGGAGATCTCAAATTCTTACACATGCATTTTCTCAGTCCTCCAGATGCTTCTGAAGAAGAGAGCTGGGGCTGGGGATTATCCTGATGTGACAGGTGAGGAGACAGAGGGGAGTAAGGAGTAATGGCAAAGTTACACACATTTAAGATTCTAGCCACTTCTACAAATATTATAATTGGCAGTCACGATAACCTCCCCAAATCCTAACTCTTTTAACTGTAGTCTCAAGCAAATAATGTTGACTTTTGCACTGTTCCATTTGGTTTACACACATGTTCTGGATGCTGGGATGCATTTAGGATCTTAAAATTCTAATTAAGCACAGGAAGGAAGATACCATGTCTGATACCTCTGAATGTTACAACTGCAAGAATTTGAAAGCTTTTTAAAAGGTATCTGTCGGGCCCTTTGCTTTTAACTTGATCTGACTACTTCTCTGTATCTATAAAGAAACTGAAGGGGCAAGTACTCCTAACCAGGAAGACCAGGAAGCAGTGGGGACGACAAGCTTGCTGTCTTGACTCCCAGTCCAGGAGCCTACACACTGGAGTGTCGGAAGGGACATTTTCATTCCTACAACTTCATGGGAAAAGCACTTGTACTCCATGCCCAGGAGACAGCAGCACTGGTATGAACAAGACAAGCCTCCTCCCCCACTGTGTCCTCCCTGCTTCACCAGGAGAAAAGTGATTTCGTTTGGTGAAAATGCAATATCCAACACAGTGCCCCTGCACTGGAGGGACAAGGCTATGTCTCCTTCTCCAATTTCTCTCTGAAGCCAGTGACTCTTAAAAATTTAATGTGTATGTATATTAATCACATGGGGAGCTTGTTAAAATACAGAGTGAGTCAGTAGACCCGCAGTGAGGACTGGCATTTTAGACGTCTGCCAAGCTCCCAGGTGATGCCTGGTTACTGCTGCTGGTCCCTGGACTATAGAGCCACATACCATCTTCATCGGGGTCAACAAATTTCCCATGAGGATCAGACAGTAAATACTTTGAGGCTTTATAGGCCACATGTTCTCCACAAGTACTCAACTCTGCTGTTACAGTATAAAAACAGGTAAAGAAAATGTGTTAACAAGCAAATGTGGCTATGTTTCAATAAAACTTTATTTATGGATGCTGACTTCTGAATTTCATACACTTTGCATGGTATGTTATAGTATTGTTTTGGTTCCCCCACCCCACCCCAACCATTTTAAAATCTAGAAATCACTTTCTTAGTTTGCAGGTCACACAAAACCCATTAGCAATCCAGGCGGAGGCCATGGGCTGCAGTTTGTTGACCCTGGAACTAAATTCAGGAATAAATTCCAGTGTGTGTGGTAAGCAAACAAGACAAAGTCTATCTGTAGTAAGCTCAGGTGGGTCGCTGCTTTCTCTATCCTAGTTTGTGGTCTAGATGGTTAAACACTGCCCTTTCTTCATTTCAAGGAAACTCCTATCATGTCTCTGGTCTAATCCAGACTTCCTAATGGCCAAATCCTTTGTGTAGTGAAGTGGACGTTCGACCCCCTTGGTTTCCTTGTGTCTAGTGTTAGCTAACAGAACTTAGAAGATGGGAAGGATGTTTAGAACTCCTAACCTTTCAATGAGACCATAATGCCTCTCTAGACTCTGTTAGGCCCTTGGGGAAGCTTCATTCTCCCTCAACAATAATCTGACATGTTTAAAGAGGGAAACAAATTGTCCTGTATCTAAGTAAAAATGGAATGATTCACATTAATCAATAGTAGTCTTCATCATATGAATAGCTATACACAAACATTAATATATTTAGGAAAAGTAAATTATTTAATAGTATTAAGATGAGTCTACCTCCCTGAAGAGCCTCTGCTTCTTTATCCCCACTAACTGATCCAGAAATCATATTCACATGATGAGTCTGTTGAGTCAGATATTCCTGGAAATCTTTCACGAAGTCCAAAGGCTCTGGTTTCTTTTCACCCATCTTTACTTTTTTCTTTTTCTTTCTTTCCTTCTTTCTTTCTTTCTTTTTAAATTTTTATTTTTTTTGAAGTTTACAGTTTGTTATGCCTAGGGGGAAAAAAAGTGAAATGTTTTCACACTATTTAGTGAGATTCCGTATGTATTAAAACAACAGTGACAAAGATTACTATGTGCAAGGCACTATACAAAGCTACAGAGAACACAGTATCTGCCTTTCAACAGCTTATCATTTTCTTGGTGAATTAGATAAGACATACAGAAAATGGTGAAAACTGAATATAGTTAATATTTAAATAAACTAGGATTCAAACTTAAAGTATGGAAAGAAATTACAAAAACAGAAAGTCCAGATGAAAGAAATAGGCACATCAGCAGGGATTATCAATGGATACAGTAAAAACAAACAAACAAACAAACAACAACAACAACAACAAAACCCAAGTGGTTCATTCAGGGCCAGAGAGAATTTTCTGGATGATGGACGTGTTACATATCTGCATTGTCCAATACAGTTGCTACCAGCCATACACAGCGACAAGTACTTGAAGTGTGGTGAATACAAATGACCTGAGTTTCTAAATTTTATTTAATTAATTTAAACTGAAATAGCTACATATGGCTAGTGACTATCATTTTAGACAGCAAAGGCTCTCAAATCATAGGGTTCACACGGATGAATACTCTAGAAATAGGTGATCTATCTTCAACAAGGGGTGGCAAACTTTTTCCAAAAAAAGGCCAGACAGTATTTTAGGCTTTGCAAGTCATAAAGTTTCTGTGCAACTACTCAACTGTCATTATAGCTAAAAGCAGCCATAAAAAAATACGTACATAAATTGAATATGGCTGTGTTCCAAAATAAAGTTTTATAGAGGCAGGCCTTAAGCCAGGTTTGGCCTATAGGTCATAATTTCCTGACCCCTGACCTAGAAATCCAACTTACCATCTCCACCACCACCCATCATACTATGAGAATGGGGGGAAAATTAAGAAAGAAAACAAAAAATCAGATGCTAATGTAGAGGAAAAGTCTCCTTTAAGATTTTGTAATTATAAACTAAACTGGTCCTCACATAGGTATAATTATGGCCCAAATTCGGAATCAGATAATGAAATAGTTTTCTGGTAAAAAGGAAGTCTAGCGCCTAGGAGATAAAGGATTTTTCTTCCAGTAAAAATGTTTTTATGCAAATGTCTAAGATCTTGTTAAATGTCTTCTGCTAAATTTTCCCCCTATATTCCAACTATTTAATGAGTAATTTCTATCTTTAAAAAAGTCCTCGTCTTTAAAAGCCAGTAGAGGGGCGCCTGGGTGACTCAGTTGGTTGAGCGTCTAACTTTGGCTCAGGTCATGATCTCATGGCTCGAGCCCCACGTCAGGCTCTGTGCTGACAGCTCAAAGTCTAGAGCCTGCTTCTGATTCTGTGTCTCCCTCTCTCTTTGCCCCTCCCCTGCTCATGCTCTGTCTTTCACAAAAGTAAAATAAACATTAAAAATGAAATGAAATGAAATAGAAATAAAATAAATAAAAGCCCATACAATGAATCTAAAGATTAGTCACTTCTCAGTATGTATAACACTTTCTCAAAGTCCGGCATACACACAGAAGAGCACATAAATCCTAAGGGTGGAGCTCAATGGATTGTCACAAACTGAATGCATCCATGAAGTCAGTACCCACGTCAAGAAACAGAAGGCCGCCACATCCTGGCAGCACCCCAGGACACCTTCCTGTGCTGGTCCCCTGGAGTCCCGGCAAGGACCCCACTACCTCTGAAATTGCTATGGCATAGGGTTTGCACATACCAGCTTCAGATACTGCAAAATGGCTTTTCAAAGTGCTTAGGTCAGTTTACACTCCCATCAGCAGTGAACAAGAGCTCTCTTGCTCTACGTCCCTACCAACACACAGGCATTTTCTGCTTTTATCACTGTAGCCATTCCTGTGGGTATAGGGTGGTATCACACTGGTTTTCATTTCTATTCCTTGATATTTAATGAAGTTTGGACTTTTTATGTTAATTAGCCATAATGACACCATCTATTTTCATACCCAGTGAGATCTGTCAAGTCTTTTGCTCATTTTTCTAACAGGTAAGAGTTTTTTGTAGTTTCTGGATATGAGCTCCTTACTGGATATGTGTCTTCTGTGTTTGCCTTTTCACTTTTTTTTAATTTTTTTTTTTTTATTTATTTCTAGGAGAGAGAGAGAGAGACAGTGTGAGCAGGGGAGGGTCAGAGAGAGAGGGAGACACAGACTGAAACAGGCTCCAGGCTCTGAGCTGGCAGTCAGCACAGAGCCCAACGCGGGGCTCGAACCCACGAACCGCAAGATCATGACCTGAGCTGAAGTCGGACACTTAACCGACTGAGCCACCCAGGCGCCCCTGCCTTTTCGCTTTCTTAAAGATAATCTGATGAACACAAGTTCCTAAGACAGTCCAATTTATCCACTTCTTTCTCTACATTTAGTTTTGTCCTTACCAGTATTTTTCTTGAGAATGTTCTACAGTTTCTTCTAAAATCTTTACTAGTTTCTTTTTTTAACATTTCATATTTTTATCTGGAATTAAGCTTTGTGTACGTATAGTGTGAGGGAAGAGTCAAAATATAATTTTTTCCTCAAAGAGATGTCCTAGCAACACTCATTTCATAGACCAGCCTTTCTCCACTAGATTCTATTATCACCTTTCTAAATCAGGTGATTGCATATATGTGGCTCTATTCCTGGATTCTCTATTCTGTTCCATGGGTCTATTTTTGTCTGTCCTCACACTAACACCACACAGTCTTTTTCTTTTTTTTAACTATTTAATTTTTATTTTCTTTTGAAAGTTAGTGATGCGCAGGCAGAATCTACACATACATATTTGCATTTGGCTGATAAAAAGAAAAGTTTTTAAAAAGTGCACAAGAAATAAAGGGTGCCAAGCACAGATGGCAATCACATTAAGAACTAAACAAACAAACCTACTCCAGTGGAATTCAACCTGCAGTGGTGGAAAAGACTGTCAAATCCATAGAATCTTAAGAGCTGGAAAAGTTAAGAACTAGAAATCAAGTCCTTCCCCTCCTCCCTCACAAGATAATCCCCTCTATGATTTTATGACCAGCCAGATCCTTTTCATTACATCTCTGGACAGAAATTCTCTTCTCTCCTCTATAGCTGATAGTGTCCCTGATCTTACAGTCATCTCTTAAATGGTATGACAATTTTTTTAGATTCCTTCTGAATTTTTTCTAGGAGGTGTCACAAATTATGATATCCGCTCCTGGCATGAGATCTCAGAGAATCTTCTAGGGATGGATGGAGCGGGCGGCATGTAAACAACCTCCTTTACCTGCTATTTAGATGACTTTCAAATTGCTGAATATTTTAAAGTTATTTCAACCAAATGGAGATTAACACAATACATGTATGTCTCAGTTTTTTTTTTTAAACTAAAGGGGATTTTTTAGTAGATATTCTGATAGTTTTACTATATTAGGTATTTACACGTATATATATTTTTAAAAGTGATTCATCACTTACATATAATACCCAGCCCTCTTCCCAACACGTGTCCTCCTTAATGCCCCTGGCCCATTTAGCCCATCCCCCCTCACCCTCCAGCAACCATTTGTTCTCTGTATTTAAAAGTATCTTATGGTTTGTCTCCTGTTTTTATATTATTTTTGCGTCCTTTCCCTTATGTTCATCTGTTTTGTATCTTAAATTTCACATACGAGTGAAATCATATATTTGTCAGACTTATTTCACTTAGCATAATATACTCTAGTTGTATACATGTTATTGCAAATTAGAAGACTTCATCCTTTTTGATCACTAAGATTTCTATCTATCTATCTAATCTATCTATATGTGTAAATATATACACATCTTTTTTATCCATTCATCAGTCGACAGACATTTGGGCTCCTTTCATGCTTTGGCTATTGTCAATTGTGCTGTTATAAACATTGGGGTGCATGTGCCCCTTGAATAGCACATCTGTATCCCTTGGATAAATACCTAGTAGTGCAAGTGCTGGGTTGTAGGGTAGATCTGTTTTGTAATTTTTTGAGGAACCTCCATACTGTTTTCCAGGGTGGGTGCACCACTTTACATTCCCCCCAGCAGTGCAAAAGGGTTCCTTTTTTTACACATCCTCGCCAATGTGTTGTTTCCTGAGTTGTTAATTTTAGCCATTCTGACAGGTGTGAGGTGGTATCTTGTGGTTTTGATCTGTATTTCCCTGATGATGACTGACATTGAGGATCTTTTCATGTGTCTGTTAGCCATCTGGATGTCTTCTTTGGAAAAGTGTCTATTTATGTCTTTTGCCTATTTCTTCATTAGATTACTTGCTTCGGGGGTGTTGAGTTTGATAAGTTCTTTATAGATTTTGAATATTAACCCTTTATTTGATATGTCATTTGCAAATATCTTCTCCCATTCCATGGGTTAGTTTTGCTGTTTCCTTCACCGTGCAGAAGTTTTGTTTTTGTTTTATCTTGATGAGGTCCCAATAGTTCACATTTGCTTTTGTTTCCCTTGCCTCTGAAGACATGTTGAGGAAGTTGCTACAGCCGAAGTCGAAAGGTTGTTGCTTGCTCTCTCCTCTAGGATTTTGATGGCTTCCTGTCTTACATTTAGGCCTTTCATCCATTTTGAATTTTTGTGTATGGTATGAGAAAGTGGTCCAGGTTCATTCTTCTGCATGTTGCTGTCCAGTTTTCTCAACACCATTTGCTGAAGAGACTATCTTTTTTCCATTGTATACTCTTTCCTGCTTTGCCAAAGATTAGTTGGCCATATATTTGTGAGTCCATTTCTGGGTTCTCCATTCTGTTCCACTGATCTATATGTCTGTTTTGGGCCAGTACCATAGTGTCTCGATAATTACAGCTTCATAATACAGCTTAAAAGTCCAGAACTGTGATGCCTCCAGCTTTGGTTTTCTTTTTCAGGACTATTTTGGCTATTCGGGGTCTTTTCTGGTTCCGTACAAATTTTAGGATTGTTTGTTCTAGCCCTGTAAAGAATACTGATGTTATTTCGACAGGGACTGCACAGAATATGTAGGTGCTTTGTGTGCTATCGACATTTTAACAGTACTTGTTCTTCCAATACATAAGCATGGAATGTTTTTCCATTTCTTTGTGTCTTCTTTAATTTCTTTTATAAGCTTTCTATAGTTGTCAGTGTAAACATTTTTCACCTCTTTGGTTAGGTTTATTCCTAGGTATTTTATCGTTTTTGGTGCAACTGGAAATGAGATTCCTTGATTTCTCTTTCTGGTGCTTCAGTATTGGTGTATAGAAATGCAACTGACTTCTATACATTGGTTTTATATCCTATGACATTGCTGAATTCATGGATCAGTTCCAGCAGGTTTTTGGTGAGGTTTTTGGGTTATCCACAGAGAGTATCATGCCATCTGTGAAGAGTGAAAGTTTAACTTCCCCCTTGCCAATGTGGATGCCTTTGTGTGTGTGTGTGTGTGTGTGTGTGTGTGTGTGTGTGTGTGTACTGTCTGACTGCTGAGGTTAGGACTTCCAACACTATGATGAATAACAGTGATGAGAGTGGACATCCTTGTCATGTTCCTGACCTTAGGGGGAAAGTTCTTAGTTTTTCCTTATTGAGGATGATATTAGTAGTAGGCCTTTCATATATTGCTTTTATGATGCTGAGGTATAATCCTTCTATCCCTACTTTCTTAAAGGTTTTTATCAAGAAAGAATGATGTATTTCGTCAGATGCTTTTTTAGCATCTATTGCCTTCTATCCCTACTTTCTTAAAGGTTTTTATCAAGAAAGAATGATGTATTTCGTCAGATGCTTTTTTAGCATCTATTGAGAGGAACATGTGGTTCTTATCCTTTCTTTTATTAATGTGATATATCACATAGATTGACTTGTGAATATTAAATTAACCCTGCATCCCAGGAATAAATCCTGCCTGATCATGGTGAATATCTCTTTTAACGTATTGTTGGATCAGGTTTGTTAGTATTGTTGGGAATTTTTCCATCCATGTTCACCAGGGAAATTGGGTCTGTAGTTCTCCTTTTTAGTGGGGTCTTTGGTCTGTCCTGGAATCAAGGTAATGCTGGCCTCACAGAATGAGTTTGGAAGCTTTCCTTCCATTTCTATTTTTTGGAATAGCTTCAAAATAAAAGGTGTTAATCTTCTTTAAATGTTTGGTAGAATTCCCCTGGAAAGTCATCCAGCCCTGGACTCTTGTTTGTTGGGAGGTTTTTAATTCAATTTCTTTACTGGTTATGGGTCTTTTCAAATTTTCTATTTCTTCTTGTTTCAGTTTTGGTAGTTTATATGTTTCTAGGAATTTGTCCATTTCTTCAGATCACCCAATTTGGTGGCATATAATTGCTCATAATATTCTCTTATTATTGTTTATATTTCTCCAGTATTAATTGTGATATCTTCTCTTTCATTTGTGATTTTTTAAAAATTTGGATCCTTTCCTTTTTCTTTTTGAACAATCTGGCCAGAGGTTTATCAATTTTGTTAATTCTTTCAAAGAGCCAGCTCCTGGTTTCATTGACTTGTTCTACTGGTTTTTTAAATTTCAATATCATTGACTTCTGCTCTAATCTTTATTATTTCCCATCTTCTACTGGTTTGGGGCTTTATTTGCAGTTTTTTTTTTCCTCCCTTCCCCTCTAGTCTTCTGTTAAGTTTCTCAAGATCCACATGTGAGTGAAAACATATGATATCTGTCTTTCTCCCTTACTGCTTTCATAATTCTTTCCTTGTCATGTATTTTGTGAATTTGACTATGATATGCCTTGGGGATGGTCAGTTTTTGCTGAATCTAATGGGAGTTCTCAGTGCTTCTTGGGTTCTGATGTCTGTGTCCTTCCCCAGTTTAGGAAAGTTTTCTGCTATAATTTGCTCACATAAACCTGCCCCTTTTTCTCTCTTCATTTTCTGGAACTCCTATGATTTGGATGTTATTCCTTTTTAATAAGCCACTGAGTACTCTAAGTCTAGTACTATGTACTTGTGCTTTTGCTTCCCTCTTTTTGCTCTGCTTCATTACTCTCCATGATTTTGTCTTCGTTATTACTGATTCACTGCTCTGCTTCTTTCATCCTTGTCACCGTGGCATCCACTCGAGACTGTATCTTGGCTACAGCATTCTTAATTTCATCCTAACTAGATTTTACTTCTTTTACCTCTGCAGAAAGGGATTCAATGCTTTTTTCAACCCCAGACAGTATTCTTATTATCATGGTTCTAAATTCTTGTTTAGACATCTTGCTTGTATCTTTGTTGATTAAGCCCCTGGCTGTCATTTCTTCCTGTTCTTTCTTTCTTGGGTGAATTCCCTCATTTTGTCATTTTGGAAGAATAAGAAAGTTAATAAAAGCTAAAAACTAAAAAATTAAAAACAAAACAAAAAATCGAATGAAAGAAGTTAGATTGTAGGTGTATTTCGGTCTGCTTGTTGAAAGAAGCTTGACAGAATAGGAAAAAAGGGGAAGGAAAATAAGAAAAGAAGAGGTAAAAAAAATTTATTTTTTACAAGCCCTGTTTTATTTATTTTTTATTAAAATTATTATGACATTTACTCACTTTGGAGAGATAGAGAGCATGAGTGGGAGAGGGACAGAGAGATGGAGACAAAGAATCTGAAGCAGGCTCCAGGCTCTGAGATATCCCCACAGAGCCTGACGTGGGGCTTGGGCTCATGAAGCATGAGTTCATGGCCTGAGCCAAAGTCTGATGCTTAACTGAGCCACCCAGGCACCCCTAGAAATTTTTAAATTAAAAAAAATTTATAGAATAAAATGAAATAAAATAGAATAAAAATTTTTTAATGAATACAGTAAAAAAATAATAAAAGAAAAGAAAAATAAAGTTTTCTCTTTCTGTATCCAAGAAAAAGAAAATGGAAAAAACAAAACAAAACCAATTGAAACAAAAACAGAAGCAGAAAAACGAACTAATAAATGAACCAGCAAACAGAATTAAACCCAAATGAAGTTACATCCAATTTCCCCTAGAACTCGAACTATGAAGTACCCTATAGTCTGTACACTAAGCCGGTGGAAGGACTTGTGCTGGTGTTCTAGGGGATATGCCTGGAGGGAGCATTTGGGCGGGGCTTGGTGTAACAGCTCCGTTCTCCACTAAGTTGAGCTGCTTAGCTTACTGAGGTAGATCAGTGCGGTGCGCATGTGCGTTGAGTGGGAGAAATGGAAATGGCTTCACCCAGCTCCCTAGTCTCCAGCACAAGAACTTCATGCTCTCACCAACCCACAATCAAGTACCTCTCCTTTGTTTCAGGGCTCTGTCCACTCCCCACCTCTACTCTGTAGATGTCCAAGCTGTCCACCTACCAGGCAGCACCTCCCTCCAGAGTTTTGATCTCATATGGGATTGTGTTTCAAAATCCCACACTTCAAGAGAACCCTGCGGCTTGGACCCACGCTGATTCTCTGTGGGAGAGTCTGGCTGAGCAATGGCCAGGTGCTGGCTTGCCCCAGAAAACGTTCATTGAGATCGCACAGCCACAGAGGTTCAGAGACTGTGGCAAATCACAACACACAACTGGCGTCAGGTTTCACCACACTCTAGCATTTTTGTCCCAATATCACCAAATGTGTCTGCTCTCTGGAGTCCACTGAGATCTTTCTGTCTGTGGGGAGGCTGTATGGCATCTACCAAATGCTTTCCAATCAAGGGAACCACTTCTCCCCATGTGGTACGCAAACCCCTCAGACCCCGCTGCCTACTCCTGGGTATTCGCCCTATATGCTCACCACAGCACCACCAGGCACTTGGCTCCAGAACTCCAGACCCTGTGCTCCACTGTTTATAGAATCCTAGTGGTATTGAAACCCTCTCCTTTCTTCCTGTTAATGGTTTTGGGTAACAGATTTCTTGCTCAGTCCCCTGCGTTTTCACTCTTCTCTCTTTCTTTCTAGCTACTTTCAAGGGAGTACTTTACCTGCACTCTCCCTCTTTCTCTGTCCTCTCCACAAAAACAGCTCCCTACCCTTCGCTGCTTTTGTCTCCCTCAGTTCACCTCTCTGCATTGCGTACCTGCTGAGTTCTGTGGCTCACATTATGTAGACTGTTTTGTTAATCTTCAGATCAATTTCCTAGGTGTGCAAAATGGCTTAGTGCTAATCTAGCTGCAGTTCAGGGACAAGACAAACTGAGGATCTCCATGCTGCTCTGCCATCTTCTACCACACAGTCCAATAATAAAAATCTTAACAACTCAGGCACTAAGGTCCACCAGTACATTTTTCTCCTCAAGAATATCTGGACTACTCTGGATACTTTTCAGTCTGTTTTCCAAAGCAAGAACTGTGGAGTTGAGAAGTGAGAAGGCTTTACGACAGCACATTTCCCAATTACCAGAAGCCTGATTGATATTTTAAGACTAAAACTTTTGTTTTAACTTAACTAGAACTCTACTAGATATAGACTAATCATTAACTATGTCACTCCTGTAGATTGCTGTACTATACAACAATGCAGTGATATGTTAGGAACTAATAAAGGACACAGGGGAGTTCTTGGTTTCCCTTGTTTACTGGCCCCAGACCGATTTATTTAATTTCTGTATTTTTTGTCTTCCTCTCTCCTCACATCTAACTTGTTCTAATTTATTCTGAACATATAAGGATGTGCAAATGACCACATTTTCACAGTTCTTAATGAAACATTTGTGAATAGTTATTTTCCTTGCTTCTTACAAAATGTTTAGAGATTTTTAAAAGGTATTGTTATTACTATATCTTTTCACGGTTTTCTAGAAAGTTGAGGCCACTGAAAGTCTATCCTCCAGATAAAGAGAGTATTATGGTATTAGGCCAAACTTACTAGCTTGAAGACTCTAAACAGAAGCTTTTCTCAGCCTAGTTTCTTATTTTGTAAAATGGGACAGTAATACCAACTGGCAGTGGTATTTTAAGGTTTACAGGTATGGGTACACAAAGAATCTCACAACATGTGTCGCATACGTCATGTTCTCACACAACAGTGGGTATTTTGGAGTAAAAAATGGTTATACCTCAGGTCAAAAAATTCTTCCTGTCCCAGATTCAGTTTTTTCCCTTTTTCTATAAATCAGTTCATCAACTGAGTATAATAAGCTATCGTTTCATTTATTCATTCTTTAGTTACAATGAAACACATACGGTCTACCCTCATCTTGTTAATTCTCATAGCCCAAACTGCAATTTCCCCAACTCATATCTTATTTTACTCTTTTCGGCCACCTCTTTAAATAATTTGCTTTAGTCTGGCTCAACTTCCTCAATCTTAAGGATAATTGTTGGTTTCTGAACAAATCTGTTTCAGTTGCTTTTTCCCATCTTACCATGCTTATCTGAACTGGTTCTCTCTGCTTCCTAATCAGTGTACTACTATTTGTTCCATAACTATTGTTGATTCTGCTCATTTGTCCTTTAAAATTTAGCCTTTGACTAGGGGGGAAAAGGTGGGCCAGTCAGCTCCAATGAAAAAGATTATTAAGAATAAGATCAACAATAATTGGTAGTAAGATCATATCTCAATAAAAGGGAAAGGGAAAAAAGGACAACAAAACACAGATGGGTGAGAAACAGTATAAAAATATACCTAAAAGGGTATGAAATACAGCAGGCAGTTTATCAAACGAGTTCCAGAAAGATAAAAAAATAAACCAAGGGGAATGTTTTTCAAAAACATAACGATCAAGAAATTCCAAAATTAAAGATGCCTTTCAGACAGAAAAGCATCATGGAGTATAAAACAGAACATATGATAATAAAAAACACTGAGACACATTTTGAAATCTTAAAACCTCAAAGAAAAGAATATAAAACTACTTAGAGAAAAAAAAGGCAATACACCCACGGTAAAAAAAAAAAACCAATCAGGGTGATATCTGAGTGTCAAACAATAGGTGCAAGAAAATAGCAGAGCAATCATTTATTCAAATTTAGATTGTTTAAATTTCAAGTTGATAAAGGATATCTTCCAAAAATCTACATCACAATTAACAGAAAATTTAGTTGCATTCCCTTTGGAATCAAGAACAAGCCAAGGATGCTTGCAATTACTATTGTTACTCAATAAAGGAATAGAGGTAGAGGCCCCCACAGTAAGAGGAAAAAAGAAATACAAGGTATGAGGACTGGTAAGGTCCTACAGATTGTGTCCCAATTATAAAAGTTGTAATGAAGAAAGAAATCCTGGTATTTACACTGCAACTTAGCATCACTCCTTGCTAATCAGTTCATATGAAAACTGAGATGTTTCCACTGGAAAATACCTGAATTGCTTTGATAGGCTTCAAAAAGCAAGATAAATCGTACCAACTCCTGATTAGAAAGCCTAACACTGCTATGGTACAACATGTGACCACGCAGGAAAAAAAAGGCATGCGATTGCCAGTAAGCAAGCAGAAGAAAATGGTATTTTTATACATGCATCTCAAGTTTTAAGAACACAAATGGGCCTAATTACAGAGGATGGCTGGCATATTTTGACAGTCTTGGCTATTATCACATTGTCACATTATAAATTTCACTGCGTTCTCTGCCATAAATTGTGTGATTTTCGATCACAATGCATGATGGACTTTAAAAAAAAACAACAAAACAAAGAATGTCTAAGAAAAAAAGGAAGATAACAGCACTGTAAATATGAAGAAAAAACTATTCTTAAATTAGAATTTTAAATATATTGATGAGTTTTAAACTCAGATTATTTCTGCAATGGTTTAGAAATTATCATCCCATCCCTAAGTTTTTACACTCCCCTGACCTATATCACATCTCTCTCACACACTCTTATACACACACACACACACACACACACACACACACACACACACACACACGACAGGCCCTTGCCTAAATCTGAATGGAGTCTTTGGTTCAAAATCCAGCTTTCTCCATCTCAAGCCACTATTTCTAAGCAACAGTAAATAGAAACAGAACCATAACTGTGAAATTACAGAACACTTCCTAATATCATAAGAAAATAAAGCTTTCATATCCAAACCATCTTCCTGTCTTTAACAAAGTAATCATCAGTTTAGTCTAAGAACTCCACAAATTAACTGAAACCTGGAGCTGTCTCTAAGACACTGATAAATTTAAAAACATTGGCAAACAGACCATAAAAATCTACTTTAAGAAATCAGCAAACTATAATGTTTTTACTTAAGGTATCTTTCCCACAAGCCATAAATTCAACACATTGGAGCCTGTTAGCCAAAAAATAAGTTACATACACAAAATTTCAAAACAGAAGATCATGTCATCAGAAAAAGAAACATATTTGAGTTCTCCAATTTTATTACAGATTTGGGTGATGGATTCCTAACCTGAACTACTCTTTCTACTAAATGACATCTAATTATATCAACCACAGAATGATTCCCATACTGTATGATTACCATTCCTTCTGATACGGCAAAATTTTTGAGTCTCCCCTGTGATTAGTCTGACTACAAAGTTAAGCTGCACCTAGTCTGGTGTTCCCTGGGGTGTAGATACATGTCTATATAAACTGGGTAGAATGTATGTAAACCATTTCTATGCCAATAGTTTCTCCCAAATTAACCATTCAAGGCTCAAAAATAAGGTTCTTACAAAACAGCCAGAGGCTACCCACTGAAGGAAAGAAGTATTTCAGAAATAAGTTTTGGTATCCCAAAAGAATACAAAAACCTCTTTACCTTTAAGCAGGTAACTTAAAACTATTCTCCAACCTTCCTTGGTTTCTGATAAAGGATTTATTTGTATGAAGTTTTCTGATAGTTGTTCTTCAGTCTCACACTATAAATGCGAAGTTGATACACATTCATGTGCACACACATAAACCTCTCTTAACCACGAGCTAACAAAACAGGCATCCTGATGAGAATTTGAAGACAGCCACAACCATTAAACAGCAGTGACACAAGAACCGGAAGAATTCTCTATGACCTACCTTCCTCACAAAGTCTATCTTTTTTATTAGCTATGGGAGAATTTCGAAAACAACATGATATGGGAACAGACAGATCTATTTTATTCACCTGCTCTTTGGGGGTTAGTAACCATAACGTAGAAAACTGAGCAACTAACTTACTTATATAACAGCTTAATCTGGCGGTATGACTGCAGTTTAATAGATGTGCTTATTTTTATGGCCTAATATTTATGGTCACTGAAGGATTTACTCTGCCATAGAATACACATCAATGGGGACGCCTGGGTGGCTTAGTCGGTTAAGCGTCCGACTTTCTCTTAGGTCAAGATCTCGTGGTTCGTGGGTTAGAGCCCCGCGTCGGGCTCTGTGCTGACTGCCAGCTCAGAGTCTGGAGCCTATTTCAGAGTCTGTATCTCCCTCTCTCTCTGACCCTTCCCTGCTCACGCTGTCTCTCTCTCTCTCCTAGAAATAAATAAAAATTAAAAAAAAATAAAATTAAAAAAAAAAAGAATACACATCAATGGAGAAGTCTGACAAATGAGGACTGATTTGTAGACAGACCCATGCAGACCCTCCAAACACAATTAGAACACATTTCCTCTGATTACAGAACTGTCAAAAAAAAAAAATTCTTTGAAGGCAAAAAGGGACTTTGTGAGGCTTTGAGACATCGGAAAACATAACATAAACGTAAAACATAAAGTTAGAAGATATCCAAAACAGGAGCTACACACTCTAACCTTTTCACCCCAAATCAGCTCCTCCTTTTTCTTGCCACTCCAACATTGATGAAATGAAGAGTAATCGAAATTTACTCTGGAGACACACCAAGGGACTCCCAAAGGCCATGGAGGGAATTTCAACTAAAATTGAAAAGCCATACAGAGTTCTGCAAAGAAAAGCACACCACAAATCAAAGACAAAAAGTTAAGTAGCATCTATAGGTTTAAGCTAAGAAAAATAATGTGTGCCAATTTTACCATTACCAGAAAACGAAACTAGTAAATAATCAAAGAAGAAAGCAACAAGTTCATTTCAACAAAAGCTACAAAGAACCACCAAAGGAATAACAAGCACTAATTTGACTTTTTTCCACCCATTGGTGGATTTAAGATTTCATTTTTGGCAAATTCTTAATCTTAAATTCAAGTTATTAATTTCATTTGTGCACAGTATTGTCGGGCTTAGTACTGCTAAACAACTACAGTTGCATAAAACTAATGCATTAGTCCTTGAGAAACATTTGTGGTAAAGGGTTAAAAAGGAAACCTCCAAGCACACCCAACAAGGAACATCTGATTCCCATCTTTATTATGCTCTCTATCCCAACTCCAAACACTTAGGGTTTTCTGGGAAACAGTTTGAACCCTAGGGGTAAAAAACACCAAACATCTCAATTCCCCATAACGATCTGCCAACAATATCTTAATCTGTAGTTGTGTTGAAGGCATGTCATAAGTTAAAATTAAATGCAATTTTTAAACTGGCCCGATGTTTAAGTTTCTGTTTAATATATGTTTTGTTTCTTCAAAACCGAACTTCCTTAGATCTCACAATTTAAAGTACCTTTATTTGTTCTCCCACTTGTCACTTCCCATTAGGGTTCCCGAACAGCACATTAAGGGGACACTAAATGGGCCACGTGGTCAGTGGTAGCTGGAACCGGTTTAACTTCAATTCAAATTCAGTTACAGAGCACTTAAGAGGTGCACGGCGTGGTTACCCGCACTACAGACAGTTTATTGAGACTGAAGCGTGCACGAACCTGAATGGGTTTTTGCTGCAAAGCCCTCCCCAAAGCTCACATTCCCGCAAAATCAGAGTGCACAAGAAGTAGAAACTAACCCAGGCAGCATCACCGGATAACAGAGGTTTTAAAAGTCCTCCCAAGGAACAGCCCAGGACTGGCGTCTGGGCAGCATCCTCATAAGGATTCGCAGCACCTAGGAGTCCCGTGCCTCGTCTAACCCCCAGGCCCTGGGATCCGGTGAAGACGGAAACCTCAGGGAGACCCCCCCACACGACCACCTGTCAGAGCGAGAGGCTGCTTCCCACCCAGGACTCTCCAGCCCCTGCCCACAGGCGCCGCTCCCTCGGGGCGCCCGGAACCGAGACACAGCACACTCCGCACTCCGGCCACGAACGCCCTGGGTCGCGACCCTGCTGACCGACCGACCACGCCCAACCTTCGGCTGAGACGGGAGTCCCGAGCGGGGTCAGCCGGCCCGCAGCGAACTCGGCTCTCGTCTCCCGCCGCTCCTTCTAAACCGTCCTGCTCGGCTGTGTCGCCGCCTTCCGAGCCGGAAGCCTGCTACTTACCACCTGACCACCGCACCGAGTAACTCCCACTGCCTTGTTTAATGCCGCTGCCGTCGCCGCCGCCGCCGCCGCCGTCTTCGTCACCGTCGCCGCCGCCGCCATGTTTGTTGTGTCTCCAACTCTCTTCCCGCCCCACCGCCTGGTCGAAGTCTCGCGTGAGCAGGGCTTAGGGCAAAGGCGGAGGGGGGTTACATGTCTCTCTTGAGGTTCCGTAGGCCCCAGGGGGCGGGGCCAGGGAGGTGTGCTCCGGGCGGGGGCGGGGCCCTGGCCCCGCCTCCTAGCGCTGGCGCTGGGCCCCGCGGCGCTGAGGAACTGCTTCGCGGCTTTGGCACAGTCCCGGCTTCTGCAGCGCCCATGGCGGGAGCGGCGGTTCGGCTGCTGCGCGGAAACGCGCTGGTGAGTGCGCTGGTGGCGGGTGCCCTGGGCGACCGAGACAACCTTGGCCTCGGCGGCGGGGTCTGCTAAGGGGACCCGGGAGACCGCTCCGCGTCGCGGGTCCCAGCCTCCTTCTCTCCCCCCGGTCAGTGAGGGCCGACCTCCCTTCAGTCCTCTGGGCGAGCCGGCCTCCGCTTCTATCAGGAGGGCTGGGAGTGGCAGCTGGTGAAAAGGGGGCTGAGAGCTGTTCTAGAAGCTTCTTTGGGGGAGCAAGCGCCCTCCGCCGCGTCGGAGAGCCACGGCTCCCTGATGTCCCTTGCAAGCCGTTGGGAGTCCCGGAGCTTTAGGGGCCTTTTGCAGAGGTGTCACCTCTCCCGGTGCCAACCTGACCCAGTTTATTACATTTCACCTCCACCCCCAAACGGTTGTTAAAACAGTCTCTTTCTCAGCGGTGGGATCCCCCGCCTTCCCTTCCGCAGCTCGTCTCCACAGTTAGGAAGGGACCTCAGAGTTGGTCAGACTTACCGACCAGTTGGAGGATTCCCTCGGCCTCTTCTCTCCTGTCCGGGGCCGGCTCGTCTCCCCTGGGTGAGCTCAGCACCGCTCAGGGGAGCCCGTTTCCGTCCCGCTGCCCCACCTTAGGCTGCAGCCTGCCTCCCAGTAAAATCCACCTGTTGTACCCGATTCTGCTGTCTGGACGGACACAAACTGTAGATTCTTTAAAAGATACTATGTCCAGTTTTTCACATTACGTTAAATGTTTCCATTATTCAGCTTTTCGTCCTAGGGTAGGCTTTCCAGAACCCTCTCACACTTGCCGTCCTGTTTGTGAGAACACTTCATTAAGAACTTGACCTCTGCTTGGCTGTAGACCTTTGCATGTGCTCTAAGTAGTTAAAGCCTTTTTTGAAAAAAAATTTTTTAATGTTTTATTTATTTATTTATTTATTTCTGAGGGAGAGAGACAGTGAGAGCGTGAGCAGGGGAGGGTCAGAGAGAGAGGGAAGCACAGAATCCGAAACAGGCTCCAGGCTCTGAGCTGTAAGCACAGAGCCCAACATGGGGCTTGAACCCACAAACTGTGAGATCATGATCTGAGCCGAAGTCGGACACTTAACTGACTGAGCCACCCAGGTGCCCCATTCAGCTGTGTTTTAGGCGCCGTGCCGGAGGCAGGACTCTCCGTGTAATTAGAGATAATTAATGTTATTTGATTGTTTTACAGACTTGAGATATTAAGAAAATTACTAGAGTCATATTAGTGTATTGTTGCAAAGCAATTAAGTCTTTATGGAACTATTTAGTGTTATTTTATCATTGTTGTTTAGTAGTTTAGGAAAGACAGTTCCCAGGGTTTCACAGTTTTGACTCGTTTTAGAGCCAGGCTAGTTTTAGACCACACACTGTATGGCAGGCACACATTCTTGGTGTTCTACTTGCATCATTTCATTTAATTCTTAAAACCATTCTCCAGAGTACTAGTTTAATCTTTTGGCTGCGGAGGCTAATGTTGTAAAAGATCAAGTGACTTGCTCAGAGTCACTCAGCCAGAAGGTAAGTGACAGAGCTGGTATTCAAATCCCAGTCTCATGGTGCACTTAACCTTCGTGCTCTCCTGCCTTCCCTTTCTTATCTATGCCAGAGATCTCTTTTGTTGGGATTTGTTATTTATTGCGGCTCATCGTCCTTGTTAGTTTTTGAAACTCTTTTACATTAATCAGCTACCGTAATTGATGGGATCATGACTGTAGCATAGTATTGAGAATGTGGGTTTCGCAGCCTACTGCTTGGGTTTGAACACAGTCCTCTGTCACTTCCTAGCTGTGCTGGACAGGTTCTTTAGTCTCTGTGGACCTTAGATTCTTGATCTGTCACACGGGGAGAATAATAGCACCTATCCATTGGGGGATATGCCTGGCATAGAGTCAGCTGTCATTAAATGTTAGGTCTTATTGTCATGCATGAGGCATTGGGTAGGATGGCAGATACAATTAAGATCCTGAACACTTACCTTTGAGAAGTGTGTCTTTTAGGGGCACCTGGGTTGCTCCATAGGTTAAGTGTCCAACTTCAGCTCAGGTCACAATCTCAGGGTTTGTGGGTTCCAGCTCTGTGTCAGACTCTGTGCTGACAGGTCAGAACCTGGAGCCTGCTTCCGATTCTGTCTGTCTGTCTGTCTCTCTGCTCCTCCCCCACTCGTGCTCTGTCTCTCAAAAATAAACAAATGTTTAAAAAAAAGAAGTGTATCTTTTAGTGGGGAAGTTAGAACTATATCCAACTAATCTGATATGTAGATGTGGTACAGATTGTGAGGGCTCCACAGTCTGCCTGTGGGTTCAGAGGAAGGAGCAATGTACAGGACATGAGGGGAGAGACAGCCTCTCTGGGAGTTGGGTTTAGATTTTAGGAGAAAAGGAGAATTGGGGAAGACACTGCCACAAAAGGGGACTGGGGTATTTTAAGGAATTTTGGAGTTTATCTTTTGGGTTGTTGAGAACCGTTGAAGGTTTTGAGCTTTGGAGGTACATAATCAGCTACAATCTAGTCATATTGCTGTCATAGCAAGTGGTACAGAGGGTAGAAAATTGCAGAGTAGGGCTGATTCTAGTCCCTGATATCAAAGACAAGTGGAAAACCAGAATTTAGTGAGAATTTTCTGTACACCAGGGACAGCATCTTACATCCACCACCCTGTATGCTATTCCTATTAAGCAAGTCTCAGTGGCTTCATTTCACAGATGAGGAACCAGGGGGAGGGGTAGGTGTCAGGGGGGAGGGAGGCGAGGACAGTACTCAATGTGCTCTTGTCACATGACACACAACAGTCAGGTTGCAGCTTGGGCACTCAGTCATGCCAGTCTTCCCTGAAGGGCTCTCTTAACCCTGCACATCCATCAGAACTAACCTGTCTGATTGTTGGGCAACCTGGTTTGTGGGGAATTGACCAGGTCCACCTGTAGTTCCAAAGCATTCTAGGCAACTTGATGTTTTTCAAGATATCACTTTTAAAAAATGTGCTTGAGGTGATCCCTTGTTCAGTTAATCCTGTAAATGTGTGCCAGTTGCTAGAGGTGCTAACCTAGGTATCAATCTTGTTCAGTTCTTTGCTCTTCACGAAAGCTGGTGGCACTTCTTGTTGGACATCTCTGTGGCATCAGGGCAGTGAAAGCTTATTGGGTACCTAAGCAGAAGTTGTTCCTGTGCTATAAACACAGGCCCTGGAGTCAGAGCACTGGAGTTTGAATCCTGCCCCCCACCTCTTAGCTTGATGACCTTAAGAGAAGTTGCTGCCCCATCCTGTATGTCTGGTTCCTTTCCTGGAAAGTGGGGGGAACAGTAGCATTAAGAGAGACGTTAGATGTTATGTGCTTAGAACACCTCTTGGCACCTAGTAAATACTCAGTAAATGTTCCCTGTTAATACAGGCAGAACCCATTTCCAGTCACTCCGGGAAGATGTGGTAGGGTGTCCTAGCTGTGTGCAGAATACTCTGATCAGTCTTAGGTGTCTGTATGTTTACAACAGGGTCTTTGACCTCAAGGAAATTACATTTTTAATTGGAGAGACATGGAATATGTGTTAAGAAATGCAATCGGGACAGTAGAAGATTCTATTTATTGATTGCCAGTGTCAAATAAAGAGCATGGACAGATAGATGTGCTTATAGAAGGGAGGCTGGAACTGAGCATCAAAAGAAGGGATGGCTTAGGTTTAGGTAAACCAGCAGACGGGTGGAGATTATAGGCCAAGGAGATGTGTGAGCCAAGCCATCAGTGGAGGAATGTACTGTGCTTATTTCAAAAGTGCTTACTCTAGGGGTGCCTGGGTGGCTCAGTCGTTTGAGTGTCCAACTCTTGATTTCAGCTCAGGTCATGATCCCAGGGACATGGGATGGAGTCTCCTGTCTAGCTCCACATTGAGTATGGAGCTTGCTTGGAATTCCCTCCCTCTCTCCCTCAGCCCTTCTTCCCCACTTGCATGCATGCTCTCTCTCTAAAAAAGAAGGAGAAAGAAATACTTATTCTAGAATAGCTGATGCGGCAAGTTTGCAGTTTGATGGAATGAGTTTAAATGACAGATCCTATAATGGTAAATGGTTCTGTGTGTACAGTGAGTGTTGATCTAACAGTTACACAGTTAGTTACACAGTTACAACAGTACAGTGTTGATCTAACAGTTACAGTCCCAGAGAACAGCCTTTTTACCAAAATACAAACATTTATATTGTTATTACTCCTCACTCAAGAAACAACAGTGTTTTTTTGTTTTTGTTTTTGTTTTGCAAGTACAAACAGGTCTTTCTTTCCCACACTTCTTTCTCTCCGGTGCCAAGAAGACTAAGTAATCTTAATCATTCTCTGGCAGCCATAAGATTCCCTCCTCTTTCTTTCAGGATCCTTTCAGATCAGCCTTACATTGCCTTGATTCCTTTTTTCCTGAGTGCTAGACCACACGTTCTCAATTCCTGCACTGTTGACATCTGAGGCCAGATCATTCTCTATTGTGGGAGGCTGGCCTGCACCTTGCAGGATGTTGAGCACCCCTGGCCCCTGTGACAATCAAGAATGTCTCCAGACGTTGCCAAATGTTCCCTGGAGGCAAAATTGTGCCCCTGTTGAGAACGCCTGGTATAAACGTGTGCTTCTGATATGCTCCCTTAGAGTGGGAAAATGTGGCTTTTCTCTTTATATATATAACTTGGCAGAAAACTCTGTCCTCCTACTATTTGCCACACCCAGTTTGTTCACTATCGAAATTGACTTTTGAGATCCCTGGAGATTTCAGCAGGAGCCATTGAGATTCTGAGCTGCTATTTGCCAAAGGGGTTTCACAAGATAAAATAGTAGCTTGCAGAAAGAACCCAAAAGCACAGGTACCACTCAGACCACTTCAAAAATTCACCTGTGGTGTAACAAACCCTCAACTAAGGTGATACCACTTTTGGCTGGAAAGGTGGACACATTAATAAAGCAAGACTTGAAATGGAGGAATCAGACTCCACATTTCCTAAATGGAATAGCTGAGTGAGGGGCAAAGATTCGGGGGGAGGGGGCATCTGGGGAAAAGCAGTTTAGAAGAAACGGAAGGAAAAGGCTTCATTCTGCTTTAGACTTCAGACTTTTAAAAGTGTCAGTTGAACTTCTAACTGGAAGCAGTTTGGAAGCTGAGCAGGAAAGGGATCTGGACACTCGCAGAAAAAGCAGAGCAGAAACTAACAGAAAAATCAGATAGAGATCTGAGGCTTTGGAGTACATTACAGACCGTGTGGGGTAAATGCTGAGACAGGCAAAGCAAAGAGGAGAATTAACATAGGATATCCCGTTGTGGGGGGATTTGTGACAAATACATTTTATCCAGAGTAAGAGCAAAAGTACAAGTACAACTTGTGCCACGTGAAAAACAACCCAAAGGGAGCAGAGGCAAGATGGAACTCGGGCCAGCTTATGGAGATGCCGAATGCAGATTGAGGCCGGGTGTGAACTGGGGCCTGTTGAAGGCTAGAGAACTGCTTTAGGTTCCTAGGCTCCCTTCTCTCCATCCCTGCAGGCATTTAAGTGTGCAACTCCTGGTCTGAAACTCAGGTCTCTTGATTCTGTGTTATCTGTTCTTTCTGCTACCCAACCTGATTTCCCTGAAAAGGACAGAAATCTCCGGTACATGAATAAGGTGTTAGACCCAAGTTAATTGCACAATTAAACATTGTTTTAAGTTCACTTATAATCCCATCCTGTAAGATTTCTTTGGAAATAGAGGTCATTTTGGAAAGAGAACGTGTTGACCTGGCCAAGGCCACATCAAGGTGAACAGGCCTCCTTTATGCTGATTCCCTAGCACTGTGCCCTGTCTCGGTTTATTTCGCCCTCTCCTGAGGCAGTCTCAGTATATTCTTCCAGAAAGTGGTGGCACTGTTAGGAACCTTTAGATACTGGAGGGCGAAGGCGGAGGCTGGTGAAAGGGAAAGGTTACCTTTTTAGTAGTTCTGGAGAACACCTGGAACAGAAGCTACTATTTTGGGGGAAAGCATACAAAGGTTAAAGAGGTTCTGGTGCAGAAGTTTTGGCCTGGGGATATGAAAGCAAAGAAGGGATCAATTTAAAATCTAAAATGTTATGGGGGTGCCTGAGTGGCTTAGTCGGTTAAGCGTCTGACTTTCACTTAGGTCATGATCTCACGGTTCGTGGGTTCGAGCCCCGCGTCGGGCTCTGTGCTGACTGCCAGCTCAGAGCCTGGAGCCTATTTCAGTCTGTGACTCCCTCTCTCTCTGACCCTCCCCTGCTCACACTGTCTCTCTCTCTGTCTCCTAGAAATAAATAAAACATTTAAAAAAATAAAAATAAAAACAAAAGTCTTTAAAAAAATCTAAAATGATATGGAAACCAACTTGACAATAAACTATTTAAGACAAATAAATAAGTAAATAAGTAAATAAAAATAAAATCTAAAATGAGATGCACAGTACTTCAATCAGGTATTAAAACAGATATCCCAGAGTTAGTTGGAATTCACTAAGAGGACTGTCTAGAGAAGATGGGAGTCCCCGAGCTTTTAGGAAGTGGAGAAGAAACATTACATCTTCTTCTGGACTGAAGAACTTACAACCATTAATGACATAGAGTGGCATTAATATGCAAATCTGCTGCTTCTTCATGTTTTGCCATAAAGGAAACTAGCTGTCTTTGGTGGACTACCCCTCTGCCTACCACAGAGCCAAAGGCAGTAGGAGAAAAATGTGGCCAGCTGGTTAAATATTGTCCTCTCTGTGTTAAATATTGTCCCATAAACCTGCAGAACCATATTGATCCATATTATATACCATATTGATCCTTCTACCCCAAGGAGCATAAAAACATCACAAAAATCACTGTTCTTGTTTTGATTAGGTTAATTAACAAGCAGTGAGCATACTTAAATGCATTGGCATTTAACCGTGCCATTATATAACAACTTGTATTTATTACATAAGACCTTGGCCTGGAGAACCTTCCCCTCTTCATGACTACTTCCTGCTGGAAAACTTCTTAAATTTACATGTTTTAGAGACAGGTACAAATTATAAGAGATCCAGTGTTTAAATTTCTATTCATTAAATTCTTTGAAATTGTTGACATAATCTTGATAAGCCCTGTGTGTTTCTGTAAAGGTAAAGCTATAACATTTGGTGTTTATAATTTTAAAGTAATTCGCTTAATTTGGGGGGAGGGCAATAGAAATTTTTAAAATGTTGTTTTCAGTAACTAATTGTAGATTCTTATGCAGTTGTTAGAAGTAACACAAAGGGATCCTGCATACTCCTTATTTCCTTGTTATTAGAGTGAGTGTGCATGTGCAAGTGGAGGGCGGGCAGAGAGAGAAGGAGAGAATCTTAAGCAGGCTCCATGCCCATTGCAGAGCCTGATGTAGCACTCCATCTCATGACTTTGAGATCATGACCTGAGCGGAAATCGAGTCAGGCAGCAACTGACTGAGCCCCCACACACCCCCTGCACACTCTTTATCCAATTTGTGGTAGTGGTAACAACTTACAAAAACTGCAGTATGTTGTTACATTGAATTACAAGGTGTTAACATTGAAACAATCCATCAGACTTATTCAGATCTCTCCAGTTCTACATGTACATTTATATACTTAGTCCTGTGCAGTTTTAATCACCTGTATGTTTAGGTATCCACCACCACAGCCAAGCAACAGGACAGTTCCACCCTCACAAAGATCTTTTGTGTTACCCTTGCTTAACCACGGGACACCCCTTAAGGCCTGGTAGCCTCATGGTTCTGTTCTCCATCTGTATAATTTTATCAATTCAAGCACGTTAGATAAATGAAATCATAGATTTATAACCTTTGGGATTGGCTTTTTGCATTCAGCATAATTGTCCTGAGAATTGAACAAGTGACTGCGAAGCTGTTGCCTGAATTGGTGGTTTGTTCCTTTTATTGCAGAGCAGCCTTCCATCATAGAGGACCGGAATCCTTTTCCTCTGCCCTCTTGGGTTCTGTAGCCGGAGTCTGGAAATTAAACTGACAAGACATCAACTCAAGGCAAAGGTTTATTTCATAGGAAAAGGGGAGCCAACAAAGGAACAAAGGAATAGCTGGCACTTTCAGAGGTTAAAGGCTTACGTATCTGTATCTGGGTAGGGGAAAAGGAAGGGGCAGAAACTGATCCTAAGGGTGAAACAAATAGGGTTCTTTCAGGAAGGACAGATGGGTTTTTAGGAGAACAGACAGGAGATAAGAAAGTTGGTGATAATATTTGTCTACACAGAGGGTTTCTGGCAGCTTCCTTTCCCAAAAGTTACTGCTTTTATCCAGATAACGAAAGCTCCGAGAAGACTTTTCCCTGCATTTGTAGAATCTCAGAAGTCTTCAGATTAAAACAATCTTTCTGGCAGCTCTAGGGTTCCGAGTGGGTCCCCACGCCATGAGCGATATACCATTGGGTGCTTAACCATTCACCCGATGGAAGACAATGAGGTTGTTTCCAGTTGACTACTATGAATAAAGCTGCTGTAGTACATCCGTGTGCAGGTTTTTGTTTGAACCTAAGTGTTCATTTCTTAATAGTGAAGAGCACAGTTGCGGGGTCAGGTGGTAATTGCGTGATTGTAAAAAACTGCTGAACAGGTTTCCAGAGTGGTTCTGTCATGTCCTGTTCCTAACAGCAATGTGTGGAGACCCAGTTTCTCCTCATCCTTGCCATCAGTTGGTATTGTCATTTTAACCATCCTGATTATATCTCACTGTGCTGAGTTACTTTTAAAATACTTTTTAGTTTCCAGAAGGATCGGAGAGTGAGCTATTCTGGCTTGTTGACAGTTAAAAGATCTTTCTTTTAGTATCCTACTTATTCAATTATATCAGAAAATCATCCTATTTTACCCTTTCTTGATCTGTAAAGTTGAATCAATGCTCTTAGAAAACCAGAGGCCAAAAATTATGTCACTTAGGTTAAGGGCCCCAAGGCAGTGAACCAAAAGGGTCCAACTAAGAAATTTACTGGCAGACTCCTTCAGCAGCCTTGCCTAAACAGTGCATTCCTTGTTAATAAATTGCTTTCTTCTTTTTCTTCTTCTTCTTCTTCTTCTTCTTCTTCTTCTTCTTCTTCTTCTTCTTTTTAATGCTGTCTCTGCTTTTGAAAACCTTTCTTTTGTTTAGCCCAGTGGAGCTCCCCTGGCTAGATGGGATGCTGTCCAATTCATGAATCACTTAATAAAGCCAGTTAGATCTTCAAATTTACTTGGTTAAATTTTTTTTTAACATTGCAAAAAGGACATGAAAGTTACCATCAAAATCTGTTTGCCCAGGGCGAGCACTGTAATTATCTAGCTATAGAATCATTACATGATCTTAATGGACTTGTAAGTCAAAAACGACTTAGGGCAATACCTAGCTGGGGAGAAAGGCAGAGCATGTGCAGGGGAGGGGCAGAGAGAGAGGGAGACATGGGATCCAAAGCAGGCTCCAGGCTCTGAGCTGTCAGCACACAGCATGACATGGTGACCTGTGGGGGAGGTTGAGAAATGGACTGGATGATTGTGGGGCAACAGCTTTTTTGAACTTTTTATCTGTCCAACACAAAACAAATATTTAAAGCCAGACACATCGGGGGCAGGCTTGGCAGGGAGAGGAGGGATGCACCTTCATGGATCATGACCATAGACAAGTGAATGGTTTGGCTTTTGAAAGATTGCTGTACGAGGCCTTGAGTTTTTACTTTCCAAGTCATGTGTGTCAAACCAGATTCCAGCCCAGGCTACACAAGATAATCATCTGGAGGAGCTTTTTAGAAATACAGAAGCCCATGCTTCATCTTGAACCTGTTTAATCAGTCTTCTTTGCTACAGCTGTACTCTCTTACATGCTGTCTCAGGGGCAACTCATTTCCAAAACGCTAGTGGAGTTAGAAAATGTTCCCAGAATAGACAAGTTTCTTTAGATTAATTACATGTCACTATATTTGACAGGTAGGTTCTTTTTTTTTTTTTTAAATGTTTTTTATTTATTTCTAGGAGAGAGAGAGACAGCATGAGCAGGGGAGGGTCAGAGAGAGAGGGAGTCACAGACTGAAACAGGCTCCAGGCTCTGAGCTGGCAGTCAGCACAGAGCCCGATGCGGGGCTCGAACCCACGAACCGCGAGATCATGACCTAAGCGAAAGTCGGACGCTTAACCGACTAAGCCACCCAGGTGCCCCATTGACAGGTAGGTTCTTAAGAAAGCCATGAAATTGTTCTGCATTATGATTTATCTAAAACCTAACCTAGCATTTTAAAGGCAAGCCTACTTCAAAAACCTAGAGCATATATGGGTTATGCATTGTATACTTTTAGAAAGTCATAACATTAAAATTTCATTAATATATATTTCTAATACACAAGAAAGTATAGGAAATAATACAACTGGCACCCATTTTTACTATAGTTTTGGAGGTTTGTTTGTTTGTTTAATTGTTTATTTTTTGAGGTGCCTGGGTGGCTTAGTTGCTTCAGCATCCTCCTTTGGCTCAGGTCATGATATCGTGGTCCATGAGTTTGAGCCCCGCACCAGGCTTTGTGCTGACAGCTCAGAGCCTGGAGCCTGCTTCAGATTCTGTGTCTCCCTCTCTCTCCCTCCCCCTCCCCCACTCACCTTCTGTCTCTCAAAGAATAGATGAACATGAAAAAAAGATTTTAATAAGTGTTTTTTTCTAAAGGGGAAGTATAGGGGCAGAGAGGGGAGTGGGGACAGAGGATCTGAAGCTGGCTCCATGCTGACAGCAGACAGCCTGATGTGGGGCTCGAACTCACCAACTATGAGATCATAACCTGAGCCAAAGTCAGATGGTTAACCGACTGGGCCACCCAGGCGCCCCCATTTGTGTTTTCAAGAAATGAAACACTTGACAAAAACCATGCCATTTCCACCTTCTCCACACAGGGAACCACAATCCTAACGCTGACGTGTATACTTCTTGTTCATGTTTTTAAACTTTAACTGTGTCTGTGTGTATCCACAAGAATATATACCGTCATTTGGTGTGTCATTAAAGTATACATAAATGCTATCATCCCAAACAAATCCTTTTTGCAAATTGCTTTTTTAACTCACTGTTACAGTTTCAGGATTTATCCATGTTGATATATGTAACTCCCCAGTTCACTTTAACGGCTATAAGGCATCCCACTGAATTATAGGGGAGGAGAAAATATTTTTCACTCTACCCTTTTAGGTTCTTGGCTGAGATTCCTCTGTGATAAAAGACAGGTTGATAGGGAAAGACAAGCAAAGAAACAAATAGAAATTTAATAACTTGCCTTCTGTATAAATGGGAGAAACCCAGGCAGACTGAATAACTCTGAAATGGCCCAAGCCACCATCACCTTAATATTGTTACCAGCTAAATACAAAAGATGGCGGGAGGGACTTGCAGTCTTGAGAGCACTGGAAACAGGGTGGGGCAGTTCTGCAGACTTAAGCCCTCGCCTTTTCCATGTGTAAGTTTCTAGAGACTTAGTCATCCTCCTCTTCCTGGTGCAGAGAGAAGACACCCTTTCACTTGGAGATCTCCCTTATAAATGTAGCTAAGTGTCTCATACAGAAGGATTATGTCTACTCAGTTTTGAGACATTCTCTTACATCTGCTGTGTCCTAAAAATAGCCAGCTCAAGATAATCCTTATATCAAAGAGGCACATTTTGTGATGGCAAATTCTTTTCCAGTTCGGAATCCGTACACCACACCTTAGGCATTCCTTTGTTGACGGGTAATTGGATTTTTAGTTTTTCACCTTTATAACTATCACTGTGTTGTTTGCAAGCATATACTCATGTATATGAGCTAAAGGAGAATTGCTGGACCTTAATGCGTGTCTTTACCATTACTGTCACTTTGGTAGTGATTACTTACACCTGTTTTTCCACTCAACCCGCAGAGTTGAAGAGTTGCTTTGCACCCGTCCCCCCACTTTGATAAAGGAAAATTATTCATGACCCTTGTTAGAGATGACAAGACTTTACTCAAGAAGGGGCTACCGCAGGGGTGCGTGGGTGGCTCAGTCGGTTAAGCATCTGACTTCAGCCCAGGTCATGATCTCGCACACGGTTCGTGAACTGGAGCCCTGCATCAGGCTGTCTGCCATCAGCACACGGCCCGCTTCGGATTTTGTCTCCCTCTCTCTCTGCCCCTCTCCGACTTTCTCTCTCTCTCTCTCTCTCTCAAAAAGAAATAAAAACATTAAATAATTTAAGAATAAAAAAGAGACTACATTGGATTTTGCAGTAGGGAGGGGAGATCAAGCTCAGTTCCAAATACAGCAAAAGGACAAATAGAGATTTATAACCAACAAATAGAGTGAGAGTCAGTGGATGGAAAATCACAAAGAAGAAACATCAAAGGTAAGTGGGATTCTTTTGTGGAGGCTGGAGGCAGACCACCCCCACATGGGCCACTTTGGCATGAACCACGTGAGTTCAAAGCAACCAAAATCTGGCAGGTTCAGGTAAAGTTCTGTACTTCCCCTTCACCTGCCTGCTTGTACCAGGAAGAAAGCTAGTAACAGAGATTCCTCTTTACCTAAGAAACATGACCTGCATAGTCGGGTAACCTCCCAATGTCTCCTTTCACCTTCCTGCTACTGGCCTTCTCTCTTTTGTATGCTCAGATGTCTACCCCTCCGTAGCTCATAGAAGCATTGTTTTGCCCGACCATCTTTGGAATTTCCAGGTCTGTGTGGATTCCCTCTGCCTACTCTATTAAAGTAGACTGCCTCCTGTTACTCTTTTTCATCTCAGTTTGATTCTTAGTGCAGCTAGAAGGACCATGAAGGGCAGAACAAATGCTCTCTCCCTAGCACTTGGGAGATTCACACTTGCCGGCCAGGATTCCTGCTGGAGGCGTATAGCCATCAGACACCGAGGGTGGGCATTTTCCTAACCTGACCCAACAGGATTCTTGCTAAAACTGGAGTAAGCGGACCGAGGACAGCGCCCAAGGTCAGGGCCTAGTTAGAATGGACTCAACGGAGCTGACTCCTGTTTGGTTAAGGAGAAGAGTCTTTGTCAGACTTCCCCAACTCTTGAGGACAGGTGGGTGAGAGAGAAACTAGAGTAGAGCAGGAAGAGACTGAAGAAAAACTGACCCGAAGGGACGGGAAGACAGAGGAAAGCATTTGGAAGGAGGAGGGCGTGCTCACTGGAGCTGAGTCTGCTGACGGCAAGTAAGTTGAAGCCTGGAGAGTGTGGAGATGTTCGTGGAGACCCTCCAGGGAGTGGTGCTGCTGAGCGATGGGGACACTGAGGACGCGAGGGCAAGTAAGGCAGCACTTTGGCAGTGTCTGGCTCTGCAGGGGAAGAGAGAGGGAGTGATACTCCAGGTGGATGCAAGATTCAGGCAGGGAGAAATGGAAAAATGTGACAAAAGTGATGGCTGAGAATCCCGCGAGTATGGGGAGGGATAGGATCCAGAGAGAGGTAGAGGGACAGGCCTTTTTAAAAGGAGGGACATGATTTACATTGTAAGATGAAGAAAGAAGGATAGGAGGGGTGGCTGATGCAGGGCTCCAAGTGGATTTGGTGGGAAGAAGTTGAGGTCGGTCCCATTTATTGGCATTAATTTCTCTGGTAGAAGGTGAGGTCATTGGCTGACAGTGAAGGGCGAAGTTTGGGGGGAGGTGGTGAGAGAATGTCATCATTTCAGAGAATGGGAAAGGGTCTAAGTGGAGGTAGGTGACTATGAATTTATCGTCGGATGAGGCTACATGTGTGGCTGTGTCCTTAGATTGTGCCCTGGATGCTGGTGCAGAGAGATAGCTTGCTGGAGGCGTTCTTGACTCAGGCTGGGATTGGAAGTGAATGCAGTAGATTGGAAAAGAAGTAGATGACAGAGGGCCGTGCGGAGGCATTTGGGGCGATGGAACTGCTGTATGACGAACGGCAGTGGTGAGCACAGAGCTCTGTGCATCTGGCCAAACCCAGTGAAATGTACATCACAAAAAGTACATTTTACCTGGGGCTCCTGGGCGGCTCAGTCAGTTAAGCATTCGACTTCACCTCAGGTCCTGATCTCGCAGTCCCTGAGTTCCAGCCCCACATGGGGCTCTGTGCTGACAGCTCAGAGCCTGGAGCCTGCTTCAGATTTCCTCTCTCTCTGCTCCTCCCCTGCTCACACTCTGTCTCTCAAAAATGAATAAATGTCAAAGAAAAAAAACCTTTTTAAGTGCATTTTACCTTATATATAAAACCAAAATGGAATAAGGGCACCTGGGAGACTCAGTTGAATGTCTGACTCTTGATACCAGCTCATGTCATGATCTCAGCCTCATGGTTTCGAGCCCCCTGTTGGATTCCACGCTGAATGTGTTGCCTGCTTAAGATTCTCTCTTTCTTTCTCTCTCAAATAAAAAATAAAAAAAGTAAAATTGAACCGGGTATAAGGGGAAGATGGAATGTTGCTGTGGCAAACAAATCTTAACTGTATTACAACTTGTGATATTGAGATTTATAATAAATACACATTGGATCTTCCTTCAGGGTTCCTGGCTCATAACTCCCCAAACCCTGGGAATTTCCTAGGCCAGAAGAGCAAAGAGCACCTTCTGTTAAAATAGTTGTGCTCCTGTATGCAATTCCTGAAACAGTTTGAGAGCCTTAAAGGTGAAATGGGTGCTTTGTTATTCATACTGGACCCCCTTCCACTGCACTTGAGTTTATGTCAATGAGGCGACTTCTAGACTGCAGCTGAGGGTGGGGGCTGGGTGCCCAGGAGCAGCAACCCTTATGATGAGATGGTTGGGCCTTTCACTTTCACTCCCCACCTCACCCAGGCCTCCTGAGAGGGAAGAGGGGCTGGAGGTTGAGCTAGTGGCCAATGGCCAGTGATTGGATCAATCTGGTCTACATAATAAACCCTCCATACAAACCCATCAGGACAGGGTTAGGAGAGCTTTCCGATTGCTGAGCACAGGGAGGTACAGGGAGAGGGGTGCCCCAGTGAGAACACGGAAAGCCCTTTCCCCACGCCGTGCCCTGTGTATCTTTCTGGGTGACCACTTGGGAGTTATGGTCTTTAATAATAATGCAGTAATCCAGTAAGTAAATGTTCCTCCGTGTTCTGTAAGCTGCTCTAGAAAACTGAATGAACACAAGGTACTAGGAACCTGCAATCTGTAACCAGTGGGTCTGAAGCACAGGGGACAGCCTGGGCTTGCCAACTGCTGTGTGAAGTGGGACAGGGGCCGTCTTGGGGGACTGAGCCCTTGACCTGTGAGGCCTGATGTCATCTCTGGATAGAGATAGAGTTGGAATTGAGTTGAATTGTAGGATACACGGCTGGTTTGGGAGAATTGCTTGTTTGTTGGTATGGGGAAAACCCCCACACGTTGTTGGAATTGATCCCAGAATTAGGAGAATCAATCACATCACCCCACAAAGGGAGTGGAGAGAAAGAAGCTGCAGAAACCATGTTTGGATTGGGTACTGCAGAACCAAAGACAAAAAAACCGTGCACAAGCACAAATTTTTTTCTCGCAGTCGTCTGGGTTAGCAGTTCTGAAACTGTCGTAAATGTGTACTAGCTTTGAACAAGTAAATCATCCCTAGATCTTGAGAGCCAAGTTTCTCGCTGTCAGAAAGAAGTTCTGACAAGACGTCAAGAAAAGAAGACTAGAATGTGAACTCTGTGGAATGGAATCAAAGCAGGAAAACGGCACACCGTCCAGCAACATGCGGGAAAAAGAGCGGGGCGCACATTTGGTAGTGTTAGACCACCTTTTCCAAAGGAGAATCACCGAGGGCAAAGCCCACAAACACAAAAGGAGTTGGTTATTCAGATTTATTTTAGTCCAGCCGGATGGCCCCTCCCGAGCACCCAAACAGTCCTCGGAAGAGCGCGCCATCGAGCCATAGCTCAGGGTTTATATAGGGAGCGGGGGCGAAGCCAGTGTACAGAAGCAAGAATTTTGTGGTTGGGGTGGGGGTGGGGGGGGCTTAACAGTTGCTTGAAGAACATGTTTGACCGTTCTAATCACAATGTCAAAGATTTACATCTCGGGCTTGCTGCAGCCAGGAGGAGCTAGGTTGCTCAACCCCTGACTTTCTACCCGAATAGAGTTTGAGATCAAACAATGGTTGGTATGTCCTCATTTGCAAGCCCCTCACCTTTTGGCTCAAGGGAGTTTTACAGTAGGAACCTCCGAATATAGGCATATAAGGTGCGAAGGCCTCCGCATTACATCGGAACATTTCCTTGGGAAAAGTCTAAGTGGGGCTTTACAGGTTTGCACCCTTCTTCTGTGTGTCCTCTTTACCTTTCACCCATTGTAAAAGCCTGTAGAATTGAAGCAGTCTAAGAATGTTGGGAACAATATTTCATTATGCTGCAACATAATGGACATATTCCATATATAACAGAGGTAATGAGTTTAGCAAAACCTGCCAGAACATTCAGTAGTCAAGGGTTCTTTGCCTTTTTGTGTCTCATAGATGAAAGGTATAGAGTACCATAGTGGAGTTTAATAGACCTTGTCTCAAAATGTTTTAAAACACGTAAAATACACGCGATACAAAAGAAACCACTGATGATAAAAGTTACAAAGGTATTTTTAATTGTGATACAGTAATAAGCATTTCTTAAATAAGATCTGGCAGCTTTTCTGTAGTTTTGAGGTAGTGATGAGTATCAAGATATTTGATATGAAAATATCTTGTCATTTCTTTGGGTGACAAAGTCAGAGGTAACTTGTAACTTGCTGTCTACGTTTCGTAATTGAAGGAAATGCTGTATTTCCAATAGAGATTAGTGAAGTAAACGTATAATCTCCCCCATCCAAGTTCACGGATGAACTTCCCCCATCCAAGTTTATTGTTCCGTCCACAGGAGTCTACGGACCCCAGGTCTGATCATTAGTACTTCTAAGGGCAACAGATCTCTGGTCAGTTGAGTAGGAAACAGATCAGACTCAAGCTACAAGACATATTTGGCAAGGCATAAATAACCATTATTCCATTCAAGTAGCAATTGCTGCTCTATACAAAAAAATGTGATGATGTGGTGCAATGGGTTATAACTGTGGAAAATCATTTTGATGGAGTAGATGCCAGAGCCACACAGGCTGAGGTCAACACTGAAGGGTAGGGGACAGTCGAAAATCATCATCGAAACCTTGGGCTGTGCGGTTTGAAGGCGAGGCAAGGAAATGTCTCCTTTATTAAGGACTGTCATATTAAAAGGAACGTTTTTTTTTTTTTCTGCCAAAAAGATACGTAATAATGTTCAATGTTTTGGTTCCTAAGAGATTCCACCCACTTAGCACATAGCTGCCGTTATTTCATGATCGCATCTTCAGCAAGCTCACACTACGTTTGTATGCCTAATTTGGAAAGGACATGTGCCTCTGTTGTCTAGTGAATCTAAAATTGTTTCTGTGTGTCCAACAGTCATAGACTTTGTTGGTAGCAATTTTGAGACTAAGCGGGTCACAGTTGTGTCAGCACGAAAAAATGGATTTTGTTGTAATACCTGCTGGCTTCTTAAGTTTCTCAGTGGTGGGCCTTCTGTTCAACTCCAGTACAAAGGTGATACATTGACTCAGAGACACAAAAAACTCTGTAGGAGATCTGGTGAAGTAAATAATCTCTTCCAGAAAGAAGAGAGGTGGGCAATGTGTTGGGGTTTTAAAATGTAACAGGCGAGTTTCATGATCATTTTGTGGAGATTAGTCGGCTCATTCATTCATTCTAACATCTGTTGACCAGTCCCCTCACAAGAATCCCCACCCACCACTGAGCAAAACACACCCTTCGGCCTCCATAATTCCATTCCTTCTCCCGAGTCCCTCCCTGGTGCCTGCTGCTACCCATCATGCTCTCTCCTGCTACTACTTAGCATCTCTGCTCTCCTCCTGAAGCCCTCATGCACCTCCCTTTCTCACCTCCCTTCTTACTGTGGTTCTTCCATCTGGTTCATCAGGAAGAAGACACTTCTCTTGTATCCCTCTTCTTTCTTTCTAGTCCAAAGTTTTCCTCTCCCAACTGTGTTGAAACAGGGAAAAAATATTCCAAGCAACTTTGTCCTAAACTATTTGCCTCCTAATTCTGAAAACAGAACAAAATGAACTACAAAATTAAACCACAGTTCTCTTCCGGTTGGCCACTATTCGTCCCCTCCTCCTCCCACCTCCAAATCTAGAGCAAAGTACATCTATTCCTGGCACATAATTGCAAAGATTGATCCATATGTGAGAAAGATTGACAATGATTTCAAACATAGTGACTCTTCTTTTCTCTGTCACTCTCCCCCCCCCTTTTTTTTTTTTACCGTATTTGTTGTTATAATCCTGCAGAACTTGACTTTTTCTTTTCTTTTCTTTTCTTTTTTTTTTTTTTGCCTGTTCCATGAGCCACATCGTGTTCACCCTTATACCCTGCACTCTCAGGTAATTGGCAGATGCTCATAATGTTCCTTTTTAAATCTTAAAGAAAAGGAAAACATTAGTTCCTTTTTAAAACAGCTTTATTGAAGTATAATTCACATACCATAATATTCACTCCTTTAAAGTACATAAAGCAATGAGGCACTGGGCTGGTGCCGTTGGAAGAGCATCAGACGCTGGATCTCGAGGTTATGAGGTTGAGCCCCATATTGGGTGTAGAGATTACTAAAAAAATAATAAAATTTTAAAAAATAGGAAAAATAAAGTGTATAATGCATTGGTTATCAGTAAATTTACAGAGTTATAAAATCAAGACCACAATCCAATTTAGAACATTCCCATCACCCCCCCCCCCCCAAAGATCATTGTGCCCTTTTTCAGTTTGTTTTCAGGCCTTACACCCAATGTAGGTCTTGAACTTAACAACCCTGATAGAGTCACGTCCTCTAGGGGCGCCTGGGTGACTCAGTCGGTTGAGCATCTGACTTCAGCTCAGGTCATGATCTCACCGTTCCCAAGTTTGAGCCCCATGTCTGGCTCTGTGCTGACAGCTCAGAGCTTGGAGCCTGCTTCGGATTCTGTGTCTCCCTCTCTCTCTGCCCCTCTCTCACTCATACTTTGTCTCTCTCTCTCTCTATCAAAAATAAACATTAAAAAAAAAAAAAAAAGAGCCACATGTGCCTGCTCTACCAGGTAAGCCTACTAGGAGCTTGTCTTTGTGCCCTTTTGTAACCACTACTTACTCCTTCACACCCTCAGCCCCAGGCAGCCTCTGCTCTAGTTTCTGTGTCTGGTGATTTCCTTTTTTGGAAATTTCATGCAGATAGAATCATATAATCTGTGATCTTTTGTGACTGGCTTCTTTCACTTACCATGGTTTTTAGGTTCAGAAAAAGACTGATAACTCATTTGTTTCCCTTGTCATAAGATTCTACAGAATAAAATTGGAAAGGTATAGCAAGCATTTAAAATTGGATGGCATCTCTTCCAAAATTGGAGCAAATCCATGGTTTGAGCAGAATTGGCACATTGGAAGGATTTGGGCCACTGTGGCAGGGAGACACACAAATGACACAGCCTTGTCGTTTAACTCTGTTACTATTACCACCACTACTTCTGGTAGGACCCCCGCTGCTGTGTTCTTAGGGGCCTGAGTAGGAATAGACATTAATGTACAGCAGGTGCTGTGCTAAAACCCGTTATGCACTTGTCTCATGAATCCTCACAAAATTCAAGAGATTATCGTCTACATTTTGCAGAGAAGGACACAGACTCTGAGAGGTTTTAACTGAGGCTGATATCACTTGCCCAAAACCACATAGCTGGTAAATACCAGGTGCTAGGTTTGAAACTAGTCCAGTCCTTTTCAGGCTATAGAGTCTGTTTTCTTTTTCTTTTTTTTCCTTCCTTAAATAGTTTATTGTCAAGTTGGTTTCCATATAACCCAGTCTCATCCCAACAAGTGCCCTCCCTCATGCCCATCACCCTCCTTCCCCTCTCCCCCACCCCCCCAGCCTTCAGTTTGTTCTCAGCATTCAAGAGCCTCTCATGGTTTGCCTCCCTCCCTCTCCCCAACTATTATTCCCCTTTTCCTCCCCATCGTGTCTTCCTCATTACAAATACCATATGTTTGCACATATAGGTGGATTAGGAGATAGAGCCTGTTTTCTTAACCTCTCTGCCACATTGTCTCTTACTAATGAGAACCTGAAGAAACAAAACTAGCCTCCGGGATCAACATAGGGTAATGCCTGCAGCCCCCAGGACAGAGTGGATGGCTTTCCTCCCCACTCAGTTGCCCTGTGCCCTCATCTTTTCCCACCCTATTCGAGAATGCTCTTTGCACTGATCACCCATTAGTACTTTTATATTCAGATTCCCCCTTCAAAGAAGTCCGTGAAACGCAACATTTTTAGAATGAGTTCTACCTAGAAAGTTCTGTTTCCTTGAAGGTAAAGGGTAATCATCGGGAAATGTGTTTAGTACAAAGAGCTCATTGCTGGATAAAGAACACGCACGTTAAACCAACCTGTGTTTTGGGTCCCAAGACTGAATTTTAGGGGCACCTGTATGGCTCAGTTGGTTAAGCATCTGACTTCGGCTCAGGTCACGATCTCACGGTTTGTGGGATTGAGCCCCATGTCAGGCTCTGTGCTGACAGCTCAGAGCCTGGATCCTGCTTCTGATTCTGTATCTCCCTCTCTCTCTGACCCTCTCCTGCTCACACTGTCTCTCTCTCCCAGAAATAAATAAAAAACATTAAAAAAAATTTTTTAAACCAACCTGTGTTTTTGGTCCCCAAAATTTTTTTGGTCCCTGTGATTTTTAAAATGTTCCAGCTCTCGCTCCCCTTCTTTGGGAACACAAGAGATGAGAGTGGGTTATAAAGTTATTCCCGAAGAAATGGGTGTTCAGATACTTTTCTTTACCTTCTGTGTGTGCGCGTTCCCTGTTCATGGGGTGACTGTTCCTACAGCTAAGAAGACACCTCCCAGCTTGCCTGTCTTCTTGGACAACTCCTTCCCGTGTCCTGAAATCTTCCCAGTCAGAAGCTCTGCTCGGTGTAACAGATCATGGGGCCCCCTGCGCCCCCCTGCAGATGTTCACAGAGGAGGAGATGATGATTAAGAACACCGGTGAGTAGACGGCTCGCTTCCACCTCTGGACCCCTCTGGCCACCAGTTGGGTCCCTGGTATGAAATTCCGTGATGTGCCTGGGGGATGTGTGTACCTCAGTTTGTGAATGCCGTTTTTCCCCCTTGAATTTAAAACATTTTTTTTGAAAAAAGTAAAACCTGTCATATTAAATAGAATAAAGATGTATCTGTATTGTTGTTTTTTTTCCCTACAGTTAAAAAATTTGCCCAGGAACAGATTGCTCCTCTCGTTTCAACAATGGATGAAAATTCAAAAATGGAGAAATCAGTAATTCAAGGATTATTTCAGCAAGGGGTACATACTTTGTAATTCTTCCCATTTCAAACTCTTAGAAATAATGTACTTTCCAGCATGCAAATGTAAGCATGCTTTTAAATTTAGGGATTTTAATGATGGCATAAGGAAGTCTTCATTTCCTGGTCAGGATTATCTGTGTTCTCATTCATTCATTCATTTAATTTTAAATGTTTATTTATTGGAGAGTATTTTTAAGTGTTTATTTATTGGAGAGAGGACATGATTGAAGAAGGAGCAGGGAGAGAGGTAGAGAGAGAATCCCAAGCTGGCTGCACCCTGTCAGCACAGACCCCAATGCAGGGTTCAGTCTCATGACCATGAGATCATGACCTGAACCAAAGTCAAGAGTCAGATGCTTAACCAACTGAGCCACCCAGACGCCCCTCTATGTTCTCTTTTAGATTGAGGTCCTCGTTAAAGATTTTTTAAATTGTTTTAACATTTTAGTTAGAAATCCTGTACTTTTTAAGTAAAGGGCTCAAGCAAGAGAAACTGATTTCCCTGGACCCGTGGTACCCAGCCAGAGGCTGTTTCGGCCCTCAAGAGGCATTTGGCAGTGTCTGGAGACATTTTTGGTTACCACAGCTGGGGGTGCCACTGACAATCGGTGGGATGGAGGCCAGCGATGCTGCTAAACATCGTACAGTGTACAGGACAGTGCACGACACAGAATCTTCCAGCTCAGTAATGCCGAGATTGAGAAGCCAACTTACTTCATGACACTTCATAGTAGACCATATATTCTACCTGAGTCCCCCTCTCTCTGTGCATGGTCAACTTAGAAGCAGAGGCAACATCTGAGTTCCATAGTAACCAGGGAAACCAATCTCCAAATTTCTAAATCATGTAGTCCTTTGATGGAAGGCTGGTATACACAGCAGAGAAAAGTAGAATTGTTCTGGGGCACCTGGGTGGCTCTGTCAGTTAAGCATCAGACTTCAGCTCAGGTCATGATCTCACAGTTTGTGGGTTCGAGCCCCATGTCGGGCTCTGTGCTGACAGCTAGCTCAGATCCTGGAGCCTGCTTCAGATTCTGTCTGTCTGTCTCTCTCTCTGTCTCAAAAATGAATAAACTTTAAAAAAAAAAAAAAAAGTAGAATTGTTTTTGACTGTGGGTTTTCAGCCTGGGGGCTTCAAGGAGAACATTTTCAAAGTCACTGCTCTTACTCATCATCTCAGACTCCTCTCCATAGGTGTGAAGTGATATTGGTTTTTATTTTGAATACTGGGGATATCTCAGAACTAGTAGCTCCTATTCAGAGCCATTGGCTAAAATCTGGTGTGTTATCCTGTTTGAAAAATAGCCTTTTGCACCCAACCTAAATAGTTTTACTTCTTCCCGGTTTTAAAGAGACCAGCTTTTTAACGTCATACATATTAGTGATTTTTCTACCTTTTTTTTAAAGCAATGAAGGGTTTAGGAAAATGGAATCTTCTGTGGAGTCCAAATGGGTCAGATAGCATCCGTGAATCCATTTTTCAGGCAAACTTCATCTCCACTGTCTGCAGGACCTCTCCAGTGCTCCGAAAAGTCTTAGTATTTGCTCCACAGTTTGGACATCACTCTCCCCATGGGGTGTTCTCGCTGGCCGGGTTCTCTGTGGCCCCACAACCTCCTCTTCCTTAGGTGTAGCGCCACCTGGAGGCTCTGCTCGGCTGCACATACCCTGCACTAGCTGTCCTCAGCCTCCTCTCACCCCACCCCCACCCCCATGCTGCGGTCACCTGCCAGAAAAGCTGACAAGATCCGCATTTCCACCATAGGGAACATTGGTAACTTTTTTGGAGAAGCGGGGTCTCTGTCAGCTATAAGGTATTATAATCAGATAAGTTACCACGCCCTCCTCAGACTTCAGCACCCCCGAATCCTTCTGTCTTCCCGGTAGAACATCATTCGTGGTTCTCACCATCTCATTCTCCCCTCTGTGTGCTTCTACCCACCCATCCGCTAAGTCTCCCATCAGCGGAAACATAACAGCTGGAACCCAGACTCCAGCATGCTGTGATTCCAGAAGTGTCTGGAGAGAAAGAAGTAGCGTTATCCTTTTATCTGTGAACAGCTCTGGGTCTGGAATTACATGCATACACATTGCCTTTCTGAAATGAGGACACTTAAAAGTGGGGAACTGTGAAAGTGTCATGTTCCAGACCTAGGAGTAGCTGCTGAACAGTCAGGCAGTCACTGGCAAGCCTTGGCCAGCATCTGGTTGTGTTTGCCAGGCTCCTCGGCCTTTTCTGTTGTGGTTCTAGAAGAGACCACCAGGTGTCCACTAACCATCTGGACTTGCCGCCTTGCCCCAGAAGGAATGGCCATTCAGTTATTGTCTTGGCTGCACAAGTCAAGGTGGAGGAGCCTGACCAGAAGAGATTGTGACCCGCTGCCTTCCTCCGTCTCCTCTTTCTCGTCATTCCATTCCATTCCATTCTCATTCAAAGCATTTCACCGATTTTTGTGTTTTCGATGACATAAGGAAGCAAATGATGGTTGTAGCGTGTAACCCTATCCTTTTCAAATCTATATAGTTATGTATAGTTTTATAGTTTTTGCAACTTATAACGTAGTGAAATAGCCATCCCAAAGTAAAATGAAATACACAGTTTTAAAATTAGGAACTTACATAGTTAAAATTTGGTTTTGAACTTATAAGAAGCTTTCCCCTATAAAAACTAACTTTCTTAATCTGTGTTTCTTTGTCTTTCCTATAGTTGATGGGTATTGAAGTTGAAACAAAGTATGGAGGAACAGGAGCATCCTTTTTTTCCTCTATCCTAGCCATAGAGGAATTAGCCAAAGTTGATGCATCTGTGGCTTTGGTATGTGACCTCCAGAACACAGTAATTAACAATCTGATTCGAAAACATGGAACAGAAGAACAAAAGTCTACCTATTTGACCAAGCTGGTGACAGAGAAGGTGAGTTGATAGTTGTTGAAACGAATCTGTTCTCTTCCAGACTTAGGACCTCTTCCACTGCAGTGTTGACCCCTACCCAGGACCACGGCACGGCACCATTCTTTAGTCAGGCAATGCTCAATAAATTAACGCTACTAGACAAATCTATTCTACCTCTCATTTCTGCTTAGAAACTCAGAGGATAATCATCAGACAAAATTTTTTTTTTTTGGCTCCAGTTATATTTTCTTAATACTTTTGTTGGTGGTTTCATTAATGGTGAGATAGCTAGAAAACTGCAATTATTAGAATGAATTTCATTCAATTTGTCAAATGTGTATGCTTGAGTCTTTAAATCTATCTTCGACAAATACGAGGGTATATTTTAGAAAATAATAATGAAGATACCATTACTACTTTGATAGGCATAGGGTTTTAAAATGGCTAAAGCTTTCACTGACAGATGTTTATTTTACCCTAAGTATGTGTTATACCAAGTGCAAATACAGTTTTTAACTTTGATTTTTTTTTTTTTTTTTGCTTGTATATGTAGATAGGAAGTTTCTGCCTTTCAGAGGCAGGAGCAGGTAGTGATTCATTTGCTTTGAAGACCAGGGCTGATAAAAAGGGAAATTATTATGTCATCAATGGGTCAAAGATGTGGATCACCGGTGCTGAGTATGCAGATCTCTTCCTGGTGATGGCGAACGTAAATCCTGACCTTGTAAGTTTGGAAGCAGAATTTCTTCCCTCTCCCGCCCCACCTTTTCTTTTTCTATCTCTCCTACTTGCATTTCCTTTTTACAACTTGGTCTGAAATTCTTTCTTCTCCTCAGAAATGAAATGGTAAGACAGTTGATTTCTTTTCATCCTCTTATTTACTGATGTTCCTGGATAAATACAGTTGATGTGATTATTACTTCCATGGAGGACTATTTATTAAGGCCACCTCATATGTTATATAGGAAGCTAATCTCCCATTTTGTAGGATTCCAGATTTTCTATTTAATGATGAAGTATTGACTTAGTCCGTTCATTTTTAAGAAAGTTTTGTATAGTTGGAAAATAGGTACAGGGCAAAAAAGTAAATACATTTCATCTTTTGTCCTTTCTCTGACATAACAGTTAATTGAGTTAAATTTTAAAACTTTAAAGTATTTAATAAAATTAAATTTAAAACATGTAAATTCTCATGATCACATAATACTTTAGCATATCTTAATTTTAATAGCCATAATGGTTTTTGAAAAAGTCAAAGAACCTGTAGCATTCTTAACTCTGAATCTAATACTTCCAGTATTTCTTGTTTCCTGATGCACATGTTGCAATGTTCAGCCCGTTAATATTTAAAAAAAATTTTTAATGATTATTTATTTTGAGACAGAAAGAGAGAACACGAGTGGAGGAGGGACGGAGAGAGAGGGAAAGAGAAAATCCCAAGCAGGCTCTGTGCGGTCAGTCTGACGCAGGTCTCTATCCCACAAACCATGAGATCATAACCTGAGCCAAAACCAAGAGTCAGATGCCTGGCCAACTGAGTCACTCAGCCAACCTTGAACCCATTACTATTTAATGCTAAAGTTCAGTTTTAATTTTCTGGTAACTTTCAGCTGTTGGAAAGAAAGATCTTCCCAGTTCAAATGTGGCAATAGCATTTTTTTAATTAGCATTTTAAAATCTATTTTTTAGGGGTATAAAGGAATTACCTGCTTCTTAGTAGATCGCGATACTGAAGGCCTTCACATAGGAAAAGCGGAGAATAAAATGGGGATAAGAGCTTCTTCAACCTGCCCATTAACGTTTGAAAACGTCAAGGTGGGTATCTTAGAATTTCCTCAAGGACGGGTGTGAAATAAGCTTTGCACAGAAGTATCAGTGTGCAAGAAAGGTGTCAACAATATTGAGTGTGCATTGGAGAGTATTTTGTAAAACTTGGATCATATTCTTAGGTGAGATGGTGGACTAAATGTACCTTTTTTTAAAAAAAGAAGTATTTTTATTTTTTAAAGTTTATTTATTTTGAGGGAGAGAGTATGCATGCAAGTGAGTGGGGGAGGGGCAGAGAGAAAGGGAGAGAGAGAATCCCTAGCAGGCTCCACACTGGTACAGGGCCCGATGTGGGACTCAAACACACAAACCATGAGATAATGACCTGAGCCAAAACCAGGAGTCAGACGCTTAACCACTGAGGCGCCCCCTAAATGTACTCTTCACGAGTTCAGGCAAAGAACGAAAACTTTTCTCCCCAGAAGCTGGCCTCAGAGCCAGTGCTGAGGATTAATCCCATTTATACTTAAAAACAAATTTTTTTTACAGTTTATTTATTTTTGAGAGAGAGAGAGAGAGCATGCATGCACACAGGAGAAGGGCAGAGAGAGGGTATGAGAGCTGGCTCCTTCCCCGCTGCTCATGCCATGAGCAGCATTGCTCAACCGACTGAGCCACCCAGGCGCCCCCCCATTTATATTTTTTAATTCACATGCTTGTGAACCACGTACTTTATAAGCTTGATATTTGCGAACCAAATCTACATTCGGAGACAGACGTTTGGTGTTGGCATACTAACGGCCACAAGGTGGCGATGTTGCTCAGCGAGCCTGGGAACCGACCTGGCGTCGCCCTCCAGTTGAGTGCAATCTGTTCAAACCGAGGAAGAGACGATTGCCAGAATGGCTGGACTTTAGAACTTGACACAGGAGGAACAGGCTGTGACAGGGTTTTTACCACTCCCATTACAGCTTGATTTTTCTGTTCATGAGTGAGCATGTGTCGTGGGCACCCATGGGGTAACTGTACAGATAGATGTTTCAGCCTCACTCATCCTCCGGGACTGGCCTCTTTCCCACCTGCCCTTTCTCTATTCTGCCTGCTTCCTCCCCCAGGGTTATAAAGCTAAGTGTATTCTTTTATTGTTCCTAGTCTAGATTTTTTAAAATGATGAATAAACACTTCAATCTATTTCTTCTCTCCTTTCTCCCCTCCCTGGTATGCTTATGCATATATGTGCGCACACCTCAGTTGATGTTTACGGGAATAATAGTCTCGACAGAAGAAAAGTTTCACACCCTTGATTTAGCAAACACGTATTTTCTTTAATTTCTAAAATGTTGTGTTTGATCCTACAGCATACAGATAAGAATTAGGGGAAATTGTTATTCATTTGGTGCTGAGGAATTGTATGAGATTCCGTTTCTCTAGACCCATTCATTCGTTTCACACAAGCCCCAGCTGGACGCTAGAGGACGCAGTAGCAAACAACACAGGCTGAGTCCTGTGTCTCCCAGAGCCTTGTGGGAAGCGGTGCAGAGGGAGAGACAGGTATAGCTGACAGGTTTCCTTGGAGTTTGCCAAGTCCTGGGCTGGAGTCCTGTGATGCACATTGGGAGTCTTGTGCGTGTAAAACTATGTAATCAAAATGAATTCTGTGAAATTAAATGGAGAAATAACTGTACATTTTCCCTTTCAGGTTCCAGAAGCCAATATCCTGGGACAAATTGGACAGGGCTATAAGTATGCCATCGGGAGTCTTAATGAAGGCAGAATAGGAATTGCTGCACAGGTTAGGCACTTTTTGGCCATTTCTTTTGACTCTTACATAGCGTGCGTCAATTAAAACGTAGAAAGAAAAAGTGCCATAAAACTGATGAGTATTTGGAAGCGTGTGAACACAAGATGGCGCCCTTCCCTTCCGTGAGGTGGAAGAATGGCTTCTGACCACTGGCTTGAAATCCCACTTTTGGTCAATTATGTAATTCCCTGAGAGCCCAACAATGGCTTAGTGGTGACACTTTTCTGCTTTGAGAATGTTAAGTATTATCCAATACCTGGATCAATAACTTCTGAAATATATTGTAAATTAAATCTTCATTTTTTTCAAAAGCAACTTTTCAATTTTTGAGGTTCATGCTAGAAGAAAGTTTTAAAATTAAGAATACATGATATTCTGTGTAGTAAGCATCTCTATAATATCTTTTCTTAATGTTTATTTATTTTTGAGAGAAATAGGAGTGTGAGTGGGAGAGGGGCAGTGATAGAGGGTGTCCTAGAATCCGAAGCAGCTCCAGGCTCTGAGCTGTCAGCACAGAGCCCAGCACAGGGCTTGAACCCATGAACTGTGAGATCATGACCTGAGCTGAAGTGGGACATTCAACTGACTGAGCCACCCAGGTGCCGCTCTAATCTATAAATAATGAAAAATTTGTTGCTCAGTGTTTTGCATGTGAAAATCAGGCAATTTTTTTGTGTGTGGTGCTTGAAATAAAATAGCCACAATAAAATGGAATATATAAATGAGAACTATTCCATTTTTTTTTTTTTACCAAATTTACCCCCTTTATAATGCATATTACATTTTTCTATGAAGTGAAATCAGTTATTTTCTTGATTAACAAAATGAATAAAATCTTGGGCTGTATTATGAATGTCGTTTTGGGGGCACCTGGCCGACTCTGCCGGTAGAGCATGTGACTCTTAATGTGGGGGGTGTGACTTCAAGCCCCTTGCTGGGTGTAGAGATTACTTAAAAATAAAACCTTGAAAAAATATATCATTTTGTAGAGTATATTTATTTATTTTTAATCAACGAATATCCAAAATTAAAAAACTGACAGCTTTTAGATTTTGAAGATGTTACATATATTAGCTATTGGGGTAGTAAATGTCATAGTATTATTCTAGGGTGATTTTTTTTGCTGCTGTTAATTTGCTAAGAAAATATTCTTAGATCAAAACTTAGCCCATGTTTCCCACAAAGCTAGATAATGAGAGAATTGGCGTATCTGTTTTTCTTAATGTTTTTCTGTGATTCAGCTTCATCATGGTGTTAAAAACTGCCGTCTGGACCTCCTTGTTCTCCGACATATAAATAATATAGATGTCTGGCATTAAAATACACAGCCTGGGCTTTAGTCTAATTACTCCGAGTTATCTTATAACCTAATTAAAAGTTAAGGTCAGGTAGTTATTATTTCTTGGTTAACATTGAAAATGCCTTTTAGAGCGAGAGTCACATCTAACAGCAACTTGAAGGCATCAGTCCTCAAAACCTCAGCCTAGGACTGTTTAGCTTTTCAGTATTGATAGTGAAAACATTTTACAGAGATGAAATCGTGATTGACAGCCAGTGATTTTAATTTTCATGTCAATGTAGGATATTATTAACATACTGTCAATTTTAGTCCTAAAAGTTTGGTGACAGTTGGCTAACTAAAATTTAAATTAAAAAAAAAAAAGTTTAGTGACATCATCTTGACTCAGCCAAAAGTGCATTGGGTGCCGCTTCACTAAAATTTGTTTTTTTTTGCTGGGGGGGAACGCAGATAGCATGATATTCTGTCCTCCAGAAAATTCAAAATAAAAAGCTAAAGGAAACCATGAATGAACACTAATGAAATATTAATAAGTTTGTATGCATTTCCCACAAAGCTTTTGCTATTGATTTTTGTTTCCTTTTTCTGTTTTTTAAAAAATGATTTTTTTTTTAAGAGAGAGTGCAAGAAGGGAGGGGCAGAGAAAGAGAGAGACACATAATCCAAAGCAAGCTCCAGCCTCTGAGCTGTCAACACAGAGCCCGACATGGGGCCTGAACCCATGAACCATGAGATCATGATCTGAGCTGAAGTCGGAAGCTTAAGCAACTGAGCCACCCAGGCGCCCCTGTTTCCTTTCTCTAAAACCCACATCATTTGGCATAGGTAGATGGTGAGTTGAGTAGCTACCTGGTGTTGAAATTTAGAAACCATTTCTAAGCTTAAATAGTTCGATACAGAGCTTAGTTAGCAACGGGACAGTTCAGCTAAGATTGCCACCATGTCCTGATTTGTTCAAGTGCCTAAATCCTTGGTTTTACCAGGTGCTCTCGTTTTAGCCCTGCAGTAAGCCATTAAGAGCTTAAAATGCTGATGCCTAGGCCACTCACCTCCTCCACTCCAAAGATTTGGATTCAGTTGTCAGACCCTCATGTTCCTGTTTTTTTGTTTTTTGTTTTCAATCAAGTCCCCACAAATGATCTTGATGTGCCTCCAGGATTGGAAAACACTGCTTTTTTATGTTCTAGTGCCCTTTCTCCTGAAGCCCTTATTAATCCTGATCGTATGCAGAACGGACAGGAGATAGAAGCTTAGGAAGTGACCTTCCACGCTTGTCTTCTTAGAAGGTCCAGAGGGAGCTGCTCTAGTCTTCGAGGCCAGTTCTGAGCAAAATTTCTGCGGCTTGCTTTATGCCTGCAGAATCAGAGCTTAAAGGAGAAGCTTCCTTAGAAGTAACCTGGTTGTACATGCACAGCCAAGCCGTAGGATTAACCCTGCAAGAATTCAGTATATTCATGTGGGCGAAATCTCCCGAATCTCCTCCCAGTTACTGGAAGTTAACTTCTACACATGCAGTGGGTGAAGGTATTGACACACCCCTCACCAGTTCTTCCCCTACCCCAGCTATTCAATTTGCCTGTAAAAGGAATTTATACCCTAAATAATTAAAACCGTAAACTTATAACAAAATAAGAAAGTCTGTTCTTTTTTTTTTTTTTTAACAGATGCTGGGATTGGCTCAAGGGTGCTTTGACTACACTATCCCATATATGAAAGAAAGGATACAATTTGGCAAAAGGATATTCGACTTTCAGGTACATAATTATGAGTCTCTTTCTAGCGAGCTGTACTGTCGCGGCTTCCTGTTAATGAGGAGCTGTGTCATAAAACTGTGCAGGGAGTCCCCTCCGGGGGACTTTAATGGGAGAGGTGGAGAGGAGAAAGGAATAGGTCTCAGGCAGCATATGTGTGAACACCTTGACCTTCTCCAGGAGCAGAACAACAGTCCTTGAGGCCCACCTGTGGCATGAGTCCAGATTTCTTGGCGAGTAAGCACTTCAGGGTTGTCTCCTCACTGCTTCGTAATTCTAGGGTGTGGGGTCTGCAGTCAGGCTTCCAGGGTTCAAATCCTGGTTCTCTGTCTTCCCAGCTTTAGGCCCAAACTGCTGCATCTCAAAACTAAAGATGATACCAGGGTGACTTTGCATCAGGTAGATGTGTAGAATCTTCTGCAGATTGCCTGAGTCTTTAACGAGTGCTCAGAAAATGGTACTACATGTTAGGAATCCCCTACGCGGGTCAGAGCCATGCACGAATCCTCAAAACCCTACACTCTGACCCCTGTTTCTTCTAGAAGGTACACTGTGCTGCAGTGGGTACAAACGAGGTGTTCTCAGCCAGGCACATTGAGAAACAGTGGCCTGGTCTAATGAGGTAGCTTCTCGGAGCTCCCCACATGAGGGGACCACTGGTGACAGTGGCATCTTCCAGTCCATGTTGAGGCCTCACCAGGTTCAGGAAAGCCTGGAGTGACAGCTCACCAAGCTTCCTCAAGCAGTTTACCTAAAAAATCTCAAAAAACCGCTTTACATGTTCGCAAAACCTTCCTGGAAGCAGGCCCCAAGCACAACTTTTTTTTTTTTTTTTTTTTTACAAATAGTTTATTGTCAAATTAGTTTCCACATAACACCCAGTGTTCATCCCCACAAGTGTCCTCCTCCATGCCCACCCCTCCTCCCCCACATCCACCAGTCCTCAGTTTTTGTCAGCATTCAAGAGTCTCTCATGGTTTGCCCTCTCCCTTTCCCCCACCATTTCCGCCCTTCTTCTCCCCCTTGGTCCTCTGTTAAGTTCCTCCTAATCCTCCTATACGTGCACACATATGATATTTGTCCTTCTCTGCCTGACTTATTTCGCTCAGCATAACACCCTCAAGGTCCATCCATGTTGCTACACAGGCCAGATTTCATTGTTTCTCATTGCCATGTAGGATTCCATGGTATAGATAAACCACATCTTCTTGATCCATTCATCTGTTGGTGGACACTTAGGCTCTTTCCATGTTTTAGCTATTGTGAAGAGCCAAGCACAATTTCTTATTCCATTACCAGTGCTGTGTGCTATGTTGTCTTCAGGCGCTATGATGACTTGGCATTACAGGGGCACACACAGATTGCATGTGTGTGGAAATACGAGGCACAGTCAGTTCTGGCCTGGAAAGACTGAGTGTGTCAGGCCTGGCCAGAACCCCCCCCCTCCCCCAAGCCTGTGCTGTCATGGAATCTTATACATGGGAAGCCGAAGCTTCCCGAGGACTTACAGCTAGTAATGTGTCAGAGTATCGGTGTTCTGCTTTGGCTTCTGGTCTGATTTTCATGTTACTATACTAGAGTACTTTCTCCAGCCACTGCACAGATTGCAAGGAAAGGGACAGAATATGAAGACAGTTTGAGGCAGGCTGTAGATCTCTTTGGGACACAGAACACTGTTTTTCTGTCTGTGGAGTTGGTGAGAGAGGGATAGAGGGATACGGGGTCAGGTGTAGTAATAGGTATAGTCATGGCACTTGTAAAGATGCCTCATGTGTGTAGAAAAACGCTTTTAGAAATTTGATCTGGAAAAGCAACATTATTATAGATAATTATTTTATTGTGTATTTTATACATATGTCTATGTATATCTGATGCTTTGATTAAAGGTGGAGTTTTGTCTAACTGTTTCAGTCTCACTAGAATGGTTTGTTGTTTGCTTTGCATGTGATCATTCACATCTTTCTTTTCTCTAGACTACAAGCTCATGGATGAGACCTCTTCATCCTCACTTCTCTGTTGTTTATTCAGGATAGAATCATTGAGTACGTTCTCCTTGGCAGGCCCTGGGTTCACAGTGTAGTCAGGGAACTGGTATTCAGTGATGGTTAGTTATTGTACGGCAGGAGACATGCTAGAGTCAGCTTTATGCCTCTCCTGCTACGTATTACGGTCATTGGAGTAGACAGCCTAGATGGCGACTGCTGGTTTAACTGAACTGAATGTGCTTTTCAAAAATAATTAGAATCTCTGCATTCCACATAACAAGCCCTAAACTGTTTCTAGAATAGTGATGTTGCAGTGAGATAGACAAATTGACTGATGGAACAAAAAAGGAAGACCAGAAATAGACTTATGCATGTATGGCAACTTGATGTAGGGTAGAGATGGTATTGCCGATCACTGAGTGGGGCTATTGTTTCCTTGTGGAAAAAAATAGAAGACTAGATCCCTACCTCACACCATACATGGAAAATAGATTTCTGATGTATTAAAGACATAACAAAAAACAAAATCGTAGGGGCGCCTAGGTGGCTCAGTCAGTTAAGCCTCTGACTTTGGCTCAGGTCATGATCTCACAGTTTGTGGGTTCGAGCCCTGCGTCAGTCTCTGCTGACAGCTCAGAGCTGGGGCCTGCTTCAGATCATGCGTCTCCCTCTATCTTGCCCCTCCCCTGCTTGCACTGTCTCTGTCTCTCAAAAATAAACATTAAAATTTTTTTTTAAATTTTTCTAAGTTTTAGGAGAAAATAGAGAATATCTTTATAATCTCATGGTAGAGAAATTATTTTGTAAACAAGGCATGAAAGGACTAATTATAAAACATAATAATAATGGTGAATGGTGAATTTGGCTACCAAATTTCTTTTCCTTAAAAGATGCCATAAAGTAAAAAAAAAAAAAATTAGAATGATATGCGCTATACACATAGGTTAGTGAGTGTTCAATTTATTATTATGCTTTATAAGCTACATACATGTAACAGTTTTTTGTGCTTACCAAATATTACAGAAAGATAATGACAATCTATAGGGTATTTTCTTTTTTTTTTATTAAAAAAATTTTTTTTAAGCTTTTTTTATTTATTCCAAGAGAGAGAGAGAGAGAGGCAGCATGATTAGGGGAAGGTCAGAGAGAGAGAGGGAGACACAGAATCCAAAGCAGGCTCCAGGCTCCGAGCTAGCTGTCAACACAGAACTCTACGTGGGGCTCAAACCCATAAACCGTGAGATCATGATCTGAGCCGAAGTCGGATGCTTAACCAACTGAGCCACCCAGGTGCCCCTCTATAGGGTATTTTCGAACAGTACTGTTTTTAACTGTACTCCCTGCTGGGCTCTGTAAGTCATAAGCACAAGGAACCCTGACTGTCATGTTCAGTGTGACATCTTTAGTGTTCAGCACAGTTCCTGGCATATAGTAGGTGCTTAGTATATACTGGGAAGACAGACATGTTAGGCATGAGAAATTTCTGTTTGTAATAGACGTATCCATGTCCATATTTCCAGGATATAGTTTATAACTATAAACTGCTAATATTCATATTCTCAGCTCGCTAACTCACTTCTTTTCTTGACTATCATTGAGTGTAGGCCCCTTCATCTTCTTAAAATTTCAAAGTAGTAGTGACTTCTTCATGGTGTTTTATTTTGTTGTGTTTTGTTTTGTTTTTTAATTATTCTTCTGTTTTCTGTAACCCTAAAGAATCTGGTACCTGTTCATGAATATTGCAGTAGAGGTACTCAGTAAAGATAACTCAGAGAAAATAGAGCTTCAACTATTCTTTCACTACTTTTCAGCTAACACCATCTTTTTATTTATTTATGTAAAAAATTTTTAGGTATTTATTGTTGGGAGAACGCAAGTCGGGGAGGGGCAGAGAAAGGGGGACAGAGGATCTGGAGTGGGCTCTGCACTGACAGGCTGTCAACACAGAGCCCAATGTGGGGCTCGAACTCACAAACCACAAGATCATGACCTGAGCTGAAGTCAGACGCTCAACCGACTGAGCCCCCCAGGTGCCCCCAACAGCATCTTTTTAAGGCACCGAGGCTATATGCAGAATCAAAATTTTATGAATTCAAGCAAATAAAAACTATATTCACAGTTTTGCTCTGCTGGGATTTAGTTGAAGCTCAATTTTGATCATGAAGTGGGCTTAAATGATGAAATGTTACAGTCAAATTTTTAAACCTAATTTTGCGATGATTTCTAAATCTTGACAATTTATAATTATGTAAATTTTGAAAGTTTTCTGAGAAATACTACATGTATTTCATTTTAGACTGCAGATTTTATTATTTTTATTATTTAGATTGCAGATTTTAAAGTATTTCTACAAAATGAATGTCAATTCCTTTGAAGGGGACATATTTTCAGTGTGTCAGCATTCCATGTCTAGACAAGACTTTGAGGATAAGCGGTGTTCTCATAAGTCATAGTTTCCTAACTTGGGCCTACATATTACAGGGGCTCCAGCACCAAGTGGCTCAGGTGGCCGTCCAGCTGGAGGCTGCAAGATTGCTAATATACAACACTGCTAGGCTTTTGGAAGCTGGAAAGTCATTCATAAAGGAAGCATCCATGGCCAAATACTATGCATCAGAGGTAAGACAGACAAAACATAATTGACCCCTCTTTTCCCCTCTCCGTCCCCCCTTGTCCAGTTACTTAAGTTATTAACCTTGTCACTTAGGACTGTTGATAATTTGTTTTTCAAGTAAAAACATAGACTTTGCAGTTCCTGCAACAGTACAGCAGACTTGCAAACCTTGCAAAGGAAAGTGCTCGATTCTATGAGGTCTCGATGTCTTTACAGGTTCTTCTGTGGAACTGAGTGGCCCAGTTCAGGTAGAACACCCGCCTTGAGTCCCCGGGGGAGCCTCGGGTCTGAATGATGGTGTCATACCCATGGCTTCCAGCTGGGGCCAAGTGAATGCCATGGGAGATCATGTGATATAAAAACACAAGGAGAGATTCTTTCTGTTTTAATTGAATGCTTTCTGTTGATACTTCTGCCTTCTCTGTTTAACCCATTGGACACTGGCTGGAGAACTTTGCCAAGTCACTGGCTGCTATTTCCCATCCTCGTCAGTGTGCCTTACTCATTCCATAGCTCCCAATAGCCACTTAACGTCTCAGCCCCCAAATTTAATCTCCTGCCTCAACCTCCCTTCTGGGTTCCAGACCAATAGATCCAATTTCTACTGGAGCTGCCCACCCCATTGCATCAGTCAGACGCCTGTGCGTCAGCCTTCCACCCTCTTCCCCGGTGTCTCCACCTTGAGCCCGTCATCCAGGTGTTGAGGATTCTGCCCTGAGTATTTCTTGCATTTATATATTTCCCTCCCTTTCTACTGCCCCCTGTTGAACAAGCTGTGATTTCTTCACCAGACACCTCCACCCACCATCTGACTGATCCGTTGGTCCCTATTGCTTCCTTCAATCCACTCTTCCATTTTCTAAATGTTCATGAGGCCAAGCTATTCCAGCTGAACCTTCGTGGCTTCTCATAGCAGATGAAACAATACTAGTATTCATTTCCTATTGGCACTTTTAACAAATGACCAAAAATGTAGTGGACAATGCAGTTTCATTATGTCATGGCTCTGGGAGTCACAAGTCTAAAATGAGTATCACTGGGATAAAATCAAAGTGTCAGCAGAACTGCCTTTCAGAGGCTCTGGGGAGAATCCATTTTCTCACTCTTCCCGCTTCTAGAGGCTGCTGACTTTCCTTCACTTGCGGCCCCATCCTCCATTTTCAAAGCCGGCGGTAGCATGTTCAAATGTGGCTCAAGCCCTCATCCCTTCATCTTTCCCTTATGAGGGCCCTTGTGATGCCATTGGACCCATCCACGCAGTCCAGAACCTTCTCCCTCTCAAAGCCCTTAACTTACCACATCTGTGGGTTCCAATGGTCATATAAGGTAACATTATGTTTCCGGGGATTACCATACAGACAGATTGAGGGGCCTTACAGTATTAAACCTGCCTGCCCTCATGAGGCCCACCTTCCTCTCCATTCTCTTCACAGCCTGCTCTGACCCCAGCCCCCCTCCCCTCAGGTCCTTGAGGCTGACAAACCCATTCTCCCCTTGAAGCCCTCCCACGTGTTCCTGAACTTGAAATATCCCCCAACTTGTCCTTTGGGCCTCAGCAAAGCTATGATTTCTTTTTCTTTTTTTTTAATTTTTTTAAATGTTTATTTATTTTTGTGAGAGAGGAGGGGAGATAGAGTGTGAGCAGGGGAAGGCGAGAGACAGAGAAGGACACAGAATCTGAAGCAGGCTCCAGGCTCTGAGCTGTCAGCACAGAGCCCGACTCAGGGCTCAAACTCACAGACCACGAGATCATGACCTGAGCCGAAGTTGGCCGCTTAACTGACTGAGCCACCCAGGGGCCCCTCGAAGCTGTAATTTCTTCACACTAGTCTCTCTCTACAACACATCACCTCCCCTAGCCAGTCCTCCTTGCCCCTAGAGTTTATCACTTTCTGCAATTGTTAGTTTGATGCGGAAACCAAAAGGGCAGTGGCTGTCATTGACTGCCTCCACCCCCACTATGGTTTACCCAGTGGCTGGCGGAGTGTGTGATGTAAAGAAGGCCCTCGGGAAATATTTGCTGAATAAACGGTACCTGTCAGTGTGCCCAGGTGTCTGAACAATACCTTAATGTTCTTTTTTTTTTTTTTAATGTTTTTTTAATTTATTTTTAGGAGAGAGAGAGAGAGAGAGAGAGAGAGACAGCGTGAGCAGGGGAGGGTCAGAGAGAGAGGGAGTCACAGACTGAAACAGGCTCCAGGCTCTGAGCTGGCAGTCAGCACAGAGCCCGACGCGGGGCTCGAACCCACCAACTGCGAGATCATGACCTAAGCGAAAGTCGACGCCCAACTAACTAAGCCACCCAGGCGCCCCTATACCTTAATATTCTTAAGAAAACAGGAATTTTGTGAATAAATAGGAGTTTCCATAAATGGTGTACAGAATGGGGCTGAAGAGCCAATGTGATCTTACAAAGTAGCTTCGATCCTTCCGCTGGCGGATAGCAGTGGCTCCGTGTGACTAAAATATTCCAGGGGAGTGTTTTACGGTGCATAAGTTGTGTGGTTTCAGCCTGTTTTTTGCTGCTTGGTTTTGGCAGATTGCAGGCCTCACAACCAGTAAGTGCATCGAGTGGATGGGAGGAGTCGGCTACACCAAAGATTACCCTGTGGAGAAATACTTCCGAGACGCAAAAATTGGTAAGTAGATTTTTTACATTGTATTTTGTTTTATTTGCCTCTGTAGCTGTTTGGGCTGCTGTCTATGTTTAGTTTTATATTAGTGTACTTAGGCAAAGGCAATTCTAATTTCTTCAGTATTGTGTTTATTGGCTCTCTTCTGTGGCTGGGTTTTCTCCCCCCACCTCTTCCTTCAAGATAAAGAACGGATTTATGTTTTTCAAAACATCAGGTTGCCTTTATAAATGCCTCAGCAGGGCCTTTTAGCAAAACTGCAACAAAACTGTTGTCATTTTTCTTTTGCTAAAAATTGTTAATACATCTGATTCGTTTAATGCCGTTCTTTGAAGCTAAGTTCTAATTTCGGAAGCCTAGTGCCTAATCAAGGCTGAGCGATCCAATGCCCCAATACAAGGTGGAGAGACCAAAGCGAGGAGCTTTGAAAGCCATCTGTTCCCTAGTGATGCTCCAGGCTGATGCACTGATAGATTAGGAACGAACAACTTTAACTGTTTAATACTGATTCTGGAATCAGAATCCAATTTCCAAATGGAGTATTTTCTTCTCTTAGGCAAAATGACTGTGTTGTATAGTACCATATTCAGGGGACATTGAGTGATGTAACTAATGACAGTTTTATAGCGAATACAGGGGCAGTATGCAAGAGCTATGTCTGGTGTAGACACGTAACTATGGGTGCACTCCTAATTGGGGTTTTTTTTTTTGCTCCCTTTTATTTAAGGCACAATATACGAAGGAGCTTCAAATATCCAGCTGAACACCATTGCAAAATACATTGACGCAGAATACTGACATCCGCAGGGACGGGGCCTCCCCCCCTTGACGCTGGCATAAAAGTCTAAACTATTGTGCCTTGTTGGGGAAGTAAACCTCCACAGTATTTTCTCTTCAGGCCCTTGGTGATGATTCTTGGGATAGACCTTTTTGTGTTTAATCTTTCCAGTCTGCATAAATTAGGCACCCGGAAATCATTTTTCAAATGTGGGAAGAAAGGCATCCATATTTTCTCCAAAACTATTGTTAAAGTTGTCACGTGTAAATCACTCTAGCTTTGGGGGAGACAGACGTTTCATGCTGTCAGCATTTGGAGCAATGCACTTGAAGTGTTATGTACAGACATGGCTATCTTCTGTGCCTGTTAGATCTTTATTTGTTGGAATCTGAGAACATTTGTTAAAATAGTTGGCAATTCTATAGATTGATTCAATGCTAAGTTACTAAATTAGGTAGGCCCTGAAAATGTACTTAGAAAAATCTGAAAAAAAGAAAAGTTAAAAAAAAAAAGTTTGTTTATTTGAGAGAGAGGGCAGGGAAGGGGCAGAGAGAGGAAGAGAGAGAATCCCAAGCAGGCATCTGTCTGTCAGTGCCGAGCCCAATGTAGGGCTCTTCTCTCAAGAACCGTGAGATTATGACCTGACCAGGAGTTGGAAGCTTAAATGACTGAGCCACTCAGATGCCCCTAAAAAAAAGATTAATTTTAAAAAGAAAAATTTAAGGCACCTGGGTGGCTTAGTCGGTTAAGCGTCCAACTTCAGCTCAGGTCATGAGTTAAGCCCCGCATAAGGCTATGCAGTGACAGTGCAGAGCCTGCTTCAGATCCTCTACCTCCTTCTCTCTCTGTCCCTCCCCAGCTCACTCCCTCTCTCTCTCAAAACTAAACATTAAATAAATAAATAAAAAGGAAAGAAGAAAAATCTGAAAGTTCTAGTTCTAAATGTCCGGAAGTGGGTAGAAAATGAGGGTATATTTCTGTAGGTCATATGGTTGAAGACATTATTTTAACCAAGTAAAGCAATACAATTTGTTCCTATAATTGAGCTGCATGAAAGATGCATTTCATGATGATTTCAGCAGATCATTTTAAGAATGAGTCCCTCTATTATTTTTCAGCATAAAGTTTAAATACTTTGATTTAATAGTCAGAACATATTCCATATTATATTCATTGTATCATGCACTATTTTTCAACAACATCATTTCTTTCTGTATTTGAACTGAAGAATATTTCCTCAAACTTAAAGTTATTGGGCTTTACCATGAATAGTAATGCAGATACTATGTTTTGGTTCAATGATTCTCAGGAGGGAGAAGTCTTGTCCTGGTAAAGAAGTATATCAAAATCTTACAAAGAATGAGATAGAAGGGGCCTATTGAGTTTGAAAAAGCATATTCAGTGATACGGAAAATAATATAAAAATAATTTTTTATCTGGGAAGGCAAAAATCTATTGTTTCACAATACAAATTACAGAAAGGCAAAGCTCTACAAAATAGAGAGCTGGTGATGCCATTCCTTCAGTATTGGGGATTCTCAATCAGGAGAAGAGAATTCTCCACCCCCTTCCCCAGGCCAGGGTGCACATCCTGAGACCCCTCAGGGAAGTGGACAACAGACAGAGAGGTTTTTTTGTTGTTGTTTTTTTTTTAATGTTTTATTTATTTCTGAGAGAGAGAGAGAGACAGTGTGAGCAGGGGAGGGTCAGAGAGAGAGGGAGATACAGAATCTGAAACAGGCCCCAGGCTCTGAACTAGCTGTCAGTACAGAGCCCAACGTGGGCTCGAACCCACAAACTGTGAGATAATGACCTGAGCTGAAGTCGGATGCCTAACCGACTGAGCCACCCAGGCTCCCTGACAGAGTTTTATATCTTCTGAAAAGGTGGCATGGGTTAGAGGTGTTGAAATACACTTCAAGGTTCCTACTACTGCTGAATGGGAAGATTTTAGTACATTAAATGACAAGATCATGTTTCTTAAGAAAACCTGACATTTTAAAAATAATTTTGCTTTTGCACATTCATGTATCTTGATTTGGATTAATTTCTGCGATGCAAATCATAGTTAAATACTCAGAATTGGTAAAGACAATCAAGAAAGGAATTACTTTAAAATATCAGAAAAAAAAAATAAAATATCAGAAATAAAGACAAATACCTTGGATCAAAAGAGATTAAATCTACGTGACTTTCAAATAGGGAGATGATAGGGGCACCTGGGTGGTTTAGTCGGTTAAGCGTCCGACTTTCGCTCAGGTCATGATCTCGCGGTTCGTGGGTTCAAGCCCCGCGTCGGGCTCTGTGCTGACTGCCAGCTCAGAGCCTGGAGCCTGTTTCAGTCTGTGACTCCCTCTCTCTCTGACCCTCCCCTGCTCATGCTGTCTCTCTCTCTATCTCCTGAAATAAAAAAACAAAAACAAATAGGGAGATGACAGAAAGTCCTTCCTCTGGTCTTTCTGAACAAAAAGGCACTGTAATCTGATAAAGAAAGTAGGGAAATGATGGAATGCCCTAAAACGGAGTTAGACATCTTTAATTTCTGTGATTATGTAAAAAAGAGGTGGACTTCACAAATAATGCAGCAGAAGTCAACATTAGTGCAAAAAAAAAAAAAAAATCTGGTTCCTGGGGAATTGTAAAGAAGTCAAACTGCAGTAAACCTCATGTTTAAATTATCAGCATTGGAGAAACTCCTATGTACATCCAGACCTTGAATGTATTGTGTTGACAAAATCCTAATGGTATGTATATTCGTGCATGTTCACAAAAACCAGTTGAAAATTAATTATGTAATCTAGTTAATGTATCTACTTTCTTCCATTAATGAATTATTGTGTTATTTTGCCTTTTACAAAAACAAATGTTGTGGGTTTTCCCTGTAGTTCTTCCCTTATACCTTTTCTTAATAACCATGACTTTGGAGGCTTTAAAACTACCTATCCTGAGTTTGTGCCTAGTGGAGAATGAGCTTGTTCGCCTCTTGAAGGCTGTCATTATTCTTTGTTAATTTGAGGATTGGGCCTTTGTGGCTCTCAGGAGTTTCAGACTTGAACCCAAACACCAAATACTGCTTGGCTGTATTTGTGTGGATGGAGTTGGACTCAACCCAACTGCCAAGTCAGTATTGTTAGGGATTTCATTTGACAGCACAAAAATGAGTCAGTGTCAAAAGATTTTAGAATCATGGAAAAATAAACCTGGAAAGACCTTAAAGAACCATCCAGCCAACTCTGTTCATTTCAACGTGAAGGATTCCTGACCCAGAATATTTGCCGAAGGTCATCCACCAGGGACAAAACAAGACGAGAATCCAAATGTCCCAGGTCCCGATTCTGTGCTTTTCCTCCTACCTGACACCATCTCTGTTCAGCAGATTTTGGATCTCATTCTTGTTATATTTCAGGATGGTTGTTGATTTATTTTAGGCTTAACTGACAAAGACTTAGCATTTCAAAAGTGTTGTGATTGATCAGTGTCATTACTTGTACATATTAATCACCTGCCAAAGATACCAGCCGTCATAAGTCGAAGCTGCCATGTCAGATGTGAAGATTATTGTGTATGATTTAGTTTTATGATTATGACATATGTGAGTAAATGCACTAGTTCTATCCTTGCTATTGTATTTTTGCTGATCTTTCGTGAAGGGAAAGTTTTGTTTTAATGGTGTATGTCAATCAGACTACTCAGTGTTACAAAGTCCATATTCTATGGAGAATGAAAAAATATGGCACTGAGTTAACTGGAGATTTTTGCCACTCTGACAAAGCAAAATTGTTTGTTCCACACATAGATGAAGTAACAAAATAGTGTAATCTTCCTGCAAAATACATAACACTTTTGTTTACCAACCTGATAGCTTGCCTCTCATGTAAGCCAATTTCATTTTCAGAGAAGAGGTTCTATGAAATAGACCAAGTTTAAATTCTGATGCTAACAGAGATTTTACTGGAGGACCCTTTTTTTTCCTTTTTTTTTTTTTTTTTTTTTTAGCAAAATAAGGAGCTCTTCAGTTCGAGAGGTCACCTGTTCTGAGCAATCTTCACAGGACGGATCTCATCTAGCTGATACTTATACCTGTGCTTTCTAGTACTACTTTCGGAAATTTTATATTGTTGTTCCTTTTACGCAGGGATATTCTATAGCCCAGCACTGTAGATTTCAGCCTGTCTGTTCCCTGTTCCTTCCTACATTATTTTAGAAATCCAGGTATCAGTCCCTTTCTTCTTTTGTCATTCAGTGACCTGTGCCGAGCATTCAATGTGTCCGAGGGTCAAAAGTGCCCCACAGAGATGAGAAAGTAGACACTTAGTGAAATGTGTGCTGATCTCAGGTGTCATTTTTCTGTCCTTATTGGTGCATCCTCACACGGAGATTGAATAGAAAACTACCAAGCCCTACCCTATGCAAAAGTATTTCTTTAGATCCTTTAGAATGATAACACTAAACACTAATGTCTCTTGAGCTCTTCCCATGTGCCAGCTGCTATTCTATACTCTTGCTACATATTAACTCACAACAACTCTTTACAGTAGGTGCTACTGTTAGCCCATTTTACAGACAAGGAGACAGAGACATGGAGAGGTTAAATAAGATGCTTATTGGTACATGACAAATGATTCAAACTCTGGCTGATGAAGTCCATCCCAGATTCATTCCTCTGGTCTTACAGGTTTGTTCATCTTCAGGAGGCTTCCAATAAAATGCCAGTATAATCTTTTCAAACAGAGAAGTTAGCTAGAAGGCTTACGAGACAAATCATTCGGGGTGGTTGGAGTCTGTGTGTTTTGGGAGAAAGACCAGGGAGTGGGGTGGACAGGATGATGGAGAGATGTAGCTAGAAGGAGAGCAAAGTATTAAAAAGGGCATTAATGCAATACCAGAAAATGTCCCGCCCTCCAGACTGATCTGGAAGTTTCCATGAGACAGGAAGAATGAGAGAGCAGGACAAAAAGCTGAGAGGGTAGCGTAGGATGTTTGATTTGCAGTTATTTGTAAGGATAGCTACAATATAAAGAGAAAAGGCTAACTTTGCAAAAGTTACTTTTTTTTTTTAATTTTTAAATGTTTATTTATTTTTGAGAGAGAGAGACAGAACATGAGCAGGGGAAGGATAGAGAGAGAGAGAGAGAAACACAGAATCCAAAGCTGGCTCCAGGCTCTGAGCTTGAGCACAGAACCCAACTCGGGGCTCAAACCCATGCGCAGCGAGACCGTGACCTGAGCTGAAGTCGGACACCCCTGCCCTAGAGTTACAATTGTTTTAAGGAAATCGTGGTAGGTAGGAAACAAAATAAGGTAGGGATACAGCCAAACATAATACTGCTTATAGGTATAAATGGGTTAAATTCACCTATGGAAAAGAAAGGATGTTAAGATGGAACAGAAGGAAAATATAAACCCCAGCTACCTACAGTTAGAAACACCAAGAAACAGGAAAGTTGAAGGGAAAAGACCATACAACTACTTCAAGAAGTACCAGCACCGAATTAAATGCACAAGTAGTCGTAAAGAATATCCATGAAAAAATAGGAAGATTTCACCAAGACGGCCCAATAGTCGTGAACTTTATGTCTCTAACAACATAACTGGGAACTATATAGAGCAAAACAAATGGAAATACAATGAAAAACATCGACAAAGCCATCATCATGGGCGCTGACTCAGAAATCAACAAGCCTAGTAGAAAAAGGTAAGAACAGATAACAGAGGATTGGGATAGCATAATTTACATGCTTGGTGTCAATGGGGAGACTGTCCTTTTCAAATGCAAATGAATGGCCCTTCTATAAGAAATTTCTACAAATTCTGAAAAAAAAAAAAAAAAAACTACCAGATTGTATAGGCAACTTTCACCGTATACAATGATAAGTAAATAAATAACAAAAAGAATACAAAAAAGTGAACCATAGCATTAAATAACTTTGGTTAATCACAACATAAATGCGGGTTGGGATTGTGGACAGAGGTGCGGGAAGCCCAGCTGTCTTGGTCTGGTGCCTCTGGAGGACAGCCAAGAAGGCAGCTCCCAAACTTCCAGGCCAGCTGCCGAGTTTCTAGTAACCAGGAGGTAGAAATGCTGAAGCAAGAGAATAAATAAATTATGGAATTACACGCTGTACATCCCATGTGGCAGTTTAAACGAAGAAGATCCACGTAACCTCGAATGTTTGCACTGAACGGTACCAATCTGTACATTTCGGTAAGTCCAAGCATATATGGAAATTTCTAGAATAAACTCAGGAAGTGTGGTGGCCACGCTGATAACTGCACTTAGGGCCTGTGCTGGCTCGTGGGTCTAGAAGGTGGCCCTGGGTGGTCACTGGCATCATTTATACTGTTGGACTTGCCTGTCTCAACAAGCCACAGCCAAATAGGCAGCTCCGGCCAGCCACACAGGACACTAGACTGACACAGAGGACCTACAGGGGTCTGAGACCTAGTCACTTGAAGGGTTGGCCTTGGGGGGTAAATCACCCTGGCCCAGTGTAAATGTCCGTCCTGTGCAAAGCCTTGTGTGTCTTGCTTTGCTGAGCAGGACTTTACCAGGAAGGTTTCCCGCATTCAGCTACAAACTGAGCCGCCTGCACTGGCCTTGGGATTAGCATCTTGTCTCTTGTAGTAATTTGATTTTATGTGATCTGACCTGAGATCTCCAAACCTGGTATTTATGACCTGCAAATGAAAACCTTTTTTTTTACATTTTAGGTGGCATATAAGTATGTACATAATATCCTCAGTTTTGCTGCTTGCCCACCAAATATTTACCGTCTGGCCCTTAGGGAAGAGTTTGCCAATCCCAGATTCGATTTATCACCTCTTAAATTCTACTGAGAAGGTCGGTCAAAGTGAGTCTGGAAAATACCAAAAAAATAATAATAAAGGAAGATACAACATTCCATAAGACCTCAGGTCAGTATTCACTTAATTTCATTTGTAGCCTCTCTGGCCCCTTGGTTCCCTCCTACAATCTCTAACAGCGTTCAAGTCTCCCATCCTTAAAAAATAAAACTTCCCCATGGGGCACTGCCCCACGGTACTGACGGGCCCCTACCTGCAGCCACCCCTCGGCTCAAGGCTTGTTCCTTTAATCTCATCTTAGCTGACATTCACTGTTGTCAATGGGCTTAAACAATACTCTCAGAAGTTATCTTTTTACCTTTAATTGGTAACCTCTTATATCCGTTCCAGACTATACTTTTGGACACCCCTTTTCTTCCTAAGGCCCTCTGCTGCCTTTGCTTTTTGCATTTTGGGTGTATTTTTTTTGTTTGTTTGTTTGTTTTGTTTTGTTTTGGCAAAACACCCAACTTTGGGCTGACTCTACTGGTTTCTTTTAAATGGAAATTCTACCATTTATCAAGATTCTACCATTGTGCCTCTTACTGTTCTCTGTTCCAGTGTCTTCACTGAGCTCTAGAATAACTTTAAGGGGCACCTGGGTGGCTCAGTCCGTTGTGTCCGACTTCGGCTGAGGTCATGATCTCACAGTTTGTGGGTTCGAGTCCCACGTCGGGCTCTGTCTGTGCTGACAGCTCAGAGCCTGGAGCCTGTTTCAGATTCTGTGTCTCCCTCTCTCTGACCCTCCCCTGCTCATGCTGTTTCTCTCTCAGAAATAAATAAAACTTCAAAAAAAATTTTTAAATAAAAAAACAGAATAACTTTAAAAAGTGCAGACTGTGGAATGCCATCCCCAGAACTTGCTGGTCATTATGTCCGATGTTTATTTTCAGATCTGCCCCAGCAGGATGGCCTACAGAGTCTTGGAAACTTATGTCTAAAACGCCTGGAAGGATTCGGGGTGGGAGGGAGAGATCTGGGGGTTCTTCGTAGTTACTGATGGTGTCAGGACTGACGAAGTCCTCAGGAGAGTGGAACAGCCCTCTCGCTGACCTCCTGCCCCCAGCTCACCTGACCTCCTGCTCTACCGGTCAGATCACTGGGCCTGGAATCTGTCTCCAAATTCCCCAGGAGACTTTTCATTGCCCACTAAGAATGGAGTGTTCAAGTGATTCCAACCCTAGAGTCCACCTTCCTTTACAACTTTCCAGCACCCCATTATAGCAGGACCAGTCAACCAAACCCCAGACCTCCCTTCGACACCCACCTGCTTAGAGGACCAGGGAGGCAGAAGGTGGATCGGACAGGACACCTTCCCCCTGCACCCTCCTGAGTTCAGAGATGACCGGCTCACTCCAGATTACCCTGTTTCTCTCCTCACGTGCTATTGAGAAGCTATGCACCGGCTGTTTTCCTAGTTCTGTAGAACCAAAAGCAATTTAGGGCAACGTGCTCATTGCCTTTCTCCCACACCAACATAGGAGGCTCGGTGGGACTTGCTTTAATGAAAATTTACCTTTATTAGCAAGTGAGTTAATGAAGAAACTACTGATAAGTTACCTTTGATTGTTTTAAATCTAATAATTTTTCTGAGAGAGAAATGGACTTTTTTTCCTCTGTCTCAGATATGTAAACGAACAAGTAATTCCAGAGTTTTAAGGTTTTGCACCTTCAGAGGGTCAGGGAGTGTGGATGGAATACATCTGTTGAGTGGATGGCCCCTTTGAGTCTGGCTTTATTTTGCACGTGGTCATATAACAGAAACCCATCAGTGTATAACATATGTATGGTTCCTTTGCACATTAATACTCCATCTTATCAACCCAATTGATTTTTCCCAGTAGACAAAGGCTAAGGATTTGCTTATTGATTGCTGCTAAGCTCATTTTAGGTGTGTTTTATAATAAAGAGCATTTTTGAGACTGAGACAGCCTTGCACCTACCTCTCCAGTGGGCAAGCCTTAGGAATTACTCATATTGAAATGTACTAATGTGGAAACAGTTGCCAGATATAGAAAGGTGCGTTTTGTTTTTGTTTTGTTTCGTTAAGAGTACAAAAAAAAATTATGGTCCTGTTCTTACAAAACAGGTCATCATTGGGTGTGGACATTTGTGTGGTCTTTGAGTTAACACACTTCTCCCCTCACTTGACCCCAAGTTTATATAGATGTTTGCCATAGTCCAGCTGATTTTTTTGGTCTGAAATTCATTCTGGGCCTTATCAATTCAGGGCAGTTTTCCAGAAGAATAAAAATGTCAACAACAACAACAACAAAAAAATTTGCTTCAACACCTCTGACTTAATACATGATGCAGAGCCTGAATCTAAATCAATGACTGCAGCAGTCACCACTGGCCCTGTGGGGGAAAGAATTGCACATGAGTATGCAAAAGCCAGAATACTCCACAGGCATCTAAAAGGAGTATCTCTTGAAAGAAAATCCTCAGACTTGTAACAACCAGCCGAGGAGCATGCTCTCAGATGGGTTCTTCGGTTGGCCGGTTAGTTTTGAGTCTTTTATGTTACTTCTCTCAAAACTCATTTCTCTTGTATTCTTCTGCTATTGTCCTAGGCCCTTAACTTCTAACAGTTTCTTGGCCCCTAATTCCTGTACCATTTTTGCTACTACCTCAGGCAGTGGGTTTCCTCTCTGAGACCCATGGCAATTTCAGCATGCCCTGTGGAAAGGGCACAGGGCCCCTCAGGATCTCTGCAAATGCCCTCTGAGGGTTGAGCAACTTGGCCCTTCGTGTTCGTGGGCCTGGAGCTAGCCTTCAACTGGGGACCAAGCTACAATCTTACTGTTTTGTCAGTAATAACATTTTTCACTAATGAAGAATGTAAAATTGCAGGGATTTTAATTTTATGTGGCTCCGCTGAAAACGTTTTTCATATACATTTTCATTGTTCTGGTTGGTAATTAAATCTTCATTAAATAAAGAATGTGTAGGGGCACTTGGCTGGCTCAGTCCATAGAGCATGCAACTCTTGATCTCAGAGTTGTGAGTTTGAGCCCCACATTGGGTGGAAAGATTACTTAAAATCAAATCTGAAAACAACAGAAAAGAATGTGTAATGTCCTGTGTGTGATCACTTGATTATTATGACTTTTAAAAATGTAAGTGGATCACCTCTATGAAGATTTTCTTTTTTGTTTATTTTCAGAGAGAGAGAGAGAGAGAGCAGGGGAGGGGCTAAGATAGAGGGAGAGAGCACTGACCTACCTGCTCTGAGCAGGCTCTGAGATGGCAGGCTATGAGATGGCAGTGCAGAGCCTGACTTGGGGCTTGATCCCATGAACCATGAGATCAGGATCTGAGCCAAAATCAAGAGTCAAACAACAGACAGAGCCACCCAGGTACCCCTCAGTGAAGATTTTCTATTTCTTGTTTTGTTCGAACTTTTGCATTTTCTAACTTTTATATCTGTATGTTCTATTTCTGTTATGATCTTATACATACTCATGAGCCACGGGATTTTTAAAAATAATTTTATTCATAGTGTAGAAAACTGGAATATAGTTTCATTTAAAATTAAAGTTAATGAAATTTGAAAATTATTTTTATCCGTTATCAAAAGTTACTTTTTAAAGTACTTAAAATCATTAATGTAAAAAAGCAAAATAAAATGCTAGCTATAAGACTTTTTCATTTTCATTTTTCAAATTTTAATATTTATTAAATACTTTTTATAAAAAAGACCATTCACAAATCTAGCATCCAGTTACCATCAGCTAATGTCGAGTCGGGATCATGTGCCATGCATATTACATGTAGACCTACATAAATAATCCAAGTTAAGAGTCATGTGAATTATGAATATTGCATAATGTCAGCCACCATGTAAAACTGTTGGGAAACCATATCAACTCATGGAAAGTTCTGGAACTGCCCACTGGAACACAGAGGAACCAAAAAGAAGAAACTCAAAGCTTTGGAAAATGACCATTGGCTAGGCAAGAATGTATTGCACCCTTGTTATCTGAGAGGAGGGACTTCACGAGTTAGTGAATTTGTCTAAGCAAATCCTCTTTCCCTCCAAAGCTACATCTGAGAAGAGGCTGGGAGCCAGGGGTCAACAGGTACTGGCTTTCAAGTCCAGGGCAAAAGGGAGCCTGTATCTTAAGAACAAGCAAGGAGGCAGCCTGGGGGATTCCCAGGGATGCTGATGGGAGTGGCAGGGAGAAGCACATGCAGAGGGAAGGCCTCTAGCAGTCCCAGCCCTGGGGAAGCACCATGGCCCTGGGGACAGGGTCCCTGGGCGATGCCAGGCAAGGATCTGAAGGTTTGCAGCTGAGCCTAAATTTACGAGGACACTGAGCACAGGTAGACCAAAGGATGACTGAGTGCCTCTTTTTTTTTTTTAATGTTTGTTTATTTTTGAGAGAGTACTAGCAGGGGAGAGGCAGTGAGAGAGGGAGACAGAGGATCCAAAGTGGGCTCTGAGCTGTCAGCACAGGGTCTGATGCGGGACTCGAACCCACGAACTGTGAGATCACGGCCTGAGCCAAAGTCCAATGCTAAATTGAGCCACCCGGGCGCTCTGGGTGCCTCTTATTAGTGGGGGAAAAAGGTGGAGAAATACATCAAAATAAGTTGGAGGGATTAAAAGTCAGGTGGTTTGCAAGGTCTTCTGAAATTAGGAGATGCATTTTCCTTTCTGGGTGAGAGAAACTTTTGGGATAGCCAGGGACAGAGGGGAAAAGCCAGAACCACCAAAAGCTTTGATGAAGTCACCCAATTTGGGGTACGAGTAAAAGAATCTTGCCCATCTGATATTTGTCCCCCTAAATTTGTATGTGGGAATCCTAACCCACAAGGTGATAGCTTTGGAGGTGTGGCCTTTGGTGGGGTGGGGAAGAAGAGATTAGTGCCCTTATAAGAGGCACCCCAGAGGGAGCCCTGGCCCCTCCAGCCATGTGAGGACACTGATAAGACGACCCTCATCTGACACCAAATCTGACTGTGCCATGATCTAGGGCTTCCCAGCCTCTGTGAGAAATAAATTTGCTTGTAAGACACTGCTCCCTGGGGCACCTGAATGGCTCAGTCGGTTGTGTCCAACTTTGACTCAGGTCATGATCTCATGGTTTGTGGTTTCGAGCTCCACATCGGGCTCTATGCTGACAGCTTGGAAACTGGAAGCTGCTTCGGATTCTGTGTCTCCCTCTCTCTGTCTGTCCCCCACTTATACCCTCTCTCTCTCAAATATAAATAAAAACATTTAAAAAAAAGAAGAAGAAGAAGAAGAAGAAGAAGACACTGCTCCTGCTCTAGCCTCCAAAAGAGCTGAGACCAGGTGTTGAGAAAACATGGTTGGATGGATGGCCAGATAGGAAGCACAAATTGGTCAGTGCTTTATCTTAAAAGAGTAGCATCTTAATAAATGTTTCTCCTTTCTTTTACTCATCATTTCTAATCAAGCAGGGGGGGCTAGCTGGGAGTGGCTGCAGGAGCTGAAATACCATTTGGAAAAGCAGCCAGATGGGGAAAATGATGTTTGCCAACACGGCTATCTTTGGGTTTGTAGTTTGTTAAACCACTTGGATGGAGGAGGTAGGAGCCTTGTCTCTGTTACGTCATGTAGCTTGGAAAGTCCAGAGTCCTGGGGGCCCAGAGCTGTTGATGCAGCAGCTTAGCAAGGCCAACAGGCCCAGGTTCTTTCCATCTCTGTGCTGTGCCATCCTTCCTGGACACAGGACCCTGAGCCTGGGACCGAGGTGGCTGCAGCAGCTGGAGATGCTGCCCGTCAGCACAGTCATGTCCAGGGGAAGAAGAACATCTTAGAAGCAATGGAAACAGATGGCCTCCACAGACTACTCTTCAGATGCTCCTGGCCAATTCTGGGTCAGGTGCTTACTCCAAAATTCTCCCTTGGCAGGAAGTCAGGATTATCTCCAGGTCAACAGCACCCACCCAGGAAAGATCCTCTTCCTTAGATCCACGGCTACTGGGGGAGGGGTAGTTTCCAGAACAAAATCTAGATCTGCTAGGAAGGGAACAGGGAGCGGGTGCTGGCTCAGTGTGTCAATGCACCAGAGCTGCCGTAACAAAACACCTCAAACTAGGTGGCTTAAAACAACAGACAGGCATTGTCTCACAGTTCTGGAGGCTCGACATCCGGAATGGAGGTGTTGGAGGGCTCATACCCCCTCTGGAGGCTCTAGGAGAGAATGCTTCCTTGCCTCTTCTAGCTTCTGGGGGCTGCCCGTCATCACTGGGGTCTTTGGCTCATGGCAGCACAGGTCCAAACTCAATCTCATCATCACATGGCCGTCTTCCTTCCATGTAAATGTCTGTGTCCAAATTTCCCATGTCTTCTAAGGACACAAGCCCTACTGGATTTGGGCCCACCCTAATGCACTATGACCTCATCTTAACTTGATGACACCAGCAAAGGTCTTACTTCCTAGTAAAGTCACACTCCTAGGTCCTGGGTGGGCATGAATTTTGGGAGACACTATTCGAACCAGTATATATGATAACCAGCTGTACCCACCACTGAAAGAAGACATGTCCTGTGTCAGGGGTCTCTGTGACGAACAATGAATGATTCAAAAATGACTCCTGTAGAGAGTGGATCTGTTTAGAGGCCAGCGTGGTCTTCAGAGTGGCATGTGGAAGTCCAGTCCTTCACTGGTTCTGCCTCCAAAATAATTCCTCATCTGTACGTCTTTCCACCTCTACTAGCACTTGAGTCCCATCCAAGGTGTGATCTCAGTCTGGGAACAGTGCCTCCTAATCAGCTCCCAGCTTCCTTCTTCCCAGTATCCAACCCATTCGCCCCTATCGGCCTATGGCAATCCTTTAAATGTAAGTTGGATTCTATCTCTCCTCTTCAATGATTTTTCTAGAACTGTGCTGTCCTATATGATAGCTACTAACTAGAATAATCGTCAACAGGGCCATCTTTCACTTTGAAAAGGGCTTCCCAGTTTGGGCAAGAAATGATAAGGTCAGCATACCTAAGTTCCTCATGTTGTAAGTTCAGAAAACCACCAGGAGTAGGGCCCCCTACCCCTCACAGGCCTCAGAGAGTCACCACAGGCCATGGTCCATGTGAGAGGAGCACAGGCGGAGAGGGAGAAGAGGTGCTTAATTTCCTCAAAGTCAAGGTGGTTGAGGGTCCTCCAAGGAACGCAGCCTGGCATTTTGTTCGCAGTTGGATGTCTTACTTGGCCAGTAGAGTGTTGATTCCTCACAGAAGGCAGGAGAGAAGAGACCCAGGAAGCAATGACATGATGAAAGGACCCCCAGAGAGGGCCACGCCCACCCTAATTTGAGTTCCTGTTTCCAAAAAGTGAGGGCATATGGGTTCTGCGTGTACCCACAGGCCTGAGAGTTGGCTCAGGAGGTAAATGAGATCGTGTTATCCGATCTTTCCGGAATCCTTTATCTTGAGGACAAAGAGGTATCACAGAAGAGGATAGGGCCAGAGTAGAATGTAGCCACTCTTGCAAGAGATCCCCCCCCAGGGCCCCGAAAACAAGTCCTGGGTAGCAGGACTTCGTGTAGCCAACACTTCGGTAACCTGTGCACAGGGCAGGAGCCAGCACAAGGTTCACGGGGGACGGCACGCTGCCTGGCCGCGTGAGGAGGCAGAGTTCTCTTTGCTCTCCCTCCTCGCTCCCCGACTCCACTTCCAACCCCAGCCCCAGATGAGGAAAGGACAAAGTCAAGAGAGATCCTGCACTCTCCCCGCTTCATTACACACACACACACACACACACACACACACACACACACACAGACGCACGCACGCACGCACGCACAAGCTGCTAGAGCCCCAGACAGGCATGGCCAGTGCTGCCGTTCAGGGGACAGTTTTGAAAGAGACGCAGGACTGTAGATTCCAAATGAACAAGGGGCTAAGCCTTAAGAATGAAACAGAGGCTGTTCGATGAACCAAAAGTGAGCTGGGGTTTTTTTTGTTTTGTTTTGTTTTTAATTTGTTTTGTTTTGTTTTTTTTGTCATGAGCTGAGATCGACTCATGGGATGAGTCAAGGGATGTGCCACTCTAGCAGGAGACAGGGCTTGGGTTCAGGGTAGCTGGGGATGATTCTGAGCAGAGACCCTCAAGCACTGTGACTCAATAAGCTTGTCACAATCAAACCTAAAGGGACACGCTATTTCCTCCTTGGTTACCCGCGTTGGTGCACAGAGATCCACACCCACCCACCGCCATCCGTGGGCCACCTTCTGGGATCTTCACCTGCTGTGATCCCGGGGTCCCTGGCCCCATCTTCTCCCTGCTATGGAGACTGCATAGGAGACCCCCCTCCCCCACCAGAGCAAACAACCTGCTTGGACAAGATAACCTGAAAAGTCTTCTGAAAAATCTTAGAGTCGTAAGCTGTTGCTTGGGACCTTAAGGACTTGTCAGCTATCCCTTATTTACCTCGAGAGACCCAGAGCCCAGAAGGGTGAGGGCCTTTGCTCGCATGATCACGCAGTGTGTGACCGAGAGCTTGGACCTTGATATCAGACTGTGCCGGGGTATGAATATCTGCTCCCCAACTTAATTGCACAGCTCGGGTGGCTTAGATGACTTCTCTGGTGTTTTATTTTCCAAACTGTAAAATGAAAATTAATGCTCAACAGTTTACCATTAGGAAGAAGGTACACAATGTGTGTATCCCAAGCCCTTCGTAGAGAACCTGGATGCAGTAAGCCACTCTGTAAATGTTAGCTCTTACTACTGGCTAGTTTCCTGTCTCATAAAGTCAAACCAACTGCTAATGAGCAGGTGAGAAAGTAAAGTTGAAAACTTCTGAATTCCCAACCCCCGCTTTTTTTTTTTCCTCAAATTATAGCAAGTCCCTTAGCCAAGAGTGAAATACCTTGACCTGCTTGGTTAGAGGTTGGGCATCAAGGCCACTGCCACCTCCGGCTGTGCAGCCAGCAGAAAATACAGGGCCCGTTCAAGCACTTTGGCTTCCGCTCCAAGATGATCTGCATGACATTTGGGTCAATCAATTTAGAGATAATGATTCTTGCCGCTGAGCTGTGCATGTCCAATCACAAGAAACAGGGGTCCCCAATTGATTTTTGTGAACCGGTTTCATTTTCTCGGAAAGCTTTTCAGGTCAAACATTGGCCAGAGCTAGGGTGCTGATAGGAGGTGGCATATTTCCATCTACTTTTGCCCAGAAATGCCTGGCTATCATTGTGCTCTGTTGAATAAAATTGAAATCATCAAAGCCCTTTGAGGCATTGCAAGGACATTTTTCAAGCAGGACTTTTAATCGGGGATGGAGGGGGAGGACACAGAGCATCTGTGAAGACACACACATACACACACTCACACACTTTTTTTTTCGTCTTTTCCAGAATAAATTTCTCACAGCAACACAGTGAGATTCAGGAACCTGGGGAGCTCTCTTCCTGTGCTATGTTTCCCACCACAATGTGTGGACTTCATTTACAGCAATCCTTAAAAAGTAAAGTATAAGGAAGCCTAAATGAATAGTTAATTAAAAATAGGCAAATGGCCTTATTTCTTTCCTAAACTGGTTGATGTGTGCCCTGTTGTGGGTTTCTTGAGAACACAACACTATTAATTTATGGGTGCAGAGAACAGGGAATTAATCCTAAAGAGCCCTGCAGCCTTTGAAGACCTGAATCATATGTTGAGCTCGTTTAAAACTTGCATAGGAAATTAAGGTAGAATAAAGCCCTTTAATTTGAAAAGTGCATCTATAGTTGCCATCCCTAGGATATCTGCAGGGTCATTATTCAGAAAGGTTAAGGAGGACTTTATTTTTTTATATTCACTATGTATTCCTCAGTCCCAGCTCACCATGGTGCATTTCAACTTATAAAGAGAAGGAGATAACAAAGGGGGGGGGGGAGCTTTTTATTCACTTTCCACTTAATTTCCTTGCCGCCACGCCAGTCCCAGCTTAATGAATGTAATTGCTACCTTTGATGAAAATACTATTATCAAGATCACACATTACATTGGAAAACAGTTTTTCTTTAAACACAGCTACTGCAGTCTCTAATTATGCATGTAACAAGTGTCTCCCAAACAAAAGAGCATGTTGTCTACAATTGCTAGGAATTGGAGCAAGGCAAATTCGAACAAAGGACAGATTAGATTTGCTCCCGCTCCACAAAGCCCATCCCTCTGATTAATTTCCTGCAAAAACTAAAACAATTCTCTTAAAAGGAGCTCACCCTTCTCCAGAATGATCCATATGCCATTTGGGTCTTTCTATAGGGTGATAATGGCCCCTGATTTGAACTCGTGTTAGAAAATAAGAAAGGGCTTTTATGAACTTCCTCTTTCATATGCAAATGAGCAGCACGAGATCTTGAGGGATAATGAGCCCCCCAAAAAGTGACTTTTCAGTGGCTGTGAAAGAGCTTGCTGGTAGGGGAAAGTCTGCATTGAGCATGTTCAACCCAATTATTTTATTAGTTCCAAGAAAGGAGGCATCTTTGAGAAAATATTTCCCATGCCTGCTGAGATTGACCAACAACAGCTTTTCTGGGGTCACCTTTCCTAAAAGACAGACCATTTCTTGACTTATGCATAGACTTTTCTAAATGGATTCATGATTAAACATAATGTAGACTTACTAGTTTAGGAGGCTCTGGGTTCTTATCGCACTTTATTATGGATGTTGGAGGCTGCATTTATCAAATGTGGGCAAAGGGCCAGACGACCCCATAACACCTCAGTTCTGCCCCCCAGCATTATTCAGACCCAGAAGACAAAAGCTGAGTTCATTTCCAATGCGATGTTAGCCAGGAGTATGAGTTCTAGAGTCGGACCCAGATTCAAATCTCAATTTACAATTTATCCTTTGTGTGACATGGAAAAAAAAAAAATCTATGTCTTTATTTCCTCAACTGTGAAATGGGGGGTTGGACTGAAAGTGCAGGTAGCATTAATTAAGATACTACCTGCGAAATGCTTACTGCTCCTGGCACATAATATGCACTCAATAAATGTCACTTGTTGATATCGTTACTTATGGCCTGGAAGACCGCTGGTGTTTAATGAAGTGGGCTTCCCAAAGTACTGTTCATCGTCTCCTTGAGTCCTTGAATCCCGCTGCCTGCTGCTCCCTGGGAAAACGGCACAAGATGTGTCATCACAGATGAGAATCCCATGCCCTGTCCTGGATGAGAAGGTTGCCAGAACCAGTGTGAGGCGGTCCCAGTTAGGTGTGGAGCTCTTTTGCTACAGCTTTCCTGTTTAGACCTGGCCTGATCCCTTTCAGAGCCCTGATCAGGAGCCCTTGTCAGGATGAGTCTCAGATATGGTCCATAAAGGACCATCAGAGACAAAACAGAATGAAGCTGCTGCTTGTCTGGAGAAGGATCTGGATGCATAAAAGGAGAACCACCACGCGTAGGTCATTATTATCCTAGGATTCGGTACCCAAGTCTCTGGGTCACATAGCTTCCCTTGGGGCAGCAAAAGTTATCATCACACTGTTCAGGGAGGAATTGACCCTCTGTGCCAGTCATGCTCGCCAGCACCACGTGCCCCTCCTGTTGAGCGCGTCCCCTCTTTGCTGAGCTCCAGTGACCATCTTTGCTCACCTGTGCAAACCCGCATCTATCAATTGCAAGGTATAAATTGAATGCAAAGGGAAACTGCAAATTGTGCCATTGTTTGCAGATTTCATGGCATCGTGAAAATGGTGCCGGGAAGGTTCGGATGCAAAGCTCTTGGTGAAGGAGGATCTACCCTTCTTAATTTGAAGAGAAGAACGGGCAAGGATGTGGGCACAGCAGACGCCCCAAAGATAACGCTTTGAGTGCCAGGGATTAAGACATGTATTCAGGAAGACGCAAGCAGCCTCCGGATAATTTCGTAAAAATGACCCTTCGTAAGATGGTGCTCTGAAAATCACCCACCAGGAACGGCCTGCAGAGTGAGCCACCACACTCTGTATGAAAAGTATGAAAAAACATACTTCCCCAAATCAACATTCGGCTCATTCTTTGCTCAGGCTAATATTATAGACGCAATTATACTCTTTAATTAAAAAAAAAAACAAGATATGTTTATTTAAATAAGTCATAATACAAATTTTAAGTTGTAAGACAAATTTAAGTTTAAAGACTAATTCCACATCAAGCCTCTTTCGTGATCACTGTTTACTATGAAAGGAGTTTCCGGTTTTATTAAATTACCTCTGTCGCGCACCAATTCTCCTAGGATGACACGGACCTTGTGTGCCCCAGGTGGTATCTCAGGATCCAGAGGACAAAAAGCATGCATTCCTATATCAGGAGCTCAGAGCAGCAGAACTCCTTTCTTTACCTACCTCTGCCCAGAGTGCTTGGGAAACACACCCACACAGAGGAATTGGGGTACCCTTGAACTTTCACCTCCGGGGCCTGGTGGGGCGGGCTGTCCAGTCTGTGCTATCCTGCTTGGAAGGCTTTCCCAGTCTGTGAGGCCTCCCTTGGCACCTCCTGCACGAATTTCTGTGATTGTGCTCAGAGGGAAAGGAGCCCAGAAGGACTGGACTTGAGTCCACAGTACAGGGGGCTGCAAGGCTTGAGCTTAAGAGGGATTGAAGGACAGCTCGGCCTTGGCCTCAGGCACATCACACAATCTGAAAACAGCTCTGCAAACAGCAGGCAGCCTTCTTGCCCCGCCCTCCCCTGCCCCTGCAATGGAAAGGGGCCAGCACTGGGCTGAGAGCGGGCAGACAGTGCAGAGATGGCCCTTAATTAACCACAACAGCAATTCTGTTCTTTTCCAGGAGACTTATGGCCCTGGCCCCGGCCACAGCCGTGGGAGGGGGACCCAGTGAGCACAGAGAGAGAGGTGGAGGTGCCGGGGCGCAGGGCAGCCTGAGAGCAGACGAAGGGTCCCCTCGAAGGTCCATGCATTGGTCACCTGTTCTGTCCCTCCTGCTGCCCGCAACGGCTGGAGCAGCCGTTCTGAGGACCCTCAACCGGGAGATAGCGTTGAAGACAAGGGAGCTTTGAGGCAGCATCTCTGAGTCTTGATAGCGGCGCAAATGACCAGCCATTTCCTGGTCCACTGGTTAGCGGAATTAGCATACTGTGAGTGGGAGCTGCCTCCATCTGTCTTCTGTGCTCTTCATCCCCCGCGGCAAGGTGGATCCGGCACCTGACCTTTGAGTCCATGAAGGGTAATGCCCCACGCTCCTGAGAAGACATGCTCACCTCCATGGGCCACATCTTGGGACTCCAGAACGTCCTCAGCCTGCCACGTAGGCTGCATCTACCGCCAGGGGTGCTGGCGTTTGCTGAGGACTCTGGGCAAAGGTGGACCCCAAAATGAGAAAGGGGTGAGCGAGGAGCTCTGGGTTTGGAGTTGGGAGGCCTGGCCTCTCTGCTGTGTGCTCTCTATGGGTTGCTGGTCCTCTCTGGCCTCATCACTCAATCGGGGATTGTCAGAGGAAGTCTTTGGAAGTCTTTGAAACCCCGATCCAGGGCTCCCCTCCCAGAAAATCTTTTCCCCAACCTGGCCCTCCCCTTTCCCCCCAACCCAGGGCACCAGCCCCAATCCCATTCACCCCTACCCCCACGCTCTGCCATTTTCCCATTGCTCGTAGTCAAAGACTCTATCCCTAGGAGGCTGCAACCCCAAATTTGCTCCCTCTAGGCAGCCTCTGTTTGCCTCTGCACAAAGCCACCAGCTGGGTTGGAGAACAGAGTCCCTGGTGGAGGAAAGGAAGATACGGCTGAAAGAAGCCTCCTCCCCGTGCCCTCACAGCCGGGTCTCCAGGACACCCTGACCATCTGCCAGGGGCCCCTACTCAGGCCAGCCGGCTCCTGGAGCCACAACCCGCATCCTCTAAGGTGGCTGGTGCTTCTGGGCCGCTGGCGTGCTGAGGGAGGGCTGGCTGTGTATCAGGGGATTCGACCACCAATGGGGTGCCCTACACAGCCGGTTGCAAGGCGTTATTCATGACTCTCACTGGGTGTAATTTCCATCATCGACTGCACAGGGAGGACCTGTGTGGGCCAGGACGACAGGGAAATCGGACTCCAGTGGAGCTGAGCTGGACCAGGCTGTAGGGTGTGACCTTGGATGGATTCTTTCCCCTCTTTGCAGCTTGGTTTGTTCGTCAGTTAAATAGGTGGTTGAACCAGATCATGGCGAAGAAACCTTCCAGCCTTGACCTGGAAGACTCCAAAAATGGCAGAGGGGACCGGCAAGTGCACCAGCTCAAGGCCTTCCGGCCTCATTTTGCAAAGTAGTAAGTTATGGGCTGAGGACACTGAACCACGTGACTCATTCGCCCAGGTTCGGGCGTCTGCCCAAGCAGGTTCAGGAAGTCACTGCAGTGTAACCAACCAGAGGAAGGCAAATGCCATCTGGCTCCCTCACAGGGATCTGTCCACCATGGGGGGTGTGGGGGACTGGAAACCTCTCTGGGTCTGGCCTACTCCCCATGGGGAGAGGAGGAGGGGCCTTGGTTGGGTGGGGCAGCCTCATCTGCTTGGTTGACGTCATCCACTTTGCCATCCATTCACAGTTGCAGTCACATGTCACTTGCTTAGTGAGGTTAGATGTGTTCCTCAAAACCCCAATCTATTGTCGGCTTGCCTTCTCCTCCACTCCCTGTGCCTGTACCGCCATCACCGCAGTCCATACCTCCATGCTGGCAAGTGGAAGACTTTGGTAGTGAGCCTTCAGGCTGTAAGGCCCTGGAAGGCAGGGCCTTCTGTGCCCTGGGATGTGGCACAGCACGTGCTTAACCAAAGTTTGCAGAATGAAGGAATGAATGGAAAAAGTGAAAGGAGCAGATGTATGGGATGAGAACACTCCAGGATGAGGGGCAGAAGCCAGAGGTGGGAAACAAATCAGTGTTCGGGACCTGGGAGTAATCAATATGGATGAGTATGGGGAAGGAGAGAACCCACTCACGCTTTTAATTGCTCATCTCACTGGTACTTGGATTAATATCTGTATCGTGCACTAGACTGTGAGTCTCAGGTGTGCATTTGACTGTGTCCACAGGGTTCTGCCTGAAACCTAGTACATCTTAGGTGCTTAAATAGATGCTCATTAAATGAATTAATTAGATATAGTGAGAGGGCAAGAAGATAGATGGACCAGTGCTTTCATGGTAGTACTACAGGCACCGAGAACCAGGTCCATCGCACGGTACCCATACAGGATGCCCACTTAAATTTGAATCTCAGAAAAATAATGAATCATTTTTAATTTTTTTAATGTTTATTTATTTTTGAGAGACAGAACAGGAGGAGGGGAGGGGCAGAGAGAGGGACACACAGAATCCGAAGCAGGCTCCAGGCTCCAAGCTGTCAGCACTGAGCCCAACACAGGGCTGGAACTCACAAACTGTGAGATCATGACCTGAGCCGAAGTCGGGCACTTTACCGACTGAGCCACCCAGGTGCCTCAATAATGAATCGTTTTTAAATATAAGTATGTTCCAAATATTTCATGAGACATATACGAAACTAATTATTTACAGTTTATCTGAAATTCAAATTAAACTGGTGTTATGTGGGTTTTTGCTTGTATAGTTGCTTGTTTGTTTTTGGTTTTTTTGTTTCATTTTTGCTAACCTGGCAACCCACCCTCCCCTCTTTCCACTTTGCAGTACTTCTCCTTGGTTTCTGCATCTTGTTCACCCTGCATTGTCTTTGCAGGGACACCTCAGGCTGCCTTCCTGAAGAAAATGGAGCTCAGCTCCCTCCCTCCCGCACCAAGAGGGGCTGACATTTCCCAGGTCACTGGGCTGCCCCCACCAGGGGTGTATCAATCCAGTATGGAAGAAAGATCCTTGAACAGAAAGCCGCATTCAGAGCTATTGCCCCAGGGAAGATGATTAGAAAGTTTGCTTGGCTTTCTGTCTCTGTGTTTCCATCCATCAACAAACCAGGAGCTAATGGCACCGGGCGTAGTGCTTGGTGTAGATCTCAAGAACTCAAAGACATGACTCAAAACAGGCTCTGTTGCACTCTGCATATTTGGCACATAGTAGGCCTGCTGTGAGGATTTGAAGGGGGGAGCCTGGGAGGCATTCTGGCCCATGAGCTAATGAATGGGTGAACACAATTTGGTCTGTTTGTGCAATGGAATATTGTTCAGCCATGAAAAGGAATGGAGTACTGATGAACGCTACAACATGGAGGAACCTTGGGAAGATCACGGTAAGTGAAAGAAGCCAATCGCAAAGGACCACATATTGTTTGACTCCGTTTACATGAAATATCTGGAACACACAAATCTACAGAGACAAAAAGTAGATTCGTGGTTCCTTAGGGCTAAGGGCTAAGGGGAAATGGGGAGTGACAGCCCGTGTGTTTTTGGGGTGATAACATGTTTTAAAATGGACTGGTGGGGGGCGACTGGGTGGCTCAGTCGGTTAAGCATCCGACTTCGGCTCAGGTCAGATCTCACAGATCGTGGGTTCGAGCCCCGCATCGGGCTCTATGCTGACAGCTCGGAGCCTGGAGCCTGTTTCAGATTCTGTGTCTCCCTCTCTCTCTCCCCCTCCCCCACTCACGCTGTCTCTCTCTGTCTCAAAATAAATAAACTATAAAAACAAAATTTTAAAAAAATGGACTGTGGGGACGGCTGTGTATATCTGCAGGTGTATTAAAACCCATTGAATTGTACGCTTCAAATGGGTGAACTGTATGCTACATGAATTGTATCTCAATAAAGCTATTTTTAAAGTAAAAAATAAAAAGACTTTCTGAAAAACAGGAGATATTTTTACCAACAGCAATAATATCAATTGTTGACACTGGGGGCAACTGGGTCGCTCAGCTGGTTGAGCATCTGACTTCAGCTCAGGTCATGATCTCATGGTTAGGGGGTTTGAGCCCCACGTCAGGCTCTGTGCTGACAGCTCAGAGCCTGGAGCCTGCTTCAGATTCTGTGTCTCCCTCTCTCTCTGCCCCTCCCCTGCTCTTTCTCTCTCTCTCTCAAAAATAGATAAATGTTTAAAAAAATTTTTTTTTAAATATTGATGCTGGCTGGGACTCAGTGCATTGTGGACACCGGGATGTCATCTTCCCTGGAAGATTCCCAACATCCATTTGAATTCCAGAAGCCAAGTGGCACTGGGAATGGTGGGGGTGGGGGGGGGGGTCAGGACTCCCGGCTGCCCAGGCCGGGCAGTGAATGGCTCGAGTTAATGCGCCTCCACTTACATATATTGATCGTTTACCTCCCTCTGTTCCCAGCGCTAGATCTATGAGCGAGAGAAAAGGAAAAAGGAGTTCAGGTTTAAACTCTTATCACTAAAGTGAGTCTCCCTCTACATTAAAAAACTATCCAGACCCTGTGGCAGGAATGGGCTCTGTTCTTGGGGCATAAATTTGTGTGTGTGGAAAAAAGACTTATTGGTGAATTTAGCAGTATTTTTCGTTCAACTGGCAGTTGCTAACCATTACACCAGTATTTATTTGATTCTTAAAGAGTACAAAACCATGGACCACAAATAAAGAAGATGGAGTAATAGTTTGTGGCTGGGCCACTAGCTTTAAACTTGAAATGAAGTGTCCAGTTTTGAGTTACTGTGTCCAACCACCATTTGTACAGTTTGAAAAGTGGGGGCATTTTTTCAGGCTGTCAGTGCGACTGTAGTTCATTCCCGTGAATGATATCGCTGAAGGAGCAGCTGTTCTGCTACGAGCACTTCACTCATGACCAGAATATATTAAATGTATTAATCTGTGCCTCCCGGCGTAATTTAGGAAGGTCCTCTATTTGACACATTCCCGTACATCTTTATTTTATTGCTTGCTCCCGCAGGTAACCATGTCTCAAAAGTCTTGCTCCTGAATGAAGTTAAAATTACATGTCACCCAATAGCATATGCAGTTTTGTGGCTTATTTTGCTGTCAAAATTACCACCCTGCAACAACATGAGACGTTAATGGGGACGTGGCGTGATTTACTCGGCCGCTCTGAGCCCGCTGGCCAGGGAGGACTCCCCACGTCCAAGTGCCCGTGTGCTCGGAGAAGTCTCGGCCGCCTCAGCCCTTCGGCTCCGTCTTGAACACCCAAACCGCGTCACCGAGCGGGGCAGGCCCCTCCTGGGAGGAACGTGAGTGCTGTGTGAGATAACTCCTCCAAGTCATTGTTAACTTGCCTTAAATTGCTGGGGGAAAATGTGTGTTTCGAGCAGCTTCGCAGTGAGAGGACTGAGCCCGTTCGCATGCCGTCGGGCTGGTGGCGGGCCTGTTAGGAATGTGCGCAGGACTTCGCGTAGATATGTCTGATTTTTAGGCTAAAGGGAGCAGCCTTGATTTACAATTTGATGCCGTATTCTTCCACCCGCCAAGCCAGCATCTTTGGAGCGTTTATCTCAGGTAACAAGACAAGGCACAAAGCCAGGGTATATGCCTTTTAACGAGACTGTGGATCGTCCATATGGAAAGAGTACCAGATGCAGTTTGAAGACTCCTGGGGCTCGGACCAGGGGCTGCATTTGGACTTTCATGGGTCCTACGTGCTTTTTGCCTTTGTGGACCGCTTCCTCCATTTTATATATATACACACACACATATATATATATACATAAAAATGTATATATATACACATACATATACATATATACATACAAATGCATATATATGTAATTATATATAAATAATATATGTGTGTATATATACTTTTATGTACTTATATATAAATATATATACTTTTAAAAATATAAAAATATAAATATACATTTAAAGTAAAATATACTTTTAAAGATATAAAAATATATAAATATGTATTATACATTTTTAAATTATATTTTATAACTGCATTGGTATCAAGAACAAAATCTAGGCGGGATCCACGATTATATAGTCTCAACTGTTATATTGATGTTTTTGTTTCTGCTTCTGGTTTGAAATGAAATGAAAACCTTTCCAGGGACCCTAGGCACTGTGCCTGATGGGTACATGAGCCCTGACCTGAACTGCAGGATCCAAGCCTCAAATTTTTCTCTAGGAGTTTCTCTCTTTTAAGGTCAGAACAGCCTGGCTGTGGCAGCTCCTGGGAGAGTGCTTAGGTGACCGGCATCACATGTCCCCAAGCCTGGTCCGGGTCGTTCCCCCACTTCGCCAGGGCTCCCCACCTCGGGCGATGGCGTCCAGTACATTCTTCTCCACTGGCTGCCTCCGCCTCCTGTTTATCTGTCTTTATTTTAAACAAATAAGCCAGGGCCACTGCTGTGAATTTTCCGGTGCATTTGAGCTCTGGGAACAGCTCCTGAGTGCGGGACCAGAACGATCCACCTGCAGGCATGGTTAACGCATTGATGGGAAGGGCCCTGGCTAATGATGGGCCACCTTGGCTGACCCCGACCCCATCGACCGCGGCCCTCTCCCCAGCCGAGCTTCTTCAGTCCGGCCAGCTGCAGGGAGTTTAAAGGGCAGCCGTCATCCTCCGTCACCAAGCCCGCCATTAATAATGTTTTCATCCATGACAGTGACAAACCCGCGGTACTTGAAGAGAGTTTATTAAGGTCAGTCTATAAATAAGAATTAAAATTTTAAAAAAATGGGTTGACACTGGTCAACAGACAGATGAAGAAAGTGATTGGGAGAAACAGCAGACACAGAACAAGGAGCTGGAAGGCGAGGCCCGGCCCGCCGTCTCTCTCCGGCTTCGCCTACCGTTCAGATTCCAAGAAGCGGCATTAGGACTTGGAGGCTTCGTGAATCCAGGCCCTGGCTAATATTTTGTCATTTAATGCCTGTTCTCTCGGCTGATAAAAAGAATTGCAGCCGTTTCTCTATGTCAAGCCCATAACTGAGAGCTGGTAAAATTTAAATGTCTCATCGTCCTCAGGCTTGCATGCAGATGGCCTCATGCGAACGCTCAGCTCCAGGCCCACGGGCGAGTGGTGGTTGGTCCTCTGTGGGACGGAGGGGTGGGATGGACAGAGCCAGTGGCCACAGAGAGCTGTGAGCCTGAAGTGTGCCTTCCTGCAGCCTGGTCCCCTGGCTTGGACGACAGGATTCCCTCCCACAGCCTGCATGTGCTTAGCCTGTGGGTGCAGACTGTGTTGAGCTTTCTCACAACCAGCATGGTTTTTATTTTTATTTATTTTTTTATTTTTTTTAAGTTTATTTATTTATTTCAAGAGAGACAGAGAGAGAGAGTGGGGAAGCGGCAGAGAGAGAGAGAGAATCCCCAGTGTGGAGCCTGATGTGGGGCTCGAACTCACAAACTGTGAGATCATGACCTGAGCCAAAACCAAGAGTCGGTCGCTTAAGCAACGGATCCACCCAGGCACCCCTAGGATTTTTTTTAATGTTTTTATTTATTTTTGAGAGACGGAGACAGTGTGATTAGGGGAGGGTCAGAGAGAGAGAGATGGAGACACAGAATCTTGAAGCAGGCTCCAGGCTCTGAGCTAGGTGTTAGCACAGAGCCCGATGCGGGGCTCGAACCCACGAGCTGTGAGATCATGACCTGAGCTGAAGTCGGTCATGAGCCAACTGAGCCACCCAGGTGCCCCAGGATGTTTTTTTGTTTTTTTTTTTAATTTCTAGGGGAGAGAGAGAGAGAGAGACAGCGTGCGCAGGGGAGGGCCAGAGAGAGAGGGAGATACAGACTCTGAAATAGGCTCCAGGCTCTGAGCTGGCAGTCAGCACAGAGCCCGACGTGGGGCTCGAACCCACGAACCGTGAGATCATGACCTAAGCGAAAGTCGGACGCTTAACTGACTAAGCCACCCAGGCGCCCCAGGATGGTTTTTAATCATGTACCCAAACAACTGTTTTCAAAGCCCTTTTGTGTCTATTAGCTCATCGGGCCCTCACATGAAGCCCAGGAGAGCCTCAGGACAAGTTGGATGATCTCTGTTTGAAAGATGTTCCAGGCACAGAGAGGTTAGGCTGGTCGCTCAGGAAGTGGGAGCAGAGCTGGGTCAGTGTCCACTAAATGTGGGGAGGGGGAAGGCTGTAGAAAGTCCAAGCGCTGAAGGGAAATCAGACTCAGCAGGCATTCTGCCTGGCAGGTAGAACCACGGCTACCAAAGCCCACTCGTCTTTCCTTTAATGATAACCAGGGAGCCTCGTGTAGCCTGCAGGGCTGTCATGCCCTAAAGGACCTTCTTCTTCTTCTTCTTCTTTTAATGTTTTATTTATTTCTAGGAGAGAGAGAGAGAGAGAGAGAGAGAGACAGCGTGAGCAGGGAGGGTCAGAGAGAGAGGGAGTCACAGACTGAAACAGGCTCCAGGCTCCGAGCTGGCAGTCAGCACAGAGCCCGACGCGGGGCTCGAACCCACGAACCGCGAGATCATGACCTAAGCGAAAGTCGGACGCTTAACCGACTAAGCCACCCAGGCACCTCTCTAAAGGACCTTCTGAAACATCACCCTATTGGAATTTGGTTTGGTTGGTGCTTTAGGCCACATAAGAGAATGCCACCGTGTCCCCTCTTTCCGAAAACTAGACTGAAGCCCTGTGGTAATTCTGAGTGAAGCAGAATCATCAATAAATCAGAATGCCCCCAATATGGAGGCCGGCAATAGAGAGGATGGTAAGTTCCTCAAAATGCCCTATCCATTAGCTCTCAGACACCCCACGATCTATGCTTAAAGCTGGAGGTTCTGAGGGGTACACCAGCGACCAGCACACGTACAGACAGAACTCCCTCATGGAACCGCAGGCAACGAGGAGAAAGACTTCAGAGCTCAGAGTCCGCAAGAGAGGATTCTGGCGTTTAACTTGGTTTAGCAAATGTCTGGTGAGAGTGCCTTCCATGCCACAGCCTGAGCCAGGGAGCTCCGAGGTAAGGCCCAGGGGGCGTGGCCCGAGTCCCTGAGCTTTAGGGGGAGAACAGACGGGAGTGCGCCCAGCTGTGACATGCGCTGTAGGAGCCGTGTCAGCAGTGGGAACCAGTCCTGCCATGAGGACCTCCGCTGGGGGAAAGGAATTCCAGGGTAGCCTCACCGGGGAGTCTCCCCAGCGGAACTGAGCCTTGAAGGACCAGTGGGAAAATGCCACACGGGAAAGGGAAGGGCAGGCTAGGTCATGTTAGAGACTGAATCGTGTTGAAGTCTTAACTCTCAGGACCTCAGAATGTGACTATATTTAGAGATAGGTCTAAATTTAACTTCTTTTAAAAATGTTTTTAATGTTTATTTACTTTTGAGAAACAGAGCATGACTGGGGAGGGGCAGAGAGAGAAAGGAAAAGGCAGAATTCCAAGCAGGTTCCAGGCCCCAAGCTGTCAGCACAGAGCCCGACGCGGGGCTCAAACTCACAGACTGAGATCATGGCCTGAGCCGAAGTTGTACGCTTAACCGACTAAACCACTCAGGTGCCCCTCTAAATTTAACTTTAAATGAAGTCAGTGAGGTGGGCCCTAGTCCAATATGACTGGATGGCTGCTGGGAAAATCCATCTAAGCTCAAAGCCAAGGTCATGTTGGAAGATGTTTTGCATGCTCTCTGCTGACCCTGTAGCCTCTGGTGTGGGGGACGATGGTGGGCTGGATGCTAGACCCCGATGCATCAGGTCCCAGTCCCAGAAACCTGCAAAGTTTCCTTGCAAGGAGAAAGGGTCTTTGCAGATGTAATCCTGAGATAGGGAAACCATTCTGGATTATTCCAGTGGGCCCTAAATACAATTACGTGTATTCTTATAAAACGGAGACAGGGATTTTATACACAGAGGAGAAGGCAATATGAAGACAGAGCAGAGACGCTGGCCTTGAAGATGGGAGTGATGTGTCCACAAGCCAGGCAATGGTGACAGCCACCTGCAGCTGGACAGGCAAAGAGCAGAATTCTCCCCTAGAGCTTGGAAAGTGGTGCTGGCCACGTCGTGATTTGGGCCCAGTTACACTGATTTCACGCTTCTGGCCCCAAGAACTGCAAGAGAATAAACTGCTCTGTTAGGCCACGTCGTCTGCGGTGATTTGTCACGGCCGCCACAGGGAACGCGTACAGAGTCAGGCCAGGGCGCTGGGCTCGGCCCTAACACCTGCTAGGGGTCCGGCCAGGACCGTTGTGTCTGTCTGTGAGCCTCTGCTTCCTCCCCTGCATGGTGGGAACGACAGTCAGCCTGTCCTGCACACTCCGCACTGCACACTCTCTGAGGCTAAGACAGCTCTGCAAGGTCCTCGTAGATTCACACGTGGCTGTGCCCAGTGCAGCAGCAAGCCTGGAGACCCCAGGGACACTGGCCCGGAAAGGCCCTGACACCTACAAAATGTCACTAAGGCTGGAGAAAAGAAGGGAAACGGGACTTTGCTTCCCAAAGGCCCAGAGCCTCCTTGAATGGCCCGACCCCCTGGTCCCATCTCCAGTGATGAGCAGCGCTGGCGTCTCAGCCAAGAGCTTGATTCAGAGGAGGGATCGCCCTCTGTCTCCAGCCAAGGCTTGCACGTAGGGACGCCGTGCACCCCGGTAGGCTGGGCAGGGGTGAGGGGGCCTCCAGGCAGCCCCTTGTCAGCAGGGCAGGCTGCTTTTCATGGCTCACCACCAGCCCTGGGGGTGATTCCAGGCCAGGAGACATGCAGGTTTCGCTACTGGCGAAGTAAATTCTGTGGACACACCTGTGCTCCCTGGCAGCAAACCCTCCTGGGATCCTTTCCTGGCTCCCGGTCCCTCCTGCTTCCCAGGCCTCTTTGACCTGGATCCCAGCCCCACCCACATCATCCCTGCTCACTTTCATCATGGCACCTATCACGGCCTGAAATCACCCTTTTTTTACCTTGTATGTTGCCTGCCTCTCCCTCTAAGAAGGTAGGTGCACAGAGACGCAAGGCTGTGCCCCCAGTGCATCTCTGCACAGAGACCCACTCCATAGATAATGAATGAGTGAATGAACAAGAAGGGCACTCAACACCCAGAACAATCTTCCACGGATGGCAAGGAGGGCACCTCCGAATCAGGATGAACCCTCGGCTAGAAAGTGAAGTCCTTCTCTGAGCAAGCAGATCTGCCCCCATTCCTATAGACTCAGCTTTCATTGGGCTGATTTCTAGGAATCTTCAGAGAGGGTTCCAGAAGCTTCCAGAGCAGAAGTTCGAGGAAAGTTCCTTCTCCCTGATCCTGGGCTTGAAGTCCAGGGGCAGAGAGACCAGTGGATGCCACTGTGATGCATGTGGCAGGTTATGATGAGGTACCCGAGGATCAGACAGGACCAAGAGGGATGGCGGCTGGCAAGACGGATCCAGACTGGGCACCTTGAGTACGTTTCATTGACTTTTCCCCCAGTGTTTAAAGCAAAGTCCCAAAGACATGTAGTTGGGCTTCCTTCAAAAAACGGCAGCCATATTTCAACCCATAATCTCACCATAACTGGCGATGCCCAACATGCTTTAGGCTGCTGAGACCCGGTCTGCACAACTCACCCTCTCTTGAACTCACCACGGCCTCACCCACATTCCAGGGATGAAGGTGCCCCTCTCATTCCTTCCCAGCACCTGATTTCCTCAGTGACATTTTAATCAGTTCGAACTGGAAGGAAATCTTCTCTTCATCACCCTCCGAAAATCTTTAATTGTTAAAAAATTCTTTTTTTGCTGCTTAAAGTTTCATTACTTTTAAACAATCCAATTTTACGGACATTGCATCCTTAATGTGACCTAATTATGGGGGATGTGTTGATAAAGAAGAGGTGGGTTACTTCGTTCAGGAAGTTTTGCCTTCCCGAGGAAGGGGCCGATGTGAGGATTTTCAGGGGGTCCTACATCACTACACTCTGTAATTACACACATTTTTACTAGGGGGCTGGGAAAGTGCTTCGTTACAAATAATTAAATTAGCCACAACTAGAACTGCACAGAGGAAACACAAACCTTACTTAAAAGCAATGAAATCGGCAGTTTCCTTACTGCCTTTACTACTTTTCCACTCTTTCTCTTTGTCTCCAGCTGCTTTCAGTGGGGGAGGGGTGACTTCCACCCACCCTACTCTCCTCCCCAACCCCCACCTCCAGCCCCACCCCATCTCCATTCTTTTTCCACAAGCACAAACAGCTCCCTACCCTCCGCGGCTTGTCTCTCCCCTAGTTCACCTCTCCGTGCCTCATACCTACCGAGTTCTGTGGTTCAGGTTGTGCAGATTGTGAGTCCTCAGATCAGTTTTCTAGTTGTGCGAGATGTTTTCGTGTTGATCTGGCTGCATTTCAGGGAGGAAAGATGCAGAAAGAACTTCCATGCTGTTCTGCCATCTTGGCTTCTCCTGCCCTCACTAAATCTGCCTTTACGGCACTGGTCAGTCCTCACTAGATTGCTATCCCCTCCAGAGGCAGCAGGGAGATTCCCCTACTTGACTCCACGTGAGTGGGTTGGCATCAGGAAACCTACGTTTGAGTCCTGGCTCTGCTTCCTAACCAGCCGTGTGGTCTTGGGTGAGTCATTTTTGTCCTGAGCTTCAGTTTTCTCATCGGTAAAATTGGTAAAATAGTAAGTCAAGCCTCCCCAGAAGGTGTGAGGGTCGCCCAGGATGATGGAAGTAAACATGCTTTACAAACTAGAAGGGCTGAACACACTACTCAGAGCATCTGTCTTCTCTGGAGAGTGAAGAGGAGGATCTTAGGCAAGCTTGGTTGCTTACGTGTAAGGCCCAGCGGCCAAGCCGGAATCCCCCACCACAGGCATTGCATCCTGCCCTCTGCCTGAACACCCCAACACTCTTCCTACTCCTTCAGGAGCCCCACAGCCCTCTGGGGCCCCCAGGTCAGACATCCTGATCTCGTATCTTCATGCCCTGCTTTCAGTCTCCTTGCTAGTGACTGTGAAATGGGAATTTCAGAGAACCCAATGCACAGGGCATAGAGCCTCTGTCTGCACAACCCAGTCTCTTCGTTTTTACTTAAAATTCAGTCACGTGATGATGGGTGATTCACTGAAATCAACCACATGGTTTTATCAGTGGCCTCAAAGACCACAGACTACTTTAGGGTTAAATATATACATGCATATTGTGGTGCTTCGGTGGCTCAGGTGATTAAGCAGCCGAATTCTGCTCATGGTTTGTGAGTTTAAGACCCGCATCAGGCTCTATTCTGACAGCTCAGAGCCTGGAGCCTGCTTCAGATTCTGTCTCCCTCTCTCTCTCTCTCTCTGTCCCTCCCCCACTCTCTCTCTCTCTCTCTCAAAATAAGTAAACATTAAAAACATTTTTAATATATATGTGCATATAGGGGCGCCTGGGTGGCTCAGTAGGTTAAGTGTCCGACTTCAGCTCGGGTCATGATCTCACAGTTTGTGGGTTCGAGCCCCACATCAGGCTCTGTGCTGACAGCTGGCTCAGAGCCTGGAGACTGCTTCGGATTCTGTGTCTCCCTCTCTTTCTGCCCCTCCCCTGTTCATGCTGTCTCTCTCTCTCTCAGAAATAAATAAAACATTAAAAAGAATTTTAAATATATACATGTGCATGTATACATACATATATGTGTGTACATATATATGTACATATGTGAGGCCATTGTCCTCAAAGAAAGCAAGCATTACAGAGAGGCTACATCCATCTTTGCCATCAGTGGGTACCCACCCACCTGCCACCTAGAATCGCTCTGGAGCCGGCATCACCTACCACCATTTGCAGACTCTACACCCAGTCCGGTACCTCCCCCTGCTATGTGTGCTGGCATGTTTATTCTTTGTCATGAAAAATGACAAATCTTGTTTGGGGAATGACATGACTTAGCAGAGAGCCCTTCAGATGCCCCTCAGTGGGACTGGGGGCCACTAGACAGTGAGGGAACACAGACCACAGTTCTACTGAACACTCTGGGGAGTCAGCCAGGTTACAGAAATACTGGCCTAGAAGGATGGCCACAGCCCAACAAAAGAAACCTAGAAGCCGAAAGCAGGAAGTTACTTCTCCCGCCAGAAGGGGGTGCTGGCACTGATGGGAAGGACTCTGGGGTGGGGGTGTCTGCTGAGGGGCTTTGCTGTTCTGGCTGCTTCACTTGGTTGATGGGAGCCATCGTCGTCAACCCCCTTCACCCCTAAAGCTGCTGCGTTCCCCGATGGTGGGTTTGGCTCCCGTCTCCCTCAAGACAAAAGACGCTATGGCAACTGGAAATGATTGTTGTGATTAATCATTCCTGACATCTAAAGGGTTTGCTGCGGAGGTCATCTGGTACAGTGGCAAAACCCATGGGCCCAAGGAGCAGTACCCCTACTTTTTAACAAGGGAAGACTGGGGACATCACTGGCCTCTTAGAGCCTCAGTGTCCTTACCTCTAAAATGGGACCAGTGATCATTACAATTATAGTAGTCCTTATGGCACAAGATCATCGTAAAGAGTAAATGGTATCAGCTGTGTAAATTACCCAGCAAATACTAAATGTTCAATGCATTTTGTTCCTGTTCAGAAGTGCTTTCACTGTGTTAATCATATTTGATCCTCATGGTAACTTTGTGAGTTTGTAATTATTACAACTATTATACTGATGAGGAAATTGGGGCTCCAGGAGGGCCCTGGACTTACTTGTGATCATGGAGCCAGCAGGGGGTCGAGCCGGAAATGGCCCCAGCGACCCCACCCCCCACCCTGCACTGGCTGAGCCACCTTGGATCTTCAGGGTGCATCAGAGGTTCATTTTCCTCCCCAGACGACTCCCAGAGCCCAACAAACCCATAAGCAGGGCCATCTAGACTAGTACTGCCAATATTATGGAACATGTGGCCAGATGTAATTAAAATTAAATCAGGTTAAAGATGCAGTTCTTCAGTTCTGTGGCTGGTGGTCACCATATTGGACAGTGTGGCATTTTGTCTCCTCAGAAGATTCTCTTGGGCAATGCTGAGCTCTCCTCCCAGCTTGACCTTTGTCTCCATGCGCAAAAACTCTCTTTGGGTCAAAAACGGCACTTGTTTTATTAGCACCAGTCAAGGAAGAGATGGGAAGGTTTCTCAATCAGTAGCCAATGTGACACCCAAGACAGAGATGTTACCATTTTGACCAGAAGTAACAAAATCCTGGCAAGGCAAAAGGGAAAATTCACTCATCAAGTATTGTTTAAATTATTTGAAAATATACTGCATCTGTTTAATGTTTAAAGCAAAAGAAAGTGGCAAAGTAACCGAGCATGAGATAGCTTTCAATAAATAATCATGGAATAAATAGGAATATTCGCATGGGAGCCCTGGAAATGCACGAGTAGTTTGGTACCAATAAAATGCAAAGGATAAAAATAAAATACAATACAGCAGCGAAAGTATTTATATAAATCATGAAAATGTAAGGAAAGAAAAAGAGCCAGCTGCCCCAGCTCACATTTGGAACAAGGTAATACGAGAAATATAAGTCTGCCACGAAAGACCATATTAGAAGCTGGAAGTAACGAACATGATCGCATTGTAGTTTTTCCAAGGGTGAAATTTACAAACGATTTACTGTAAATGTTTACCCAGTGTACAATAGAGAAATGTGATCAGAGATAATTTATCTTAAAAATTTCACCGTATTCTTATGTATTCCACTTGAGAAGGGGGCGTGGGGGTTTAAAACATGTTATTGTATATTCACCTCCACAGCAACTCCCGCCTACCACTCCCTGCTTTTTTCTTTTTCCTTTTGGCTTAACTTATGCTGCTGGACAAAGTTGTCCCTTTGAGCCTGTGTTAAGAAAGTCAAGCCTTGTGGCCTGCAGTGAGGTGTTCATTGATGGCCAATCGGATCAATATCCATTCCATTAATCAACAGTTTCAGAGCAAAATCCACTCCATGGCCCTCTCATTCCCTATATGGAGAGAGAAGTTTGGCTGATGGATTTCCCCCGATGGGTCTGGTTGTACCCAATAGGGTCTATTTCCTCATTTGTTGGACAAACCATTCCCCAGCTCAGTTCACGTTCAAGGCAAAATCTTTGGAGTTGGAAGACAGAAGTTCAAGTTCAGTTCTGCCCTTCCCTTCCACCAGGGCTGCCCCAGCTTGTATGATTTCTTTGTCACTAAGATGGGGCCAGTGAGTGCGATTTTAGACACACTCATACCGTGAAGCATACTGTGAGCGAGGTTGCTGAAAATGGACCCTGATTCCTTCTTCATCCTTCCCACCAGCCCTCCAACCTTCTCCTGGGCACCTGGCTGCAGAGCGATGCATCTGCTCAACAAATCAC